>CAMZMU010000075.1:3660768-4260768 GCA_947311845.1 Poa pratensis
TAGTTTCGTCGGCTGACAAGAGGCAAAGATTACCCAGGTTCAGGCCCCTCGGGTGGAGGTAAAGACCCTACTTCCTGCTTGTCTGTTATTGATCGCTGGAGATTATGAGGTTACAAGGTGGCTGGCGAGATGACGATCTCGCTAGAGCTTTGGTGGTTTGAGTATGGCTTGGTCCTAGATCGGCACCCTCCCAGCCTTTAAATAGGCTGGGTCTCGGGAGTTTGTAACCGACCTAGTTTACACATAAGGAAAGTATAAAAACCGACTATGTCTATGTCTAAACTTGGAGGGTACTCCATCTTGTTGGGCCTCTCGTCTTGGGCTTCGAGTTGTCTCTTCGCTATTGGGCCTTTAGTCATCACGTGCACCAGGTACCCTCACGGTAGGGTACCGAGATGTATATCCTTGTCAGTAGCCCCGAGTACTTGTCTGACTCGAAGAATCGGGCATGGACTCGTTCGTAAGTGCACGTCATATGCTTTGTATTATATTATTTGGAATTCCTGTATGAATAGCACATGTTGGCTATGTCGAGTATTTCATCGACTGTGGTTTTTGCTTATGAATCAAGGGATAATAGCTTAGCAGGCCCAGTATCACTCGACGGATCGGGACTGGTTAACTACACATTTGGGTAAAACCTTACTAGCTTTCAATCAACTCGAGTCCCGGACTCGAATCTGGAACAAACTGGTCAGATTCGACTAGGCCGCTGAGGTCTTACTGAGTCGATCTGCAGTATAACTTTGAATTTTACCCAACGCGTCCGTCGGGATTTTTCATCATGTCTGCTGACACGGAAAGTATAAGGATTGACGTTGCTGGAACGGTCCTTAGCCCAGCTCGAAAGTTCGGCGGGTCTTACCTTTGCACTATGCGTGCAGCATCGAGGATTTGCGACGGACGCAACTCGGGAATGTTTCGAGTATGATTTTGTATATGAACGTAGTCGATATACTTCGTCGACTGACCCTTTGAATTATTTTATCGGGTGCGCGACAGCGCTCCCGATGGGAGTAGCCCCCGAGATTGTGCTTTATTACTTGTAATGGAGGATAATCTCAAATCACTTGGTCTTGAGCATCTTTAGTCGAAGAAATTTTTGATACGCTCCCGATGGGAGTAATATGTCTTTGATCGAAGAGACAGTCGAGTGACCATACACTCGAAAACAATCGAGTGATTAATATGCTTTGGGCGAACCCGAAATCTTTTCTGAACAAATCTGCTGCAATGACGTCAGGGATGACGTTTTATGGCGACTGCGCCACCTGACACGCGGTGGCGTGCGCTATGCTGCGATAGATGGGACGTGACACGTTTGTGGGCCCATTGTGCAGCCGTTTGGACTGGATTTGACCGTTCAGGCACGATTTCTCCGGGGCCATGATGGTAGTTCCTAGATTCCCGTGCGTAGTGGGCGGAGTGGCCGGCGACGGTTGCCCTCCGTGGCTGCCACGTGTACGGTTGGATTTGCTTCTTTGCCCACGATCTCGCATACGGTGCGGATTCTTTTGCGTTGAGGTTAAAAGGGTGCGGCGGAGTAAATAGTATTTTTTACTTGCCATTTGCTCTCCGCCGCGCTGCTTCTTCTTCCTCCTCGCGCATCGCCATAGCCTCCTAGCGAAGCTTTTGCAACCACCCGCGATGACGAAGCCTACCACCCGAAAGGGCAGGAGTGCTGCGAACGCATCGGCGGACAGCGCCGCTGGAGCCGCTGCCAGCGGTTTGAAGAGGGACAAGGGCGCTTGGACCAAGTCCACCTGCAGCAAGAGGATGCTCACCGGCCTGCGAACGACGGGCTGATCCCTGAGGACACCTCGCAAGTTCGCATCCCCGGCGCCGAGGTAATCCCGCGCCCAGGCCCCAATGAGCGGGTCTGCTTTGTTGATTTTGTGAACAGGGGATTCTCCTTCCCTGTTCACAACTTTCTTCGTGCACTGATGCACGTGTATGGAGTGCAATTGCACGATTTTACGCCCAATGGGCTTTTGCACATTGCGTGTTTTCTTCGTCCTTTGCGAGTGCTTCTTGGGCGTCGCACCCCACTTTGGTCTGTTCCGCCGCATCTTCAACGTCAAGCGCCAGCACAGCGCCAAGGGACCTGGTGGTTTTGGAGTACAGGCTCGACCTGATGTCGAGTACTTCAAGATCAACTTCCTGGAGTCTGTGCAAGGATGGCGCCAGAAGTGGTTCTACATCAAGGATGTGACCATAGGCGCCCAAACATTCGGGTTGCCTGCCTTTGACGCAGACGCCCTGGTGAAGAAGAGGCCATCCTGGATTCCAGCCGACCGGAGTCGAAGCCGAAGAGGCTGACATTCTGATGGAGAAGGTGCTGAAGCTTCAGACCACTGTTGGTCGAGAGGTCACGGGCATCCATCTGCTAGCCATTATGGCCAAGAGGCGAGTGCAACCCCTTCGAGCCCGAGCACATGCTATGTGGGGATACAGTGGTGCTTCTGATCCAACCCGCTCACGCGCAGTGGAGCTTTCTGATGCGGAGGCGGAGAAGTTGGTAAGAAGCCTTACCAAATTGACTGATGAAGATCCCTGCGAGATGAACTCGCCTGTGCCTCCTTATGAAACCAGCAACCCTCTACAGAGGTAACAGTTGATACTATATCTCAGTTGATATGTTATGCATGTGTGATGTTGAATCCTTTGCTGTTTATGTTGCAGGGACACAAAATGTATGAGTCGATGCCTCCCTTGCCAGAGAGCGGCCCAGTGCCAGACAATGAGCCATTCGAGGCAGATTCTGATGATGAGATGGCCTCACTCGCCACCGCACACACGCCAGAAGCCGATGAGGGCGATGCTGAGGTGCAGGGCAAGCAGAAGCGGTCGCGACGAGGAAGACACCGCTGACTCGGAGGAAAAGGAGGAAGACAGGACGGAGTCGATGACGGCGCCACTCGAGGTGCCTCCGATTCGCTCGCTTCCCCCACGACCACCGAAGAAATCGCGCCCGAGCGTGGGTGTGCTTAACCTGGTCGAATGGTCGACCTTACTGAAGAGTAAGTATTACGTGCCATGCTTTGTCACTTTATGAATAATGCCACCTTGTATATTTATAATGTGTGATACAGTGTTTCCTCGGATGAGGATATGCCTCCGCCACCAACGGCGGAAAAGAGTAGCGCAGCATCCACTGCACGGACGCTGCCACCAGAGCAGCCGCCTACCCCTGCGACTCCTGCTGCTACAGCCACAGCTACACCACCCGAGCCGGAGGTTGCAGCAACTGAGAGCGGAGCTGCGGCTGCAGGTGTCCCTGCGTCGACTTCTTCCTTCTTGGAGCACGTAAGTTTATGCTTGCCGTAGTTTTAATCCTCATCGAGTGCCAATTTTTTGCCTAGACTCAGTTATTGAGTTATGAATTTGCCCATGTCGTGCTTAGGCATTTGTGCAAGAGTTGCTGAAGGCTGGTGCCAAGTATGTGCACAAGGAGACTGAAGCCGCCACCCTGCAGCAGCAACTCGAAGCTGCGAAGAGTGCGTATCTCTTTATGCTATTACCACTTGTTGAGTGATTCCTCTTGCAGTCTGTTGACCATGTGTGTTTGTTTTGCAGAGGCCGCCGCTGATGCGGCAGAAAATTTGAACAACGCCACCCGTCGAGTGGCTGATCTGGAGAAGAGGCTGAAAGCAGCCGAGGTTAGAGAGGAGTCGGCAATTGGTCGACTTTCGCCGCCAGCACCAGCTTAACTGGTACGAATTTTTGCTGTGTTCTTTGTTTGAGGTTTCTGAATATGGTGCTGATTATTGTCACATGCTATGCTAGGCGTGATGGATGGCCCTACTGCTACTGGCAAGCAAAGCCTTGGCACCTCACTCGATGAAAGTGTGGCTGTCTCGGAGGTTACCAGTAGCAGAGCAGGGGAGATGCTGACGCAGGCGGCGAGTGCCTTGGGCGCCCTCCATGGCAGCTTCTTCCCCGGCGAGAGAGCTACCATCTTCCTTTGCAGAGCTGGTTGAGCTATTCAAGCCTGAAGGGACTGCCGTCGCTGACTTCTGTCGCGAGCAAATGGTAAGTGGTGCTCAGACTACTTTTCTCATGTTGCTCGCGCACGGAGTCGAGGCAGATTTTGACGCAGCTACGAAGAAGTTTCCACGGGGTTCTGATGGCAGAACCGTCGGGCTCGGCACTTGGATGGAAGCCGCCAAAAATATGCCCAACAGCTGGTAACAACTGTTGAAGAAAGGGCAGCCAAGGTCCAGGCGAAGAAAGCTTCCTCCAAGAAGTCGACGACTTAGCTAGTGATCCCTTTGTTGACTAGGTCTAGGAATTTCGTCATTTTGCTTTTGCTATATGTAAATTATCAGACATCGTATCTGTCTTGTTATGAAATATGAACTTCAGTAATCGGGAGGCGCAGCCCCCGAGCCTTTTGCTTGAGCTCTTCATGCTTCCTTATGCATTTAATTATTCTGACTGTAGAACCGAGCCTCTAAACCATCGACTGGCCCTGTTGTGGGTGGTTCTTCGAAGTCGCGAAGCGTGAATGACCAGAAAATTATGGACTACCTTCAGCAAAAGCTTTCCGAGGTTACTCGCGAGCTGAAGGAAACACAAGATGCGTATGCTGAGTTGCAGTCGAGGCCATCCCCAACTACGGAACGGGAGGCCTTTTTGCTTGAGGAGTTGGAGAGAGTAAATCTGCAACTCGAATGTAAGATATTTTTGGATCATCGAGATCTATTCTTTGCGAGGTGACTCGACTGGGCGATGATGAGCCCTTTGTTTTTGCGCAGGTGTTTGCTCTGACCCGATAAAGGAGGAGGCACGGATACAGGATCGACTCGACGGTCATGCGAGTAGTACTGAGTACTCTGCCCACCCCTTTTGGTCAGACAGGCGAGGAGCGCCATTTTGGTAAGGCTTCTGGACCGGGCTTGGCGCACTGCCATTCGACTGGAGACTTGCAGGTTGGCTTTATTTCGAGTCCACGAAGCTTTGTTTCCTTTGAATGAGCAACCACAGGGCCTTGTTGCATTGCTGAAGAAATTTCGAAAAGGCAAGGCGATCAAGAAGTTTGTGCGCGAGCAACTGATTAGCGGGGCTAATGTTGCTCTTGCCTTTGTGCGATCGCACCTTCCGCACCTTGATTTGAAAAGGATTGCGATGGGACCCGCACCCCTACCAGGTGGTGGTCCTGTGCCAATGGAGGAGCACTACCAAGAGACACGGGTGGACGCATTGGTCCTAATCCATCGTGTGCTGAAGGAGGAGGAAAATGGACCGAGCCCAAGGAAGAACCTGTTGAATAGGTTATGTGTATGGGGGGTGACCCCAGAGTGTAAAACGCAACACTTGTGAGTATCTATGAATTAAGGATTCGTATCTGCAGCCCCCGAGCCTGTTGAGTGGGGTGTATGAAGCAACTTGCTGTAAAATTATGACTATCCAGCCCCCGTGCATTGAGTGAGGTTGATAGAAATACTTTATAGTATAAAACATAAACTGCACAGCCCCCGAGTATTCGTGTAAGGCTGTGAATTTTTGCAGTACTTGAAGCTTCACTTATGCTTTAGCTCAACTCCCGAATAATTGAGTGGGGTTGAGCAACTTTTTGTTATGTATGATTTTTATGACCCAGCCCCCGAGTATTCGAGTGCGGCTGGGGTATTATGTTGTGAAAGCGGAAGCTCATGCTTTTGAGATAGCGCAGCCCCCGAGTATTCGGGTGAGGCTAATTTTGTGAGAACAAGTTATGCGAGTAGTAAGGGAGAATATGAGGAATCATTGATTATATTCCATTTTTGAATGTTAAGCTGCAGGCCGCCTCATTAAAAACCTTCCAGTCCCCTTAGGTACCCTGGTAAGGAAAAGAGCGCGTCTGAAACCTGCAGCCATCCGACATATGTGCCTATTACATTATGCGACTGAGCAATCTAAGCATAGAAACGGCGCAGCTGCGCAACGTTCCAAGGATTATGCGAGAGTTCGCCTGTCTTCGCGTGCTTCAGTCTGTATGCTCCACCACCAATGACCTCGGTGATGATGAAGGGTCCTTCCCATGGAGAAGCGAGTTTGTGCACCTTCTTTTGCTTCAGTCGAAGTACCAGGTCGCCAACCTCGAAGGACCTGGTACGCAGTCGACGGCTGTGATAGTTGCGATCTTGCTGTAACAGCTGTGCGTGCTAGCGCCGTGTTGCGTGCTTCTTCGAGCAAGTCGACTGCATCTTCGAGTGCTTCATCTGCATCTTCTTCGTTGTATGCTTCGACTCTTGGTGCATTGAACCTTACGTCTGATGGCAGGATTGCCTCTGCGCCGTAGACCATGAAGAATGGGTGAATTGTTGAGCGTTGGGTGTTGTGCGTAGGCTCCATAGCACAGACGGAGTCTTCTACCCAAGCACCCGCCCTTTTGAGTGGCACCAGGAGGCGCTTCTTGATTCCACTCGTCACAAGCCCATTGGCCTTTTCGACTTGGCCATTTGACTGCGGGTGTGCCACAGATGCATAATTGAGCGTGATATCTTGCTCTTTGCAGAAGGATTTGAATTCCTCAGCCGTGAAGTTTGTACCGTTGTCAGTGATGATGCTACTTGGCACACCAAAGCGGTATATGATGGATTTTATGAAATTGACTGCTGTAGTGGCAGTCGAACTTGTGATAGGTACTGCTTCAATCCACTTGGTGAACTTGTCGACCGCCACCAGAAGGTGAGTATGCCCTCCATGGGAGGATTTTTTGAGTGGCCCAACCATATCGAGCCCCCACTGGGCGAAGGGCCAGGCCAATGGTATTGTCTTCAACGCCGATGCGGGTGCGTGCGGCTTTGTGGCGAATTTTTGACAGCCGATGCACCTTTTGACTATGTCCTCCGCGTCTTTGAGTGCTGTGGGCCAGTAGAAGCCTGCGCGAAAGGCTTTGGCTACGAGTGATCGACTGCTGGCGTGATGCCCGCAAGTACCTGCATGAATATCACGAAGGATGGCTTGGCCATCTTCAAATGCTATGCAACGTTGGAACATACCTGATATGCTGCGTTTGTAAAGTTCACCGTTGATGACAGTGTATGCTTTAGATCGTCGAGTGACGCGTCTTGACTCTGATGTCTTCGGGTACCTCGCCGCGGAGTATGTATGCGAGGAAAGGTTGAGTCCAAGTTGGCTCGATGAGGAGTACCTCGACTGGTGGGTCCTCTGTGCTAGGTGCTTTGCTCTTGGCTGGTGCGGCTGATGTAGGAGTTGCCGCTTCTTTTTGATGATCTGTGCTCGATGCGCTCGAAGAAGACACCAGGTGGCACTGGTGCTTTGGTCGCACCAATGTTGGCTAACTTATCTGCTTCTTCATTGCTCTCACGCCCTATGTGCCGCAACTCGCAGCCTTCGAAGCTGCCCTCCATGATGTTGTACAGGTCACGGTAGGCGATCATGTTATCTGCGATTGCGTCGCAGGCCTTCATTGTTTGCTACCACAAGATTCGAGTCACCGTAGATCATCAGTCGAGTGCACCCGAGGGCTTTGGCCATCCTCATGCCATGGATCAGAGCCTCATATTCTGCTTCGTTATTGGACGGGAACTCGAACCCCATTTGTAGGATGTAGCGGAGCTTGTCGCCTTTTGGTGATATGAGGATAACACCTGCGCCTGCGCCTTCGTTTTTCTTTGAGCCGTCGAAGTACATAGTCCATGAGTTGGACACATCTGGTGCTCCTGGGAGCTGAGCTTCAATCCACTCGGTGTGGAAGTCAGGTAAAACTTGTGCTTTGATGGCCTTCGGGTAATCATACTTGATGTCTCTTGGTGCTAGCTCGATGAGCCATTTTGCTACTCGCCCAGTTGCGTTGGGGTTTGTGAGGATGTCCCCGATCCCTGAGGTGCTGATTACAGTGATCGGGTGCTCGGAGAAGTAATGCGTCAGCTTCCTTGAGGACATGAACACGGCGTAGCCAGCTTCTGATAGTGCGGGTACCGCTGCTTTGATGTGGAGAGCACTTCACTCAAGTAATAGACTGGACGTTGTATGCTTTGGGCGTGTCCCTCCTCCCTTCGTTCGACTACCAGTACGGTGCTTACCACCCTGTTAGTTGCAGAGACATATAGGTACAATGGCTCGCGTTCCCTTGGTGCGACGAGGATTGGAGGGCTTGTGAGGACTCGCTTGAGTCCGTGAAGGCTGCTTCGGCTTCTGGCGTCCACTCGAATTTCTGCTTTCTTCATCAGTCGATAGAACGGGAGTGCTTTTTCGCCTAGCTTGCTGATGAATCGACTGAGCGCTGCACTCGACCCGCTAATTTTGCACGTCATGGAGCTTTGAAGGCCTTTGCATCGTCAAGATGGCCTGTATTTTCTCCGGGTCTGCCTCGATTCCTCGAGCTGAGACTAGATACCCGAGGAGTTGCCCGGCTGGCACGCCGAACGTGCACTTCTTCGGGTTGAGCTTGATGTGGAAGCGTTTGAGGTTTGCGAATGTCTCTCGCAAGTCATCGAGTAGTGTGTTTTCCTCTCTTGTGGTGATGACGATGTCATCTACATAGACCTGGACGTTTCGCCCAATTTGCTTCTTGAGGCAATCTTGCATCATGCGCTGGTAGGTTGCGCCTGCGTTCTTGAGCCCGAAAGGCATTGTGGTGTAGCAGTAGACCCCGAGTGGGGTTATGAACGCCGTTTTCTCTTCATCCTCTTCCTTCATCCTTATCTGGTGGTAACCCGAGTAAGCATCCAGGAAGGACAAGCGAGCGCACCCGGCGGTGGAGTCGACGATCTGGTCGATTCGAGGTAGTGGAAAGTGATCCTTTGGACACACTTATTGAGTGCTGTAAAATCTACGCACATCCGAAGGATATCTGTGTGCTTCTTCTCTACGAGTACGGGGTTGGCCACCCATTGTGATTTCTTGATCTCTCTGATGAACCTGCTGCGAGTAGCCTGTCGACTTCGGCTTCGACTGCGTTCTTTTTGGGCCGGATATGCGGCGCATTGTTTGCTTGACTGGTTTAGCATCTGGAAATAATTGGAGAGAGTGCTCGGCGAATTCCCTGGGAATACCTGGCATGTCGGCTGGACACCATGCAAATATATCCCAGTTCTCACGGAGGAATTCGACGAGCGCGCTTTCCTATGCGATAGGCAGACTCGACGAGACATTGACTGTCTTGGTCGGGTCAGTCGGGTGCACCTGATGCGATCTTGTGTCATTGGTGGCATTGAATGCTCTGTCGACTGCCACCTTTTTGTGCTCTGGCATAAGTGTTCGATCGTTGGAGACCGCTAGATCAGCGAGTGTTGCTTCCATGCCAAACATCTCAGAGATTTTGCTGAATTCTCGGTCGCAAGAGTCAGACTTTTGGAAGTTCCCTTGACTGTGATTACTCCTTTTGGTCCAGGCATCTTCAGCTGGAGGTATGCGTAATGTGGCACCGCCATGAATCGAGCGAACGTCGGGCGTCCAAGTATAGCATGGTATTGTGACTTCCAGTCGACACTTCGAACTCAATCGACTCTGTCCTGAAGTGGTCTTGTCCCCGAACGTTACGTCGAGTTGTATGGTGCCTTCTGGGCTTATTGCTTTCCTGGACGATACCGTGAAGGTATTTGAAGATCTTGGCAGGTTTTCGACTGACCTGTTCATTTTGCGGAGCGTATCTGCGAAGATGATGTTTATGCCGCTCCACCATCCATGAAGACCTTGGACATGGCGTAGCCTCCAATTTGCGCGTCGAGTACCAGAGCAGAGTGCCCTGGACGAACAACCGATGGAGGGTGGTCCTTTGCTGAAGCTTATTGTAGTTTCAGACCCTTCAAGAATTCAGTTACAGCAGGAGGTGACATGACCGCCATGTTTACTTGTCGAGTGCGAAGTTTTTGCTCCCTGTTGGAAGGTCGACCTTTCTGTATCATGTACATCTGCCCTTGGGGCGGAGGGTACTGTGGCTCGTCCACCCGAGGTATGTGCTGTATGGCACCCGAGAGTTTCGCCTGGCAGGCTGTGGTGGGGGGGTGGTGCCATCAGAACAGGCACATTGTTTGGCTGAGGCACGGGTGCAGGTGCTTGTGTGGCTGCTGCCTTTCTGAGATTTACGTAATCAGTCGCCATTTGGTCGAACTCCCTGCAGTTTCTCATCGAGTGATTGGAGCGCAGTTTTCCGTCGTCCCCCTTGTACAGGTGGAATCTGCAATCAGCATCCATCTTTTCTTCGAATGATCGCTCAGATTGTGCCCGTGACTTGCGCCAGTCCTTCCTCTTGTAGCTATCACTGCGTTGGCCGCGGTCTCGACTGTCCGACGATCATCTCGACTGTCCGCGATCATCTCGACTGTCTCGCCGATCTTCGACCGTCGGTCGCTTCTGTCCTGGTCATTGCGGGGTGTGGAGAACCCAGCCGCCATGAATTCGGGTCTGTCATCGTCGTAGTGACGTTTTGAACGTTTGCGCCTTCGGTCGTCTCTGTACGAGTCTCTGCGGCTTCGACTGCCGCTTTCATGATTGTCACGGGGTGAGGACCCGCGTGTGGTGCGCGCCATGTCTCTCCGTCTGCCCACTCAGTCGCGGTCATCAAGAGGCTAGCCACAGAGGTTGGCTTTTTGCGACCGAGTGCTTCTTTGAGGTCCCGCCTGGCGAGTCCCATTATGAAAGCATCCATGGCCATATCTTCTGAAATTACTCCGACTGAGTTGCGTATCTCAGTCCATCGTCTGATGTATGACCTCAGCGTTTCGTCTGAACGTTGCACGCAGGCCCGCAGTTCCTCGAACGTTTTTGGGCGCTCACATAGAGGCTCGAAGTTTTTGATGAAGTCATCGCGGAAGTGATCCCACGAGTCGTACTTTGATGGAGGTAGGGCCTTGAGCCAGTCGCGGGCTGTGCCTTCGAGCATGAGTCGTATGTATTGCATGGCGTGGTGTTTGTACCTCGCTGGCACGCGACAGCCAGCCTGTAGTCTTCCAGCCACCCAGAAGGTTCCTGTCGACCCGTGTACTTGGGCTGTTCAGATGTGAGTTTGAACCCTTTGGGCATCCGTGTCTCGCGGACGCGTCGAGTGAAGCACAGAGCTCCATGTGGCTCAGGCTCTCGATCAGAGTATGAGTCGCTACTGTAAGATCTGCGTGATCTGCTCCTGGACCTGCGCCTGCGCGAGCCGCTTCTTTCCTCGAGTGGTGGCGGTGACCACTGTGATTATGCTCTTCCGACGTGCGTCGACTAGGGCACGGTCTCGACTCCCACCTGGAGTTCTTGGAGTTTGGCGTATGGCCTTCGCCGCTAAGGCGAGTGATTTGATCTGCTGGCGATGCAGTTTTGCATTGGGGTCATCAGCTGGAGGCTTGATTTCTAGGTATGCTGCAGCGGTGAAGAGGGCACCCGCAGCTGTTTTGGGTACTGGCACTCCCTCTTCGTCGTATGTCATGAAAGAGTTGCCTAAGTTGCGGGTGAGTGCCGCCCTTTCGTCTGGCGAGAGGTGTGACAACCTTGATCTGGGTCTTGTGTCTGCTCGCCCGGTGGAGCTCAGGGAGAGCTGTCTTCTTCGCGCACTCGACAAGCTAGCTTGCTTTTTGCGTTCTTCGAGTGTTGCTCTGACCTGCCGCAGTCGAAGTGATTCCTGCCAGTTGAAGTACTGGAAGGTCAACATCTCCTCTTGTGTTGCGTCTGCTGGCATCATTGTGCACTCCTTGATGACTTTATCTGCTTTTGCTGCCATCTCAGCAGTGATTGTGAGAGTTGTGACTCCGTCCGGCATAGTAACTGTGCACGGGAATTCTGTAGGCCTGCGGCTGGCCGCAGCATCTGATGATTCTGCGGCGATGGCGACGTAACCTGCTGGGGTATCACCCGAGGGTATGTATGTGTGTCTTCGAGTCCCGTCATGGACTCGACATCGTCATCAAGGCTCATGTCGGAGTCGATATGCCCATCGAGTGGTCCGTCTGGACGGATCTCGCTGTTGATGCCTTCATCGCCTATGCTCATCTCGGCGTCGACGAAGTTGTTATGAATCTCAGAGTCGAGGTTGTTGTTGGTGCAGATCTCGACGTGGTTGTCGATATGAGTTTCGAGTTCGTCGAAGTCGCTGAAGGAGATCCCGCAGTCGAAACTATCCTCGAGTGAGAGATCGAGCTCGGGATCGTTTGTGCGGTATGCTGATTCGGCCTCCTCGCCCTGAAGTTCTTCGATGAGCTCGTGCATCTCTCGTGTGGACATGGTTGTTGCGGACGAGCAAGCTTGGAGGATCGACGATGGTATGGACGCAGTTGAGGGATCCGCAGTCGAAGGAACCGCAACCGATGGAGCCTCGGGTGCGGAAGTCGCGAGTTGGCGTGGATCCGTCAAGTCCTGCACACCAAGCTTGTTGACGAAAAAATTGAACGAACCAACGGTTAAACCCAAACCTGACTCGAGATCGGAGAAGGCCTCCTGGAATCCTGGCGAGTGTGGCTCGAAATCCATCAGAGGATCCGATGCGCTTTTTGCGGTGAAGCTGGCGTGTTGCCGTTTGTCGAGTGAGCCGGCGAGTTGCCGTGTGCCGCCTGAGTCGGCGAGTTCTGGTTTGTCGATGCAGCCGGCGAGTTGCCGTTTGTAGATCCGATCGGCGAGTCGCCGTTTTCCGATGGAACCGAAGAAACCGCGAGTCCAGCACTATTCTTTCCCACAGACGGCGCCAATTGACGAGGTGTACCCTCATCAAATCCCATGGTTAAGGACCTAGGGTTGAGATTATGGGGAGAGAACGTGGTAGTACTGGTAGTTTCGTCGGCTGACAAGCAGAGGCAAAGATTTACCCAGGTTCAGGCCCCTCGGGTGGAGGTAAAGACCCTACTTCCTGCTTGTCTGTTATTGATCGCGGAGATTATGAGGTTACAAGGTGGCTCCGGCGAGATGACGATCTCGCTAGAGCTTTGGTGGTTTGAGTATGGCTTGGTCCTAGATCGGCACCCCTCCCAGCCTTTAAATAGGCTGGGTCTCGGGAGTTTATAACCGACCTAGTTTACACATAAGGAAAGTATAAACCGACTATGTCTATGTCTAAACTTGGAGGGTACTCCATCTTGTTGGGCCTCTCGTCTTGGGCTTCGAGTTTCTCTTCGCTATTGGGCCTTTAGTCATCACGTGCACCAGGTACCCTCACGGTAGGGTACCCGAGATGTATATCCTTGTCAACTGGCGTTGGGATGGCGAGGCAAGGCGCGTGTTGTTTGGGCAACAACGAGGAGGCATCACGGTGGTGGAAGCGTTGTGCCTGGGTAGCGAGGTCGTGTCCGGGAGGCCTCGAGGACGTGGGGAAGGCAGCGGACATGCATGGACATAAAACATTGGATGGATATGTTAGGAGGGGTCTGATAGAGTGGATGCATAATAGAGGGATATGCTAGAGTTGATCTTAGCTACAAAATGTCCTTGAGTCGATGCAAGCGGCCGGGCTGCCGTAGATGCACTATTGTGATGGGTGCAAAAAGACAAAATCTGTGCAAAAAGGACAAACTCTGTGCTTTCGAAATGTATTTTTAAATCTCATTTCGGCCACAGATTTTGTGTTTTTTGCACAGACCACACAAAGTGTCATTTTCTTCCGAAATTTTTCCAGGATGTTGAAAACTTGCATATGTTTGTGCCCAATTTTTTTTCAGTTTTCGAAGTGTTTTTATATTTTTTTAATCTTGAAAGCTATAACAGGAGTATATGCACCCGGGTGCCAAAGTGAATTCCCGAATCAGTCTCCCATACGTAGATTTGGTTGTTGATTCCAAGGGTTGTTTGCCTGGTGCACCAAGTAGTTTGTTCTGTGAGACAATTTTGTTGGTGTGTGAAAGGATCGTATGACACCTAGAGGGTGGGGTGAATAGGCGCTACTTCAAATTTTAATACTTTTTCAATTTAGGCTTGGTACATAAGGTAAATTCTCTAGATATGCAACTACGGTGAATTTACCTATATGTCAAGCTAGCAACTAAGCAAGATACACGAAGTAAAGACGATTAACAAGGATAGAGGTAACCGAAGTGAAAGCACGTGGAGACACGGATATATTCCCGAGTTCCTCCTTTTTAGGGGAGTACGTCTCGTTGGAGAGGTGTGAGCTACCACAAAGGTCACAACTCAACAGCCACAAAGGGTTCACCTTCTTCTCCGATGAACCGCATCACAAAGGTTTGGTTCAGCTTCAACTATCAGAAACCTTCAAGGCAGAGTCCGGAGCCTTTACAACAACGATCCGGGGCACAACCCACAATTGGATTGGGGCCTCCCGAACAGCTACAATCTATCACAAAGACAATCAAGTAAGTACAACAAGAGCTAGGTTTTCCCAATGAAAATCCTAGCAAAGGGTCCCTCAAGTGAATGAGGGGGTGATAACCCCCAAGAGCAGGGGATCACTGTAGCACCTATCAATGTGGAAGTAGGGTATCGATCCGCAGGAGTAAGAAGGAAAAGTTATCTATTCCCTACAACTAAAGTGTCACAAGTTTTAGTTGATTATGCACTAAACAAGTTTAAAGAACAAGATGGTTGATTTAATGGATGGAAGTTTAATGTAACAAAACAAGAATGTAAAAGTGTCCAATCCTCTTCAATGCAAGAGAACAAGACAAAGGTTTTCTCTTATAGGAACAATGGACATGGGTTCATGGGTTCACTTAATCCTCTCTCCCATCTATGGTGATTATCATGTTATAGATAAAAAGTACACACAATTGTCATGCTTTAATGGTAAACTTCTATGACGGCTACATGTCCTAAACACATAGTTGAAAGAAAATAATCATTTGTGTTGCTAGGGTCACCCTCGTAAGGCTAGCGTGGTTTGTTGTCACTCCCACATCATACTTCTTCCTTTTTACCCCCAGATAAAGAATGTTGGGCGACATTACTGTCACTTAATGCCTATGCCTTCTGTCACTAGGCCACTCTCTACCCACATACATCATACTCTTAAAGGAAAACATATTCTAAGAACTAGTGCAATGATTTATTAATGTACGTGCATCCACATCCCTCTCATCTACCCACCGAGATGGTTGTCAACCACCCCGTTAGCGCGGATAAACAAGGCATTAAGAATAGATAAATCCATTGCATGTAACATAGATGTATTCCAAAGTATGACAAACCATAAAATCCCAACATGACGGTAAATGCATAACATAATATCATATCATACCACAATATCCACCATAGGAATTACAAAGATAGTTCCATAATCATGCAAGGCACATCATATGGACTTCAACAATGATCATACATAGAGAGATTGGATCAAGTTACCACCACAAACCCAAAGTCCAGGGGGTGGACTACTCCCCCTTCATCATGGAGACGGTGGAGAAGTCGTTGGAGAAGATGGAGACCACCCGGCAGCGCCCCGCCGGAGTTTTCCCCCTCCAATCTGCAACTCCAGGTCTCTGTTTCGTGGTTTCTGTGTTTCTGCGGCGCTCCTTTCCGAAGGGCGTCGGGGACTATTTTTATAGTCGTTTTTAGGTCAAGACGGAGGCTCGGGAAAAAAGATCGACGGCAACGGAGCCTCGAGGCCCAAGATGGTGGGTCCCACGCGGCCAAGGAATCTGGCCACGTGGGCCACCCTATCTTGGCCCTCGGGCCTCCGTTTGTTCGCTTCCTTCGCTCCCACGCTTCGTTCCTTCCAAAAACTGATGCTCGTAAATTTCCAGGTCATTTGGACGTCGTTTGGGTCCCTGAAACATCAAAATATAGAAAATAGGGTTTTCTGCCTGTGCAGGGTTAATTCCAGAAAAATAGGGAAACTATGAAATATTCCCAAAATCAATATAAAACAATGATATAACCCTTATATGATGCAAATATGATTGAAATATAAGTAATACAATGCAAAGTTCATGTATGCATTTTACATGCATCAACATCCCCAAGCTTAACCTATACTCGTCCTCGAGTATGAAGGTGATAAAACTAACATGGACTTTGCATTTTAATACTATCAATGGATATCAAGGATGATTACTATTGCTACATAGAGTCAAATGATTCATTCTTCAAAGGAGTAGCAATATACAAGATGGATTATAAAGTGATATCAAATATTCAATGTAAGGATGTTCAATGATAATTCACAAAGTGTAACATAGAAGAAAGTACTATGGACCAAATGTATGCATAATGAAAAGTAAAAACATCCTATAATGGTCATAGAGTACTCTTATGAAATCTGAATATAAAAGGTGGACACTTTGGAAAGATAGATAAATAAGTAGAGGTAAAACATGCAAAAGTCTCATCTAGCTTCCAAATGCTTCTACTTAAGTTAATGATTGCAATGTGGTATTCATTGGTGTCAAGCTCTCATTACCCCTATCATAGCATCTTGAATGGTTAAGTTGAAAGTGAAAGCAAATATGAGTAATGTGCTTGACAAAGTAAGGGTTGGATGCCTCATGCCCCGTGAATACAAAAGCCTCCCCAACTGGCTACTCAACTCGGGTCACAAAGCAAGTTCAAGTTTTAAAGTCATTGCAAGTAATAAAAGCGTCATCAAGAGCGTCAACTGGGGTACCTCTTGTCTCAGGACATGGAACAAGCCTCATGTCAAAATGACAAGACAAACAAACAAAATGGACAATCTCAGCATTCTTTTATTTACTATGGGTATAGCTTTTTATTGTGAAGTGCTTCACTGAAGGTCCACTATGGCATGTAAGTAAACTTCCACCATGAATGATGCATGGCTTATGTTAGCGGCCCAGGCGTCTCTCTAGCCATTTATACTTACTCCTTAAACTTGCCAAGTTTCCACCTTTATTTCACACAATGTTAGGCATCCATAGACAAAAGTGCATGATATCAACTAAATATAATTAAGAGCACGTTGAAAGCTTGCCATGTGACAGCACATATGGGCTAACTCCCAACCAAGACTCTTGTCAAGCACACAACTTCATAATTTTAATCACAATGGTTCATGTTTATTAAGTGCAGAATAAAAGTAAAGTGTGCATCAAGTTCGTGAGAGCTTTTTAACCAACTTCTCCCATAACAATCAATAACATAAGCATTTTAATTCGGAAACATAGATAATACAATATAACATGATAAACATACTTGGAATAGCATAAAGCTAATAGGTAGATATGGTGGACTCACTGGAAAAACTTTGGTTGAAGTGTTGGAAAACAAGTTGCTTGTTGGAAAACAAGTTTTTGCTTGTTGGAGTTTTTGGGCTAGCAAGAGGGAGAAAGTTGACCGTCTAAATGCATGCAAAAGTGTCCATAGAACTAATCAATCCATGTTAAACAAAGTAAAGTAACATTCAGCATCAAAACATGAATAAAAGATAGCTCTTGATAAAACACTTGCAAATTAATATTCATTAAAAAGCACATGAATCATGCAACTATATGTATCTTTTTGAATCAACTCAAACATCCCTTTCCCAATCTTTTTAATAGCATCCAACTTAATTCAACCCAAATTTCCAGTAGCTCTCTCATAACATAAATGATAGTGGTGGTCTCAAGACAAACAAACCGAAATAAAAAGTAAATAAAAAGACGCTCCAAGTTTATGCGATAAAGTGCATTGATCGAAAAACAGAAGTTAGACGTGTGCAAACCGAGAGTGTGTTGGTCCAGTGGGGTTGTCTTCACATCCCCAAGCTTATGGTCTTCACCATCCTTGGATAGCTCTTGGTGCATCTCCTCTAATCCCTGTGAAAAAACTTCAAAACACCGTTTCTCCCATTTCTTTTCTGTGGGGTGACATTAGTAGTGATAGACAAATGAATTGCTTGCTGCATATAATCCTTAAAAAAAATTCATATGAATGTCCAGAAAGTGTATAATGTTGTATGCCTACTTATAAACTCAATTGGATCAAAAAGATTCAAGTTAAAAGTTTAAAGAATGCATCAAACAAAATGGGACAGAATCTGTCCAGAAAAACAGCAGCAGCAAAACGCATTTTTCTACCCTACTTAATTATGTCGAAAAAATCTGAAAAAATTCATGCATACAGAGGATGAAAAGTTGCAACTACAGTTCAAATTGCAGCTCATTCGGAGTTACAGAATAGGAATGAAAAATCATACCGTGCACAGACTCGTGCTGGAATAAAATCTCCGAATACAATAAGCAACTTTTTCAAGCCAAAATGGGTAAAACTTGGCACTTTATTAAAAATTCTAGAAACTAAACTAAAAACTAAGTCTCTTGTTACAGCAAGAGGACACAAAGAAAATCAAAAATAAAAACAACCGGGTTGCCTCCCGTAAAGCGCTTTCTTTATAGCCATATAGCTAGGCTTACTTACTTGTTATCAAGATGGTTGGAGTGAGGTGGCTTGGCATCCCCAAGCTTGAATTCTTGTACTTATTTGATATATGTTGGGTGAGTCTAGGGGTAACATCCCCAAGCTTGAGTGGTTGTCCCTCTTGATCTTTGTTCATCACCCTCAACTCTTCCATTTGAAAAATTCTCTTTACACAAAACTCAACATAAAACTTGATTAGAGGGGTTAGTGTCTCCATAAATTAAATCCTCATAGGTACAGCAAAGACATATCATGAGTTGATTCTAAACATTAGCTACTGTTACTATGGTTGTGCATTGCTCTTTGATCAATAGAACTACACAAAACACAAGTAATGAGAGTAATGCAAAATAAAGACAGAATCTGTCAAAAACTGGACAGCCCGTAAAGAGTGAATTTTCAGAGGCACTTACGTTGCTCAAATCAGAAAATTTTGAACTAATGAAATGTGTATTAATAACTGAAGATTGCTGTCGTAAAATTTCAGGTCAAAATTCCTTTTCTGTGATTTTTAACATTTTTCGCAGTGAAGCTTAGGAATCTGTTTTCTGGACAGCCATGATAGTTTTAATGATGCTCACATAGGAACAAGAATTGAAATGCAAAGAGAGCATCAAGAGAAAAATATGAAACTTTTAAGTCTAACCCACTTCCTATGCATTGGGATCTTGTAAGAAAATAAATCATTGAAACACAAAGCAAGTAGCATAGGAAGATAAACAAGAGCAATTTCAAGACTTTCAACTTAAAGAGAGGAAACGTAATAATGTTGAAATGTTTAGAACCATGTTTTCTCTCTCATAATAACTTTCAGTAGCATCATGAATAAATTCAACAATATAACTATCACATAAAGCATGTCTCTCATGAGCTTCAAGCATAAAAGTATTAGTACTCTCCACATAAGTAAAATCCTTCTTAGTAATAGTGGGAGTAAAACATTCATAATCATCATATATAGGAGGCATATCATAATCATAATAAACTTTATCCTCAATAGTAGGTGGACTGAAAATATCATATTCATCATTGTAATAATCGTAAATGGGAGACATAGTATCCTCCCCAAGCTTAAATGATTGCAAGATATAACAAAAATAAATTTAAAGTTTAGTGCACACAAGAATAGAAACTTAAGCGCTACGCTCCCCGGCAACGGCGCCAGAAAAGTACTTGATAACCCCCAAGAGCAGGGGATCACTGTAGCACCTCTCAATGTGGAAGTAGGGTATCGATCCGCAGGAGCAAGAAGGAAAAGTTATCTATTCCCTACAACTAAAGTGTCACAAGTTTTAGTTGATTATGCACTAAACAAGTTTAAAGAACAAGATGGTTGATTTAATGGATGGAAGTTTAATGTAACAAAACAAGAATGTAAAAGTGTCCCAATCCTCTTCAATGCAAGAGACAAGACAAAGGTTTTCTCTTATAGGAACAATGGACATGGGTTCATGGGTTCACTTAATCCTCTCTCTCCATCTATGGTGATTATCATGTTATAGATAAAAAGTACACACAATTGTCATGCTTTAATGGTAAACTTCTATGACGGCTACATGTCCTAAAACACATAGTTGAAAGAAAATAATCATTTGTGTTGCTAGGGTCACCCTCGTAAGGCTAGCGTGGTTTGTTGTCACTCCCACATCATACTTCTTCCTTTTTACCCCCGATAAAGAATGTTGGGCGACATTACTGTCACTTAATGCCTATGCCTTCTGTCACTAGGCCACTCTCTACCCACATACATCATACTCTTAAAGGAAAACATATTCTAAGAACTAGTGCAATGATTTATTAATGTACGTGCATCCACATCCCTCTCATCTACCCACCGAGATGGTTGTCAACCACCCCGTTAGCGCGGATAAACAAGGCATTAAGAATAGATAAATCCATTGCATGTAACATAGATGTATTCCAAAGTATGACAAACCATAAAATCCCAACATGACGGTAAATGCATAACATAATATCATATCATACCACAATATCCACCATAGGAATTACAAAGATAGTTCCATAATCATGCAAGGCACATCATATGGACTTCAACAATGATCATACATAGAGAGATTGGATCAAGTTACCACCACAAACCCAAAGTCCAGGGGGTGGACTACTCCCCCTTCATCATGGAGACGGTGGAGAAGTCGTTGGAGAAGATGGAGACCAGCCGGCAGCGCCCCACGGAGTTTTCCCCCTCCAATCTGCAACTCCAGGTCTCTGTTTCGTGGTTTCTGTGTTTCTGCGGCGCTCCTTTCCGAAGGGCGTCGGGGACTATTTTTATAGTCGTTTTTAGGTCAAGACGGAGGCTCGGGAAAAAAGATCGACGCAACGGAGCCTCGAGGCCCAAGATGGTGGGTCCCACGCGGCCAAGGAATCTGGCCGCGTGGGCCACCCTATCTTGGCCCTCGGGCCTCCGTTTGTTCGCTTCCTTCGCTCCCACGCTTCGTTCCTTCCAAGAACTGATGCTCGTAAATTTCCAGGTCATTTGGACGTCGTTTGGGTCCCTGAAACATCAAAATATAGAAAATAGGGTTTTCTGCCTGTGCAGGGTTAATTCCAGAAAAATAGGGAAACTATGAAATATTCCCAAAATCAATATAAAACAATGATATAACCCTTATATGATGCAAATATGATTGAAATATAAGTAATACAATGCAAAGTTCATGTATGCATTTTACATGCATCAGGGGGAAATGTAAATCGGCTTGGCGAAGATGTAGATCCGGGCCTTCTCCTTCAATCCTCCAAAGATCAACGAGTTTGGGTGGAGGGATTGGGAGAACTAACAAATCTTGAGCTTGCAATAATGGTGTCTTCAAGTTTGAGCAAGCTACTTGTCCAGAGGTAGGTGAAGGCTTATAAATACTCCTCTCAGAAAACTGTCCGTTGCAGACCAAAAATGCCAGCAGCGGTAGTACCGGGCCACAGCCGATACTACCGTCCGTCATAGGATCAGTCTTGGTCGTCGAAGGTCAACGGGCCCTCGCACACCGCCCGCAGCGGTAGTGCCGACCGGAGTCACGCGTTAGTACCGCACCACCCGGTAGTACCGGCCTACTACCGAGCCAGTACCGCATTTAACAGAACGATGCCAGTACCGAAAAGACTTGATTAGCGGTACTACCGGGCCTCAGCCGGTACTACCGGCTGGGGCAGAAAAATGCTCCTTTTCTCCCTTGACAAAAAACCGGGCATATACAAAGTATATAAAAATGTTCCTGCAACTATTTAACACCCAGATTAGTCCTCTAATTGTGTTGTCAACAAACATCAAACACTTAGGGAAATGAAATGCTCTTTCAATCTCCCCTTTTTGGTGTTTGATGACAACACAATTAGTAGCAACACAAGATTTGCAAAAGATAAGCGGGCTCCCCTAGATGTGTGCATTATTTGAATGTTTGCCTTTGAATGCAAAGCACACACTCATCCAAACGGGCGGAGCTCCCCCTATATTTTACAAGTCATGCAAGTTCACAATATCAACATGAATAACAACTTGCACAAGAAAATATAACTAGACAACAAGGAGTACTAGAAAGGACATATTACAAACACATAGTCTTTACACGTCTTACACCGTGCAACAAAGAGAGTTCAAATCAAATATCCAAATAAAGATGAAACACAAGCGTCGAAGATCAAATGAAGGGCAAGCTTGTGTTCCTCCCATGCAAATCCTACGAAACAACCTAAATAGAACACATTCTCCCCTTTGTCATCGAAATGCCAAAAAGGAGAAGTGCGATGCTACACGTCCCAAGGAGCATCAAGCTCCACCAACGTCATGGTGGGTAGAAGAAGAAGACGCCAAGAACCGAGCGCCACCAGGAGGAGCATCATCATCGCTCCAGTAACCTTGCTTGGACACCATTGATGCTTCGGGGTGATTTCTTCTTCAGAACCATCGGAGACTGGAATGTTCATATACTTCATCATAAGTTTCTGACGGTGAGCTGCCTTCTTGTGAAACACATGGGCTTCATGATGTAAGGCCCATAAATGGGGGCCCTCCTACCGATGACGGTGTGCCACAACTCATTGTGCATGAAGTCCATGACATCCAAATTGTTGCCGGTACCTTGGTTGACCTTGGAAAGCTTGAGAAGGCAACCATGAAGCCATGCACTTGATCAAAATTACCCATACGAGGAGCAATTGTCTCACGATAGATACGGTGTAATATCTCAAACTCACGAACAAGGTGCGCCAATTGGCCACAAGTACCATACTTCATAGTGATGGTTTTGAGAACTTCCTTGCCGCTAGAATAGTCGCCCTCATGGCAACGCCAACCACTAGACTCAATCTCTCCCTTGTCATCATATCCTAAGAGAGTCCCAAATTCCTTCATGGTGGCCGATAACTTAGTGTCCTTGGTCATCCATATGAGAGTTCTTGCTTTATCGGTGTCAAAGTACACGGTTGCAAAGAATTGAATGATGTAGGACTCGATAAAAGGTTGATGTACCTTCATGAGATCCAAGAGTCCAAACTCTTCACACATTGCCAAAGTGTCATCAAAGTAGCCCTCGTGCTTCGGATCTCTCACCCATGACATGTCAATTGCGTGTTGAGGAACAACCTTGTTGTTCTTGTGGAGATAAATTTCCTTGTAAATCCTCTCTTGATCATTGGTGAAGAAGTTAGGGTGACGGACTTGGGGTGACCTTTCAGTTGCATAGGTATTCTCTTCACGAAGCTTTTGATAGTCGGTGTTTGTCCAAAGATGAAGAGCCTTGCGGACATTGGGCTTCCTTGGATTCTTAGCAGCAACAGCCTTGGGCTTAGAGCGTGTCCGGGCAGTGGACTTGGTAGGCATCACTTCTTCTTTAACATCCTCAACATCCTCTTCCAAAGTTCTCCTCTTCTTACTACACGACACCACGACTACCTGTGAAAAATAGGAAATAGGTAGGGAGGGAATGTAGATGAGTGCACAAGTTCATGGAAGTGAAGGAACACATCTAGTTAAAACATGTGAAAAGAGTTTTGTTTCGGATTTGAGCAGGCGGTAGTACCGCAGAACTTCCGGTAGTACCGGGTGGGTCGATTCAGACCGGAAGAGTTCAAATCGACGAGACAAAAACTACTAGAGCACATGAGAGAACTAGAGGAAATGCTACCCTAGGCCAAAGGATGATCATCCTACCACAATTTAACCAAAGAAATGGAGCTACCAATAATTTGCCCTAAATCTTCCCTAGGTTCAAAAAGAGACTAAAGGAAGAAGGAGAAGGGCAAATACCGGGGCCATGGAGGAGATCACACAAGGGAGGCTCCCACGGAGCAGATCTGGCAGGGGACAGCGGAGGCCGGCGACCTGGGCGGCGGCCGGCGACGAGAGGCAGAGGGGGAGGCAGAGGTGGATGCGCACGGGTGGGAAGAAAGGGAAATAACCCCCAGCCCGCACGACGGGTTGACTTTTGTGAAAACTGCCTCGCCCGGTAGTACCGGGGCGAGAGGCGCGGTACTACCGGGGCCTGAATTTTTCTGAGCAAGTGTCAAAACTTGCTTAAATTCAGAGCCCGGTACTACCGGCTCTCACACCCGGTACTACTGGGGCCTCCTCTGAAAACTCCAGATTTTTGTGGAGAGGATAAAGAACTTGTGCAAGAGAGAAAGTTTGTAGATAAGGGAAGGCTTAGGATTAAGAACTTCAAACTGGATATGGTACTTCATACTCAATTTGCAAGAGGCAAACAAACATAAAATCCAAATTGAGCATGTTTTCCATGAGAAACACAAGATAGACAAATAAAATCCAAATAACACCAACTCTTCACAAAGAAGAGGGTGGTGGCCTAGGCCACCTTGTATGAGTTTATGGCGTGCGAAGATATATCTTGGGTTCACAACCAACACTCGTCATTGAAGCTCACAATTCATAGCACGAATATAGAGAGGCAAATGAATTCTTGATGTTGGCATAATGGGGGAGGGATAGTCCAATGTATTAGGACCGCACTCCCCCTATGTCCATGCCTACACCCAAACCAAAAAGATAGTCAAAATATAGGTGTGTATGCAAGATAATCAAGTCAAGCTCCTTGAATCCACGATATTTAGCTCATGCCTCAAAAAGGTGAATCTTGCTTCATCAAGTGGCTTCATGAAAATATCGGCAAGTTGGTCTTTGGTTGGAATATAGCCAAGCTCAATATCACCACGGGCAATATGATCCCGAATAAAATGATGACGGATCTCAATATGCTACGTTCTTGAGTGTTGCACCGGGTTGTGGTCAATCTTGATTGCACTTTCATTGTCACACAAAAGAGGCACTTTGTCACAATTGACACTGTATTCCTTTAAAGTTTGCCTCATCCATAACAATTGAGTGCATGCACTAGCGGCCGCCACATACTCGGCTTTGGCAGAGGATAGAGATATGCAATTTTGCTTCTTAGAAGACCAACTCACCAAGGACCTACCAAGAAATTGGCATGCCCTGGAAGTTGATTTCCTATCATCCTTGCAACCGGCCCAATCCGAATCCGTGTACCCGGCAAGAGAGAAATTAGTGCCCTTTGGGTACCACAAACCAAACCTTGGGGTATAAACCAAATATCGAAGGATTCTATTGACCGCCTTCAA
Organism: Poa pratensis; assembly: GCA_947311845.1. Lineage (NCBI taxonomy): Eukaryota > Viridiplantae > Streptophyta > Magnoliopsida > Poales > Poaceae > Poa > Poa pratensis. The sequence goes on from CAMZMU010000075.1 coordinate 3,685,603, forward strand.
GTGGCTTTCGTTAGGAGCCGCTTGATACCTTGCACACACCCCTACACTCAACATAATATCAGGTCTAGATGCACAAAGAAAAAAAGAACCAATCATAGAGCGATAAAGTTTTTGATCAACATCGATACCGTTGGGGTTAAGTTCAAGGTGGCATTTGGTGTCCATGGGAAACCGCTTCTCCTTAGCATTTTGCATATTGAACCTCTTGAGCATGTCTTTGGTATATTTGGTTTGAGAGATGAAAGTCCCTTCATTCAATTTGCTTGATCTCAAAACCGAGAAAGAACTTCAATTCGCCCATCATAGACATCTCGAACCTATCGGTCATAAGCTTTGAAAATTCATCATTGAAAGCTTTGTTAGATGAGCCAAATATAATATCATCAACATAAAGTTGGCATATGAAGAGCTCCCCTTTAACCCTCTTAGTAAAGAGAGTGGGATCGATTTTCCCAATCTCAAATCCACGGTCTACTGGAAGCTCTCTAAGGTGCTCATACCACGCACGTGGTGCTTGTTTAAGGCCATAGAGCGCCTTATCGAGCTTGTAGACATGGTTAGGGAACTTGGGATCCTCGAAACCTGGTGTTTGGTTAACATATACCAACTCCTTTAAAGAAACATTAAGAAAGACACTTTTCACATCCATTTGTTGCAATTTAAAGTTATGATGTGGTGCATATGCAAGAAGGATATGGATGGACTCAAGGCGAGCCACGGGTGCATAAGTCTCTCCAAAATCAATGCCTTCAACTTGAGAGTATCCTTGTGCAACCAATCTTGCCTTGTTCCTCACAACCATTCCATGCTCATCTTGCTTGTTCTTGAATATCCACTTAGTGCCTATAACATTGCGGCAATCCTTTGGCTTCTCAACTAGATTCCACACTTTGTTGCGCTTGAAGTTATTGAGTTCATCATGCATAGCTTCCAACCAATCCGGGTCTTCAAGTGCTTCAAACACTTTCTTTGGTTCCACCATGGAGATGTGAGCTTGATGTTCACTAAAGCTTGCCAATTGTCTCCTTGTGGTAACACCTTTATTTAGGTCACCAAGGATTTCTTCTAGCTTATGACTTTTTATTTCAAAGTCTCTTGCAATTCTTTCTTTGCGACGGGCTTTGATATCTCTATTGCATCTTGGAGGTATCTCTTGATCATCTTGATCATTTGAGTCCCCGTCTTGACCGGAATGTTGACCTTGATCATCATTATGCACATCTTCAACCATAGAAGGAGAGGGTTGATCTTGGTCTTGACCTTGGCTAGCATCAACAAATGGAGAACTTGGTTCTTGCGTAGCAACTTGGTCAACATGAGGAGGGTTTTGAACTTGTTCTTGGGTTGGTGCATCATTTACTTCCATGGAAGGCGCCGGTTCAACTTGTGATGATGAGGTCTCCACCTGAGTGGAGCTTGGACTTGCTTGAGGAGGCTCGTAATGAATCTCAATGGGGCGATAGAAGCCAACGCCCATCCTCCTTATTGCATCTTGAGGTTCCTCATTATCTACATCACAAACATGAAATTGCGCCACTTGGGAGCCGTCATTCTCATCGAACCTCGCATCACAAGATTCTATGACTTTCCCGGCGGTTTTGTCATAGACTCTATAGGTGTGAGATTCGGCACCGTACCCAACAAAAACACCCTCTAAAGCTTTAGATTCAAATTTATACAAGCGAATACCTTTGATCTTATAGAAACACTTACAACCAAATACTCGGTAGTAGGAGACATTGGGCTTGTTGCCGGTGAGCATCTCATAAGGTGTAAACTTCTTGCCTTTGCGAAAGAATAGCCGGTTTGATGAATGACACGCCGTGGAGATAGCCTCGGCCCACAAGAAGAGTGGAGATTTAAACTCCGCCGACATAGACCTTGCCATATCCATGAGGGTCCAGTTCTTCCTTTCGACTACACCATTTTGTTGAGGGGTATATGCAGCGGAATATTGATGACGAATTCCCTCTTCACTAATAAACTCATTTAGGGTGTAGTTCTAGAACTCGGAGCCATTGTCACTCCTAATGGCTAATATGGGGGCATTGTTTTGGCGTTGAACTTCATTGGAGAAGTCGATGACGGCTTGTTGAGTCTCATCCATCGTCTTGAAGAAATAAACCCAAGTAAATCTTGAATAGTCATCAACAATCACCAAGCAATACTTCTTCCACCAAGGCTAGGTTGTGGCACGGCACCAAAGAGAACAACATGAAGAAGTTCCAAAATCCTCTTTGATGAAATGATGGTCTTGCTTGGATGGGGAGAATCATGCATCTTTCCTTCAACACAAGCCCTACAAAGACGATCTCTAGAAAAAGAAACATTGTCTTTTAGTCCAAGAATATGGCCACCCTTGTGAAGACTTTGCAAATTTCTCATGTTGACATGGGACAAGCGGCGATGCCACAACCACCCCACGTCGGCCTTTCCGAATAGGCATATTGCTTGAGTGTTGTTTGACCTCGAAAAGTCCACCACAAACAACTCATTTTCAACATACCCAACGAACATGACCTTTAGAGTCTTGCTCCTCAAGAGTACCACCATATCAATAGTAAAATGGACATCAAAATTCATTTTATTAAGTGCACGAACGGACATAAGATTGTAACCGAGGGACTCGACAAGCATGACATTTACAAGGGTGATATCCTTTGCAACTACCACCTTGCCGAGGCCCTTTACCTTCGCTTTTGATTTATCACCATAGGAGACGGATGCTTGATTTATATTTAGAGTCTTGCTCCTCAAGAGTACCACCATATCAATAGTAAAATGGACATCAAAATTCATCTTATTAAGTGCACGAACGGACATAAGATTGTAACCGAGGGACTCGACAAGCATGACATTTACAAGGGTGATATCCTTTGCAACTACCACCTTGCCGAGGCCCTTTACCTCCGCTTTTGATTTATCACCATAGGAGACGGATGCTTGATTTATATTTGCTCCCAACTCCGTCATAATCTCTTTGCTTCTGGTCATATGACTAGTGCATCCACTATCAACCACCCATTTAGACCCACCGGAAGCATAGTCCTACAAGAAATCATTGCTTGGTTTTAGGTACCCATCTTGCAATGGGTCCTCTTTGGTTAACAACAAGAGTCTTTGGGACCCAAATAGCATGAGCAACATAACCATCATAAGGTCCAACATATTTAGCATAAACATTACCATAATAATAAACATATAGAATGTAGTGAGGGTTAGCTTCTTCCGCAAAGTCACTACGAGTGGTCTTGCCCCTAGTGGCATTCCCACTCGCAATGGGAGTCTTGGTTTGTGCGGGCTTGGCCTTGTTGTTGCTCTTCTTCTTCTTTGCCTTGGCTACATAACCAAGACCCTCCTTCCCTTTGTGTTGCTTTTGCTCGACAACATGAGTAACAACCTTTTCTTTACCTTTGGGAATTGAGGTCTTGGCATTAGTGGCCTTGGCAAGCTCAACCTTCAACCGAGCATTTTTCTCAATAACATTTTCATGATCACATGAAGGAGTAGAAGTGCTAGGTGAGTTAGATTTAGAAAGTTGAGATTGAAGTTGCTCATGAGACTTGACTAGAAAAGAGTGAGTACTTTCCAAGGCCTTGTGAGCCTTGTCAAGTTTCTCCATATCTTCAAGGAGTCTAACATTAGCAACCACAAACTCGGCTTTCTCCTTTTTAATCACTTTATATTTAGCAAAAACATGGTCTCTATCCTTAATGATTTTAGCAATTATTTCATCATTTTTATCATCAAGGGACTCAAGTCTTTGCTCAAGAGTAGTTCTATATTCACTCTCTTCTTCAAGAGAGGCATTCAACGATGCTATGGTAAGAGAGTCTTCTCTCTCAATTTTGCCCTTGACCTCAAGAAGGTCTTCGGCGGCACCAAGTTGGCTCATGAGAGCCTCAACATGTTTCTTAGCTTCACCTTGCAAGTTAGCCACAAAGGTATCGAAAGCAACAAGTTCTTTCTTAATCACAAGACTCGAGTTATCATTCATTCCATGCATAGTCTTGGGAGTAGAAGATGATACCTCGGTGACGTGAGCCATGAGGCAACGAGCGGTGTTGATGGAGATGTTCTCATTGGGGGATTCAAAGAGAGAAGGAGATGGAGTTGATACAATGGCCAATGCGGCCACCTCACGAGTGGGTTCTTCTTCTTCTTCGGAATCATCGGAAGGATACTCTTCTTGAGTCATCAACACAATTCTTGGTGCTTTCTTGAAGTATGGCCTCTTCTTGACAAAAAGCTTCTTTTGTATCATGTTTGATTGGCCCTTGGGGACAAGCCTTCCACCGTGTTGCTCTCTATTCTCATAAGGACAATCTTTGATAAAGTGGTGCTTGTCATGACAATTGTAACAAGTCTTTGTCCTTATAGCAAACTCCTTCTTGCCACTTGGATTGTTCTTTAGGTCAACTTGAGCCTTTGCCTTGGCCGGGTCACGCCAAAAGGTTCTTGTGGCAATAGCCACATGATCATGATAGGCTTGTTCGAGATCATCGGAAGAATGTTGCTTGGGCAAGCTTCAACTTCCACACTATCATCTAGGCTCACAACCTTGGCCTTCAAAGCAAGAGAGGCGCCTTGTTTCATCCCAATGGCCCTAGCACGATTGTCTAGAGCATTTTGGTGGCAACCTTGGAAGCTTTCATCTCTTGCATAACTTCATTAGAGGTCATTTCAAGGTAGTTATGTCTTCCTTGTATGGCCTTCAAGTCAACGGGCTCGAAGGGCATGAGAGCATTCACATACTTCCTTTTGACCCAAGCATCATCCGCATACTTTGCCCCAACATTATAAAAGGCTTGGGCAAGCGTCTTGAGTCTTCCATACATCCCTCATGAGTTTCACCCTCAAGCATGTAGAAGCCTTCGGCTTCATTGTTCAAAGCATCAAATCTATTCCTCTTCATGCTCTCATTTCCGAGGAATGCCTTGGAGAGACAATCCGAAACTTCTTTGGCGGTGGTGAGATGTTGTATGTGATGAATATCCTTTTCACCAACGGCAAGTTCAAGCATGTGTAGAGCGGTGGTATTGAGTTGAGTATCAACCACCTCTCTCCTTGTCAAGTTGTTTGGATCCACGACATTGTATCCCGCTTGCATGATCCTCCAAAGCTCGATAGAGGCATTGTTGACATGAGATCTCATTGAGTGTTGCCAACTAGTAAAATCTAAAGCATTAAGCTTAGGTGGAGGACCTAATTGGTTTATGCGAGGATGAGGGATAGGTGGGTCGGGGGAGTACAAATGAGAAACCTCATGGTACTCGGGCTTCCCACCTATGGGCTTGGTTATGGGTGGAGGGGATTTCTTAAGGTTGGTTTCTTTATCTTCATCCCCATTCTTTTTCTCTTTTTTCTCCTCGGTTTCACCGTCATTGGAGTTAGCGGAGTCCTCTAGTGGAATGGTCTTCGAAGGAACCTTGCCACTGGTGAGTTTCATGAGCAAGTCACGCATCTCAGCAAATTGGGTATCCATGGACGATTTCAAAGATGTCTTCATCGATTTGAGATCGGCCATGGATGCCGGAGTGGCTTGGTCATTCGGGGGATCACCCTCACCTGTCATACTTCTCTTAGGCGGTTAAGCCCAACAAGAAAGCCAAGGCTCTGATACCAATTGAAAGTATCGTATGACACCTAGGGGGGGGGGTGGGTGATAGGTGCTACTTTAAATTTTAATACTTTTTCAATTTAGGCTTGGTACATAAGGTAAATTCTCTAGATATGCAACTACGGTGAATTTATCTATATGTCAAGCTAGCAACTAAGCAAGATAACCGAAGTAAAGACGATAAACAAGGATAGAGGTAACCGAAGTGAAAGCACGCGGAGACACGGATGTATTCCCGAGTTCCTCCTTTTTAGGGGAGTACGTCTCGTTGGAGAGGTGTGAGCTACCATAAAGGTCACAACTCAACAGCCACAAAGGCTTCACCTTCTTCTCCGATGAACTGTACCACAAAGGTTTGGTTCACCTTCAACTATCGGAAACCTTCAAGGTGGAGTCTGGAGCCTTTACAACAACGATCCGCGGCACAACCCACAATTGGATTGGGGGCTCCCGAACAGCTACAATCTGTCACAAAGACAATCAAGTAAGTACAACAAAGAGCTAGGTTTTCCCAATGGAAATCCTAGCAAAGGGTCCCTCAAGTGAATGAGGCGGAAATGTAAATCGGCCTGGCGAAGATGTAGATCCGGGCCTTCTCCTTCAGTTCTCCAAAGATCAACGAGATTGGGTGGAGGGATTGGGAGATCTAACAAATCTTGAGCTTGCAATAATGGTGTTTTCAAGTTTGAGCAAGCTACTTGTCCAGAGGTAGGTGAAGGCCTATAAATACTCCTCTCAGAAAACTGTCCGTTGCAGACGAAAAATGCCCGCAGCGGTAGTACCGGGCCACAGCCGGTACTACCGTCCGGCGCACGATCAGTCTTGGTCATCGAAGGTCAACGGGCCCTCGCACACCGCCCGCAGCGGTAGTGCCGGCCGGAGTCACGCGGTAGTACCGCACCACCCGGTAGTGTCGGGGAGTATCCCCGGGTAGGGTCAAGGCTTGGCATAAGGTGGAGTTCGAAGTTGTGCCGAGGTACGGAAAGGGCCGACCTGTTTGGGCCTGGGAAGGTCCGAGCTTCATCTTGACCTGGAGAATATAGGCCGACCTATCTTGGCCAAGAGGGGTCCGAAGTATACAGTTGGCCAGGGCCGAGGTTCACTGTCCGAGCTATGTTCAGCCGACCTAACTACCTCAGTGCAGTGGTTTGTGTTGTGAGAGCAAGAGAAGCTGTGGGAGGAAGTAAGATCCGACCTGGTAAAAGATATTAAGCGCAAGACCCGAGGTACGGAGCCCGTCACATCCGTGCCGAGCTAACCGAGGTGATGGGCTGTAGGTCGGGCAGGAGTCAATGCTCCTGTCACTTCCAGCTGGGTACAAGAGCGCCTGACACGGGAGCGTCTGTCAAGGAGCCTGGCAGAGGCGTGCTCCGGGTTCGGCGGGTCTGCACGTCTCTGACCGCTGACCACGCGGGATCTGGGAAAAGGCTACGAGGTAGCTCTGCTAGGCCACGTCCTGTCTCGGTCAGAGGGTTAGGTCGGCGTATCACTCGCCCCGAGAGCTGCGTGGAGGTGATGATGACAGGTCCGGTTGACGCCGCTGGCAAAGTAGATGCCAGCCATCCAAGGCGGCCGAGGTTGCTAAGGTGAGATCTGCAAAGCCCAGGCTAGAGAAAGAACTGCCTGGCACCCCAGAGCTGCAGGGCCGAGGTGCGACCCTGGTAGAGATAGTGGATACACTGGCAGACCCAGTAAATCCAGGAGTGGATATAGTAGTGACTGTGGCCGACCTAGAGGCAAAGCGTGTCCTGTTGCAGAAGGAGGCTGTAGCAATGATAACAGCTAGAGATGAGTTCAATAGAGATCTGCGTGAGTACAATGCGGCGAATGGCTTCACCCCGGTAGCAGTTGATACACATAGGGGAGCCGAGGTGCGGCAGAGAGGCAAGGGGCTCAATGATGAGATAAACAGGGAGGCTCGACCTACCACCTCGGCTAGGAGTGAGAGTCGCGTGTCAACTGGAAGGCCGGTGTATAGTTCCCCTGCTAAGAACCTCAGAGCTGCCGAGGCAGGCAGGGCCGAGCTATCCGGGTTGACTGGAGATGCATGGCGTGCGCAGCAGAAGCGAGTCAATGAGTTAGTATATGTGGCTAACCAGCAGAATGAGGCTCTCCGCAGAGCATATGCCGGGGCTGGTGATTCAGAGATGGTTTATTCAGCTAGGCCAGTTAGTCAGGTGTCCAAGGGGCAAGCCTCGTCTCCACTCGTCGGAGGAGCCGATCGAGCCCGGAGTGTCACCTCGGGTCAGAACAAGCAGCTGCAGATGTATGATCCAGTCTTAGCAGCAAAGCAGAAGGTGGGCCAGGGCAATGCTAGCCGAGCTAAGGGAAACCCCGGCCCAGGCAATGCAAGCCGAGCTAAGGGTAACTCCGGTCAGGGAAATCAGAATGGCGGCAAGCAGCATCGGCTGGCCGAGGTAAACCACCTCCGCCCCCGAGGTATCAGCAACAACCCGGCAGCAGGGGCAATATCAGCGAGAGCCGGAGTATGTTCAGCAACCTCAGAACGTCGGTCAAGGCGATGACCGATATGATGATGGAGACTCGGCCATGGCGCGAGCTGGATACCACAGAGTGGATGGGGCGTTGGGACCTCGGATAGGAGGTCGGATGTTAGCTCCAGGCGATGTCCGTAACAAGCTGGATAGAATCTACTTGTCTGAGCAACTGGAGGAGGAAGGCCCTCCTGGTCCGGCGTGTTTTGGACCTCGGATCATGAAGGAGCCACCACCACCAGTATCTCAGTTCCAGTTAGGTCGGAACACCAAGCCATACAATGGGAGCACCAAGCCACAAGATTGGCTGACAGATTATGTATCCTCGGTGCACATTGCGGGGGGCAATCGCCGATGGGCGGTCCGGTATCTCCCGCACATGTTGGAAGGTCCAGCTCGGATCTGGCTGAATAATTTGCCGGAGTATAGTATCAACTCCTGGATAGACTTGGAGCTGGCGTTTAACAGCAACTTTGCTAGTACATACAAGAGGCCAAACCGACCTCAGCTCCTGGCGGCATGTAAGCAAGATGATCATGAAACTGACCGAGAATTCTTAACTCGGTGGAGCAATGTTCGGAATTCCTGTGAAGGAGTGGTAGAGGCACAGGCCATTTCCTGGTTTGCAGATGGTTGTCGACATGGCAGCATGCTGTGGCAGAGGCTCCAGAGAGATATGCCGAGATCCCTAGCAGAAACAATCCGGGTTGCAGATTCTTATGCCTGGGTGATCCGATGCAGCCAGCAGCAGAGGCAGGAGCACGTAACAGAAGGAGGGAGCCAATAAACAACCGGCTCGGACCAAGGTGTAATGACCGTCAGGAGTTCGGACAGAAGAGGAGGGAGCCGGACTATCCATACACCTCGAACCAAGTTGCAGCGGTGAACCCGGATCAGCCCGGAGCTGGAGGTGTCCAGAGGCCAAAAATCAATGGTCCGGCATTTAGTCCGAACCCGGAGCCACCCATGACCTATGAATCAATGATAGATGGTCCGTGCTGTTACCATACGACCGACCCGCGCAAGCCAGCCAACCATTCAACCCGGCAGTGCAGCTGGAACCGCAGAATCAGAGAAGAAGGGGCAAGGCCGGAGGAATCAGAGCAGGACCACCACCTCAGAGATTTCAGCCGAGGTCCCACCCTAATCTGTCCGGAGCAAATGTTACCCCGATAACCACTGCACCTCTTCCGAGGCCTGCAGCAGCAAGACCCGTGAATGTTGTGAATGTCCGAGGTAATAACACAACAATGGTGCCGGACCAAGTCAGCAGTATGAATACCCCGGAAATGACTATAGAGAGGTCATGCGAGCTATGTGGTCTTTGTGACCGAGCCAACTGACAAGAAGAGCGTGCAGAGGCGTGCCATGGAGGTGAATGCAGTAATGCCGGTGGTGCCGACCTATATGAACTGGTCTGAGCAGGAGATCACTTGGAGCAGAAAGGACACACCTCGGATCATGCCGAGCCCTGGAAAGTATGCCCTGGTGGTAGATCCAACGTTGTGTGGGCCTACCAACAATGTGAGGTTCACCCGAGTTCTGGTGGACAATGGCAGTGCCATCAACATCATGTACCGAGACACAATGGTGAAATTGGGCATATCGCCTAATCAGTTGATGCCAAGCAGTTGTACTTTTCATGGGATTGTGCCGGCGTTTCCTGTGCACCCATGGGCAAGATATGGGTGGATGTAGCATTTGGAACCAAGGACAATTGCCGAGTTGAGAGTATCGAGTTCGAGGTGGTGGACTTGGAGAGTGCATACCATGCATTGCTTGGAAGGCCAGCTCTGGCCAAGTTTATGATTTCCACCCATGTTGCATACCTGAAGATGAAAATGCCAGGGCCTAATGGGATCATATCCATCTCGGGTGACTACAAGCGAGCCATTCAGTGTGCCTCGGCGGGGTCTAATCTGGCCGAGTCTTTGGTGATCGCAGCTGAGAAAAGAAGCTGCATCAAGTGGTGGCAATGGCGCAGTCAACACAGCTCGGCCTGTCCGGACTGATGAGCCCGGACTCAACTGCGGCGTTCGAGGTGCCCAAGGAGACCAAGAAGATCCCCATTGACCCGGAGCACCCAGAGCATATGGCCATCATTGGGACCGGGCTGGGCGAGAAATAGGAAGGCGAGCTCTGTCACTTCCTCCGTGAGAATCGGGATATCTTTGCATGGTCGGCTAAGGACCTGCCTGGTGTTCCGAGGGAGTTGGCAGAGCACTCTTTATTTGTTAGGCCAGAGGTGAAACCGGTGAGGCAACCGACCCGTCGTCTCTCAGACGACCGAGACAAGTGGTGCTGGACGAGCTGGCTAAGTTGCTTGCAGCCGGGTTCATTATGGAGGTGCTGCATCCGGACTGGATATCCAATCCGGTCTTGGTGGAAAAGAAGAAAGACGAGCCAGCCGTGGTCAAGGTGTGGCGCATGTGCATTGACTTCACTAACCTCAACAAGGCGTGCCCAAAGATCCATTTCCATTACCTCGGATTGATCAAGTGATCGATTCCACTGCTGGTTGTGAACTGTTGTCTTTTATTGATGCGTACTCTGGTTTTCACCAGATACCATTGAACCCAAAGGATCAAATAAAGACTGCTTTTATTACCCCGTATGGGGCGTATTGCTATCGTGTCATGTGTTTTGGTCTGAGAAATGCCGGGGCAACTTATCAGAGGTGTATGCAGAAATGCCTGCACTCTCAGATGGGCAAAAATGTGCAAGTGTATGTCGATGATATTGTCATCAAAACTAAGGAGAAACGTACTCTCCTCGAGGATCTCGAGGAGACATTTGTGAATTTGAGAAAGTATCGGTTGAAGCTTAACCCGGACAAGTGCACCTTTGGTGTCCCGGCTGGAAAGTTGCTCGGATTCCTGGTGTCTAGCCGAGGTATCGAGGTTAACCCGGCCAAATCCGAGCTATTGAGAGCATGAAGTTACCGAAGTGTTTGAAAGATGTGCAGAAGTTCACAGGGTGCCTAGCCTCGTTGAGCCGATTTGTAGCTCGGCTAGGAGAAAAAGCCTTGCCTTTGTACCAGCTCATGAAGAAAAGTACCGGGTTTACATGGACCCCGCAGGCCGACGTGGCGTTCGGTGAGCTGAAAAAGATGTTGTCCACTGCCCCGGTGTTGGCGTCACCATTGCACAATGAGCCGATGTTACTTTACATTGCGGCCACAAACCGAGTTGTAAGTGTGGCAGTGGTGGTGGAGCGCGAAGAAGGTGGCAGGTCGGTGCAGAGACCGGTGTATTACTTGAGCGAGGTGATCTCTACCTCGAAGCAGAACTATCCTCACTACCAGAAGATGACGTATGGTGTCTACCTGGCGGTCAAGAAGTTGAAGCATTATTTCCAGGAGCATCCCATGACGGTGGTGTGCGAAGCTCCAATCTCGGAGATCATCGGGTGCAAAGATGCAACTGGCCGAGTTGCCAAATGGGCGATTGAGGTGTCTCCATATGCACCACATTATGAGAGAAGAGACGCAATTAAATCCCAGGCGTTGCCGGACTTCTTTTGTGATTGGGCCGAGATGCAGTATGAGCCACCCAGGCCGGACTATAATTATTGGAAAATGCATTTTGATGGGTCCAAGACAAAGATCGGGCTGGGGGCTGGAATAGTCCTCACCTCGCCAAAGCGAGATCAGCTGAAGTACGTGCTGCAGATTCATTTCTCAGCATCAAACAATGTGGCGGAGTATGAGGCCTTAATCCATGGCCTCAAGGTGGCAAAGGAGATCGGTATCCGGCGTGTAGAGTGCTTCGGCGATTCCGACCTGGTGGTGCAACAATCTTCTGGAACTTGGGATGCTCTGGATGCCAACATGGCGTTATATCGGTTCCATGTGCAAAAGATATCCGGGTTCTTTGAAGGGTGTGAGTACAGGCATATACCTCGGGCAGAAAATGATGCTGCCGACGTGTTGTCAAAGCTCGGTTCATCGAAAGAGGCAGTACCACCAGGGGTAGCCCTGAATCACTTGAGAACTCCTTCAATCAAACCTTCTCCTGAATCCGAATCTATTTTCATCCCGGCGGAGCAAGAGCCCGGACCTGTTCCAATGGAGGTAGACGTCGGGTGCGTTTGGTCGGACCCGGGGACTGCGTGGCAGAGCTCGGGGACTGCGCACCGAACCTCGGGGACTGCTCATCAAGACTCGGGGACTGGTCGCAGGATGGTGGAGGAAATAATGGAGGAGATTATGGTGGCCGAGCCAATGGAGGTGGACGAGGAACTTTTTCCTTTGCACCCGTGCCGGAGTGGGCGGAGCAAATCATGAAGTTCATAACGGAGGGAAGCATGCCAAGTGACACGACCGAGGCTAGGAGAATTCAAAGGAGGGCCAAGGCGTACACCATCATCAACAAGGAGCTCTATAAAAGAAGCGTAACCGAGGTGTTGCAACGGTGTGTCGAGCCAGCTGAAGGCAAGGAGATGCTTTTGGAGATCCACCAAGGAGAGTGTGGTCATCATTGCAGCACAAGAGCTCTGGTGGCCAAGGTGTTCAGGCATGGGTTCTATTGGCCCACTGCTCTTGCTGATGCAGAGGCCATAGTCCGGAGATGTGAAGGATGCCAAAGGTTTGCCAAGCAAACGCATATGCCAGCCTCGGCGCTCAAAACAATTCCTATCACTTGGCCGTTTGCGGTATGGTGTTTGGATATGGTGGGAGAGTTCAAACCAGCCCGAGGTAACATGACGCACATATTGGTGATGGTGGACAAGTTCACCAAGTGGATCGAGGTGAAACCAATCCGGAAGTTGGATGGTCATTCAGCAGTGACTTTCTTGAAGGAGATTATTCTGCGATATGGCTACCCCCATAGCATTATCTCGGACAACGGCACAAACTTTGCTGTTGGAGAGTTCGCTCGGTTTTGCATGAACAAGGGAATCCGGCTGGACATAGCCTCGGTGGCACACCCGGAGTCTAATGGACAAGTGGAAAGATCAAATGCTCTAGTGTTGGCCGGCATCAAGGCTCGGCTCATTGAACCACTGCTGAAAACGCCGGGGTGTTGGATAGATGAGATACCAGCAGTACTGTGGGGTCTAAGGACCACGCCAAATCGATCAACTGGCTATACGCCATTTTTTATGGTCTATGGGGCAGAAGCTATGCTACCCACTGACATCGAGTATGATGCGCCCAGAGTGGCAATGTACACTGAGCCGAGGCAAAAGAGGCTCGGGAGGATGCAGTAGATCTGCTTGAGGAAGCAAGAGAGTTGGCCTCATCTCGGTCAGCAATATACCAACAAGGTCTCCGACGTTATCATAGCCGGAGTATCAACCCTCGTGTGTTTCACGAGGGAGATTTGGTGCTGAGGTTGGTGCAGCGCAAGAAAGGCCGGCACAAGTTGTCACCTCCATGGGAGGGACCGTTCATTGTGACCCGAGCTCTGCTCAATGATTCCTACTATCTAATAGATGCGCAGGAACCAAGGGAAGATGGGCTGGACAACCCCGGATCAGAGGTCAGGCGACCATGGAACGTAGCTCTACTCCGACCTTTCTACTCATGAAAGGCGCAATGTATGTACCTCGGTTAATCCTTAATAAAATGTCGGCACTCCGAGGTTGAAGCTCGGGGACTGCCTCGCTCTTGTGCTTGTGTTTTATTTCTGTTTGTCAGTTTCGTTCATATGCCGAACTATTTTGAACCTCGTCTCAAACTTCAAGTAATGTATGCTGTGTAACTAATCTTGTGACTCGACTGGCATCTGCCTAAATGGTAGTCAAGAGCAAAGATGAAAAAACGTGGGAGACATGAAAATGAACTCGGGGACTCGGTCCAAAAATATAGTTCGGCATGTGTCGTTTACTAACCCCTGTCTTTACCTTTCGTTTATGTCGGATGGTTTTGAAACACACTTCGAGATTTGCTAAGTACTGTATGCTATAAACAACAATCTTGTGACTCGACTGTCGAACGCCTAAATGGTAGACAAGAGCAAAGAATGCCAGATATAGTAAACACGAAAGTGAACTCGGGGACTCGTTCCAAAAGGGTTCGGCATAATTCTTAGAAAAGCTTGGTTCGGATAGCAAGTTAAAAGTAATGGTAGCAAAGCAAACTACTTAAGGTCTGTTACATCTGCACCCGGCATACCGGGGATTTAATGTTTTGCTTAAGATAAATTCAGGCCTCGGAACCAGAGACCTCGGTCGCAGAAGTGGTGCAGTGGGAGCCTCGGGCGCAGCAACCTCGGTCGCGGAAGCAACCTCGGTTGTGGGAGTTGTTGCCGGGGTGTCCGTCACGTCGGAGGAAATCACCTCGGTGGCTACAGCTTTGCCGGACTTGCCCTTGGAGTTCGGAGGTTCGTCGAAGCTGAAGTCATCATCAGAGCCTTCAGCCACCTCGGTTGTTTTGCCAGCCTTGCCCTTGGAGCTCTCTGGCTCTTCAAAGTCAATGTCCTCGCCTTCAGAACTTTCTTCACCAGACGCTGCTTCCTCGTCCGAGCTCTCTTCGTCCTCAGAGTAGAGGCGCCCGTCATCAAAGGTCCGGGTGTTTGCGTAACTAGCAAAGCGGTCGGCTGCTGCTTGGCGTTTCGCAATGCCATCCGGGTGGAGTTCCAAGGAGAGCCCCTGCGCAGGGAGGTAACAGTGTGGATCTCAACATCTCATACCAGGACAGCACGAACACCAGGGCCTTGTCCGCTCCAGCCCGAGCTGACGAGCATCTCCACTCCCGAAGTCTAGCCTCGGCTCCTTTCAGCTTCGTGGCGAGCTCGTCGATGCAAGTGGGAGTCTTGACCTTGGGCCAGAGGGCACGGTGGACCTCGATGGCAGCATCAACAAGTTTAGTTCCAATGGCTCGGAGCGGCCTGATCCGAGCATTAAGGGCGACAAGGTGGTCCTGGATGTCCCAGCTGTCGCTGAGAGTTTCTGTCTCAGCCCTCTTTGCCCGAGCTGCTTGAACTTCGCGGATAGCCTTGTCCTTGGAGTGCTCGAAGTTTTCTGAAGAGGACAAAAAGGCTGTCGCTGAAATAAGGCATACGGTGGCACGGGATGTAGGTCGGCAGAAAATAAGGAAAAGGTGAGAAGGAACTTACTGTCCATTTGATGATTAATCCGAGCGAGCTCGGACAACCAGCTTTTCGAGATAGCTCGGAGGGCGGAAGTTCGGCTTCGGCCGAGGTGGCACGGCTCTCCAGGGTCTTGGCAAGATTTTGCTGCTGTTCGGCGGCCTGGTCCTTAACCTTCATAGCGTCCTCCGCAGCAGTCTTGGCTTCATTAGCCCGGTTCAGCTCTTGTTGCAGCCGAGCTATTTCATCCTCGGCTGTCTTCAACTTGGAGGCGTAATCCTTGTCGCTCTGCTCCTTAGCGGATAGAAGAGTCCGGTGAGACTTCTTCAGCCTGTTGTGATCCAGCAGGAGGTTCTTGAAGACCTTTGTCCGAGCATTGTTGCATTCCTGAAAAAAGAGAGAGATCAGTTCGGATAAATCCGAGGTATTTCTAGCACCCGAGGCCCAATTGAGTCCCGGGGACTTGGCATTGGCCTCGGGGACTCAGCATGGGAGAAATGACAAGTTTTTGAGATTCAAGCCGAGCAATTTTAACTCGGTGGAGTGTCAATTGCTCAACCCGAATCTCGGGGACTGGGAATAGTGTATGTTTGTCATTTGATTTCAAAGGAAGAAAGAGAGCTGTGTAAAGAAACTTACCGAGGCCTTCTTGCTGCAATCAAGGACTGCAGTCTGCATGTTATAGATAGATTGGAGCACGGCGCTGGGTCCAACTTGATGCTCAGAGCTCGGGTTGGAGGAGACCTCGACAGTGTCAGCCGAGTTCCAGTCCATGTCATAGTGCTTCTCCGAGCCTAGGCTGTTCCCGCTCTTGGTCCGGAGTTGCCCGACCTCCCAGCTGCTGATGTCCGGCTGGGTAGTAGCAGCGAATAAAGCTCGGGAGGTGGCGACCTGAGAGCTCGAGGGCGCGGCCTTGGTCAAGGTGGACCTCGGCGCAGAAGCGGGAACATGCGGCACCAGTTGGGTGCTCGCAGTCAAGGGGCCTGATGACGGTGGCGGCATCGGAGTTTGCTGTGGCTGTTTGGGGGGCTCAACGTTTTGAGCTGAATCTTTCTGCTGCTGCTGGAGCTTTTGCTTCTGCAGTTGTTGTTGTTGTTTCTTCTTTTGCTGCTGTTGCTGCTGGTTGCGCGCAGCTTGAGACTTGGGGGACAGCCGAGGCTCCTGCAGCTTTAACCGGAGTCTTGGCGCGATCTGTTCCGCATCCTTCTGAGGAGGTGGAGGAGTCTGATCTCGGCGGGGAGCAGAGTGCCCCAGGCCGGAGTCAGAGCTCGGCGGTGGAAGTTCGGCGGAGGAGACGCGCGCCGGGGAGGAATGGTCTTCTCCGGGCTGGTGAGGTCAATGGACGGTCCTGGAGGAGAGGCTCTGGCGGGGCTGCCGAGGTTAACCTCGACCTCGGTTGTCTGGGCTTCAACCACTGGAGGCAGTGGTGAGTGTATCGAGCTATGGCTCTGTTTGACCTGCCGAGCCGGGCTAGACGAAAGAGAAAGATTAAGTTAGAGTGTAAAAAGCTTAACCTTGGAGCAGCGTGAGAAGTAAGGAGGAGCAAAGGTCACTTACGCATCTTCCTCCACGGGACCTCGTTTCTTGCGCCGCGCCGAGGTCTTCTTGGCACGCTTGGCTTTGGGCGCTGCAGTCTCCGAGGTCTTGGAAGCCTCGGCATCCGAGGTACCAGGTCCTGGGCGCTTCCGGGAAGCTGCAGACGCTGGATGAAAGTTCTTATATGTTGGAGGAGCATATGAAATGGGAATAACGTTGACAGGTTCCAGAATTTGGCAATCGTCATCGTCATCATCGTCGTCAGACCAGTCTCTGATGGAACTGGGAACTTGTTTCTTACCCGGGTTGGAGGAGCCAGTCTTTGGGGCGGACCTCGGAACGGCCTTAGGGATCGGAAGGTGATCCTCGTTGTCCGGGTCTTCAGTCTCTGAACCTTCCAGGGCGAGGCGGGCAGGAGCCCAGTTCGACGGCTCCGGGCCGTCCTCGATCAGCTGCCGGGCGAACCGCTGCAGGAGTGGCAAAAAAGAATTGAGTTAAGAAGCAACCGAGGTGTGCAAGACCGGAGCGTAAGCTCGGAAATTTAGTAAGTACTCACTTGCTCCGGAAGATTTTCTCTGTTGTGAGGCTCCACGCCCCATGTCCACTCCTCGTCCATCTCAGTCTGGGCAACGGCTTTGACCCGGCGCCAAACTGAGGCCTTGGAGAGCGCCTTGCTGCTGATCCGAGTAGGATCGAGTAGACCTTCCATATGGCAGATCTTATGGGCTCGTTGTTGAAGGGGGCTGACTCTTCGATCCACAAAAGTCCGGAGGATGTCATCGGAACCCCACCCTCTTTTCTTGAGATCCAGCATGTATTCATGGATCTCTTGAACCTCGGCGTAGGCGTCCTCCGGGTTGAAATCCCAATTGAGTTGTGCAGTGGGAGGGCCGAGCTGGAAGTCCGGGAGGTTGATGAGGTCGACAGTATCGGGGTTCCTCACATAGAAAAAGGATCGATTCCACTTCTTGCAGCTCTCCAGGCCTTTGATCCGTGGGAACTCGGAGCCCAGCCGGGGTGAGATAGCGGCCGCACCACAGGCAGTCATATCCTTGTTCACGACCTCCTTGTTGGGGATGCTCTGTTTCTTCAGCTGGAAGTACTTGGCCCAGCCCTCAACGCTCGGCCAGAGGCCGAGATATCCTTCAGAGAAAGCTGCGTAGCACGACAGCTGTAGTATGGAGTTAGCTGGGAGGTGGTGCGGCTGCAAGCCGAAGAACTTCAGAAATTCTCGAAAGAACTTGCTGGCCGGAAGTCCGAATCCGCGCTCGAAGTGAGAGACAAACACCACTTTCTCGCCGGGGTTGGCGATCGGTTCGCCGTCCCCAGTGTGAAGCCGATACAGCAGTTCGGCTGGGATTCGATGAGTTTCTTTGAGCCATTTAATATCGTCGTCGGTGACGTCCGAGCCATCCCATCCACCTCTCTCGCTGGCAATTGCCGACATGTTGGCACTTTCCTGCAGAAAAGGGAGGTTCAACCGGGGTAAGTACCTCGGACAGTTCAAGGTTCCACCGGGGTAAGTACCTCGGACAGTTCAGGATAGCCGGGGTAAAATACCTCGGATCAGTCAAAACAGCCGAGCTAAAGAGTTTTAGGCGGGAAACATGTTTCTACCATGGCGAGATGCTAGCAAAGATCTACCGATGAGCAAAAAGGAAATAAAATCAAGTTCATCCAGGGGCAAAACTGAAAGGGCAGTGCTACGGATGCATCTGGTACAAGTCTAGAGGAGATCTAAAAATGGCTAAGAGAGTGCAAAGATAGAGCATCGGGTTCCTCAAGTTCATCATATTCATCCAGATCCTCGAGTTCATCGAAGGATGAACCTGTTCATGGCTACGGCAACGGAGGGGAGATAAGGAACTCACCGGTGAGGTACTTGAGGATCGGGGAAAGATCGACGATGGAGTGGCGGCGCAAGGCGCGGTGCGCGTTCCGGCGAGATTCTTCGAGACGGCGAGGTTGCAGCGGCGAGTGCTCGACGGCGGCGATGGAGACAGAGGGCACGGTGCAGTGGGCGCGGAGCAATGGGCGATGGAGGAAGAAGACGGTGAAGTTACCCGTGGGGCCCTATTTATAGCCGCGTGCGGTAACTGCACGCATTAACTGCACCACTACCGCGCGGTTATCGGGAAGGCGCGGGATCGTGTGCGGGTGGGCGCACGGTTACGCGGTTTGTGGCCGCACGATCGGCCACATCGTGGGCCGCAGAGTGGCAACCGCCCACCCCGGATTTCCTGCGCTGGTCAGCGCGAGAATCGAGGGGTCGGGGGCGGTCAAGTTGGTCAAGTACTTGAGTGCGCAGGTGCGCTGTTCGGTGGGTCCGGCTGACGAGGGCGGCGTGTGGTCAGAACCTGTCTTTCAGAGGTCCGGATTCCGAAGCCCGGGCAGAGATTCTTCGCCACGTGCCTCGGAAAATCTTGAGGCAAGATTGTGCTGAGTCAGATAGCTCGGAGAGTTCAGTTTGCATATCTACCTCGGATTGGATGGTGGTATGTGGGAAGTACCTCGGCGGAACTATGTTGGAGGTCGGTTTAGGAGGTGGTGTCTTGCTTGTTTTGAACCTGCTACGGCCCTCCGTCCGAGGTCGTAGGACCGCACCAGCTTCGGGGACTAATGTCGGGGGAGTATCCCCGGGTAGGGTCAAGGCTTGGCATAAGGTGGAGTTCGAAGTTGTGCCGAGGTACGGAAAGGGCCGACCTGTTTGGGCCTGGGAATGTCCGAGCTTCATCTTGACCTGGAGAATACAGGCCGACCTATCTTGGCCCAGAGGGGTCCGAGTATACTGTTGGCCAGGGCCGAGGTTCACTGTCCGAGCTATGTTCAGCCGACCTAACTACCTCAGTGCAGTGGTTTGTGTTGTGAGAGCAGGAGAAGCTGTGGGGAGGAAGTAAGATCCGACCTGGTAAAAGATATTAAGCGCAAGACCCGAGGTACGGAGCCCGTCACATCCGTGCCGAGCTAACCGAGGTGATGGGCTGTAGGTCGGGCAGGAGTCAATGCTCCTGTCACTTCCAGCCGGGTACAAGAGCGCCTGACACGGGAGCGTCTGTCAAGGAGCCTGGCAGAGGCGTGCTCCGGGTTCGGCGGGCCTGCACGTCTCTGACCGCTGACCACGCGGGATCTGGGAAAAGGCTACGAGGTAGCTCTGCCAGGCCACGTCCTGTCTCGGTCAGAGGGGACATGCTAGTTCTGCCGTTAGGCTACAGGAGATGGGCAAGCCACGTCTTGTCCCTGACCGAGGTACGGTGGTACGGTGGTGACCGTTGCAGAGGCATGGCAACAGTGTTCGGCGAGGGGCACAATGGTAACCCGGCTGGCCTATATAGTGGGCTTCACCCCCTCCTGCTAGAGAGATCCCCCCCCCCCCCCGCGCTGGAACTAGTTGATCAAGAGAGAAAGAAAGAGAGAGAGGAAGCTCGGAACACCCCGGAAACACCTCGGATTCAGCTCGGAGTGCCTTCTTCCTCCCGTTTGGCTCCATCTTTACCTCAAGTTCTCACCATTGTAGCATCATACAGCTCGAGGAGCAGCTTGTACTTGTCACTTTGAGCTATACACTGAGTAGGATAGTGCTGCAGTAGGGGTGTTACCTCCACAAGAGGGCCCCGAAGCAGGGTACATCGTGGTGTGCTTTGTGTTCTTGCTTTCTTGGTTCTTCGTTCGTGTTTTGCGTGTTCTTGCGTGTGCACTTCTTGAGTGCATAAACCCTCCCCGGATTCCCCCAACGACCATTCGGCCCCATCTTAGCCATACCTATGGCATCTGCCGTGATCCCACCACGACAGGTAGTACCGGCCTACTACCGGGCCAGTACCGCATTTAACAAAATGATGCCTGTACCGAAAAGACCTGATTAGCGGTAGTACCGGGCCTCAGCCGTACTACCGGCTGGGGCAGAAAAATGCTCCTTTTCTCCCTTGACAAAAACCTGGGCATATACAAAGTATATAAAAATGTTCCTGCAACTATTTAACACCCAGATTAGTCCTCTAATTATGTTGTCAACAAACATCAAAACACTTAGGGAAATGAAATGCTCTTTCAGTGTGTCAGGTAGATGTTCCCACAGTCTGGCACTCTCATGACTGACTTCGCGGAAATCAGTCACTGTGTATAGTTTGACGATAGAAAATTAGGAGAGTAAACTATAAAAACGAAAAATAATCGGATAATGGGAATTTCTAACGCTATTATGTTTTTTCTGTATTTTATTATTTGTTTACGTATTACGTCAAATGGCTGTATTGATTGATTTTTCTTTAGTATATGTGTATTCGTTTCTGGATGCATTGGTGTAATAATCAAAGAAAAATATGATTGAGTACACAATATTTCAGTTCAAAAATTGTGATTGTATAGTTATTAATGAAATGGGGGTTCATCTTAGGTTTTAAATGCTATTTCTACTGTACTATTTTGTACTACCGGCATATTATCTCTTCTATACACGTGAATTTCGCGTGCACATTTACTGGTGTTAAAACAACATCAACCACATAACACTCCTTTGGACGGGCCCACCCATTTTACGACGTGGACACCCGGACAAGGACGAGGGTGCCCGTCCCGACCCGGCAAATACGACTTGCTACATCCAGAGGGGTAAAACCATCTACCAAAAAGAACGTCGCACCCCAACGCATCTCGTCTTCTTCTCCTCCCCATCCCACCCCAAACTTCCTCCTCCTCAGATCAGATCGAGAGAAATCAAATCCCATACCGAGAACAGAGAAGCTCGCGCGAGGACGCCACCTGCTCTTGCCTGGGACGTCGAGCGAGGAGACCACGAGGAATCCCCCGATCGCGGCAGCAGGAGGCTGACAATGTCGTCGGTGTTCAGCGGCGATGAGACCGCCCCCTTCTTCGGCTTCCTCGGCGCCGCCGCGGCGCTCGTCTTCTCATGTACGATCCTCTTCCACCTCTTAGAAAATTCGCGATCGTTCGTGTAGCTTCCACACACCGGGGGAACATTGCAGCTCTCCGATCCGTCCGGATCGGCGGGGGGCTTTCCCTTCCAGCGCTGCTCGTTGGATTGCATCGATTCGATCCGTTTCGACACGATGCGCTTGCGTGCTTGCGCTTTGCGTTTGATCTGACCCTGGGATCGCTTGAATTGGACCGTGCGATCCTAGACGAGATCTCACCGTCTTTCCTCTGTTTGAATGGATCCACAGGCATGGGTGCGGCCTACGGGACGGCCAAGAGCGGCGTCGGCGTGGCGTCCATGGGAGTCATGCGCAGCTCGTCATGAAGTCCATCGTGCCCGTTGTCATGGCTGGTGTGCTCGGTATCTACGGCCTCATCATTGCCGTTATCATCAGTACCGGGATCAACCCCAAGGCCAAGCCCTACTACCTCTTCGACGGCTACGCCCACCTCTCGTCCGGTCTCGCCTGTGGCCTCGCTGGGCTTGCTGCTGGCATGGCCATTGGCATCGTTGGTGATGCTGGAGTCAGGTAAGCACGCTTGATCTTCTCTTCTGTTGTTGTACGAATTCATTTTGCTTGTATGAAACTTTGCTCGTAGTTAATTTGCTTGTTAGCACACACCCATGACTACATAATTGGAGCTAACATTTGTGTGTATCAAGATTTGTATTCGGGTGGATGGTTCTGACCAATTTCATAGGCCTGGATCTATTCGTTGATCTCTCAAGGATTTGCTGAGTGTTGACCTTGTGCGTCAAAAAAATGTGCACACTGTTCAAGTTACATTTGTTTGGTTTGCCTAAAGAGCACAATATATCACGTTAACAGAAGTAAATGATCGTAAATCCACTTGGCTGTGTGTAGCTAGACTAAGTATTCATTAATAAGCTCAAATCTGACGGTGAACCTATGCGATATTATCATTACAGTTCTCTATACATGATATAACTGTTGTACTGATTATCTTAGGACCTAATCTTGATTTATAGAAAAATTACACTATGGCTACTTGTTCCCAAGGATACCTATTTTAGATGATGCATCTTTTGCTATACTGAGAGAAAGTGGATCCTTCATTTATGCTGAACTTTCAACTGTATACTTCTTATATTTTTCCTGGTCTTAGTTTCTAGTTAGCGCCATATCTTATATGTTACTGAATTTTGGCAATATGTAGTGTCCTATCATTGAAACGTCCAAAGTTGGAACTGCTTTTAGTTTTTAGTATTTGTCAATACGTAATTATGTACTGGTTCATGGGTTGCTGGGGTGAAACCGGATAATAGCTAGAATTGTTTATGCTTGAAGGCACAAAGGTCATCTAAATTCAAAATATTTTCCTTCTACTAGTTGTTGGTACGATGAAGCCATTTCACACGCATGTTATTGTTGCATCATTATCATTGTACGGGGTCAGTTGAAAGTTGCCTAGACTGTACAAATTCTGACCAATATCATTTTCATTTTCTACAGGGCGAATGCTCAGCAGCCGAAGCTATTTGTTGGCATGATCCTCATCCTCATCTTCGCAGAGGCGCTCGCTCTGTACGGCCTCATCGTCGGCATCATCCTGTCATCCCGAGCTGGCCAATCCCGCGCCGATTAGGCACGTTTCCACACGTGGCCCTGCGTGTCCTTGTTTTATTTTGTTATATTCAGACAACAAACTGAGCACTAGAGGTTATCATGTCTAGTTTTCATTCTTCTGTTTGGTCGAGAAAAAAACATCTGCTAGTCAGGGCAGCTTTGCCTTTGCCGTACCATTCTTTCTCCGCCAGGATGTTGGGTGGTGGTTGATGCTTATTGATGCACAGTTATTTATTTATTTGGTCTGGCTGGATGGTGTAATCTGGTGAATAAGAAAGAACATGCAATGCAATTGAGCTTAATATTCTCTTGTCAATAATCCTCCTCTTCTGATTATTCGTTCTTATGAAACATCATTTTGGAAAAGAAATTGCACATGGTTTCAGCCTACTACTAGTTCTCGTGATTCTTCTACTTATAATCCCTTTAATGTTTGCTAGCAATGTTCCTTGGGATGGAGAGTTCCCTGAAGTGATTTTCTTGAATCTATTGTACTGTTTCTTGTTTTTGGAGAAATACTGATGAGTATTTGGCGCAATCTATCTATACTGTAAGAAGTAGTTCAATCTTCTCCAATATGGACACGAGTTCTCCTGCAGAATCCCAGCACCAGCCAACAGCTTTGCCTTTTCTCGCATCCCTTCCGTGCCATATTTGGCTGCTCCCAAAATTCGCAAAACAGATGGATGATCTCTGGAATGACTGATATTCAGCTCTTACGCTCGTTATATTGTTCTTACTACTTCTTAAAGGACGATTACACTATGGCAGACTAACCTAGCGCAGTAAATTTTAAAGGATTTTGGCCTTTTGTGATTAAAAACTACTCCCTCCGTTTTTTAATATAAGATGTTTTAGCTTTTGTCCACATGCACATGCACACAAATGTATATACACATTTTTTTGTGCATATAGACAACATGTGTACCACCTAAAACATCTTATATTTATGAACTGAGGGATTACATGCATAAACTTGAGTTATTTTCTTATTACCTTATATGTACATTACACATTAATTAAACAACCCAAGATTAATTTCATCTCCACCTTGAAACCAAAGTGACCACATGAACCAAACAATTTCTCAATTTACTGCAATGATTATCGCCTCATGGATGAGCATTTGTGTGAAAAAGGAAAAAGGAAAAGCCTCTTTGATTCGTATGATTCTAAAAACGCAGGAATATGAAAACCATAGGATTGCAATGTGACGCCCATTCCAATCCTACAGGATTTTATGTGCATACAAGCTTGTTTGATTCCATCATAGGAAAAATAAAGGATTCTAAAAAAGACTTTTGAGTGGATGTTATAGACTTCGTGTGAAACCTAGTGCAAAGGATTACTTAGGAAAAAATCCTATAGGATTCAATCAAATGACCAACATAGGAAAAATTCCAAAGGATTAAATTGAGTTCACTTCAGGGAGAGCAGTTTCCCAATTAGAGGAACCATGCATAATGTAAGGCAGGTGACAGGTTTGTGCTACTTTAGCCAAAAGATGCAGGACTGGAACTCTCGCGAGCCCGAGCTCGCGCCTCGCCGCCCCGCGCCGGCGCCGGCCGCCCCGGCCCCGCCGTCCACTGCCGCCTCCACTGCGGCCCCGACGCGCCCTCTGCCACCCCCGCCGGCCCGTATCCCGGCTGGGTTCGTCCCCCAGCTCCTACGACGCCCCCCCGCGGCCCCTGCCGCCGCCGCCGCCCGCGTGACCGCCCTGGCCTCCCAAACCTCCCAGGTCTGCTCCGCCATCTCTCCCTCGACCTCGTCGCCTCTCCTACCGCCTGGATTCACCTCGCCTGCTGCGGATTTTGGGGGCGGGCTGCGTTTTGGATCTTTCCCAGTTTCGTTTTCCCTGGTGCGCCGCCCCCCGAGCTCGTCGTCCTCCATGGTGCCCGCGACGCCGACAAGCCAGCTGCAGCCCGCCACGACGGCTGCTCCTACGACTGGCATCTTCATCAACTGGACTGCAATGCCGGGGCAGACGGCCCCGGTTTCGAAGCCGCTCGTCCCCAACGCCCCCACTGCGGGCATCTCCATCGACTGGGCTGCGCTCCCGGGGCAGGCGGCCCCGGTCTCGAAGGTGCTCACCTCCGGCGCGGCGCCCCAGCCCGCGGCATTCGAGGATGAGCCTCAAGTCTTCGAGGCGGACTGGCACCCTGTTCGTCCCCGACACTGGTGGCGCCGGCTGCCCTCTTTCAGGCAAGAGAAGCAGCTCTCAAGAGGAGCTCCAAGACGGCCTCACCTTCCAGCTTTCATCACCAGGGAGAGGCGAGGTGCTCATTCGGTCCACAGGCGTAGAGAGTGCTTCCGCTGCTTCTCCGTCGGCCACATCGCCAGATTCTGCAGAGACCCGATTCGTTGTCGCTACTGCCGCTTCCAGGGACACATCGAGAGGCACTGCCGCCGTCGCCGTTGGGACCTGGCCAATGCTCGTCGCCAACAAGCTCCACCTCCTTCCACGCCATCGGAAAGCCAGCTCCCACCGCCACCGCCGCTTCCTCGTCCGCCTCATCCACTTCCTGAGTTGGCCGCCACTGCCACTGCCCTGCAGCGTTTTGATGATGCTACTCTGCGCCAGGAGTTGGTGCACGTCAGGAACACGAGCCCTCTGAGGTGCAACGTGGACCACCAGCAGCGCCACGACCGGCGAGACCGGCGACATGATGATCGCCGTGGCCGCGACGATGACACGAACCGGCGCCGGGCCGACCATGAGACCTTCTGTTCTCGTTCTCGCTCTGTTGACGCGGGGCGCCGGGGCGCTGATGACCGCCAGCGCCGAGATGGTGGTGGGCGACGCGACGATCGCCGCGATAGACACAGGACCGTGCTTCCAGTCCCCGACCACCGCAAGATCGACCTAATGCTGGTGCAGGGCCTCAAGGACGGCTCCGTCATCCCCGCCTCAGGCCTTCGCCGCAGGGGCATCTCGACCTCTCCCTCCCGACGTAGCAGCAAGGCTCACTTCACCGGCGAACGTGGCCGCTCTCCATGTCGCGCCATCGGGCAGGCTCGACGTCTTGCCTCTGTCGCTTACCTGGGCGCGGATGGCCCCGCCATCCTGGCGCCGACGCAACCAAGATGTGCGCCGGGCTCCAGCTCCTCTCCGCCGTGCACTTCCACGCCTCGCTCTGCAAGCGGGATCCTCTCGTGCGCAAGACTGCTGGACTTCACCCCGACACCCGCGTCGGCCACCCCCTCCTCTCCATGTGTGTTTAGTATGCCGTGTGGGGGCCTGGGTATGACGTTGCCCTCGTCGCATGCTTCCACTCCGGTACACAACCCTGGAGGATCACCGGCCCGGACACCTGCTGACGGCGACCAGTCGGACCCCGATGATAGACTCTTCTCTCAAGCTGATCACGCTGCTAACCTCTTCACCTCGTGCCAGCCTCCGCTCCTACCCCTGCGCTCTCCGTCGCCAAGGCCGTCCCCTCCAGCGGCTCGCCGCAAGACGCTTGCGGGGGTGACGCAGTTCTCCCTTCCGCGCTCCAGCGCGCGTCTCTTGAGCAAACACAAGGGGCAGCTGCCATTGGTTGGCGATCGCCTCTTTGGGCAGGGCGTGACTGAGGATGCATCTCCTTCCCTGCAGCAGCCGCTGCAGGAGCAGCTATGTTTCTCTCCTGTGCCGGAGAACGAGAGGATCATTCATGCTGTTCACAACAGTCCAATATTACGGAGGTGGCTCCAAGC
This sequence comes from Poa pratensis, assembly GCA_947311845.1. Classification (NCBI taxonomy): domain Eukaryota; kingdom Viridiplantae; phylum Streptophyta; class Magnoliopsida; order Poales; family Poaceae; genus Poa; species Poa pratensis. Next base: position 3,712,505 of record CAMZMU010000075.1, read on the forward strand.
GATGAGGGTTGGCAGCTACAGGATGTGGTCAGCAAGCACAAGAACAAGGCGCCAGTGCAGTACACTTTAGCTACCTCGTCCGATGAAGAAGAAGATGCAGAGCTGAAGCGTGCAGTTCCAGAGATCAAGAGTAAGGGCGAGGGAAGCACGGCAACGCAAGAACAGAAGCCTTCAACCCTGGAAAGCTTTTCAACATGATGCCTTCCTCCATCTTGGGTATTCCAACAACCCAGATTCGCAAGAAGGGCGGCAAGAACTCATCTTCCTTGAGGTCGGCAGAGCAGCCGGCGACAAAGGGCACACAGGCGAGTTCACAGAGGCAAGCACAAGCCAGTATGTGTGTGCAGGTTGGCCTGATCGACAACGTTGCCGACTTCACTGAAGAGACCGGGAACCAGCTGACCAACCTGCTGCGTGAGCCGCTCAATGCTCGCAATCTCCATGGGCTGGCGGCCTTGGCGCAAGCAACAGGTCGTGCTGGTTTCGTCCTGCCTGATGATCAGCTTGCAAGCCTGCTTCAGGATGGCCCGGAAGCTGCCTGATCTTGGGCCTGTGTGTCTCTGCCTTTGCTCTGAACCGCGTCGTCTTGGTTTACAATGACAGTACAACTTAAGCTCCTAAACTGGAACGTGCGGGGTCTGAACGACCCCGCTCGACGGGCAGTAGTTCGTGACTTGGCACATCTCACCTCCTGCTCTATCCTGTGCATTCAGGAATCAAAATTAGCTTCTGTCGACGATAATCTTCTTACAGAAATTGGGGGTCACCTAAGAGGGAGAGCCTCTCTCCTTGCTGATGGCACTAGAGGTGGTGTACTCTTGTTTTGGCGCGATGATCTCTTCACTGCAACAAACGTGTCGATAGGGCAGTTTTCCATCACCGTCACGCTCCAAGATCACAGCTCGGCCTCTTCCTGGACGTTGACGACAGTTTACGGTCCAGCGGACGACGAGCGCAAGCCGGCTTTCCTCCAAGAGCTTGCTGATATCAATAACGCTATGACTGGACCGTGGCTTCTAATTGGTGACTTCAATCTAATCCTCCACGATCAGGACAAGAACAACGCTAGAGTAAATCGTCGATGGATGAGGCTGTTTAAAGAAGCTGTGCATAACAGCGCACTAAAAGAGATTAAGCTGATTGGAAGGCGATATACTTGGAGCAACGAGCAGGCTATCCCCACCATGTCTCGCCTCGACCGAGCATTCTGTAACTTGGACTGGGACGAGCTGTTTCCGGCTGCCAAACTGCTGCCACAGGCATCCTCTATGTCTGACCATTGTCCCCTGCTTCTGGTTCAGGATTTGGTCGTCAGAACTCCATCCAGATTTCGCTTTGAGAGCTTCTGGCCGCTGTTACAGGGCTACGCCTCCGTTGTTAATCAATCCTGGAACATGCCGGTGCGGGCGACTGATCCCTTCACGCGCCTTCACGTCAAATTGTCTAGAGCAGCTTCACATCTACGCGTCTGGGCCAAAAACTACGTGGGTGACATCAGAAAACAGCTGCTGCTGAGTCAAGAGATCGTCTTGCGCTTGGACAAAGCACAAGATTTCAGAGTTCTGTCAACTGATGAAGCGCAGCTTAGGGCTCTTCTGAAGAAACGCATCATTGGCCTCACGGTTGTTAACCGAATCAAGGCGAGACAACGAGCGAAGATCAAGTGGTTAAAATTTGGGGATGCTTGCACAAAATTCTTTCATATGAAGGCATCTAGACGCAAATCAAAGAATAGGATCCACTCCCTCTCCTCTGAAAACGGAACGGCCACCTCGCCCATAGAGATTGAAGCAACAGTCACAAACCACTTCACTAATATCATTGGGACGCCGATGCCTTGCTCTCAAACGTTCAATTGGGATGAGCTGGACCTGCCGGAGGTGGACCTTAGCAGCCTCTCTGATCCTTTCACGATGGAAGAACTTAGAAAAGCAGTGTTTGATTCTGCCCCGGATAAGGCGCCAGGTCCGGACGGCTTCTCCGCGGGGTTCTTCCAATCATCATGGGGCACGGTGAAGGAGGACCTCTTCTCCGCTGCTAAAAAATTCTACAATCTGAATGATGACAATTTCCATAAACTCAACTCGGCCTTCTACGTGCTTCTTCCGAAGATTGATCAGCCTACACACATCAACCACTACCGTCCAATCAGTCTCATTCACGCCTTTGCCAAGCTAATGTCAAAGTTGCTTGCAAACAGACTAAAGCCAAAACTTCCAGAACTTGTCTCGCCTAGTCAGAGCGCGTTCATCTCAGGCCGTAGCATACAAGATAATTTCCTCTACGTCCAAGGGCTTGTTAAGCACTTCCATACAGCCAAGATCCCGCTCTAATGCTGAAAGTTGACATCGCAAAGGCGTTTGATACTGTATCATGGTCATATCTTCTTGTTATGCTGGCTGCTCGAGGCTTTCCAATGAGATGGCGGTCATGGCTGTCAATTCTGTGGCGTTCGGCCTCGTCGAGAGTGATTGTCAATGGGATCACCGGGAGCTCGATCATGCACTGCCGTGGCTTGCGCCAGGGCGACTCCCTATCCCCGTTCTTGTTCGTGCTTGCAATGGAGCCTCTTCACAAGCTCTTAGAGTTGGCAACGGCTGCTGGTTTGCTCTCTAAGCTGCGAGGTCGCAAGGCGACCTTCCGTGTGGCGTTATATGCGGATGATGTGGCTTTATTCATAAACCCTGTCGCTGATGACATCTTGGCGGTTAAGGCAATTCTGCAGCAGTTTGGAAACGCAACGGGCTTGATCTCCAATATGTCAAAGAGTTCGGTTACGCCAATCAGATGTGAGTGCCTTGACTTAACAGCGGTTTTGGGATCCTATGGTTTCCAAACTGTCCAGCTACCGTGCAAGTATCTAGGAATGACACTTTCGGTGACTAAGCTTACAAAGGCGCAATGGCAAGAGCTGCTCGACAAGGTTGAAAAAACGCTGGCCTGCTGGAAGGCGCGATTAATGAGCAAAGCTGGGAGGCTGGAGCTTCTGAACTCGGTGGTTACATCGATGGCAGTATACCTACTCTCTGTACATGAGATGCCAGCTTGGGCTAGGAAGGAGTTCGACAGAATGAGGCGTGCTTGGTTGTGGGCTGGCGAAACAACATGCTCCGGCGGACGCTGCCGTGTTAATTGGAAGCAAGTGTGTCGGCCGAAATCACTTGGAGGACTAGGTGTTAGATGCATTGACAAATTCAGTAGGGCTCTACGGCTCAGGTGGTTATGGCAACGATGGTCATCCAACAGCAAGCTTTGGGATAATATGAGGATCAAGTTCAGTCAGTGCGACCGTGCATTGTTTGCTGCATCAACTAGGATTACAATCGGTAATGGAAAGAAGACCATGTTCTGGACAGATAGTTGGCTCCAAGGGATGAGTCCGGCAACGATCGCCCCGTCTTTGTTTCATATTTCGGTGCGGAAGAACAGAACTGTTCACGACGCTATGACAAATGACAAATGGCTGCTGGACCTTAAATTCAAGATCAATGACTCACACATGGAGGAGCTTATTTCGTTGGCTTCAGAATAGATGAAATCAGCTTGAATCAGGAGGTGGAGGACACGATTGCTTGGACAGCCTCGGCGACAGGACAATACTCGGCTAGTTCTGCATATCGAGCTCAATTTCTGGGCTCGGCGAGTACTAATTTCAAGGAAATAATTTGGAAACAGTGGGCACCTCCGAGATGCAAAGTTTTCCTTTGGACGCTGCTCTTGGACAGGGTGCTGACGGCGGACAAGCTCCTGCAGCGTGGTTGGGAGAATGACTATTTCTGCCCGCTTTGTCGTCGAAATTTGGAGACGGCCTCCCATCTGTTCATGGAGTGCCCGTGGGTCAAAGAGGTCTGGACAAGGGTCGCCTTCATGTTCGACCTGCCAAAGCTAAGCCCTGAGAATTGGTCCGTACAGCTAAGCTCCGTGCATGCTTGGTTCACGCATTTAGCTTCGGGAGGCACGAGGGCTGAAGTTAAGGCAGCAAGCTCGACTTCCATTTTGGTCTGTTGGGAGATATGGAAAGAGCGGAATCGTAGGATCTTCGAGGATAAGAAAACAGACATGAACAACTTCTTGTGCTTGGTCATGGACGTTGCATCAAACTGGAGACTTGCTGGAGCTCCAACTCCTCTAGTTCGGCAATATGGAGGGAGCCCTTTTGATCCGGGCTGAATATATTTTTATGTTTTTCATGTGTGTGTGTTTCCTCCGTTTCTCCCTGTCTCTTTTTCACTTTGGGTAATCTTGTAATACCTTTTACTCCTCCTTATTTTTGAATATAGCAGCTCTCCTGCTGTCATTCAAAAAAAAAAAAAGACAGGTTTGTGCTTTTGGCGTGTGGGGCCACAAATAGCAGCTGGAGTGCAGAACTGCACAAGCAGCACAATCTTGCCCAATCTGGAGCTCCAGAAATGGTATGTTTCATCTTTCCTGACAAGAAATCTAGGCCAGTCCAGGAATCTAGCCTATAGGCTATCTCGAGGTACTACATAAAACGCCCAGCTCTGCAGTTTAGCCTGAATAAACAAACCCAAAATACCTTCAGACATATGTGGCTGTTACATATTCAAAAAACAAACAAACCCGCGATACCATATGCCATATTTGGCTACTCCAAAAATTCGAAAAACATATGTGGATGATCTCTGGAATGACTGATATTAAACTCTTACCCTCGTTCCAAAAATTCGAAAAACAGATGTGGATGGTCTCTTGAATGACTTATATTCAGCTCTCACTCTAGTTATATTGTTCTTAGGGACGAATACATTATGACAGATTAACCTCATGCAGGTTTGAATTTCAAAGGATTTTGGCTTTTGTGGTTAAAAACTAAATGTATAAACATGAGTTATTTCCTGATGTGTACGTTACACATTAATTAAACACCCCCAGATTAATTTCATCTCCACCTTGGGGCCAAAGTGATCACCCACAGCCACATGAACCAAACAATTTCTCAATTTACTGCAACGCTTATCTCCCCATGGATGTGCATTTGTGTTAAAAGGAAAAATATTCAATGAAGTTCACTTCAGCGAGAGCGGTTTCCTAATTGGAGAAAGCATGCAGAATGTCAGGCAGGTGACAGGTTTGTGCTTTTGGCAAGTGGGGCACAAGTAGCAGCTGGACTGCAAACTGCACAACCAGCACCATCCTGCCCAATCTGGAGCTCCAGAAATGGTAAGTTTCAGTGACAAAAATCCAGCTATACATCATCTTGCCCAGTCCAGGAATCTAGCCTCTAGGATATCTAGCTAAGCAGCCATCTTGCCAAATATATCTCTGATGCTAGTGCCAACGTATATCTATGTCTTCCATGAATATTTCATGAACTAGTTCCTAACCTAGTATTTTCCATAAACTAATTGGTACTCACTATTTTCTACGGATTCACGAAAACATGAGTAAATGGACCATGAAAATCCCGCTGGTTGTAGCTGAACATAAATGGTTAAATTCATAGTTGTTCATTTAACAACATAGAATTAGTTTGGTAATTGCTTTGTTTGAACCTACATGGTTACTGATAATAGTGAGTAATTACCAAGGGGATTGTGCAGTGGGTTTAAGTGATTGAACAGAGTAAAAAGCTTAAATTTCCACGGTTATAATAGGTCGTATATGCGCAAAGAAATATGGTGAATATTTTTTTAAAAAGATGATGAAATATCAGAAGAAAGTAAATAAAAAGGACTAGTATTCTCATCTCCGCTGAATTATTCTTTCTAGGCTAGCTAATCAAGAACTCGTCGCTCTCTACAATGAGCGGTGCCGATGGGCCGTCGAGCAACAGCGAGTCCAATGAGCTTGGCACGTCGATTGACTTGTCGGTGCAGCCCGGTGCGTCCGCTGGATCCTCGTCGGCGCGCCCTGCTGTGTCGGTTGCGCGGTCATCTCGGATAGGGGGCACGTCAGTGAAGTTGCCAACAGGCGCCGGCGGTGACATGTCTTGCCGGTTTCGACGCAACTGGTTCACCTTGCGGCGAAAATTGGCATGCTTCGACGGCAGGAACGTGGGGCTTGCCGCGGGCCGGTACTCCGGCAGCAGCCCACCCTGCCTGTACCGCACCCCGCACGCGTTGCACAGCGTGCCCTTCCCGTCGGCCCCTCCCTCCACTGTGGCGTCTTCGACGTCCCGCAGTGCAGGCACGTTTTCCCCTCGTCTTTCGCCCATGGCGCCGATCCCTTAAGCAGCTTCTTCTTCTTCTTCTTCTTTGATGTCTTTTTGGGCAGGTGCGCAGCGATTGAGATTCGCTGACGTGCAGATGGAGGAGATGCCTCAATATGCTTCCTCTTCTTCTTTGATATGGGCAGGTGCGTGGACGGAGGAGGCTCCCAGATCGGACTCTCCGGTGGAGAATTGGTGATTGGGCTCTGCAGTGAGAAGTCCGTCACTGGCCTGGCTGCTGGAGGACACTCCGGCAGCAGTCTCCCTTCTTGTACCGCATGCCACAGTCTGCGCAGACCTCCCTCCGCCCCATAGGCCCTTCCATCAACAACGGTAGCTCCGATGAGCCGCAGTGCAAGCAGCTCGTCGCTGGCCGTGGCGCTGGGGCGGCTTCTGTCCGGTGAGTGGGAGGCCTCCTCTCCGCCGCTGACTTTCTGACCAGGTAGATGGCACCCGGCACCTCGGGCTCCCAGATCGGGTTCTCCAGCGGCGAATCGACGATTGGGCTCGCAGACGGACAGCAGGCCTTGCAGAGGGTACCCCGCATCATCTCCTTCCTCCCACACTGCAGACACTTCCTCAATCTCTTCAGACCCTTCTTCAATCCCGTCGCCGGCTTCTCCTCGCCCGACGCGGCGGCGGTGCCGAGATCCAGCGACGGAGCGACCCGCACGCGCTGTGGGCGCGGGAACATTCTCCCCTCCTCTTCCTTGGCCGGCTCCTCAGCCGGCGGCGGTGGCGGGAAGAAGGAGATCCTGCCCGACCACCAGGCGGACGGGACGGCGCGGGGCAGGCAGGTGCGCGCCTTTCGCGGGACGGCGGCATCCAGGCGGGAGACGACGACGGCGGGGAGAGCCGCGGCAGGGAGCGCCAGGATGTAGGCGAGCTCCTTCCCGCGGCCTCCGGCCATGTCGCTGCTCGCGTCAGTTGGACGGAATCTTGGACGCCTCCGCCTCCCTAATCCTGGTGGCTGAGCTATAAAAAATGCTATCTTTAGGTCACCGAGTTAAAGATGTAAATCAATCCACCACCCAACTACCGCAAGTACAGAGAGACAAATCAACACTTGTACCTCCCCCCCGTTCCCTTCATCCGCCGTCGCCATGGACGGCGGCTGTCAGCGGGCTGTGACCGGGCGGCGGCTCCGCGGCTGTGAGTCTGTGACAGTTGACCGGGACAGAGCACGATTATCTGCGGGCGGGCACGCGCGTTAGACACTGATACACGCTAAGAATGAAAGGAAAGAAAGATCGATGGCAAAAAAAAGACACGACACGTGTGCACGCACTATCGTACAGAAATATGTCGTGTGCACGCATCCACGAGGGACACACTTTCTAGTTACGCGTGTGGGTGCGCAATTTTTTTTGAAAGAAAAAAAATACGGAGGTTAATACTTCAGCAGCAAAGAGCTCCTAACCCTTTTGTGAACGAAGGGAGTATAAGTTTCAAAAAATCTGAAAAAGTCATGCATATCAATGATGTGTCCTACAAAATGTGCAAAATATAAATTTGAAATAGTTCATATTCTAAGTTGTACAAAAAATGACAAATGTGTGCATCTAAATGTTTTGGTGGATATCTTTGAGATGGTAGTTTTGTATTACCTCTGTCCATAAATCCAGGATGTTTTGGTGGGCTGTTTTACCCCCACCAAAACATTTTTTATTTGAGTACAGGGATACAAACATATTTAATTCCTCAAAAAAGAAACATATTTAAAGGATGTCTCTTCAAAAAAGGCATACCCCAATACGGCAACAAATCTTTCTCTGGTCCGCGTCCTCTCCTTCCCCTGCTACAGTGCCCTGAGGCGAAAGAGAGGCGACCGCGGAGCTCGGGGTCTTCGCCGGCAGATCTGCTGCTCCCCTCCGCCTCCGGCCGCCGTTTCGGCGCCGTGAGGTGGGGGGGAGCCTCGGCTCTATTCGTGCTTGTAGATTAGGTGGGGTTCTAGGTGTGTGTGCCCGTGTGGCGTCTCCGATGACGGTGGCGGTGGCGCTGGTAGATAGGGCTTCGTCCTCCGGTTCCCGTTCCGGCCTCGTCGCCGGGGAGGCTGTGGAGGTGTTTCGTCGGGCGCGGGCCTCCTTTGGTGCTTCTCTGGCCGGCCGTGGCGGCGGGGGGAGGAGCTCGTGGTGGTCGGCGTTTCCGTTTTGGTGCAGGTGGTGGTGGAGGTCTTCTTCTTCGACGTTCGAGCTCTGGCCGGCCATGGTGGCGAGGGGAGCTGCGTCGGGAGCTGGTGTGCTGTTGGTGGTGGCTGGCCTGGGCGGCGCTGCGTCGGCTGGGAGTTCGGTGGAGCTGGGGAGTGAGCACTGTGGCCGTGCTCGTTCATTGAGTCTACGCTCCGTCGCGCGGCGGCGGACGACCCTCTACATCTCGTGGCGGTGCTTCCTCTCCGGCGGCTGGAGGTACGGTGACGGCGGCGCCGGCTAGGTTTCTTGGGAGCCGGCTTTGGGTCCGATTGTGTTTCTTTCAGTGTGCTCAGGGTGCTGTGTGCAAATTTCAGGGTCCTTTTGTAATTTCCTTTTCTTTGCTGGACTTTCTTGTAATTTGTACTGAGTACTCTGAATATATGGATCGGATCCTTCCTCAAAAAAAAAGCATACCCAAAAAAGTTAAACTGCCAGCGCACTTCTCTGCCTTGAAAAAATGTTCCCTTCAATCGTCATTGTGCAGCAGGTGCGGCTTCTAATTGGGGGCGAAGCGGAAGATACATCCAAAAACCTAGGAGTGTTCAAGATTTTTCTATATTCAGCTGCAAATTCCCCATTCTTATGTCATCTCTCTCTCGTAGTCCCCTCTCCCTATCCTTCATATACCTCTCGTCGACGACGACTTTCTGACTGTTAGTCCAAGTTTTTGGCGGCAGGTTTGTTACCGGACCGTGTTGAGAGGGCAGTGGCGGGGGTTGCTGAGGCGGACCCGCGCGTATTTTCCTGTAAGAGAGCAAATTCTCTATGGATTGAGCGGCGCTTCATGGTTAAAGGGCACGGCGGGGAGAGAAGCATCAAAGGCACTGCATTACCAGGTACTCCCTCCGTTTTTTTAATATAAGATGTTTTAGGTTTTGTCCACATGCACATGCACACAAATGTATGTGGACACATTTTTGTGTGTATGTTCATTCATTTTAGTGTGGATATAGACAACATGTGTACCACCTAAAACATCTTATATTAAAAAACGGAGGAGTAAGTACTATTGTCTTATTTCTTTTTCATTTCGTGTGTTTGCTTTTAGCTCTGGCGCCGGGATGGTGACGCGGCGCTTGTATACTGCCTATGCGTTAAATTCACCACCATCGGGGGGAGGTTGTGCTAGTCTGGTTACTTCTATTAGTGAATACTGGATAATGTAGTAGATAAATGTCCCATGCATTGCGGCGGAAATTTCTTTGAAAACAGTTATGCAAGTTCTATTATGTGGAGTTGTCACATTGGTAGCTGCATGAATTATCATACTATCTTTTACAAATATGGTTTTGTAATATTTTTCATAACGGTTTTCATTTAGTTGAAGTGAAGTACAAAACGTAAAAAAAATGAAACATCATGTACTTTTCGACGAATTTGTTTCTAAACTAAAGAGTTACATAAATTATTTAAATGAGAACTAGGGAGTGGCCTAGTGGCAAGGTGCACGGTGGCGTGTCCTAGCCTCCCCGGTTAGAATCCCGTTGGGAGCGAATTTGGGGAGTTTCTCACCCGGGTGGGCTCTCATCTTAATTAAAAAGTCATGGGTGCTAGTACCCTTGGATCTTGTTTTTTATAAATTATTTAAATTATCTATTTTAAGACATTACATGCACTTTTTATAAAGAGGTTGTAGCATGGATAGTTGAGTTCAGAAACTGTTTTTGTGGTGATTGGAAAGGAGGAAATACTTGTCATTGATGGTTCTGACTTCTTCGGTAAGAATGGCCTGGAAATGATGATCAAACTTCAGTTGCCGTTGAGCTCATTCACATCAGTAACCGAGCTCAGGAAATGTATGGTTTTTCGTCATCAATGAGGTTTTGACCCTTCGCATTGGGTCGTTCTGTACTAGTGAATGACCACACAATTTTCTGTGAATGAACACACAATTTTCTTCTTCAATACTTGCAGGCTACAGTGTCCCATGACTATTATTCGGATCACACTTTGAATATGATATTGGTCATCACTTGATATCTGACATGCTCTATCAAGTTCTCTTGAGACACACGATAAATCTTCACTTGATTGCATGCTCTAAACTTTGGTCAACCATAGCTCACACATGAGGCTATCATGATCTCGACTTAGAGTCATATTTTGATCTTTTCTCTTGTAATCATCTTCTAAATGTCTTGATCCTCCATGGTTAAACTCATAAGTTAGAGCTTGACAACCTTTGAGTGAGTTCCACACAAGAATTTTATCTTCTTCTTTCAACCTTGAATCCATATATGTTATTTAAGCATTCTATGAAAAAACCCTTTAGTTAGAAAACCCTAGCATATGTCTTGTTCTTTAATTAGAAAAACCACACATGGAGGTGATGCATGTAAAATGCATACATGAACTTTGCATTATTTTACTTATATTCCAGTCATATTTGCATCATATAAGGGTTATATCACTGTTTTATAATGATTTTGGGAATATTTGATATGCTTCCTATTTTTATGGAATTAACCCTGCGCAGGCAGAAAACCCTATTTTCCATATTTTAATGTTTCAGGGACCCAAACGACGTCCAAATGACCTGGAAATTTACGAGCATCAGTTTTTGGAAGGAAGAAGACTTGGGAGCGAAGGAAGCGAACAAGCGGAGGCCCGAGGCCCAAAAGGGGGTGGCCCACGCGGCCAGGTACATGGGCCGCGTGGGACCCACCATCTGGAGCCTCGAGGCTCCGTTGCCGTCGATCTTTTCGCTCACGACTCCGTCTTGACCTAAAACCGACTATAAAAATAGTCCCGACGCCCTTCGAAAAGGAGCGCCGCAGAAACACAGAAACACCGAAACAGAGACCTGGAGTTGCAGATTGGAGGGGGAAAACTCCGGCAGGGCGCTGCCGGCGTGGTCTCCATCTTCTCCAACGACTTCTCCACCGCCTCCATGATGAAGAGGGAGTAGTCCACCTCTGGACTATGGGTTTGTGGAAGTAACTTATGTATCTCTCTCTCTTGAGCTTCACTATTAGTACCGTATGAGCTGCTGAACATGATTACGGTCATCTATATAATACCTTTGTGGTGGATCTTTTTATGAGTTAATATATGTTTGAGATTGCAATGGTTTTGTTTCAGTTATAAAAGTAGATGCATATTATGTACCCCGTTCTTATTTACTTGTTATGATCAAGCATGTTTATGAGAGCGTGTGAGGGGAACGTGGGGGGTGGCTAGTGCAGTGAACGCGAGAGAAAGTTCAGCGATCCACTTGGGTATCTCTACCTTACTTTGTTGCCTCACTAGGGATAAAAAAATACCATGCTACCGAAGATGTGGGTGTGACCATTGCCACTTCCTCCATGACTAGATCTAGCATGTTCTTATTTTAACTTTATGTCATGATACTTATTGCTATACTCTGAGTTATCTTAATTAGTGAGGTGTTATGATTTAGTTCGCATCTTGGTGGAATATAAGAGAGACTAATAACCAAAAGGTCTCTATGTTAGGACGTGATGCCCATATAATTATAACTTGTCATTAAACTGTTGTGTTGCAATCTCATATGTCAACTCTAGTGTTCCATTGTCTACCACTTTATTAAAGAGAGAGTGCATTTGTGAAACCATGAACCCCGGTCCATTTTTAATCATAAGAAACACCTTTCCAACCACTTTTACCACTTTTCCATTTTCTGCCATTTAAAAATCCGAAAATACAAAAACACTTTTACATCTTGCATTCATCATATAAAACCCAAAAATATCATTTATCATTGCTACCACCAACCTTGCATATTTATTTACCATCATTGCATATTTATTTCTTGTTTGCATTGCATATTATCTTGATATCATTCTCACACCTTGTGCTTGACAACCACTAGGTGAGGTTGAGGACCAAAACATTTACTTTGTTTTGTAGGTAACCAAAAGAATGATAGGAAAGATAAATCTTCACTACTGATTCCCGAGAGTTCGATATTAAACCCTCGAGTCACCCCTCGTGGGGAAAACATGTCTTCCACTTACTACACACTCTGCACTTGGAGTCTCAACCTAACTCATTTACTTTTCACGCAGGTAACTACGTGAGGGCCATCAAGACTGTTTTCTGGCGCCGTTGCCGGGGAATCATTGCTGAAAGGTTTATCCAAGGATATCTCACCAAGTCAACTTCATCACCAACTTGTGCTAACACCTAAGCTTGGGGAGGTTGCACCTACGTGAGCATCATCTTATCCATCTTTACCTTCAAAGCAATTTATCTTGTTTTGTCATTGTCTTGCATTTTTAAGTTCGGTTTGCATATTTATTTTCAGTTTTGCATAAAAAATTAAAAACACATAAAAACTTTATTAAAATGGCTTCTAGTGTTGAAATGAACAATTTTGGTCAATACTATGGAGAGTCGTTAATGGATGCTTGGTATAGAATTAAGGGCATTAGTAAAAATGGTGTCAACAAATATACCCCTGCTACTTTGATAAGAAACTTTTATAATGGTCTAGATGGGTGGTCAAAATGTTTTCTAGACTCATTGACTAGTGGAAGATTTGCCTCTGGAAATCCCTCACATGCTAATAATCTAATGGAAAATCTATTTGGGAATTCTATAGAATCAAAAGATGAAATTATGATCAAACAACTAAAAGTTTCTATGGATAGGTCAATATTATGTCTACAAACTTATATGGAAGATTATCCTACTAAAAATGAGATGCATTCATTTATCCTTCATACAAAATCTAGTATGAAGAAGACAAACAACACTATTTCGGGAATTTCTTTGAAAATGGAAACTATATTGAATTATGCCAAGTCTAAAAAGAAGTTGACTAGGGAATTAAATGAAAGAATATCTTCTATGTTGGGACCTTTAGACAAGGATATTAAGAATTATGTTGAAAAAGAGGATGATCTCCAAATAGCCTTGAATGCTGCTTTAAAGAAAAGAAATGAGAATTTTGTTTGGATTGAGGAAGTTAAAATGCTTAGTGAAGTCAAGGAACCATTGCTTGACTTAGAGAATTGTAGCTTGCATGAATTAATATCTATCTTACAAAAATTTGCAAGTGATCCTTCTATAATGTTAACCAAGCAGGTTTTGGTTCTTATATTGCTAATCATGTGTTAAAAGAAAAGATTGCTAGGTACAACCAAGAGGCTATGATACCACCTAAGCTTGGGGATATATGGATTCCCAAAGTCCTAGTAACCATTGGAAAAGAGACACACCATGCTATACTTGATCTAGGATCTAGTGTCTCTGTTTTATCTAAAGAACTATATGAAGTACTTGAATTGAAAAATCTTGAAAAATGCTCTATTGAACTTGCACTTGCTGATGATTCCATTAAACATGCTTTAGGAAAAGTAAGTGATGTTATGGTAGAGTTACATATGACATTTGTGCCTGTTGATTTTCTAATCATGGATATGGGGAATAAAACCTCTAGTCCAATTATTCTTGGAAGACCTTTTCTTCGTACTACAGGTGCTATCATTGATTCAAAAGAAGGGAATGTGAAGTTTCAGTTTCCACACAAGAAGTGCATGGAACACTTCCCAAGGAAGAGGGACACACCAAAGTTCAAGCTCCCTCATGAGCTTCGTCCACAATAAACATCAAGTAAGAAGCCTAGCTATATGGCTATAAAGAAAGCGCTTTACGGGAGGCAACCCGGTTGTTTTTATTTGTGATTTTCTTTGTGTCCTCTTGCTGTAACAAGAGACTTTGTGTTTAGTTTAGTTTCTGGAATTTTTAATAAAGTGCCAAGTTTTACTCATTTTGGTTTGAAGAAGTTGCTTATAGCGTTCGGAGATTTTATTCCTGCACGAATCTGTGCACGGTATGATTTTTAATTCTTATTCTGTAACTCCGAATGAGCTCATATTTGAACTGTAATTGCAACTTTTCATCCTCTGTATGCATGAATTTTTTCGGAATTTTCGACAAAGTTAAGTAGGGTAGAAAAATACGTTTTGCTGCTGCTGTTTTTCTGGACAGATTCTGTCCCATTTTGTTTGATGCATGCTTAGAACTTTTAACTTGAATCTTTTTGATCCAATTGAGTTTATGAGTAGGCATACAACATTATACACTTTCTGGACATTCATATGAATTTTTGTTCAAGGATTATATGCAGCAAGAAATCTATTTGTTTATCACTACTAATGCACCCCACAGAAAAGAAATGGGAGAAACGGTGTTTTGAAGTTTTTTCACAGGGATTAGAGGAGATGCACCAAGAGCTATCCAAGGATGGTGAAGACCATAAGCTTGGGGATGTGAAGACAACCCCACTGGACCTACACACTCTCGGTTTGCACACGTCTAACTTCTGTTTTTCGATCGAAACACTTTATCGCATAAACTTGGAGCGTCTTTTTGTTTGTTTTGGTTTGATTTTTATTTTGTGAGACCACCACACTATCATTTATATATGAGAGAGCTACTGGAAATTTGGGTTGAATTATGTTGGATGCTATTATAGATTGGGAAAAGGGATGTTGAGTTGATTTTAAAAGATACATATAGTTGCATGATTCATGAGCTTGTTAATGAGTAATAATTTGCAAGTATTTTATCAAGAGCTATCTTTTATTCATGTTTTGATGCTGAATGTTATTTTACCTTGTTTTAACATGGATTAGTTAGTTCTATGGACACTCATGCATGCATTTAGATGGTCAACTTTCTCCCTCTTGCTAGCCCAAAAATTCCAACAAGCAAAAACTTGTTTCCAACACCTTCAACCAAAGTTTTTCCAGTGAGTCCACCATATCTACCTATTAGCTTTATGCTATTCCGAGTATGTTTATCATGATATTTGTGTTATCTATACCTCTGAATGAAAATGCTTATGTTGTTGATTGTTATGGGAAAAGTTGGTTATAGAGCTCTCTCGAACTTGATGCACACTTTACTTTTATTGCATAAATAAAATATGACCCATTGTGATTAAAATTATGATGTTGTGGGCTTGACAAATGTCTTTGGTTGAGAGTTAGCTCATATGTGCTGTCACATGGCAAGCTTTCAACATGCACTCATTCATTTAGTTGATATCATGTACTTTTGTTTATGGATGCTTACCATGGGTGAAATAAATGTGGAAATGAAGTGAGTTTAAATGAGTTTGTATAAATGGTTAGAGAGACGCCTGGGCCGCTAATCTAAGCCATGCATCATTCATGGTGGAAATTTACTTACATGCTATGGTGAACCTTCTGTGATACACCTTACAATAAAAAGCTATCTAATGGTAAATAAAAAGGGTGTTGAGATTGTTCATTGTGTTTGTTTGTCTTGTCATTTTGATATGGGCTTGTTCCATATCCTGGGACAAGAGGTACCCCAGTTGACGCTCTTAATGATACTATTATTACTTACAATGATATTTAACTTGAACTTGCTTTGTTTCCCAAGTTGAGTAACACATGGAGTAGGTACTTGTATTCAAGGGGCATGAGACTTTCAACCTGTACTTTGTCAAGCACACTACTCGTATTTGCTTTCACTTTAAACTTAATCATTCAAGATGCTATGATAGGGGAATGAGAGCTTGACACCAAGGATTACCACATTACAATCATTAACTTAAGTAGAGAAGTTCAGAAGTTAGATGAAATTTATTCATGCTTTACCTCTACTCATATATATATCTTTCCAAAGTGTCCACCTTTTATATTCAGATTTTCATCAATACTCTATGACCATTATAGGATGTTCTTACTTTTCATTATGCATACATGTGGTCCATAGTACTTCTCTTATGTTACACTTTGTGAATTATCATTGAACATCCTTGCATTGAATACTTGATATCACTTCATAAACTATCTTGCATATTGCTACTCCTTTTAAGAATGAATCATTTGACTCTATGTAGCAATAGTAATCATCTTTGATATCCATTGATAGTATTAAATTGCAAAGTCCATGTTAGTTTTATCACCTTCATACTCGAGGACGAGTATAGGTTAAGCTTGGGGATGTTGATGCATGTAAAATGCATACATGAACTTTGCATTATTTTACTTATATTCCAGTCATATTTGCATCATATAAGGGTTATATCACTGTTTTATAATGATTTTGGGAATATTTGATATGTTTCCTATTTTTTATGGAATTAACCCTGCGCAGGCAGAAAACCCTTTTCATATTTTAATGTTTCAGGGACCCAAACGACGTCCAAATGACCTGGAAATTTACGAGCATCAGTTTTTGGAAGGAAGAAGACTTGGGAGCGAAGGAAGCACAAGCGGAGGCCCGAGGCCCAAAAGGGGTGGCCCACGCGGCCAGGTACATGGCCGCGTGGGACCCACCATCTGGGCCTCGAGCTCCGTTGCCGTCGATCTTTTCCCCACGACTCGTCTTGACCTAAAACCGACTATAAAAATAGTCCCCGACGCCCTCGGAAGGAGCGCCGCAGAAACACAGAAACACCGAAACAGAGACCTGGAGTTGCAGATTGGAGGGGGAAAACTCCGGCGGGGCGCTGCCGGCGTGGTCTCCATCTTCTCCAACGACTTCTCCACCGTCTCCATGATGAAGAGGGAGTAGTCCACCTCTGGACTATGGGTTTGTGGAAGTAACTTATGTATCTCTCTCTCTTGAGCTTCACTAATTAGTACCGTATGAGCTGCTGAACATGATTACGGTCATCTATGTAATACCTTTGTGGTGGATCTTTTTATGAGTTAATATATGTTTGAGATTGCAATGGTTTTGTTTCAGTTATGAAAGTAGATGCATATTATGTACCCCGTTCTTATTTACTTGTTATGATCAAGCATGTTTATGAGAGCGTGTGAGGGGGAACGTGTGCATTAGTTGGAGTAACGGGGGGTGGCTAGTGCAGTGAACGTGAGAGAAAGTTCTGCGATCCACTTGGGTATCTCTATCTTACTTTGTTGCCTCACTAGGGATAAAAAGAAATACCATGCTGCCGGAGATGTGGGTTGGTGGCTCTAGGTTGACGAGGGAATATCTCCCCAGCAATAGTGCCAGAAACAATGCTTGTACGTCACACGTCAGTTGGGAACCCCAAGAGGAAAGTATGATGAGTGCAGCAGTAAGTTTTCCCTCAGTATGAAACCAAGGTTTAATCGAACCAGTAGGAAAACGAGGTTTGCTTCGAAGGTGTTGGTGAAGGAGCGTAGTGCGGCGCAACACCAGGGATTTCGGTGCCAACGTGGAACCTGCACAATACAATCAAATCACTTTGCCCCAACTTAACAGTGAGGTTGTCAATCTCACCGGCTTGCTGAAAACAAAGGGTTAAACGTATCGAATGGAAAATGATGT
Source organism: Poa pratensis (assembly GCA_947311845.1). Lineage (NCBI taxonomy): Eukaryota > Viridiplantae > Streptophyta > Magnoliopsida > Poales > Poaceae > Poa > Poa pratensis. The sequence goes on from CAMZMU010000075.1 coordinate 3,730,124, forward strand.
TTGTTTGCATAAAACAGTAGAGAACAATGATTGCAGTAGATTGTATTTCAGATGTAAAAGAATGGACCGGGGTCCACAGTTCACTAGTGGTGTCTCTCCAATAAGATAACTAACATGCTGGGTAAACAAATTACAGCTGGGCAATTGACAATTGATAAGTGCATATAACATGCATGTGTGAGTTGTGGTGTCTACTATGAGATTCATTTGGGCATTACGACAAAGTACATAGACCGCTATCCAGCATGCATCTATGACTAAATAGTCCACTTTCCGGTTAACATCCGTACCCCTTCCAGTATTAAGTTGCAAGCAACAGACAATTGCATTAAGTAATGTGCGTAATGTAAACAATACATTCATCCTTGAATAAAGCATTGCTGTTTTACCCCTAGTGGCAACAACACATCTACAACCTTTGTCGTGGTGGTGTCACGGCAGATGCCATAGGATGGCTTAAGTTGTGGGCTCGCTAGGACGTTGGGGGATCCGGGGAGGGTTTGCGCGCTCACGGAGCACGCATGAAGAACAACCAAGAACTCGCCAGAACAAACAAGAACAAGCAGAACCAAGAAGAAGCAAAGAACACCACGATGTACCCTGCTTCGGGGCCCTCTTGTGGAGGTAACACCCCTACTGCAGCACTAGCCTACTCTCTTTATATCTCAAGTGTTTACAAGTACAGTGCGCTCCTTGAGCTGTATGAAGAACAATGGTGAAAGCTCTAGGAAGAAGATGGAGCTTGGGGGGAAATGATGCTCGTTCTCCTCACCCTCGTATCGCCCGTCCCTCGTACTGGAGGATGTGGTAGCTTACTTATACACTAACCGAATTACCATTTTGCCCCTGGCTGGAAGTGATAATGGCATGGACAAGAGGAACAGGACAAGCCTCTGCCCCCTGTCAATCCAACGGCCGGACTGTCAGGCCTATCTTGCTCTTTCGGGCAATGGCAGCTGTAGCCCATCGGGTCTAGGTCACATCCTCTTTCCCGAATTGGCCGAGTCAGCTCCTAGGTCGCTGCGCTCCCAGGAATCCCGTGGCTTGACCTGGCTGTCAAGTCCCAGCAGGCCTATCTTGCCTCTTCAGGCAATGGCAGGCGTAGCCCACCGGGTCTAGGCCATAGCCCCTTTCCCGAATTGGCCGAGTCAGCGCCTAGGGCCTTGCGATCCGGAAAACCTGTGACTCGACCTTGCTGTCCTCTGAACCTCGGTCAGTTGAATTGCAGGTCCCGTGACCTTACTGACATTACTTGGCCCCCGTGCCATATCCGGATCACCTTATCCGGGTCCTTCCTGACCAATCCGGCTAACTCAGCCGAGACTTCCCAAACTAATCCGGTTTGGCTTTACTGGATCCCCTTTGTTTCTTCCCATGCTTTAGCTCGATAGAGAGCTAACCGAATTCACATGAGATTCGGCCCAAGTGATCCGGCTGAATATTGATCCGGCCAGCCTTTTAGGCTCTCAACACCACATCTTTGCCCTACCCGGGGGCAGCCCCCCGACAGTAGTCCCCGAAGCTGGTGCGGTCCTACAGCCTCGGCTGAAGGGCCGTAGCAGGTTCAGAACAAGCACTACTAACCGAATCACATAAACTTGTCTCCGAATTTCCCGGGATACTTTGGCCGGAAATCTCTGCGCAAAGCCGTGTTATCCGGGTCTTTGATTTGACATGCCAATGTCAGCACAATATCCGGATCCACCGGGCACTCGAGTGTAATTTGACCAAATGACCGTGTCTCCTCGAATTCTTCGCTGACAGGCACATTTGATCCGTACGACCTTTTCCCATTCTGTGACCCACCATGTGTCTGAAATACACGGTCACAGCGGAGACCACAAAGTTCCAGGGCGCGGTTATCCTGCGACGCCCCGAAAACTGCGCAGTAGTGCGTCAGTTACCACTCAGCACTATAAATAGGGGTGCGGGGTTTCTCTTCTTCTCCGCTCGTTCCCCACTCCGAAAACCTCCATCTGCGCCACTGCCGCCGCCGCGATCTCGCCCTCGCATCCTTGCCGCGCCGGAGACGTCCTCAACACTTGAGAAGACTCGCCGGAGCCGCGCACCGCGCCGTGCACCGCCGTTTCTCCACTGGGCTCCTTCCTCGCCGCGCCGTACCCGTAAGTTCTTCTTCCTCCGGCCATGGCCACCGCGACCAAGTTCATACCCACGAGGAACTTACGGCTGTTTCTTTCTGTAGATTCATTCCCATATAAATCCATGGTTATGCCTTAGCACATTCCGTAGATCCCTTTTCTAGGTTTCCTACTAGATTGCCTTAGATTAGCTTGCCACCGTTCGAACAGTTCTACTGGCCTTTTCACTTGAATTCTTTTTCTTTTTTACCGCTGTGGTAGATCTTCTGTAACCCTAGACTTTTGCGGAAGGTGTTTGTGATTGCCCTCCGAATCACCTTCTCTGCCGAACCCGGCTAGTTTCATCCGGGATAATCTTAGCCGAATCAATTTAGATCTGGTTCGATTAGGCCATTATCCGATTCATTTACTCGGCCCTATCCGACCTCGTGCAGGATTGATCCGGATATGGCGAAGCTTCCTCCCGGCAGATGGGAGGGTTCTGATGTGACAACAGACGATCTGGAATGGCTATTAAGCACCCGCGTATAACCTCTCAAGTCATATGCCGCAAACCGGGGAAGGAACTTGCACCGGTCACCGAACCTGGTGAACGTGTGGTGTTTCTGGCGCACTTTGAGCGCGGATTCGGATTGCCGGCTAGTGACTTCTTCCGGGCTTTCCTTGATTTCTTTGGCCTGCAGCCTCATCACCTCCCGGCTAACGCCTTTGTTTCTCTGTCGGCCTTTACTTCCTTTTGCGAGGGCTATCTCGGTGTCTGTCCGACTGTGGACATATGGGCAAAGTATTTTCACCTCCGCAAGCAGACTATTCCAGGCACCAACCGAAGCTGATGACTGCTTGTGGTTCGGTTAGCATTACGCCGAGGACGGGATCCATCTTTCCCCGTATCACTGGCCTAGACACTGTCAGGAAGTGGCAAAGGACTTTCCTTTATGTGAAGAGTGCTGAAGGCCATGATGCCCTCAATCTGCCCGAGTTCCAGATCGAGCCACCCACAGCCGAATTAAACTTCGGTATAATCCGGCTGAAACTATTGCAGAGCTCCAGACAATACATGAAACTCTGGAGGACTTTCTGAAGAAGGGCCTGGATTCGGACGATCTCCTCCGGACCTTTATCTCCCGCCGGGTCAATCCTCTTCAAAGACGTGAACACAAGATATGCCACATGAGTGGTCTGCTAGATCCTACCCGGATCAGCAAGCATGATCTTAACCGAGCTTCCATCAGGAGACGAGTAAATGCGATTGCCTATACGAGATGTCGGATAAGTGGCGGTGGGGCGTAAAGCCGTTTCACCGGAATGCACTTCCACCACAGGTTCGTTCACCACCTTCCAATTCATCCATACTTCATCAGAATGCCATCGGACTAACCCGGATTTACCTTGACTCTTATGTAGCTGCTTGACCGCCAAGCTACTGAAGATGGAGATCTCTCCACAAAAGTATGGGGAGCGGATCGCAGCCCGTTGCGCGATGGCGAAGAGGATGCGGATACGGATGACTATCTGCCGATTCCGCGCGCCAAGCCAATCCGCAAGGGTAAGCAACCAACTATTTACGACCTTTCCGACGAGGAAGATGATGATTGCCAGATCTTAGATCCCATCGACGCTATTCCGATTTCATGGTCACCACCTTGTGTTCCAGCCAAACCAGATGCTGAAGGGACATCTCGGAAACGCGCTGATGCGCCCGGATCTGATGCCCCTAAAGCAAAAGAATCAAGAAGACTGGCTCCAAGCCGAATCGGCTCAAGCCCATGCCTACCACGAAGGGGTAATGCGTACCAGCTTCATTTGCTTTCTTCCTTTACTAACCGAGTCATCTTCATCCGGATTAACTGTTTACTTTGTTTTATGTAGTGACGTCATCGTCACCGAACAAACTCACTCATCCATTTCTTCTCCCATTCCTCCACTGGATTCGGCTACGGAGAACCAGTCTCCTGAAAGGGTTATTACTTCTCCAGCACGCCTACAACTGCCAATATTCCCCAACCGACTTCTACATCAGAGCCGGTTATTGACTTGGAGAGTGAGGAAACCCTGGTTCCTGTCCGAGATTCAACTTGGCCACGCCCTTTGAAGGAGCTGGAGAAGGAAAAGGCTAAGACACCGGCTAAGCCCTTGCCTAAGCCGGATTCTCGCCCTACACCCGTAGCTCAAGCCCTGCTGAATCAAGAGCAGCAGAAGAAGAAAAAGCAGAAGCAGCAACAGCAACAACAAATTTCCGAGAAGCAGCACAAGGAGCAACATCCGAAGCAGACTCCGGGTGCGTCACCTCAACCCAAGCCGACTCAAGGTGCCTCTGGCACAACTCCAACCACCTCGGATAAGCAGGTGGCCGGTAGCAAGAAAATTCCTGCCGCCCCATCAGCGATTCGATTCGGCCAGGCCCTGTCGAATCCCCGCCCTCCGGGCAACGATAAGCTCGAGTCCGCCAAGCAATTCATTGAAGCTTGGAATGATGCTGACCTCGCCAAAGACTTTTCTACTTCAGCGCCACATCCGGCTGGGCCTAGTCGGATGTTTCAATCTCTACACTCCGTGCAGACCTCGGTTACTGAAGCTAACCGGGTCTTTGAGGTAACTTTACCGAATCTTGCTTTTACTTAATCAATCTGCACTATTCCCAGTCCCCGAGATTCGGGTCGAACGACTGATACTCCTCCGAGTAAGAAAGTCATTCGGCTTGAATCTATAAAACTTGATCATGAATGTTTCTTAACCAAGGAAATCGTGGGACTTCCAGTCCCCGAGTCTCTTTTCCAACTGATTCGGTTAATCTCGGGCCAGTCCCCGAGATTCTTTTGACGCCATTTGCATGTTTTCTTTCAGGAAACCATGACCGCTCGCAGCAAGCTCTTTAAGCAGCTCGCCCATCAGCACCAGAAGCTCCAAACTTCCTTTGATGGGCTCTGTCTTGAAATGGACAATAAAGAAGAAGAGCAGAAGCGCGCTTTAGAGGAGCAAAAGTCAGAGGTGGCTCGGCTTCAGCGAGAGCTTAACCGGGTTGAAAGAGTGAAGGAGAAGGTCAAAGAGAGCGGGATGCGCTGCGGACTGAAAAAGACACTATCCAGAAGGAGCGAGATGTTTGCAAAGCCGGACTTGCGGAGCGGGCCAAACTGGACAAGCAAATTCAAACGTCCATTGCCGAATCTGAAGCCGAAGTCAAAGCGGCGAAAGAAGAATTGAGTGCTCACAAAGCAGCCAGTGCGAAATGGCTGTCCGGACTTGCAAGCCTCAATGATGACATGGATCGTAAGTTTTGCCGAATCTCTTCTTTTCCTTCTGCTCTTATCCGACATATATTTTTGTGTTCCTTCTCGCTTAACTCGGTATTAGCTTATTTGTCTGTAGGAGAATTTACCAGCATCCGGCTTCAAGCCGCCAAAGCTGTGCGAGATGCCCGAGCTGAGAGAGCCAAATTAACCGGTGCTCCCTTACCAGAGACATGGGACATTGAAGATCACATTACTGCACTCAAGGCTCGGATTGCCCCTTTGAAGGATTCCCACATTGATCTGCTCAATGCAAGCCTCAAGGCTCACCGAATCTTATTTCCTGAATCTCGGCAAGTCCGGTCTGCGGAGGAGCTAATCAAAGATCTGGATCAAACGAAGAGCCGGTTACAGCAATGGAGATCTTCATCTGCCCGTGCCGGTGCTGATGCCGCCTTGATCCTTATCATGTCTTGGTATGAACTAATCGATCTCGCCAGAGTGCGCTCCCTTCGCGAGGGTTCTTCATGGGCTACAGATCCTGACCGGATCAAGATCCGCGAGGAGGCTGCCAACTTTATGGCGGAATTTGCAAACACCAAACATCTTGATCTGGAGGCTCCGGTCTACACTGACGGGGAAGAGACTGAAGAAGAGGAATCGGACGATGCCTCCGCTGAAGAATATGCCGATTCTGAGGGCGAGTCTGATGATTCGGCTAACTCTGCCGAAGCTGCTCCTATCAAGTCCATCAGATCCCAGCCTCTGACTCGGCTAAGAAGACCGAAGCAACTCTGGCCCAGACTTCGGAGATACCAGCAACTGATTTGGCAGAGATTGCCAAACAAGCTTCGCTGATCCGGATACTTCCGAATCTGCCCAGCCTTCAAGCTCTCCACGCAAGGTTACTCCTGAAGTTCCTCCATCTTCTGAGTCCATTCCAGCGACGGAACCCCCTGCAACCGAATCTACTCCAACCGAAACTCCTGTAACCGAAGCTCGCGCGCCCGAGGCTCCTGCAACCGAAGCTGATGTAACCGACCCGCTACAACCAAGTCTGCTGCCTCCTGAAGTGACTTAGTGAAAAAACGTTAAATCCCCGGTATGCCGGGAGCAGATGTAATAAACAATTTTAAGTTCTTCCGAGACTACTCTTATTTAGCTTAATGTGATCCGGACGAGGTTTATGTTGGATCATTTTAAACCGAGTCCCCGAGTCTGTTTTCTTGTTTACTATTTTTGCCGAATCTTTGCTCTTGTCTACCTTTTAGGTGTTTGACAGTCGAGTCACAAGATAGGAATCATAGCATACAATACTTGAAACATGCGAGTTATGGTTTAGAATCATCTAACATAAACAAAAAATAAATAACAGGGGTTAGTAAACGACATCTGCCGAATCGGTTTTGGACCGAGTCCCCGAGTCCATTTTCATGTTTCCCATATTCCTCATCTCTGCTCTTGACTACCATTTTGGTGTTTGTCAGTCGAGTCACGAGATCAACAACACAGCATACATTACTTGAATTTTGGGACGAGGTTCAAAGCAATTCGACACATGAACGGTATGGACAAAACAGTAATAAGAAACACATGCATAAGGACGAAGCAGTCCCCGAGTCCAGACTCGGATTGCTGCAATTTCATTTATGATAAACTGAAATACATACATTGCGCCCCTTAGGAGTAAAAGGGTCGAAGCAGAGCTACATTCCAGGGTCTCTTAGTTTCTTGTCCGGGTCTATCCAGGCCATCCTCCCTTGGTTCCTGTGCATCTACAAGGTAGTACGAGTCATTGTGCATAGCCCTGCTCACAATGAATGGTCCCTCCCATGGAGGTGACAACTTGTGTCGGCCTTTGCTGCGCTGCACCAGCCTTAGTACAAGATCTCCCTCATGAAACACTCGAGGGCTGATCTTTCGACTATGATATCGTCGGAGATTCTGCTGGTATATTGCTGTCCGAGATAGAGCCAATTCTCTTGCTTCCTCTAGCAGATCCACGCATCTTCCCGGGCCTCTTTTGCCTCGGTTTCAGTATACATTGCCACCCTTGGTGCATCATGTTCTATGTCAGTGGCAGCACAGCTTCTGCCCCATAAACCAGAAAAAATGGCGTATAGCCAGTTGACCGATTCGGCGTGGTCCTTAGACCCCACAGTACTGATGGTATCTCGTCTATCCAGCATCCCGGAGTTTTCAGCAATGGTTCAATGAGACGAGCCTTGATGCCGGCCAACACCAGGGCATTTGATCTTTCCACTTGCCCATTAGACTCCGGATGTGCCACCGAGGCTATATCTAGCCGGATTCCCTTATCCATGCAAAACCGAGCAAACTCTCCGACAGCAAAGTTTGTGCCGTTATCCGAGATGATGCTATGAGGGTATCCGTATCTCAAAATAATTTCTTTCAGGAAAGTCACAGCCGAACGACCATCTACCTTCCGGATTGGTTTCACCTCTATCCACTTGGTGAACTTATCCACCATCACCAGCATATGTGTCATGTTACCCCTAGCCGGCTTGAAATCTCCCACCATATCTAAACACCACACAGCAAACGGCCAAGTGATAGGAATTGTTTTGAGCGCCGATGCGGGTAAGTGTGTCTGCTTGGCAAACCTTTGGCATCCTTCACATTTTCGGACTATGTCCTCTGCATCCGCGTGAGCAGTGGGCCAGTAAAATCCATGCCGGAACACCTTAGCCACCAGGGCTCTCGTGCTGCAATGATGTCCACATTCTCCTTGATGTATCTCCAGGAGCATCTCCTTGCCCTCGGCTGGCTCCACACAACGCTGTAGCACCTCGGTTGCACTCCTCTTGTATAACTCCTTGTTGATGATGGTGTAAGCCTTGGACCTCCTCTGCACTCGCCTAGCTTCGGTTTCATCATTTGGCAAACTCCCCTCCGACATGAACTTCATGATTTCTTCAGCCCATTCCGGTACTGGATGCAAAGGGAATAAGTGCTCATCTATCTCCACTGGTTCGGCCGCCATTATTTCTTCTATCAGCTTCTGCCCATTCCCTAAGATTCGGTTAGCACCACCTTCTCTGCTCCTCTTTCCTAAGATCCGGTTAACAGTCCCCGGGTCTCGCCATGCAGTCCCCGGGTCTTCCCCAATGTATCCGACATCAACATTCATAGGGACAGCCTCAGATTCTTGCTTTGGGATAAAAATTGACTCGGAATCAGGCGAAGGTTTGATTGAAGGGACCCTTAGGTGATTCAAGGATATTCCGGGTGGAATTGCATCCCTAGACGACCCGAGTTTTGACAGGACATCAGCAGCTTCGTTCTCCAACCGAGGTATGTGCTTGTACTCGCAGCCTTCAAAAAATCCTGAAATTTTCTGGACATGAAACCGATACAGTGCCATATTGGCATCAAGAGCATCCCAATTTCCAGAAGACTGCTGCACCACTAAATCCGAATCACCAAAACATTCTATTCGGCGGATGCCGATATCCCTAGCCACATTAAGCCCATGGATCAGTGCCTCATATTCGGCCACATTGTTTGAGGCTGAGAAATGAATCTGCAACACATATCGCAACTGATCTTGCTTTGGTGATGTGAGTACCACCCCAGCACCTAATCCGATTTTGGTTTTGGAGCCATCAAAGTGCAACTTCCAGTAATTGTAATCCGGCTTGGGTGGCTCATACTGCATCTCGGCCCAGTCACAAAGGAAATCTGGTAAAGCCTGAGACTTGATAGCATCCCTTCTCTCATAATGCGGGGTGTAAGGAGATACTTCTATTGCCCACTTGGCAACCCGGCCAGTCGCATCTTTGCACCCAATGATTCCGCGATTGGAGCTTCACATACCACGGTAATCGGGTGTTCTTGGAAATAATGTTTCAACTTTTTGGCCGCCAGGTATACACCGTATGTCATCTTCTGGTAGTGAGGATAATTTTGCTTTGAGGTTGAGATCACCTCACTTAAATAGTACACCGGTCTCTGCACGGATTTACCCTCCTCTTCTCGCTCTACCACTATGACCACACTTACGACCCGGTTAGTGGCCGCAATGTAAAGTAGCATTGGCTCATTCGGCAAAGGTGACGCCAGAATTGGTGCAGTGGACAACATCTTTTTTAATTCGTTGAAAGCCGAATCTGCCTGCGGGGTCCACGTGAACCCGGTGCTCTTTTTCATCAACTGATACAAGGGCAAGGCTTTTTCTCCTAGCCGACTCACAAACCGACTCAACGAGGCTAAACACCCGGTGAATTTTTGTACATCTTTTAGACATTTAGGCAATTTCATTCTTTCTATGGCTCGGATTTAGCCGGATTCACCTCAATACCTCGGCTCGATACAAGGAAACCGAGCAACTTTCCAGCCGGGACACCAAAGGTGCATTTATCCGGATTCAATTTCAACCGATATTTTCTCAAGTTCACAAATGTTTCCTCGAGATCCTCGAGGAGAGTGTGTTTTTCTTTAGTTTTGATGACGATATCATCGACATACACCTGCACATTTTGCCCATTTGGGAGTGTAAGCATTTCTGCATACATCTCTGATAAGTTGCACCGGCATTTCTCAAACCGAAACACATGACACGATAGCAATACGCCCCGTACGGGGTAATAAAAGCAGTCTTTATTTGATCTTTAGGGTTCAGTGGTATCTGGTGAAAACCAGAGTACGCATCAATAAAAGACAACAACTCACACCCAGCAGTAGAATCGATCACTTGATCAATCCGAGGTAAAGGAAATGGATCCTTCGGGCACGCCTTGTTTAGGTTGGTGAAATCGATGCACATGCGCCACACCTTGACCACCGCTGGTTCGTCCTTCTTCTTCTCTACCAGAACCGGATTGGATATCCAGTCTGGATGCAACACCTCCATAATGAATCCGGCTGCAAGCAACTTAGCCAGCTCATCCAGCACCACTTTTCTTCGATCATCTGAGAGACGCCGAGTCGGTTGCCTCACCGGTTTTACATCCGGCCTGACAAATAAAGAGTGCTCTGCCAACTCCCTCGGAACACCAGGCAGGTCCTTAGCCGACCATGCAAAGATATCCCGATTCTCACGGAGGAAGTGACAGAGCGCGCTTTCCTATTTCTCATCCAGCCCGGCACCAATGATGGCCATGCGCTCCGGGTTCTCCGGGTCAATGGGAATCTTCTTTGTTTCCTTGGGCATCTCAAATGTTGCACCTCCATCCGGATTGGTCATAGCCAGCACACCGAGCTGAGCTGACTTCGCCATTGCCACCACCTCATGCATCTTGCTCTTCTCAGCTTGGATCACCAATGATTCGGCTAAGGTGGAACCGATCGTGGCACACTGTATGGCTTTTTGTAATCTCCCGCAACAGTGATAATACCATTCGGGCCTGGCATCTTTATCTTGAGGTAGGCCACATGGTGGATATCATGAACTTGGCTAACGCAGGCCGGCCAAGTAGAGCATGGTATGGGCTCTCCAAATCTACCACCTCGAACTCGAGACTCTCAAGCCGGTGATTGTCCTTGGTACCAAACAGCACATCTACCCAGATCTTACCCATTGGGGAACAAGACACCCCGGGTACTATACCATGGAAGGTACAACTGCTCTGCTGCAACTGATTCGGCGAAATACCCAACTTGACCATTGTGTCCCGATACATGATGTTTATGGCACTGCCATTGTCAATCAAGACTCGGCTAAACCTCACGTTAAGCTTGGGTCCAACCAAAGTCGGATCCACCACCAGTGCATAGTTTCCTGGACTTGGCATAATTCTGGGGTTATCAGCCCTGCTCCAAGTGATCTCCTGCTCGGACCAATTCAGGTATTTTGGGACTGCTGGCATGACTGCATTCACCTCCTTCGCCCTTCGCAGCTGACTTTTCTTGTCAGTTGGCTCGGTCACAAAAACCACATAACTTTGATGAGCCTCCTTGTACTCATTACCGGGGTATCCACCTTGCCGACTCGGACCAGCACCATTGTCGTTGCCTCCCATGTTTACCAGGTTAACCGGCTTTGTGGCTGCCGGTCTTGGAGCTCCTGCGTTCACCGGGATGTATTGGCTCCGGTTAAAGGCATATTCGGCCTGAAATTCGGTCTAGGAGCACCTCTCTGAGGTGGTCCTCTCTGACCCTCCGCCTGAATGCGATGATGCCAGCTACAATTCCGAGTTGAATGATTGGCCGGCTTGCGTGGGTCTGTAGTGTGATAACAGCAAGGCCCGTCTAATCTTGACTCAAAAGTTAGAGGAGGACTTGATCCTCCCATACTTTCTTCGGCCAAGCACCTTGATTCGGCCTCCAAGCTGGACCCTCTGTCTTTTGTCTCTGACCATCTCCTGCTCCAGGATGGTCCATATTCACTGCAGCAACCTGATCTGAACCGTATCTATAATCCGGATCTCTTCTTTTGTAACCGAATTCATGTCGGTCACTGGGCCTCAATGGTCCTACTCGGTTGTTAACCGGTTGCCTCCTGCTTGTTCCCACTGCATCCAATGCTGGCTGTGTCGGATCACCAAGAGCATACGTATCTGCTATCCGGATCGTTTCCGCCAGTGTCTTGGGCATATCCCTCTGGAGCTTCTGCCAGAGCGGGGTGCCATGTCGGCAACCCTGCGCGAACCAAGAAATTGCCTGCTCCTCCACGACACCTTCGCAAGAGTTGCGAATGTTGCTCCACCGAGTCAAAATTCTCGGTCTGTTTCCCGTTCTTCCTGCTTGCACGCAGCCAGGAGCTGAGGTCGGTTAGGCCTCTTGTAGGTGCTGGAGAAATTACTGTAAAATGCCTCCTCCAAGTCCACCCAAGAGTTGATACTACCCGGCGGTAAGTTATTCAGCCAAATCCGGGCTGGCCCTTCCAACATGTGCGGGAGATACCGGACCGCCCATCGGCGATTGCCCCCCGCAATGTGCACTGATGATACATAGTCTATCAGCCAATCCTGTGGCTTTGTGTTGCCATTATACGGCTTTGTGCTTCGGCCAAGCTGAAACAACGGCACGCTCGGCTCGTTCATGATCCGAGGTCCAAACATGGAGGACCCGGTGGGCCTTGCTCTTCTAGCTTCTCGGACTGGTAAATTCTATCCAACTTGAGACGCTGATCATCGGATCCAATGCCCGAGGTCCCAGTCTTGATGCAAGTGCATTATCATACGTCTGGTATCCGGCTCGCGCCATAGCCGAATTTCCGTCATCATAGCGGTAACCCGCCTGGCCACCACCTTGCTGTTGCGCTCGCACAATCACTTGCTGCCCCGGAGGACGAGGTGGTTGACCTCGGCCAGCCGAATTGCCCCTTCCAGCTCCCGGGTAGCCTTGTCCACCACTGTTTCTGCTTTGGCCACCTCTTCCTTGAGCGGCTAGCTGCTTGCCGGCATATTCAGCATCATAGGTCTGCAGCTGCTTGCTCTTACCCGAGTTCACGCTCTGGGCCCGGTCAACTCCGACGTGCGGGGATGACGCCTGCCCCTTGGACCTCTGGCTAACAGCCTTAACCGACACTACTACCGAGAAACACCTGCATCCGGATTAGCTTTCCGGTAAGCCTCATTCTGCCGGTTACACACATCTACTAGCTCATTGACTCTCTCTGCCTGCCTTCGCCAAGCGTCCCCGGTTAGTGTGCTCAACTCGGCTCGCGCTGCCGCTGCAGCCCTAAGATTCTTAGCCGGGGAGCTATACACCGGCTTGCCTGTGCCAGATCTATGACTAGTAGCCTTACTTGAGCTCGATCCTGCAGCTCTAGCTAACTCGTCATTGAGGTCCTTACCCCGGTTACGCAACTCGGCTTTCTTGCGCGAGCGATGCACTACAGGAGTAAAGCCATCAGTGATACCATTGGCAGCATTGTACTCTCTCATATCTCTATCAAAGGCTTGCCTAGACTCCACCACTAACCGGGCTTCTTTTTGCAACCTCAGGCGCTCTGCCTCTAGCTGAGCTACAGTAAGCTCTACATTTGCCCCAGGTGCCACTGGCCGAGATAACTTCTCCAGGACATCCTCTAAGGGAGCCTCCCTACTTGACATGCCAAGCGGGCCAACCGGATCCGGTTTCTCCTTTGGGAACTTGGCCGTCCGAGTCGGCTTGTCAACCAGATCAACTGGCGTGGCTAGCTCCTCGGGCATGCTCTTGCTGGCATCTCCTTTGCCAGCCGCAGCACTTGTTCCAACCACCATTACCTCCACGCTACTCCCGGGGCGAGCGCTACGCCGTCCGAGAGCTGCGCGGAAAGAGGGAGGATCCTCAGCCACGAGCACCTGCGCCGGGTACTCGCGGACAGGCTCGGTGGCGACGTAGGTGACGAAGCTGCCGAGCGTCATGAGGAAGCCGTCAGCGGGGAAGGGCTTGTTGGCGAAGCACCCCGCGTTGTCGCTGATGAAGTTGAACTTGCCGATCTTGCAAACGAGCCCAGAGAGGACCCGCTCGCCGGAGCCAGTGACGGAGCCCGTCCGGAAGGAAACCCCAGCCAACGCCACTGCTCGCCCCAGAACTTGCTGTCACTATCCCAGGTTAAATAGAGGTTGAACCCAACTATCATGCATAAATACCCCCTCTTGGAGTTACAAGTATTCACGTGGCCAAGGCTTCAACAAGTAACGGAGAGCATGCAAGATCAAAAATGACATAGACATGATAATATAATATTCAGCTCCACATAGGTATCAATATAAGTCAGATCCCAGCAAACACAACATGTAGCATTACAATAAGATGATCTTGATCATGATAGGCAGCTCACAAGATCTAAACATGATGGCACAAGTGGAGAAGACAACCATCTAGCTACTGCTATGGACCCATAGTCCAAGGATGAACTACTCACGCATCACTCCGGAGGCGGGCATGGCGATGTAGAGCCCTCCGGTGATGATTCCCCTCTCCGGCAGGGTGCCGGGAAGAGCTTCAGAAACCCCCCGAGTTAGGGTTGATGACGGCGGCGGCAGCGAATATGTTCTGGATGAAAGGCTCGGTGTTTTAGGGTTTTCACGTCTCGGGGAATAAATAGGCGAAGGGGCGATGTCGGCGGACCCCGAGGGGCCCAAACCACAGGCAGGCGCGGCTGGGCCCACTGCCGCGCCACCTGGTGGTTTGGCCACCTCGTGGCTCTCCTTCGTCTCTCCTTCGGACTCCGTGTACGTGCTGGAAAAATAGGGACCTGGTCTTTTGTTTCATGCAATTCCGAGAATATTTCCAGAAGTAACTTTCTGAAACCAAAAACAGCAGAAAACAGGGAACTGGCACTGTGGCATCTTGTTAATAGGTTAGTCCCAGAAAATGCATAAAAGTGATACGAAGTGTATATAAAACATGTAGCAAATGGTATAATATAAGCATGGAACAGCAGAAATTATGGATACGTTGGAGACATATCATGGGTGTGACCATTGCCACTTCCTCCATGACTAGATCTAGCATGTTCTTATTTTAACTTCATGCCATGATACTTATTGCTATACTCTGAGTTATCTTAATTACTGAGGTGTTATGATTTAGTTCGCATCTTGGTGGAGTATAAGAGAGACTAATAACCAAAAGGTCTCTATGTTAGGACGTGATGCCCATATAATTATAACTTGTCATTAAACTGTTGTGTTGCAATCTCACATGTCAACTCTAGTGTTCCATTGTCTACCACTTTATTAAAGAGAGAGTGCATTTGTGAAACCATGAACCCCGGTCCATTTTTAATCATAAGAAACACCTTTCCAACCACTTTTACCACTTTTCCATTTTCTGCCATTTAAAAATCTGAAAATATAAAAACACTTTTACATCTTGCATTCATCATATAAAACCCAAAAATATCATTTTATCATTGCTACCACCATCCTTGCATATTTATTTACCACTATTACATATTTATTTCTTGTTTGCATTGCATATTTTCTTGATATCATTCTCACACCTTGTGCTTGACAACCACTAGGTGAGGTTGAGGACCAAAACATTTACTTTGTTTTGTAGGTAACCAAAAGAAGGATAGGAAAGATAAATCTTCACTACTGATTCCCCGAGAGTTCGATATTAAACCCTCGAGTCACCCTCGTGGGGAAAACACGTCTTCCACTTACTACACACTCTGCACTTGGAGTCTCAACCTAACCCATTTACTTTTCACGCAGGTAACTACGTGAAGGGCCATCAGGAGGCTCCATGCATTTTCAACCTTTACAATAGTTGATAAAGAAGAGAGATTGACTAACAGAGAAAATCCAACTTCAACCATGTCTTGTTCTTTGCGTTGTAGAGATCACCAAACCTATTTTTTGCATCTGAGGGCTCGAGAGGTTGAGCGTGCGGGAAAAGGGGAGCCATGGGATGGCGGTGTCGAATTGTTTGTGGGTGGCGGTTAGCCGAAGATTGGCGGCGGTGTTGGCGCTAACCCTAGCCACGTAGCGAACAGAGAGGGACGAGGAAGGGAATTAGATCGGCTTGACTCCACGCCTGCCAATAGACAACCGTTTTTTTTGCTTGTAACACATGTCCCATTTATAAAATAAAGATCAAATTACAAGGCACGTAAACACCAACCTGACAAAACTGAAAAGATAGGAGAACACTAACTTTTGTAAAAGGAACCCTCGGCCAGGAAAGCAAAATACAATTCACACGGAAGAAAACCCTAAGCAAGATACCAACGCCCGTCCCTCTCCTTTAGCACCACTATAGCTACCACTAAAAGGAAAAGTGGACAAATCCCCTCTTCACATAAGCTCGACGCGGCTCCATCGCTAATCTCTTACTTTACGAACCTCCAAAATAGCTTGCCAAAGGTAAAGTCATTGCCGTTGAAAGAATCATACCAGGGCACCACCCCGGACACTCCATCTGTTGCGTCCTCGATTGCGGATAGGATGTGGGCATCCCTTTGTACATTTGGCTAAGGGGCGCAATGAGGTTCCAGATAGCTTTCTATAAACACAAACACACACGATCTACCCAGGTTCGGGCCGGGTCGGAAGTGTAACAACTAACAACCTACTGCTACTTGTCTAACTATATGGATGGAAGTGTTTCCGAGCTACAATAGCGAGTTCCCGGAAACTCGAATTTGGACTGGGTCTAGCTCTAGACGAAGGTGAGGAAGAAGAATATGGATCTCTACCTGATCTGATCTCCTCGTCCTCTAGCCTAAGCTTGCTTGCTACACAAGATTATCTCATGCCTCTGCATGGTGGCCTTTGTCCTCCTTTTATAGGCTAAGTGGATACCACAGTGGCCACCGCTCAAACTGTCCCGCCGCGTAGCCTTGGTCTCGGGACTGATGCCTGCAAGTGCACATGTTGTTGTATCGTAATAAGAGTTATCGAACCACATGGAGCTAAGGAAATGGTGTTTGGCTTCTCGTTTGATTATCAAAAGAATTGTACCTGCAAGTTAATTTGATCCAAAGCCAACAAGTGTATGGAAAATGTGGTTGTTGTGTTGTTGGTGTTTTATCGGAACTTGGGAGACAATGAGCAGGGACAGAGCAAGCAAACGGTGATGGTTATGAAAACTGCAATAAGGCTAAAGGTGTTCTCAGGAAGCATTGGTTCCACCCTAGCATATATATAGAGTGGAGATAGTTTATATCGTTCAATATCGAATTGTTCATGTAGAGGCGGAGTCCCGTATAAAGACGTGCCCAGAGTCTATCAGGCATACACTCCCCGCACAACCACTGCTAGCCTCGGTAAGAACCCGAATTTATGGCCAGAGACTCTAACAATTAAGGGATATAACCATGGATGTGGAGAGGGGTTATGTGGATCTTCGTTACTCCCTTGTTAACCCAAGGACAAGTGGTACCCCACCGTAGGAAGTATTTCACCGCTTCCTCCGTTTGAGTATCGGGCACGAGGACCACTCAATCCTTGCATTAACACAAACAACCTACTTCAGCCCGAAGGCAAATATTGTGCAGTCGACTTTCGCACGATATACAGAAGTAGACGGTTACTACATGGCAACCGATATTAAACCATATAACTTCTATATCATCTCATACTAATAAAGCTAGGGATTCCATCTTCTCAAGAACTAATGAAGTACTCACACATGAAAGCACATGACATCATCATATTAATGATATGAATGTAAGAAGAACAGTGGTACGAGTACACATGCAAATCCACAACTACAAGTTTGGAATTACAACAATATGGAGGAGGGATTCGTTGGTGTAGATGAAGGAGGTGACGATGACGATGATGATAATGATGATGATCGAGGTTGATGCCTTGTCCTTCCGGATCGCAGCCATGAAGATGGTGGCAGCCTCCTGATGTTTCCCTTCGGATCCCTTACGGAGGCTAGGTTTTCTGGACTATTTTCGTGGTGGCGACTGTTGTGCTCGTCTCATTGGAAATCCGAGGCCACATGGTTAAAAAAAATTGACGAGATGATTCATCTGGAGGCGGTACGACCGCCGGTACGGTCGGGTGCGACCGTACCGCGAGTCGTTAAACTTTCTATCTCTTTTATTTCGCCTTTTCTCCTTCTTATTTATGTCCAGCAAATTGTTTTCCCACATGAAAGGGTTTAAATGCTCCTAATCGGCATATTTCATCCCACACATGGTAAAAATATCATATATGAAATCACTCTTTGATATTTTGACTTCCTGCGTACATAGACATAAAAGTGCGCATTGGCGCGATAAAATGCAGAAAAATCCCTACCTCTACGTAGTAATAATGTAAATAAAAATATATTTTAAGAAAACTATATGAAATGGACGCATTAGGGGCCCAAAGTGGCTTGGTAGGAGGGTGGAAGGCGCCTCTTCCTGGCATGTCAGCCTGCAGTCCATATCGAGCCGAAACAACCCAGCTTTAGCTTAAGTAGAACCTGGAAGAGGACAAAGCCACCCTGCTAGTTTGCACATGCAGAGCTGCCGACACGCGGTGGCGTGGCCTCAGCACCATAAAGATGAATCTTCCTTCCACTCACTTTGATTTGTCTTCTTATTATTCGAATATACCATCTGTAGTCTTGTTCAGCTGCTTGCGTGATCCTCTCCACGAGATGTTGCAGAGCAAATGTCCCTGGCTTCCCGAGGCGCGGATGGGCGCTAGGGGTCTTGACGATGTTAGGTGAGTGCGGCATCAACAGTGCTGGGTACCCGGGGAAGTGTGAGAGGACCAGGTCTATGCTTACCTAGATCACACTGGTCCGCACACGCGGGATCCCGCGACCCCATCACCACCAATGATCAGGAGGTCGTAAGCGGAGGGGAGCCGCTGAAAGCCGGCGTCGGAAAACTGTTGCCCTAAGCAGCAAGATTACGTTTTCTCTCACCAATGGACTGCCGGTTGATATGCTACTAGTTGAATGCCCGTGCGTTGCTACGGATTCTATTTTTTCTCTTAAACTGTCTATCAATATAAGACATGCAAATCTTTCATGTGGAAATAATGAAAATGTGCAACGTACAATACACACCATGCATATGGATTAACCAGTTCTTTACCATTCCATTAGAGCATAATGTGGAAAACAAGATAACCTCACAAATTCATGTAGACGACACCGATTACAGTACACAATGTAGTCATATGTTGAGCATCAGATGATACACTTACACATTATATCGTCAATGGTACTTGTGTTGATGGTGTTGTACAAGTCTTTCAAAGGAGTACGTTCGTTTCATTGGACCATGTCGGAGAATCCATATGTAAAGAAAAAAAGTAATATCAATGATTCACTCGTGTTGGAGACCTTTTTTCGTCGAAAACAAAATAAATTTCATAATTTACATTTTACCAAAATAATCTCTACTATCAAATAAAAATATCAAATTGTGATAAAATTCTCTTCATTTACATTTTATTCAGAAGCTGCAAACATTATTTACATATTAATCTTAGAAAATTTCACAGTATAGAAATAAAAATGGTTATTTTTATATTAGAGCTTCTTAGTGACTTGTAAAATGGTACAGCAAGTGTGAGGACCCCGGATTAGCTATCCGAGATACTCATTATGTTTTCTGCAACAATCCCATGAGCAGTCTGTTGTTGCACATAACTCGAATTGATATCACAGAACAGCTATAAATACCGAATGATTTTACTTACTTGATTGAGGCCATAACTTCAACAGGCACTTGCAGCGGAAATCTCCAAAACAACGTGGAGCCCAAGTCACTTGCCCACCCTACAGGCAGTTGACTGGGAAGCACCCTAGTTCGCATCGACGTTATTGAAGTCTTCTTCTTCGAACCGCTCTTCTTCCAAATCTGGCTAAGACAATAGCCAGGGACGAAACCAATATGAGTACATTTGAATGTACTCGCAAACTACCCCCGAAATGAGCATGCACTACTCTTTTTATTGTTTAAATAAAACTTCGTTTGCTTTGAAAACTCTATATCCTTGTTGAAAAGGGAAGGATAGACTTTTGTTTGATAAAACTTTGTTTTGAAATCTCTATATCTCTATTGAAAAAGAAAAGAAGGCTTTTAGATCTTTTCCCATAAACCTGTCTTTGTAAGAAGTCTCTTTTAAAACTTTTTCCCGAAAATATATCTTTATTGGAGAAGATAAGAGGTCTCTTTAAAAACGTTTTCCCGAAATTCATCACCAGGTTTTATTTCCCCAAAACTCCTCATTTTCCAACCATAGCCCTTCATGGCCATTTATCCCCTGCAAACTCATACCAGCCCGTTGGTATAGTTGCAGATACAACACATCTCCATTTTAGTTTCAATCCTCCAAAACTTTCCAAAACTTGCACATGGTCAGAGGACAGCCTCCCAACTGTCCATATCCGAGGACTCGGCTATTCGAATAGTTTTACACTCTGCAGAGTTAGCACGCTTTTCCCACATCCATCCGGCAACTCATCGTGTCTGCCACGTCTCGCCATACAAGGTGTATGCGAAGTTAGCCACCGACCATAGCCTGTCCTTTGCTCATGCTAGTATAGGATCCTGCCCATATGACACTTCCATCAACACTTAACCCAGCCCGTCGGAATCTAAGTGTGAGGACTCATAGGTTTTGCCCGGCGGTTTATGGTGGAACCTTCAACCCTCCTCCTTATCTTTTCATAGAGTTTGAGCGAGGACCCGGGTCAGGGGTAGATCAACACACTATCCCCTCATGCATAACGGAGTCATCTCCGTCGATGAGGCATCCCATACTAATATGAGCAAACTATATGACTACGCCCTTTCCCATATGTGGGTAAATGTGGTCGCACAGATTATCGGCTGGTCGTCATAGTACAAAGACACAATGTGCATTTTTCATAAACATCCCCATTCTCCATTTCTTCACTTCCACACCGACATCTCGGTATTCCATAACCACACAAGTATTTTCAAAGGAGTTTTGAGTAAACAATATTTTTCCCATCCTATAGTTTGAAAAAGAATTTCCATCTAACATATCCATATAGGGTGTCAAAATAATATACTTGTATTTTGGAAAAAGGGTTTTCAAAATCATAGCTTTAGTGGCAAACCCCACATAAATCACATATGCTTTTTATAGGTAAAACATGTGAACCAAAATAGATGTATATAGATGCAAGCTCAGAGAATAGCTTGCCTGATTCCAGCAAAATGTCCCTGGACTTCTCCTTACTGATCAAAGAAATAAACTCTGATTCCTCTTCAATAAATCCTCTCCAAATACCACTCCGGTAGCGTTTATATCTAGCGTCGCAAACATGAAAATAAAACAACACACAATGAGCAACCAAACCACAAGTGGTATACAAACAAGGAATCATACCAAAACATAGTACTAATTTAATCAAGCACTAAACTAAAATCTAATCCAAGAATACTTCAGGGAAAACTGCCTTAATAACAAGCCTAGCACAACTTATTTACTAAAGCTATAGCAATCATAAATAAACGATACTAGTTGAACTAAAAACAAACACTTAACCACAATCACCACACTTAGCTAGATGCTAACAAGAATTTAATCCAAACAAGCAGAACATCACATAACCACATGTTTATCTATATGCTAATAAAACAATTTACTCAGACAAAAACACAAGGGCATCATACTAGCAGGAGTATAACACCATACACATGCCAAAACAAAAGGGCACAAGACATCCTCAATTAGAGGTAATTGACAAACATTTTTCCCTAATCAGGAAATACTTCAGACAAAAGTTAAGTCACCTTTTAGGGATTACTTTTAACTTGCAAGGCTGATTTTTATTAACAAACTTAATCAACCAGTAGCTTAGAATTTTAGTTGAAAGTGTTTACTCATCTTTATAAAAATTATCAAACACCCAATCCTCATTAAACAATAGTTAAAGTTTTCAAACATCACTTAACAACACCTGCTTAACTCTAAACAAGTTTAATTCTAACCACTAACAGTACTAACATAATATAGCATGATGAACAACAATAACATGCAAGCACAGTACCACAACAATCATTAACAAGCAAGGCTTACATTTTAATCACACACAATATTCTCATATCAAAATAAACAAGCTTAACAAATTCCTAATTATTACGAGAAAGCTATATAGGGGATAAAACCCTAACAAACACATGGCTCACAAATAGCTCTCCTAACATGCTAGTAGAATAAGGAAACATGTCACCACAGTGGATTACCACACTACACATGCTAGGAAACACCTTTATAACCATAAAGTTATAACACAACAATTAATTAAAGGCCTAATAAAAATAGGCAGAAAAGGCCTAAACCTTATAATTAGCACCACAGTCAATCAGTGACTCCTAAATTCAAACCAAGCTAGCGATATGTTCTTCTACACATATAGAAGACAAGCCAATTGGATTTACTCTAAAAATCATCTCCCAAAAATCTACAAAAATCACCAATTCCCACTGGTGGTTTTATTAAAAAGAATAGAACTTTTGTTTTAGACTTCATTTGCATACAAGACCAACAGATCTGGAAAGGTATCACTTCAAGATATCCAGGGAATTTTAGTTTGCAATATTTGGAGTTATAAAACTCTAGATATTAAATATTTAGTGAAAAAGATACTCTTTACAAGTTTTAATCTAGACAACAATTAAAAATATATTTTAGCAAGCAACCAGTTCTGCATGTTTAAGAAAACACATATGAACTCTACAAAATTTAAATCACTCAAATAGCTATCACAGATTTATCACAAATGAATTAAAGCTGCACTGTAAATTAAACAGGAAATATTAGCAGATAATAGATCTACTGGAAAAACAAGATTGGGCCAGATCTGGCCCAGATCTGGCCGTGCAGCACAGAGAGAGGCCCATCCAGCGGCCCATGTGTGCGGTGAAGCGGTACGGGGCAGTCTTCGTCTCCCTCGTGACACGCCGCGACGAGCGAGGCACGGCAGGAGTACGGCGAGGTCGACGCGGCGGCTCCGGTGGTCCTAAAAGGAAGAGGCGGTGTCCATGAGAAGGCTCGCGATGAGGGGAGCTTAGGGACACGAAAATGGCAGAGAATGATGGACTGAGTCACCCGCGAGCTTGCTCGACATCTCGGCGACGGAGAGGAAGAGGATGCGGACGGCAACGGCGATCCCGGGCTTCCCAGCTCGATTCCTTCGGCGTGGAGGGAGAACCGGACGCGGGGAAGCTTCTGGTGCTCTTCGATTTGGACGGGGAGGCTTCAATCTACGGCGATGCACGACGGCAGCCCGAGCTAGGGTTCGGCCATGGAGGAGAAGGAGAGAGCGATTGAGAGAGAGCAGAGAGCGAGTGAGGAAGGGAGAGCAGAGGAGCGCCTGGGGGTCTCCTTATCTCCTCGCAGGGCAGCGGAGAGGAGGGGGGGGGGGGGGGGGGTCCGGGCGGCGAGCGGCGTCGAGCGGGGACGAGGAGCACGGCGCACTGGCGCCATGTGCGCCACTGGAGCTACAGGAAGAGGATCAAGATCTTGCAGAAAACCCCCTGGACTTATTTTTCCAATCACAACCTAGTCCTTTTCTGTTCCTTTTATTCTCCTTTTAAAACCAGTAGTGTTTTAGGGAATTGTTTGGGGTATTTAAACATTTTATGTAGAAGCTCCACAAAAATTGGTGTTGCAAAATAAAATGTTTGGAATCACATTTGTTCATAGGGTTTTGATATGTTATTTCTGGAAAAACCAATTTGACAAATTGAAATATCTTTGTAATTGAAGATTAAATATTTTGAGGAGAGAGTAATATGATAATGAGATGGTTATCATCTCATTCCTGGGTTTTATAAGAAAAGTAATTGTTACAACAAAATAGAGAAATAGGTAGAGAGGGAAATTAGATAAGATCATTTCTTTTAATCAAGAATTTATTTTGAGGGTGGTGAGTAATCATAGAGGTCTTGTTTTGTTTTCAAGCCACATTCCACATTTGTGATCAGTGCGTTTTCAACTTAACACTCAAGTACATGGGTGTAATTATTCACCCAAGCAAACAATAAAACAAGAATTAACAATCATTTCAACCATAAGTCCGACAAGCAAACAATCACAACCAGATCAACATCACAATCAAGATCACACAAATCCAACCACAAGAATTAATCATGCCACCATTTCCATAATTAATATTACTATATTGTGAAATAGTGACCACACCCAATTATGACAAGATTATGTTTAGGAAATATCTCCACTCATAACTTAATAGTTTTCAAAAAGATTTGAGAAAGGAAATATGTGGGGTAATATATTTCCCACTAGTGTTATTTTCAAATGGAGTGAAAATAAGAGTTTATAAAATGGGAGTTGCATACACATGCAAAAGATCAAGGTTAAAAGATAGATAGGAGATAGCATATAGATCTCCATATTTTTGGGAACACATAGTTTTGGAAATACTTTTACTTTCTCAAATAATGGGTATTGATTTTGGTTGTTGACAAACCAAGTATCATTGAAATGGAGTTGGCCAAAATAAGAATGGAAAAGATACATGGAATATTTTCTTGTCATGACATGATCACCAAAGTTAAATATATTTTTATATTGGTTGGGTCTTATTTTTACTAGTCAAACAATTTAAACAACAAGTCACACTAGGTTCAACATAGCAATGGGATGGAAAACACAATCATCAGTAAAATATTTCAAAAAGTTTTTGTTGGTTCTGAATTTTGGTCTTGTAAAACTAAGTTTTTCTTGGTTCCAAAATTTGGGATGTTACAGTAAGTCAATAACATATTTGAATTAGTATAAGCATTTAAAAACTGGTGGGAGATAAACACTAATATCCTGATGTCTGTCTCTTAAAGGAGCCAAACTTAGCCTAAAATAGACTTAGCAAGGGAGATTTCTGACTTAGTACATTGCAATTTCACAACTAATCACAACCAATTTTTTAACCGCCATAAAGTTAATTCTAATCATGATCGTTTTCCCCTTTTCAATTACAGCATCAAGAGCAGCTAAAACAACACAACAAAAGGGCATACAAAAATAGCAGCAAGCAATCAGTAAACAGCAAGCAGTAGCCTTGCTGCAAAAAAAAGCAAGAATATCCAACTCTCCTGATCCCCTCACATCCCTGTCTCTTCCGGGAGAATTGATTATCACCCCCCTGTTCGTGCGCCTTCGCAACATAAGCCCCTTTCTTTGCCTCCCTCCTTTCTAGCTCCCCCCCAGTTCGCTTAATTTCTTGCTGATGGCTCCCCTTGGAGTTGTTAACTCCTTATTAAGCCAATAATACAAAATATTAGTCTAATTATAATATGAAATTACAAGTCTGCCCTTGTCTATTTCTTCTAAGTCGCACGAACTGGGAGACAGAGTCGCTCCTGCGCTTCTCTTTCTGCTCGCCCCGTTCGACCTAGCCGCCGCTCGCCGCCGTTGCCCTGGCCGCTCGCCGCCGGGACTCGCCACCGTCGCCCCTGGTACCTCGCGCCTTCTCGCCCCATTCGACCTTGCAGCCGCTCGCCGCCGTCGCCCTTGGCCACTCGCCACTTTCGCCCCTGGTACCTCGCGCCTGGAAGCCCTGACGCCCCCAGCCACTCCGCCGTCGGGTCTCGCGTCCATCACCCCTGGCCGCATCTCCCTGCCGTCGGCCGCCCTCCATTGTTGCTCCCAAAGGTAAGGCAAGCATGGGGTATTACTGTATATTCATGTCCCCATTTGTTAGTTATATGTTGATAAACTTGTTAAACATGCCAAGGGGGGCCATCAGCAGCAAATCAACCGAACTAGGGGGACTAGAAGGGAGGGAGGCAAAGAAGGGCTCTCCCGATCCTTCTCACTCCTCTGAATCTTTCACTCACCTGCACCTACTCCTCACGACCTCACCCATGGCTGCCACCTGCGGCCCCTCGAGCTCCTTCCTATTCTACTGTGCCATACTCACCTGCACTGCTCCCCTCGGCTCCACCTCCACCAAACCCAGCATGGCCGCACAACCATCTCACCTAATTCTTCCAGCGAGCTCCCCTCTCTCGATGTGGTCAGGCCGGCGGTGCTCTCTCTGGCGGGCGGCGGCAGGGGAAGGGTGACTTCTTTTGGGCTTATGATTATGCATAAGCCTGCTTATAGATTCCAGTGGGTAGAAACTGCGGTGGGCAGAAACTTCAAAAACTCCTCGGGAGACTTCTTTTGGGCTTGTTGAGTTTTGGCTTATTTTCGATGTTGAGTTATGAAATGTCTATAAGGCCCCTCAGTTTGATATCTACACTAAATAAAACCACAATTTTATAGCATAACAACCATCACACTTCACACATATAGCACAAAATTAAATTATCAGCTTATGTCCAAAATCTAAAAAATTGGTAGCACAAACATCGCATATTTCTGTCCACAACTAACCTCACATGAAAATTAATTCAAAAATCACATGAACTACAATTCTGCCCACAACTGACCACAAGGCCTAATCATAAATTATCAAATGAACATTTTCGAGGTAATTCGAATCGACAGAGAACAAGATCTCCTGGTGTTTGAGCTTGCTACCGTCGGTGAGGACGACCTCGAGTTCGACGGGCAACTGGAGCAGCCGGAGTTGACACGGTCGTCGGCGCCACTGCTGAGGGTGGAGAAGCCGGCGGCGGCCAACAGGGCTGCAGCAGCTCCTGCTGTACATGGAAGGAGGCCAGCAAGAGACCTTCCGCGCCGGAGCAGCGGGATCCGGTGTCGGGAGCAGCGGGATCCGACTACGGGAGGAGCAGGTCGGGGCGGAGCACAGCCGGGCGACGGGAGGAGCAGTACGGGCCGGGCGAGTTGGATCCGGCTGCGGAGGGCCGAGATATGGCGGCGGCGGGAGAGCGGCGGCGGGATTGGGGGGAGCGGCGACGTGGTGGAGGTTGGGGATGGAGGCCCGTCGGGTGGGTTTGTTTCCTTTTTTTCACCTAGCATTTCGTTTCGTTGACCAGTGGAGAGAGACTCGTGGCGTGGAGTGGCATTGTGGGTGTAAATTGCGTGAACGATATGTCTACTTCCGCCGGACGCTTCGCATGTTGAGGGCAGAAGCTCGGGAAACTGGTCGGGACCAGTTTCTCCCCACTGCACGTACGCGGGCTTCTGGGCAGTTTTTCGGTGGGCAGAATCTGGAGAGTTCTTTTCAGCTTATCCGGTTTGCTAGCTAGAAGCCATCTCAGAAGCCTAAAAGAAGTGTGCCGAAAGCGGATCTGGCGGCTACGGCTCCGAGCGATTCGCCTCCAACCTTCCTCCACGCCTTCCCACGCAGGGGAAAGGGGATCCGCGCTGAAACCTCCCCTGCCCGCGTCGGCCCGCCCAACATCGACGCCAACCACCATGATTTCTGCTTGGCCCGACAGCCCTCACCTCGCCTCCTCGCGCCGATTGGCTGGATCCCGCGCACAACAACGATGATGGCGCGCGCGGCGTGGAGCGGAACTGTGACCCGCGTAGCACAAACGACACGGCGTCGTCACCCTAAAGCTCGGTATGATTTCCGCTCTCCCAATCTGATATTGCATTGTCGGAATTAGATGGTAAACATGATATAATCATCAAACTTAACCGAGACCAAATCGATACGTCGACGTGCTCCACCATTTTTTTCCTTTGTAGCTTTGTGCATAGGTCAGGTCGTGGTGTGCTCGCCGTGCTTGTTCGTAGGCGCAAAGTTTTATTTGGGCAAGGGGGATGGTGCAGACGGATTAGTTGTCTGTTAACCAAACCAATGGCGTGAGTCTACGTATGCTATTTGCTAGCAAACAAATCACGGGAGTGCTAGGGATTTGCAATTTGTTATCGTCGGCAAACCTGTTTTTCTTTTGGGAAGGCGGCCAAGATAAATTTGGTAGGTGTTGGATCACAATATTTCCTGATTATATGTTGATACAGAATGTTGGCTGCATTGCTTTTTTATGTTTCTGTTCTTAAAGTAGATACATAACAGACATTTCTGAATTCAGTCAACTGCCTGCAGATGCCAGTCCCAAGCATAAGTTGGCGCGTCTACTATATTACGCGCGCGCAATTTCTCCCCTTGCCTGCGCGATTTCTTCTCTCACAGAATAGGGGCCCACACAGCATAAAGTTTATCTCCATTGCAAATTTTACCAAAATGGACCACGACAGAGGTTTTGTCCTTCTAATTTTCTTGCAGTATTTGTACAATATCCATATCAGTTCTGATATTGACATAGCTGCAACTTTTCAGTGTTCTATCTCGCCTCAGTAGATTACTGATGATCGTGACTACTACAGGCACAAAGCACTTGATGCACATGAGAAGTTTTGAGGAGCGCATCTGAACACTAATTCATTATGGCAAAAAATTCATGGTGCGATCATTACTTATCCAAACCTGAAACCTCACCTCCTTGAGCTGGCTGAGCTGTTGGCTAAAGAGGTGGATATTGATTCCGGTTAGGTAGTGATGAAACATAGTATGCTTGACGCTATGATTGTGCTAGTTTGGTTTGTAGAATGATTATGTTATGTAGGGAGTAAGAAAATACTTATGCCTCTATAGTAACTGGACCAATAAAATAACTGGCTAAAACTGAAGCCTACCAGGCATGCTTGACATTCTAGACCAGACATATGAAGAGTAAACACAATGATCCATTAGAGATAATATGGATTCCGCATTGCAATGGATTCAGCACACGGGATCGTCAGCTTAGCTGTGAGGTCTCTGTTGCGTTGAGCCCGCAACGCCTGCCTCTCCTCGGGTGGTATGCTTTGCCTACGTGCTCTTCGGCGGGCGTTCACTTGCCTATCCTCGGCGGGCTTATTTTTATTGGCTTCCCTTCTGTGGACGTTTATCTCTTGCCTCTCCTTGAGTGTCAGATTTCGTCTGGCGCCCCTTTGGCTTGCGTTTCTCTCTTCATTAGTTTTACTTTGCCTTAGCTGCTCTTCGGCGTGCATTCATTTCCTCTCTCTGCTCCAGTGTTAGACTATCTCGTCGTGCTTTATAACGATCCCGTCTTTGTTGATTTTTGTCTTGTGTAACGCTTGCATTGGAAGCCATATGTTCAGCACCACTTGGTGTTCCTTGAAGTGTCTGAGGGGTTTCTGCATGTTCGCTGTGTAAATCGTTTATTCCAAGCTCTAGATATGAAGTAACATACTTAGTGCAGGGTTAGACTTTACAAGTCGCAGTTTACAAATAAACATACTTTCATGGAAAAAATGATGTGTGAAAGGGTGATACCATATGATGTTTCCACATGATCTCCTGGTTCCAACGTTGCCAGGGTATTGCCTCTAGGAAGTACGATAGCTAATTTGGTAGATGTTTCACAAGTGAAGAATCTAGAAGATTCTTCGACAAAAACTGTTAACATTATTGTAGGCTCAGTTAGAAACGGTTAACTCAGACATTATGTCTACACATTTGTAACAAAGTACACACCTCTCTTCCCCTTATTAGGCAGGTATTTTGTATCCTGTGACATCTTATATGAAAATGTTGCAGGGGAAATGGTTAACAACCTCTGAAACTTTTGCTCTGTGGTTCATAAAACAAAGAAAATAATAAGGGCTACCATTTTAGGTAACAAATACTTCATAGGGTAGGACTCAAACGAAAATGGCAAACTAAAATAACTTAGTACCAAAAGATGCAAGGATAATGATTAACAACCTTTGAACCTTCAACACCATGGTTCAAATAAAAGGAAATATATTTGTTGCTACCATTTTAGGCAATCATTTACTTATCCTCTTTAACTAAATAGGACCCCCACTACCTATTTTTCCTGCCATCTCCTTAAGCCGCATCATTAAGTGACATCGCCATCCCAGGTTATGCCTAATAGTTGTATTGTTCCACATCCTCTGTCTCGTCTTCAGTTTGTTCAAGAATCAATTGTTATTTTTACTCCTCTTGAATTTCAGTGTAGGTTACATGGCTTAAGAAGTTTACTACTTATTATGATGCATCTGCCTTTCATTATAAGTTCGCAAGATCTGCATCATAATGTCATTCACAAGTATTAAGTCTGTTCCCCCGGGTGTCAATTTACTTTGTAACGCAATATGTATGCGCTTTCCTCTACAAAATTAAGTTTAATGCTCTTATTTCCCAAACTTTGTGACAGGTTTTGGAGTCAGAAGCGATGTTGTGTCCAGCTATGGGATCTAGATGGGAATTAAGTTTCTGAACATAAGAGATCTAGACGTATTGAGTTTGTGTGCGGAAGCAGAGTATTTGTACAGACCTCGTTGATTCCTTTTTCTCCAAAGAACAAATTGTCCTGGAGGACAGGAGGTTAATCATCAGTGCTGCCTCATGCCCCGGCGGCGTGGATGCGTCGAGCTGCTGCTTCGTGCCCTGGCGTCGCTGGTCAAACGCGTTGTCGTCCAGACTCGAGTTGATTGCACAGAACTATCACTTTATGTTTGAATCGCACAGAACTACCACTATTCGCTAAATTTGTTGCAATGTGCGCTAAAATGTGCGCTAAAATCGAATTGATCGTGAATTGACACCCATGCTTACAGGTGGGACCCACCAGTCAGGCTGAGGTGGCAGCACGCGTGGCCTGTTTGCTGAGGTGGCGGCATGGGCCCACCTGTCAGACCAATAAAAAATTAAATATCTGAAAAAATAAAAAGTCAAAGGAGCTCCCTGCGCCCTCTGCATCGCGCCGCCGCCTGGTAGTGTCGGACGCCGGCCTCCTCCCTGCGCCCTCTGCACCGCGCCGCCGCCTGGCCGTGTCGGGCCCCCGCGCCTCGCTTCCTGGCGCCAGAGCTCACCCGCCATGGCTGCCTCCGCCAAGCTTGATAAAAGTCAGCGGACGGCCGATTTGGGGCGTAGGCCGTGAGCTGCACGGACGGCCTCGCCCAGCGGAAGACGCGGACGTCCGATTTGGGGAGACGGCGGACTTGAGCACCAGCTCCGCGGCCTCCGTTGTTGGGCCGACGCGGCACAAGGTCAGCGTCGCCTCCACGTCCGCCGGCGGGACGCGTCCGAGGTTGTCGAGGAACGCCACCACGCGCGGGGACTCCTCCCCCTCCGTGCCCTTCCCCGTCGCGGGGGCGGGGCAGGCGTGTGGCTAGGCGAGCGGTCGGGCGAGGCACTCGCATGGCCGAGCAACGCGGCGGCGACCGTGCGAGAGGGTGGCGCAGGCGCGGCCGGGCAAGGCATGCGCGTGGCCGGGCAAGGCGGCGTGACGGAGGCCAGCAGCGCGAGGGAGGCGGCGCCTTCTCGCGGGTCATCGGGAATTGCGGCGCCGGCCGGGAAGCGCGTCAGGACACGGGACGACGCGCGCGCGGGGAGCCTCGTTCTGCTCCGGCGTCGCGGGGCTTCGATCTGCTCGCGGCTTGCGTCCTGCGTCCTGCTTCTGCTCTTTGAGCTAGCCTGAGCAGCATCGCGTCGCCGGCCACCTCGGGGCGCCTCCCCTCCTCCCCACGGCGAGCCCGGCGAGCGGCAGGTCGTCCATGGCCGCCGTCGCCCCAGGCGCCTCGGCCGGTCAGATACAGTTTTATTTTTATTTTTTTGGAGGTATTTTAGATTTTTTATTGTCTGACAGGTGGGCCCATGCTGCCACGTCAGCAAACAGTCCACGTGTGCTGCCACGTCAACCTTGACTGGTGGGTCCCACCTATAAGAACGGATGTCAATTCGCGATCAATTCGATTTTAGCGCACATTGCAACAAAATTAGCGAATAGTGGTAGTTCCGTGCGATTCAAACGTAAAGTGGTAGTTTCCCGGAATTTAGCGCGTAAAGTGGTAGTTCTATGCAATCAACTCTCCCGACTCCACAGTAATTGCGAGGATCTGGGAGGTGGTGGCGGCGCTGCATTCTGGATGTTCGGTCCTCGATGATCTGGGGCGTGTAAATCTGGGGGCGTGCACGCGGTCGCAGTTATTTTTTTGTTTGATTTTGATAACAAGGGAGATTTTGATTTGGTACTATGTGCTAGCGAGACACGGAAATTAATGGTTTGATTTTTGGTCAAATAATAATGATTTGATTGGATCTGTAACGAAAGGAATCGGTATTATACGGAAAGTAATCATTATTTTTGGCAAGTACCGATTGGTTTGACTGCCTGGTTCGGCCGTGCTGTATATGTTTTATATATTTTTTGACTGTCGTTGAAATGGAAACATTTCTTACTGGGCCGACCCATGTTATCGATAGACAAGGGAATGGGCGTGCGAGGGAACCACATGCGGGCAGGAGAGATCCATGCGAGAGATGGTTCGCCAGGTTACACGAACCACCGACCGACTATCACCACCGCAGACTAAATGTAAAGATTTGGAGGAGGCTATCGTATTCAGACTCAATAATAAAGATATCTTGCCAGTTTTGGGTCAATGTTTCTATTAGGGATGATTCCTTTCCGATTAATTAAGCGCATCCAATCATCCATCAATCACAGGAGATCGAGACGGGCCCACGGCTGCGTAACCTACCTACAAAATGGGCCCCCGGCAGAGCCGTTCGGCTTTGTCCGCGTCCCGCAGCCCTAGTGCCTCGAGCCATCCAGTTGGCCCCACAGGCCAGTGAGAGGTCGCCGTCTGGGCGCCGACCTTATCATCCGTCTCGGCATCTCTCGGTCGTGGCATTCCCGCATGTGCTTGCTGTCCACGTCACCTCGTGGACCTCGTCCGTCCGATCGGCGGTTGGACGGCCCAGATGGAACGGGATTTCCCCTGGCCGAGAATAAAATATCTGCCCCGTTCGTTTCTAGAAGCCGTGCCTCCCCCGTGCTCTCCTCCTCCCTCCCGGGGCTACCAAGCCGCATCTTCCGCCACCGCTCCTAGGGCTCGGGCGGAGAGGATTTGATCGGATTGGATCGATCCAGCAATCCGATCGGGGCGGCGGCGGCGGAACGAACCAGCGGCCTCGCACCATGTTCTCGCGATCGTACACGAACCTGCTCGATCTCGCCAACGGGAACCTCTCCGCGCTCGACTATGGCGGCTCCGTCGGCGGCGGCGGCGGCGGGGGCCGCCCCCCGCGGGCGCGGCGGATGCAGCGGACGATGACCACGCCGGGGACGCTGGCGGAGCTCGACGAGGAGCGCGCGGGGAGCGTCGCCTCGGACGTGCAGTCCTCACTCGCCGGCGACCGCATCATCGTCGTCGCCAACACGCTCCCCGTGCGCTGCGAGCGCCGCGCCGACGGCCGCGGCTGGAGCTTCTCCTGGGACGAGGACGCGCTCCTGCTCCACCTCCGCGACGGCCTCCCGGAGGACATGGAGGTCCTCTACGTCGGCTCCCTCCGCGCCGACGTCCCCGCCGCCGACCAGGACGACGTCGCGCAGGCGCTCCTCGAAGGGTTCCGCTGCGTCCCGGCCTTCCTCCCCAGGGACCTCTTCGACCGCTTCTACCACGGCTTCTGCAAGCAGACCCTCTGGCCGCTCTTCCACTACATGCTCCCCCTCACCTCCAACCACGGCGGCCGCTTCGACCGCTCCAACTGGGAGGCCTACGTCCTCGCCAACAAGCTCTTCTCGCAGCGCGTCATCGAGGTCCTCAACCCCGAGGACGACTACGTCTGGATCCACGACTACCACCTCCTCGCCCTCCCCTCGTTCCTCCGCCGCCGATTCAACCGCCTCCGCATCGGCTTCTTCCTGCACAGCCCCTTCCCTTCCTCGGAGCTGTACCGTAGCCTGCCCGTCCGTGACGAGATCCTCAAATCGCTGCTCAACTGCGATCTCATTGGATTCCACACCTTCGATTACGCCCGCCATTTCCTCTCCTGCTGCAGCCGCATGCTCGGCCTCGAGTACCAGTCCAAGAGGGGCTACATTGGCCTCGATTACTTTGGCCGCACCGTCGGGATTAAGATCATGCCCGTTGGGATTAACATGGTGCAGCTTAAATCGCAGCTCCAGCTGCCTGATCTGGAGTGCCGTGTTGCAGAGCTCCGCAAGCAGTTTGCTGGGAAGACTGTCTTGCTTGGTGTCGATGATATGGACATATTCAAGGGGATTAACCTCAAGATTCTTGCCTTCGAGCAGATGCTCAAGATACACCCTAAATTGCAGGGCCGAGCTGTGTTAGTGCAGATTGCAAACCCAAGGGGTGGTAATGGAAAGGACCTGGAAGGATTAAAGTCTGAGATCGAGGAAAGTTGCACGAGGATCAATGGACAGTTTGGGCGGACAGGGTATTGTCCTGTTGAGCTTGTTAATAGGACCCTGTCGAGTGTGGAAAGGATGGCATATTACACTGTGGCTGAGTGTGTCGTTGTTACTGCAGTAAGGGATGGGATGAACCTCACACCATATGAGTACATTGTGTGTAGACAGGGGATTCCAGGTTTGGATGGTTCTGGCGGTGATGCACCCAAGAGGAAGAGTATGCTAGTTGTGTCAGAATTCATAGGTTGCTCGCCATCATTGAGTGGAGCAATCCGTGTGAACCCTTGGAACATCGATACAACTGCGGAGGCAATGAATGAGTCCATTGCTTTGTCAGATAATGAAAAGCAATTGCGCCATGAGAAGCATTATCGATATGTAAGCACACATGATGTTGCCTATTGGTCGAAGAGCTACATTCATGATTTGGAAAGAAGCTGCAGGGACCATTTCAGGAGGAGGTGTTGGGGTATTGGATTGGGATTTGGATTTAGGGTGGTTGCTCTAGACCGCAACTTCAAAAAGCTTACTGTGGATTCTATTGTTGCTGATTACAAGAAGTCCAACAGCAGGGTTATACTTCTGGACTATGATGGAACTCTAGTACCACAAACGACGATCAATCGAACCCCAAATGAAACTGTTGTTAACATAATGAATGCTCTGTGTGCTGATAAGAAGAATGTTGTGTTTATTGTTAGTGGAAGAGGTCGGGTTAGCCTTGAGAAGTGGTTCAACTCTTGCCCAGAGCTTGGCATTGCGGCTGAACATGGCTACTTTATGAGGTATGCTGTCATTTAATTTTCTTGATGTTCTAACTATTATTACTACCATTTAACGTGTCTTGCGTTGACTTTGTGCCTTCTGATACTACTGTATTTGTTTCCAACTAAAACATGAACAAATGAAAAACTAACGATTTTCAAGGCTCTGAGAAAAGAGAAGGAAAAATGTTTTGTGTGTGTGAGTATCTTGGTAAAGTACTTTAGAGGAATAACAATATTATGGCATAGTGACATCATAGAGCGAGCTGTGAACAACCATTTGATATATCATATCTTAACTCGTGCGGTACAAGACTACGCATCCATTGAAGTTCTGGGACAACACATATCAATATGTCCTTTCTTGTAAACCCGTTCCTTGGAAAATCACCACATGCGTCATCTATTTTAATTGTTGAATGTTGGTTCCTGAAGGTATATCTGTCATTACAGGAAGATATTGCCACATCATCATCATCCAGATCATGAGTAGGTTAACCTAAAAATGCGGAGAACATGATAATATATTGACATTAGTTACATGAGGATGATGTTATATGTTTGTGGTGCAATCTAGAGTAGTGTTATGAGAGGTTCTTCCCTAATACTCCCTCCGTTTTTTAATATAAGATGTTTTAGCATTTGTCCACATGCACATGTATATAAATGTATGTAGACATGTTTTAGTGTGCACGTTCACTCACTTTAGTATGTATCTAGACAACATGTGCAACACCTAAAACATCTTATATTAAAAAACAGAGGGAGTATTTCTCAAGTTAACCATGAGTTCCAGCTTTAACTGTGTAAATGATTTAGAGTTCAAACAATAGGGCTTCTTGCAGTAGTTCCATGTTTGTGAGTTGTGACTATCATAAAGTCCCTCGAATCTATTTGGCTGCAGCAACGCCCTTATGCTGTTATGCATCTACAATGGATGCAACTTTTTATATGGGAAACAGTAGGGGAGAACCCTACTGTCCATGGATGTACTGACCATTTCATGAATCGTGTGACAACCTCATCTACCCATATATGCGACTATACAGCGTACTGATGAAAATGAAGGGCTTGTAGTAACATTAGTTGGTAGAAATTATTTCGGCAGCAACCATTGGCTATATGTCTCATGGCCCAGTCAAGCAGTGAAAAGTTGAACGAAAAATAAGCGATTCAGTTTATAATCCTGCATACAGTTTTGTGACTATTGAATCCAGATATATATTTGAATACAACTCGTGGATTGCTGTATGTTATTGTTGTTACTCATGGGGTTGATTTGACCTAAATTTTTTGGTTCTTCAGCAAGTTTCATCTCCACAGCTCTTCCTTTTCAGGCGTACCAGAGATGAGGAATGGCAAATAAATAACCAGTGCTCAGAGTTTGGATGGATGCAAATGGCTGAGCCAGTAATGAACCTGTATACAGAAGCAACTGACGGCTCATATATCGAAACCAAAGAGAGTGCTTTGGTCTGGCACCACCAAGATGCTGACCCTGGTTTTGGATCTGCACAAGCAAAGGAAATGCTAGATCATCTGGAGAGTGTTCTTGCCAATGAGCCAGTCTCTGTGAAGAGTGGCCAACACATTGTAGAAGTTAAACCTCAGGTACTATGTTTCTCCATACATCATTCATGTAGTACTTGGTAGTCCCTCAGAAGATGCAAAGTACCGAAGCTAGTAATGGGGAGATTGATAATTCATTATTTGTAAGTAGATGTTGATTTTAAAAGCAACATTATATATACCATGATTTTTAGGCCACATCAGTGTAACATCTTATGTTCCATCTTTATGTGGTGTCGTTTTTGCTGATGTTTAACTTTTGAAGGACCTATATAAGTTTTCATTCATGGTGAAGTAATATTTTAGTTCATAAAAAAAGTCCTGAATTCTTGTCTAGAAACTGATTTCTTCGCTTGCGAACAGTTATTTACTTGCTTGCTAATATGCTTCTGTTGCATTTCAGGGTGTCAACAAAGGTTTTGTCGCTGAGAAGATCCTATCAATGCTTACAGAGAACAAAAGGCAGGCAGATTTTGTCCTCTGCATAGGTGATGATCGATCCGATGAGGATATGTTTGAAGGAATTGCTGATATTATGAAGAGGAGCATTGTTGATCCCGAGACCTCGTTATATGCCTGCACAGTTGGCCAGAAACCAAGCAAGGCCAAGTATTATTTGGACGATACTAATGAAGTTCTGAACATGCTCGAGGCACTTGCAGATGCATCAGAGGAGGTTAGTTCACCAGAAGAATCGGAGGTACTATCTCCATCGGAGGAGGCATGATGAAGTTCTGGATGTAGTGGAGATGAGCATAGTTCGTAGTGTGCACTGCAACCAGCAGTCTTCTGACGAAAGTTGAAGGCAATTTTGGTCAGCAGGAAATGCAACTATAGCAATATTCACATAGTCAGATAAATGTCAATAACCTAGTGTTGATCTTTTTTTCGCTTCTTTTACAGTTTTGCCTTATCGTAATTTTGGAGTAATTTTTGGAGTAGACTTCTTTTTTCACCTTAGTATTAGTAACAGGTACTGTAAGTAAGATTTGAGTTCTCTGGAAGTTTATAGAGTATAAGTCGAAATTAGTATTTGATGGTCATTATGGTCATTTTGCCTACACCTGATTGCTCGTGATGTTATCTGCTATGTCTGACCCATATTTTAGTTAAAGAAGCATTGTACCGTGTGGGCATTCGTGTGTTCTGTGACGATGAATGAGACGACATTCATTCGAGTAGATCCTAAAGAACTTGTCTGAGAAACTCTTCCTTACGAGCGCTTGCGTGGCGCGTGACGTGCGGTGGGTCCCACCCACCTTCTCCCTCCACGCTTCCTCTCCCTCCCCGACGGCGACGGTGGCCAGCCGCGGCGGAGGCGGCGCGGCGGCGGACCGGTGGAGGAGGGGCTCGGCGCAGGGCGGGGCGGCGAGGCAGCGCGCCGGCCGTCGGTGGGGCGGACGGCGGTGGCTACGGGAGCGGTTTTTCCTCCTCTCCGGCAACCTTGTCGTCTAGCGCGCCGAACCGTGCGAGCCTTTGCACGTGCGAAGACTAGCCTCCCCCAACTTGTCTTTATGGTGGCTGTAACTGCACTGTGTGTTTGGGTTCATTGGATTATTCTCTTTATGGTAGAGTCGAATCAAATGGTTCCAGTTCTGCTGATGTTGTAAACAATACCTACAGAGTACGTCCCGATCTGGCGGTGGTTATTTTTCATTGTTCGGAAGGAAGCCTGGCGATTCTCAGGGCACAGGCAATGGAGGGGTTGGAGGGGCAGAGTGGCTAATGGCTACCATCGGTCTACCACCAATACTTCAAAGGTCGTCTGTTTCGTCCCGTCTATAATACCACCAGTACATTATCGTTTCAAGGATGATTTTGCATAGCTATGATACAAGCTACTTCAAATATGCAGTATTATTGGCAATCTAGGGAATGCCATTATGCTGTTAACAAAGTTATGAAATTTTTGTGCTCTCCATTGTTAAAAGTTAACCAGTCTGTGCAATGTTCTATTCCCAAATATATTTTTTCATATCTGGTCTAATTAATTACTGGAACATCATGGAACTACAAGGCATGAGAAGCTGAATGTAGTGAGCCTGGATTCACAGCACAACTTGCGGAGTTGACGGTGTGATTTTGTTGCTCTTATATTTAGGGACTTCTTATTTTGGTTACCCATCATCTTTTCCCAACAAAGGTTAGGCATCATATCATTATGATATTTGAGAAGGACAAATTTACTTATAGATGATGTTAGTTTAAGATTTTTTTTCAGTTATTGTCCTTGTAGATATAACAGCATCGACGGGGTTGTCTTGTATGGGCTGTGCAGTGTGCATCAGTTTTTGTATGTCTAATTTCGTCGCGTGGAGCACTATCTGTAGTGATACTTTTTTGTTTGATAAAGGATAAATATATTGAATTGAAGAGGATATCAAGCACACCCGAAATCCGCAACCGCAACAACTCAATGATTAAAGAAGAACCAAGATTTAAACCATGCGATAACCAACATCGGCATCAACCACTGTCCTAACAACACATGAGCCGCGAAAAGGTTCTCCAAGAAGCAACACATTCAGGAAGATAATGTCACCATCACCGGATCCAGTCAAGACTAGAACATGAGTTTTCACCATGATAGCATGACCGAGAAAAATCCATGCAATGTCGTCAGCAAGGTAGCAAGTCGAAACACCGTCATTGTCAGGTATGATTGACGAAGGTCGGACCAAGGCTGAGCTTCGGCGCCAATACCGAAGTTGCACCACCAAAACTCAACCATAATCGTTCGACTTACCACAACCTTCATTCCTTCTATTCTTAACAATGTCAAACAAAGACAATATGTCCACACTCCTGTATGCGATGTGGCTCAGATCACCCGGCAATAAATATGTATAAGTCTCCTACACGAGAGTCATGGAAACATGACATTTTAGAATGTCTTCAGCCTGGATGTTGGGCCTACCAATGAATACTCACACACATTGTTCTGGCGTGATCAATGCCACACGACATTTGTTTGGATCAAAACCCAAGTTAAGAGCCCCTCCGGCAGACCCATGCATGACATCATCGCCATTGGTAGAGGGCATAATCGAAAAAGAGGACCCCCTTCAAAAATCCCTTCCGTTATCCAGCGGCAACCGCAACCGCGCCCCGACCCTAATATGCAGGTTGGAGTGACATGAAGCCACAATATCCCGTCTCAGATCCGGGCACAACCGTACCGTGAGTCACCACCGCCGCCATGGATGGCATCTCCGACTTTTGATCCTCTTTCCACCTCCGCATCTGTCACCTCAGCCGTGCTACCAATATCCACATGCGGACACTGTGTTGCCCTCGCGGCCGCCACAACGATGACACCACCAAAAAGCTACGAGGCCGGTGTTCCGGTTTTTTTTAGCTCCGTCGAGCGCGACGCCGACTAGGTACGCACGTCGCGCTAGGCCAGAGGTCTCCGTACCGGTAGGGGACAAGCCAGCCACCGATGTCCGTCGACCTGGCTTTACCCATAGGCTTCCTCCGGCATCGGTGGGGTGGATAAAATAGAGGGAGATGGGGACGGCGGATATGGTTCTCTCGTGTTGCCCCTCTTAGCCCGGAGCGAGCGTCGTTCTTATATATTTTTTTTTTGCTAAAGAGGAGCATGGGATTTCTAGCTTCTAGTGCTACAAGCACTTTGGGCGCTACCAATGCAACAATAACGACACCAGAGAGTAGGTTAAATTCACTTTGGCACATGGGAGAATATGCTCCCGCCACCATTGTTATTTTTCTGAAATTTCAAAAAAATCATAACATAAATTTAGCACGTACATATCGACATTCTATATGTGCATGCTAAGCTTTGTGGGAAAACGATTTTTTGTGTGGCTTGTGTAAGAAGACAAAGTGTCTCGTGAAAAAAGGTTTTAGCATCGAATTTGTGTGTTTTTCACCCAAGACACAAGAATATCGGTTTGTTGTGAACGACTTTGTGATCACATAGAAAGTCGAGATGTACGCTCAAAACTTTGGTCAGAATTTTTGATATTTCATAATATGTTTAAAACACATTTTAAAAATATGGAGCATATGCCTCCGAGTGGGAAACGCGTCTCTCTCGAAGAGTAGTGATTTTTATTGGAAAATTTAAGTGAGTTGAGGGTATGTGTGTACGGTCCAACAAAATTTCATATCCAAAATTCAGTTTACAGATAGAGAGACAAGGGATTACGTCAACATTCCTCTGACCGAGTCGGTGAGGCTGTGACAGAAATCTTTCTTTTACTACGCTGATGTGCCATTCGCCACCAACACCACCCCTGGTCTTGCTGAGTTCGTGGACAACTGGGATGGGATCCGACACATGGAGAGCAGGAACCGAGTCGTGAAAAAGGACGGCCTTACTGGGTTGGATCTGATAACCGTTTGGTTGTCACGTCGAGCCCTATCGTTTCAGTCCTCCACCAACTCTGCCACTGTTTCGGGAAGAATGACCCCACCCGAGTCGCATAGTGGCGGATGATTTTTAGAGGTTTTTCCGCTCCGCATCGATTCAACTGTGTTGAACTTTGCTAGGGACAACAGAGCACCTTGGGAGCCCACCTCCTCCACTGTGTTGCGCTTGGACCGTCGCCAGCCATGTACTGCCGCAGCCGCCCACATCGAGCAGCCGAATGCCCGCCCCGAGATGTGAGTCGGTTGCATGCGATGATGTGGCGAGAGGCAGAGGTGGTGGTGGTCGCGCCATCCCTTGGCCTCACAACCTGCAACCAGCGGGGGAGGTGTGGTGGACGTGATGTGGGAACATGCTACATGGTGTCCTCAAGCTCTAGGGGGGAGAAGGGGGAAAGGCCAAAGAAACAAAAATAGAAATGTGTCCCACTGAAGAGTGGGTCCTACAGTTCAGGGGATAATTAGGGGTGTACAGCTGGGGACACCGGTTGGGGGAAGTGGTAACTTTTCCCCCATCTGTTTGAAGGCCGAGTGAAATGCATCTACTGTCTTCAGAGTTATCGCCCACTTCTAAAATAGTCCTAGAACTCAGTATTTGCGCTAATACAGTCCTAAAATTTTCTCTTTATGTCCACCTACAGTTCTAAATACGAATGGCTAGCGTATAGCGCTAACGTAGCAATGAATCGGGCCCACCGTGATTCACAAAGTTATCTACAATGTCCAAAACCGTCCTATAACTCAGGATGTCCAACTTAAAAAAAACAAGGCAAAAGAATTTATAAAACCAAGAAAACTGGGTTGGACGGGCGGTTTGTTCGGAACTGAGGAAAAAACCGAGCCAGTCTCAAATTCATTTGTAAAGGATGTGATTCGAACTAGGGAAATGGACTCTCACTTGCAGAGCTTTAACCATGCAGAGGAGTGAAGTGACGCTAGTTGACATCTTATTTAGGGTCAAAATTAAGTTATATTGCGAGAAAGCCAGAGTAGCGTCACTTCACTTCTGCATCATGTATGTGTCATTGACCTGATGGTTAGCCGGCTTGTGTACAACCGCACAAGCTTCGCACGTTCCTGGGTTCCAATCCTATCCCTTGCAATTCAGGACTGTTTTGGATATTGTAGGTAACTTCGAAGATTGTAGTGGGCCTGATTCATTGCTACGTTAGCGCTATATAAGCTTGCCATTCGTATTTAGAACGTAGGTGGACATACATAGCAACTTTTAGGACTGTATTGACGCAAATCCTGAGTTTCATGACTGTTTTGGACACATGACCGATAACTTCCAAGGGCTCCTTTGATTCAAAGGAAAATCATAAGATTTTTGGAGGATTTTATCCTATAGAAAATTTTCCTACGTTAGTCGTTTGGTCATAGAATTAGTTCCTATATGAATTTTTCTCATAGGAATCTTTTTACTACAACCCATAGGAATTCTAGCATTCACTCCAAACTCTTTTTACAAATCCTTTGCCATCAAACACAAAGTACTCTTCCTATAGGATTCAACTAGACATGACATGTCAATCCTATGGGTTTCCTATTCCTACACTTTTTCTATCCTATGAATCAAAGGAGCCCTAAGATTCTAGACGCATTTCACTCGAGGGAAGACCCCATTTTTAAACTTGGGTAAAACATATGTGGGCAACGATTGAAGTAGCTTAGAGCATCTCCACTCGGGGCGCCCAAATGGCCGCCCAAAGGCTTTTGGGGCGTGCCGGACAGATTTTTGCTTTCACTCGCGCTGCCCAAAAGCAAATTTGGTCCGGAAACGCCCACTTTTATGTCTGGCAGCGCCACATGAAGCCCTTGGAATGGGGAGGCCTTAGGCGGCCCCGGACACAAAACTTTGTCCGCTCCTTCCAATCGGCAAACTCCATGTACCTCTCCCCCTCTCTCTCCTCTATCCTCTGTCACCCCACGTCCCCATCTTTTCTTTCACATGCATCGGGAGAGAGAGCAGCAGTAGCAGAGCACGCCCACCACGCCCCCGCCAGCCGCAGCATCGCTGCCGGGGCGCCCAGCAGCAGCACGCCGGCGCCTCCATCGCCACCGGGGCGCCGTGTATGCTCACCGTCACGGCCGGCACGAACGCCGCCGATTACGCCGCCCACCGCCTGCTGCTCCCCGGTGGCCTGCCGCTTTT
The DNA here is from genome assembly GCA_947311845.1 of Poa pratensis. NCBI lineage: Eukaryota > Viridiplantae > Streptophyta > Magnoliopsida > Poales > Poaceae > Poa > Poa pratensis. Next base: position 3,772,783 of record CAMZMU010000075.1, read on the forward strand.
CTGCCAGCTCGCCGCCGTGTCCTGCCGCTCTACTCCGAGATAGACGGAGCCAGGCCTCCTTGCGCCGCCCGCACCCTTGACGCCGCCCTCCTTGCCGCGCCCGACGAGCACCGCGAGCTGGTCGATCAGGAGCACACGCGTGGAGCCGGCCTCCCAGGAGCACACGCGCGCTGCTCTCCACCACCCGTTCGGACGCGCGCGACCCCGACGCCCTGCCTTGCGCCAGGAGGCGTATGGAGGTCGAGGAGCAGCCTCCCGGCGGCGGCACGACGAGCAGAGGGGAAGAGGTGGCTGCGTGCCCGTGCTGGTCGAGGTGGCCGTGCTCGCCGAGTTGGCTGCGTGCCCGCGCTCGCCGCTTGCACGCAGTACACGCGCATGGCGAGGACGGCCATGCGGGCAGGGGCGCGGACGGCCACGGTGGCGAGGACACAGCGAGGTCCGCGCACGGAGAGGACGGCCGCGAGGGCAGGGGCGCGGACGGAGAGCTTCGGACCACGCCGCGCTCCCTGACTTGGTCCTCCGCGCGCTCCTCCTCCCCCGCGCGCGCCATCGTCCCTCTCCGGCGAGAACCTCGCGCTCGCCGCCGGCGCCAACGGCTCCCTGCACGTCTCCGGCGACGACCCGGCACGCACCGGGGCAGGTCCATGGACGTCATGCTCTCTACCTTCTGCTCGCCCACAAGCTTTTTGTGAAATTGCCTGATGATAAAATAGGAAAAAAACGACATACTTTGGGGCCTCCGACTGTGAAAACGCACGCCCCTTAGGCAAATATCTGTCCGGGGTCTGTCCGGAAGGCCTTTGGGCGGCGCGAGTGGAGATGCTCTTAGAGGTGCCAAACCGGACTAGCTAATGTTGAAACTGACTCCGATTAATTCAGTTTGGAATCTTCCGCCTGAGGTAACAAACCTACGTGAGTACAATACACGTACGCGCGAGAGAGCCTAGCTACTAGCAACATGATGTAGGAACCGTGTCTAGGTAGCTAGGATGTGCAGAGATGCTTCGTCTGTAGCTACTAGCTAACATTGGATGTTACGTCCATCGCTGCAGGAAAATCAATTCATCGCCCTGTGTGGCAGCAAAATAAATGTATGCTAGCTTTGGTTAATTTCCTGCTTACCCTGGCTGTAAAGCCAGCGTTCTACTTCTACCTTCTATTACGTCGCCGATTCTTCATGATGTCGCTGGACGTCGCACACACGCTACCAACACTTTCGCCTCCATTCGACGCCGCTTCTTCCTCTGTCCGTGGGTCTCTCTTCCTCAACGGCTCCGGTCATCGTTCCCGCCTGCCATTGACACGGAGGGAGCTAGGAGGCGTGCCTCCATGGATCACCACGAATATTATTGGCGCGACCGGCCGGCACATACGCCACCGGCCGGACGTGACTGCGACGGCCGGTGATCGGCGGCGCTGCTCGCAGCAGCGAGAATTAATTGCACCTTCTTCAGGCTTCAGCCACCACCGTGCATGCATGCATGCGTGTACGTCGTAAATGCATATTTCCGGATATACATCATGCTGTACGTAGAACTAGCCTACCCCATCCTCTTCTCCCCTCTTCCATATGTAGAGCTCTAGCGTAGTGTAAGCCGGCCCCTATCTAGATTCCAGCGTACTCGTACACACGTAGGGCGTAGACTTTTGCTATTCTAGCTGTTAGCTATACATACTCACCGTCCGTGCAACCAATCATATTGCTTTCTCTCTGAATACAAGGGATCTAAGGGAGAGAGGAGCGACGGTTGTCGATCGATCGCCGTCTTGTGTTGTGTAGGTAGCGGTGTGCCATTTGCTCAACTCCATGTCTTGTCACTCTGGCACATCTCTGTCTCTTCTCTTAAGTGGCAATAATGTTATTCATGTCATACTTGTACGAATAGGTCGGCTATTCATGCACGTAGGGAGTTTCAGCCTATGTAGGGAGAAGACTCTTGATGGATCCACGCATGCATATGCATGACCATGCATGGTTACACTCCTCCAAAAGCATGCATGACAGGTGTTCTTTATGAAATACTTATATAGTACTCCCTCCATTTCAAAATATAAGGCGCGCTATTTTTTGTTAGTCTTTGATGTTCGACTTTCACCATTAATATATATTAAATTATACTCCCTCCTGAATGTAAGGCTTATAATTTTCTGCATGAATATTAAGACATGGGTATTTGGCATACATTGGACTTATTTGCTTATGAAAAAAATCGGAAGAGAGGAGTCCTATTATCCACCAAATGAAATCAAGCCATAAAATTCCTCCGTTCGAGATTGAGACTCATTTGTGGATGGCTAAAATTGTCCATAAATCGCAATAGACCCTATATTTTGGAATTCTCCTAAAAAACTATATGCCTTACATTCAGATTCGGACGGAGTATGTATTTAGAATGTATAAGTGGTACCGTTGGATTCGTCTTACAAATATCTTTCAATTCATATATCATTATTCTAATTTCGTACACATATTATAATTACAAATCATGGTTAAATGTGTACGTCATTGACCAGCGAAATTTAAGGCCGCCTTATATGTTTGGGACGGAGGGAGTACAAGTATATGTACCTTACACACCTAATAAGAGGTATGCTATTGTAGGATGGACACATAGACTCAAGGAAATCATTTTCATCCACCATAACAAAAGGTTATGCTTGGAGCATCGGTAATTTGGCTTCGGACCTTGAAGAATCTCTTGAGGAAAATTGGGCCTTGTCTCTCCCATTGTCAGTTGGAGATTTAAGAGATCGCTGGATGTAGTGGTTGTGTGAAGTTCCTGTTGAATGTATGTCCAAAAGGCAATGTATTTATACATCTGATTCATTAATTATGATTTGTGTTTTCTATGCTATAACTGTGGTGGCTCCTGAATACGTGATTCAGAGGAAAGTTCACTCGCACGTGTAGAGAACATGAACACGTAAAATGTACCCTAGTTCTTTATGGACTAATTCATTGATTGCTATATGACTGTGCTTTCCTAGTCATGGACATTGTTTGTGTCAGCATCAATGAGTGGCATATTGTTGGAGAACAATATGGCCGGGTAGACCCAAGTTTTGGTATGCTAAGAGATTCCGTTATTATGTCTTTTTGTCCTTATCTTTGTCCCAGTAAGGTTATTATATAACATGTCCTAGAACCATGAGGTATTAGGGTTATGCATGCTGGAAGAATTACTTTGGTACTGTCAATCACCACAGCCGTAAATGGGTCAAAAAGGCAGTTACTGGGTGATTACCAAAGTGTGTGTATATCCTAATGTTCTGAGATGGGAAATTACTCCTCGGTGATTAGAGAGATACGCCCTGGGCCCACTCGATATTAAAAGATATCCAATATGTTCTGCAGACAATGTATGGCGAAGTTTCACCGTGTGGGATATCATAATACGGAAAATGAGTAAAGGAAACTTGCCTGTTAACGAGATTGACAAAGATGTAATGATTAAATGAGTGATTCATGGTGTCATCTACGGTAGTTTTGGTATCGTGAGTAATGGGAATTATATATTAAATAGTCGACAGGTTCAACAGAGTGTCTTCGCATAACGTTAGCAGTTATTCAGGTTGTCCACGGACCTGACCCTGGTCGGTGATTAGATGAACACATCTAATTATAGCTACACGTTATCGAACATGTAGTGTGGACACGCTTAAACTAGGATTGGTTAGTTGTGTACATTGGTTGATGATGCATGTAAAATGCATACATGAACTTTGCACTATATCACACATATTCCAATCATATTTGCATCATATAAGGGTTATATTACTGTTATTTAATGATTTTAGGAAATAAATCAATTGTTTCCTATTTTTATGGAATTAACCCTGCGCAGGCAGAAAACCCTATTTCTTTCCTTTTATGTTTCAGGGACCCAAACGTCGTCCAAAAATTATGGAAAATACAGGCGTCAGTATTTTGGAAGGAGGAAGACCTCGGAGCGAAGGAAGCAAGCAAACGGAGGCCAGAAGGCCAAAAGGGGGTGGCCCACGCGGCCAGGTACTGTGGCCGCGTGGGGCCCACTCATTTGGCCCTCGTGGCTCCGCGCCATCGATCTTTCGTCCACCGACTCCGTCTTGACCTAAAAACGCCTATAAAAAAAGTCCCCTGGCGTTTCGCGAAGGGAGGGCCGCACAAACACAGAAACACCGAAACGGAGATCAGGAGCTGCAGATTGGAGGGGGAAAACTCCGGCGGGGCGCTGCCGGTGTGGTCTCCATCCTCTCCATCGACTTCTCCACCGTATCCATGATGAAGAGGGAGTAGTCCACCTCTGGACTATGGGTTTGTGGAAGTAACTTATGTATCTCTCCTCTCTTGAGCTTCACTAATTAGTACCGTATGAGCTGCTGAACATGATTACGGTCATATTTGTAATACCTATGTGGTGGATCTTTCTATGAGTTAATATATGTTTGAGATTGCAATGTTTGTTTCAGTTATGAGTATAGATGCATATTATGTACCCCGTTCTTGTCTACTTGTTATGATCAAGCATGTTTATGAGAGCGTGTGTGGGGGAACGTGTGCATTAGTTGGAGTAACGGGGAGTGGTGAGTGCGGTAAGCTGACAACTTAATATCGCGATCCACTTGGGTGTTTACCTTACTTTGTTACCTCACTAGGGATAAACAAAAATACCATGCTGCAAGGGTTGAGGGTGACCAAGCTTCTTCCTGTGACTAGATCCAGCATGTTCTTATTTTCACTTCATGTCATGAAACTTATTGCTATACTCTGAGTCATCTTAATTACTGAGGTGTTATGATTTGGTTCGCATCTTGGTGGAGTATAAGAGAGACTAATAATCAAAAGGTCTCTATGTTAGGACGTGATGCCCATATATCTAAGTAACTTGTTATCAAACTTTGTGTTGCAATCTCATATGTTAATCTGTGTGTGTTCCATTGTCTGCCACTTTATAAAGAGAGAGTGCATTTGTGAAACCATGAACCCCGGTCCATTTTTAATCATAAGAAACACCTTTCCAACACCATATACCACTTTTCCATTTTCAGCCATCATTAAATCCGAAAATACAAAAATACTTTTCATCTTGCATACATCATTAAAAAACCCAAAAATATCATTTACCATTGCATCCACCATCATTGCATATTTATTTCCTGTTTGCATTGCATAACTATCTTGATATCATTCTTACACCTTGTGCTTGACAACCACAGGTGAGGTTGAGGACCAAAACATTTAACTTTGTTTTGTAGGTAACCAAAAGAAGGATAAGAAGATATATCTTCACTACTGATTCCCCGAGAGTTCGATATTAAACCCTCGAGTCACCCCTCGTGGGGAAAACAAGTCTTCCACTACTACACACTCTGCACTTGGAGTCTCAACCTAACCCATTTACTTTTCACGCAGGTACCACGCGAAGGGCTAGCAACTGTTTTCTGGCACCATTGTGGGGTAACTACGTGAAGGGCCATCAAGACTGTTTTCTGGCGCCGTTGCCGGGGAATCATAGCTGAGAGATTTATCCAAGGGTGTGCATCATCGCATTCATCTCACAACGAAGTCAACTTCACCAACTTGTGCTAACACCTAAGCTTGGGGAGGTTGCACCTACGTGAGCACCATCTTATCCATCTTTACTTACAAAGCAATTTATTTGTTTTGTTAGTGTCATTGCATATCATATTCCGCTTGCATATTTATTTTCAGTTTTGCATAAAAAATAAAAAAATACAAAAAAAACTTGCTAAAATGGAGAAACGAACCTTTTGGCCATTTAGTGTTAAGAACTTTCCCCAAGATATGAATATCCCTGTTGAGAAATGTGTTGTAGATCCTAATATCGTGAAAGTGATTTATGAACACCGTTTTTATGGGAAACCTAAAGAAGATCCTATACCACATCTTAAGAAGTTTGATGAAAGGTGCAAAATGTTAAACTTGAGCCATGCTAATGTTAAAATTAAGCTTTTTCCTTACTCCCTAGGTGGAAAAGCCTTAGATTGGATATTAAGATGGCCACCTGGAAATTTTAGCACTTGGTTTAATTTAAAAGCTGCTTTCGTTGAAAGATTTTGTTCCATTGAAAAGATTTGTAACCTAAGACAAGTACTTATCACCTTTAAACAAGAAGAGGATGAACCTCTAGTGAAAACATGGGAAAGGTTTAGAGGCATAGCTTTTGGAATGGAACATGGTCTTAGAGATTGGATGCTCATGCATGTGTTTTATAGAGGTTTGACTGAAGCCTCTAGGGTCTTTTTGGATAATGAATGTGAGGATTCCTTCATGAATACTGCTGCTAATGATACTCACTATTTACTTGATGGCTTGCTTTTGGAAGTAAGAATTAAAGAAAGTTTAGAAAAAGCCCAAGTACCTGAAGATGTCTTTGATGACCGTTATGAAATATTCAACCTATACAATAGAGAAAAGAAAGTTGAGGAAGTTAAAATGCTTAGTGAAGTCAAGGATCCTTTGCTTGACTTAGAAAATTGTAGCTTGCATGAATTAATATCTATCTTACAAAAATTGCAAGTGATCCTTCCATCAACACTAATCAAGCTGGTTTTGGTTCTTATATTGCTAATCATGTCTTGAAAGAAAAGATTGCTAGGTACAACCAAGAGGCTATGATACCACCTAAGCTTGGGGATATGTGGATTCCTAAGGTACTAGTAACTATTGGAAAAGAGACACACCATGCTATACTTGATCTAGGATCTAGTGTCTCTGTTTTATCTAAAGAACTATATGAAGTGCTTGAATTGAAAAATCTTGAAAAATGCTCCATTGAACTTGCACTTGCTGATGACTCTATTAAACATGCTTTAGGAAAAGTAAGTGATGTTATGGTAGAGTTACATATGACTTTTGTGCCTGTGGATTTTCTAATCATGGATATGGGGAATAAAACCTCTAGTCCTATTATTCTTGGAAGACCTTTTCTTCGTACCACAGGTGCCATCATTGATTCAAAGGAAGGGAATGTGAAGTTTCAGTTCCCACACAAGAAGTGCATGGAACACTTCCCAAGGAAGAGGGAACCACCAAAGTTCAAGCTCCCTCATGAGCTTCGTCCACAATAAACAACAAGTAAGAAGCCTAGCTATATGGCTATAAAGAAAGCGCTTTGCGGGAGGCAACCCGGTTATTTTTTGTGTGATTTTCTTTGTGTCCTCTTGCTGTAACAAGAGACTTTGTGTCTAGTTTAGGTTCTGGAATTTTAATAAAGTGCCAAGTTTTACCCTTTTTGGTTTGAAAAAGTTGCTTATAGCGTTCGGAGATTTTATTCCTGCACGAATCAGTGCACGGTATGATTTTTAATTCTTATTCTGTAACTCCGAATGAGCTCATATTTGAACTGTAGTTGCAACTTTTCATCCTCTGTATGCATGAATTTTTCGGAATTTTTCGAGAAAGTTTGGTAGGGTAGAAAAATACGTTTTACTGCTGCTGTTTTTCTGGACAGATTCTGTCCCATTTTGTTTGATGCATGCTTTGAGCTTTTAAGTTGAATCTTTTTGATCCAATTGAGTTTATGAGTAGGCATACAACATTATACACTTTCTGGACATCTCATATGAATTTTTGTTCAAGGATTATATGCAGCAAGAAACATATTTGTTTATCACTATTAATGCACCCCACAGAAAAGAAATGGGAGAAACGGTGTTTTGAAGTTTTTTCACAGGGATTGGAGGAGATGCACCAAGAGTTATCCAAGGATGGTGAAGACCATAAGCTTGGGGATGTGAAGACAACCCCGCTGGACCTACACACTCTCGGTTTGCGCACGTCCAACTTCTGTTTTTCGATCGAAACACTTTATCGCATAAACTTGGAGCGTCTTTTGTTTTGTTTTGGTTTGATTTGTTTTGAGAGACCACCACACTATCATTTATATATGGGAGAGCTACTGGAAATATGGGTTGAAATATGTTGGATGCTTTTATAAGATTGGGAAAAGGGATGTTTGAGTTGATTTTTAATGATACATATAGTTGCATGATTCATGAGCTTGTTTATGAGTAATAGTTTGCAAATCCTTTTTGAAGAGCTATAACTTATTCATGTTTTGGTGCTGATTGTTATTTTACTTGGTTTAACATGGATTAGTTAGTTCTATGGACACTCATGCATGCATCTAGATGGTCAACTTTCTCCCTTTTGCTAGCCCAAACATTCCAACAAGTCAAAACTTGTTTCCAACACCTTCAACCAAAGTTATTCCAGTGAGTCCACCATATCTACCTACTAGCTATATGCTATTCCGAGTATGTTCATCATGATATTTGTGTTATCTATACCTCTGAATGAAAATGATTATGTTATTGATTGCCATGGGAAAAGTTGGTTATATAGCTCTCACGAACTTGATGCACATTTTACTATCATTGCATAAATAAAACATGACCCATTGTGATTAAGATTATGATGCTAGTGGCTTGATAAATGTTCGAGGTTGGGAGTTAGCCCATATGTGCTGTCACATGCAAAGCTTTCAACATGCTCCTTCATCTCATTTAGTTGATATCATGTACTTTTGTTATGGATGCCTATCATGGTGAAATGAGGTGGAAATGAAGTTTGAATGAGTTTGTATAAATGGTTAGAGAGACGCCTGGGCCGCTAATCTAAGCCATGCATTATTCATGGTGGAAATTTACTTACATGCTATGGTGAATTATCTATGACACACCTTACAATAAAAAGCTATTCCAATGGTAAATAAAAAGGGTGTTGAGGTTTTTCATCTTGTTTGTTTGTCTTGTCATTTTGATATGGGCTTGTTCCATATCCTGGGACAAGAGGTACCCCAGTTGACGCTCTTGATGATACTATTATTACTTACAATGATATAACTTGAACTTGCTTTGTTTCCAAGTTGAGTAATCATGGTGTAGGTACTTGTATTCAAGGGGCATGAGACATCCAACCTTTACTTTGTCAAGCACACTACTCATATTTGCTCTCACATTAAACTATAATCATTCAAGATGCTATGATAGGGGAATGAGAGCTTGACACCAAGTATTACCACATTGCAATCATTAACTTAAGTAGGAGAGTTTGGAGGTTAGATGAAACTTATGCATGCTTTACCTCTACTCACTTATTCATCTTTCCAAAGTGTCCACCAAACATATTCAGATTTTCATCATCACTCTATGGACCACATGTATGCAAAAGTAAGAATGTCCATACTACTTGCTGCTATGTTACACTTTGTGAACTATCATTGAACATCCTTGCATTGAATACTTGATATCACTTCATAAACTGTTTTGCATATTGCTACTCCTTTGAAGAATGAATCATTTGACTCTATGTAGCAGTAGCAATCATCTTTGATATCCATTGTTAGTGCTATATTGCAAAGCCCATGTTAGTTTTATCACCTTCATACTCGAGGACGAGTATTGGTTAAGCTTGGGGATGTTGATGCATGTAAAATGCATACATGAACTTTGCACTATATCACACATATTCCAATCATATTTGCATCATATAAGGGTTATATTACTGTTATTTAATGATTTTAGGAAATAAATCAATTGTTTCCTATTTTTATGGAATTAACCCTGCGCAGGCAGAAAACCCTATTTTTCCTTTTATGTTTCAGGGACCCAAACGTCGTCCAAAAATTATGGAAAAATACAGGCGTCAGTATTTTGGAAGGAGGAAGACCTCGGAGCGAAGGAAGCAAGCAAACGGAGGCCAGAAGGCCAAAAGGGGGTGGCCCACGCGGCCAGGTACTGTGGCCGCGTGGGGCCCACTCATTTGGCCCTCGTGGCTCCGCCGTCGATCTTTCGTCCACCGACTCGTCTTGACCTAAAAACGCCTATAAAAAAGGTCCCCTGGCGTTTCGCGAAGGAGCGCCGCACAAACACAGAAACACCGAAACGGAGATCAGGAGCTGCAGATTGGAGGGGGAAAACTCCGGCGGGGCGCTGCCGGTGTGGTCTCCATCCTCTCCATCGACTTCTCCACCGTCTCCATGATGAAGAGGGAGTAGTCCACCTCTGGACTATGGGTTTGTGGAAGTAACTTATGTATCTCTCCTCTCTTGAGCTTCACTAATTAGTACCGTATGAGCTGCTGAACATGATTACGGTCATATTTGTAATACCTATGTGGTGGATCTTTCTATGAGTTAATATATGTTTGAGATTGCAATGTTTGTTTCAGTTATGAGTATAGATGCATATTATGTACCCCGTTCTTGTCTACTTGTTATGATCAAGCATGTTTATGAGAGCGTGTGTGGGGGAACGTGTGCATTAGTTGGAGTAACGGGGAGTGGTGAGTGCGGTAAGCTGACAACTTAATATCGCGATCCACTTGGGTGTTTACCTTACTTTGTTACCTCACTAGGGATAAATAAAATACCATGCTGCAAGGGTTGAGGGTGACCAAGCTTCTTCCTGTGACTAGATCCAGCATGTTCTTATTTTCACTTCATGTCATGAAACTTATTGCTATACTCTGAGTCATCTTAATTACTGAGGTGTTATGATTTGGTTCGCATCTTGGTGGAGTATAAGAGAGACTAATAACCAAAAGGTCTCTATGTTAGGACGTGATGCCCATATATCTAAGTAACTTGTTATCAAACTTTGTGTTGCAATCTCATATGTTAATTCTGTGTGTGTTCCATTGTCTGCCACTTTATAAAGAGAGAGTGCATTTGTGAAACCATGAACCCCGGTCCATTTTTAATCATAAGAAACACCTTTCCAACACCATATACCACTTTTCTATTTTCAGCCATCATTAAATCCGAAAATACAAAAATACTTTTCATCTTGCATACATCATTAAAAAACCCAAAAATATCATTTACCATTGCATCCACCATCATTGCATATTTATTTCTGTTTGCATTGCATAACTATCTTGATATCATTCTTACACCTTGTGCTTGACAACCACAGGTGAGGTTGAGGACCAAAACATTTAACTTTGTTTTGTAGGTAACCAAAAGAAGGATAAGAAGATATATCTTCACTACTGATTCCCCGAGAGTTCGATATTAAACCCTCGAGTCACCCCTCGTGGGGAAAACAAGTCTTCCACTACTACACACTCTGCACTTGGAGTCTCAACCTAACCCATTTACTTTTCACGCAGGTACCACGCGAAGGGGCTAGCAACTGTTTTCTGGCACCATTGTGGGGTAACTACGTGAAGGGCCATCAGTTGGTCTAGAACATAGCGAGAGAGTGTCACCGGAATGGTATCTGCGTGATAGATATGTTTATATCAGAGAGATTAATAAGGCAGACATTAGATGTCTCGGTGTGCTAGAAGTTACTATCACACTCGGATTGAATCCGAAGGGTTTATAGATGGAAATATTTATCCAAGAGAATTTTGTCAGCGGACACTAGTAATTAATTCCGGGATTTATTCATAAAAGGAAAATATTTATTTGGGAATTAATTAGACAAAATACTAATTGATTAATTAATTAATTAATAATTGGAAAAATATATAAATAAAATGGAGCCCACCATGGAGGCTACCAAGATGGGCCCTAGGGGCCCACCAAGGTAGCCGCACCACCATGTGGTGGTGGGCCGAGGCGCCGATGGGGGGAGGCTCCCCCCAACCGAAACCCTAATGGGCCCTTGGGGCCCATGAGGGCGGCGGCGGAGACGGCGGCCAAGGGTGGGCCCCACCCAGGCGGCAGCAGCGGTGGAAGGAGGGAGGGGAGTTGGAGTTGGACTCCAACTCCCCCTCCCAAACCGAATTGGGGTTGGTGTCTTTCCCCTTCCCCAAGTTCCTCCACCCTTGGCCACCTATATAAACCCCCACCCCCTCCTATTTGGAGACACACAAGTTTAGATATCTTCTAGTTGGATTAGAGGGAACCTCTCTAGTTTAGAGGGATCATCTCCGATTAGACTAGATCTAATCTCTCTCTCTCTCTCCTTCTCATGTGTTGAGATCTCCACCTTCATATACACCAGTAGTGCTTCAAACTTGGACGGCGAAGCCCTGCTGAACCTTTCCCACCGTACGCGTGCAAGCTCTCGGATGGGTGAGGTGTCGGATCCGACGGTTGACCCTCACTCTGTTGGACCAAGGTGACAAGGTGAGGATGAGAAGACGTCAGAATCTCTCTACCAGGCTTGGTTGAGGGAATCGGCGACATGCTACATCGACTACGTCATCAACACTTCTTCTGCAACTTCGGTGTTGGTAACGTATTCCATCTAGATCTTCGGATCATCGTATTCACATGTATCTTCATAGTAGATCTTGGAGGTTGTTGCGTAGCTTATACGAAATTTTTCAATTTTCGTACACGCAACCAAATAGTTCTGAAGTCTCACAAAAGTGTTTGCGCGTCAAGGTGAAGGGAAGAGCTTGCACATCTCCGTAGGATTGCCTCTTGCGGCTTGGATTACGGCGGAGTATACTTCCAATAACTGAATTTGGTAAGATTCTCTGTTTAAGGCCTTCATCGTCACTTGCTTGAATATTGTCAAGAACAATGTTTCTGAAATATCCTTTGTGAGCGGGTTGTACAAGATACATTCACGGCGTGTGCGATGGTGATCTTGGGTGTAGTTGTCACTTTCTTCATAGGTTGAACTCAGAGAGCGAGTACGGAACCTTCTTGCTGAGCTAGGTGGCTCCAAATGGTTTCTATAGGACATGGCGGCTTCGGACTCGACGACACCTTCGCACACGATGCCTTGGTTCAGGCCTCCTTGAGGTGAGGTTTGCACGAGCGGAGCCTCCATGTATTTAAGGTCTGCATTCCTTTGGCGTCCTTCATTGTTCCTTGGCCTTGCCTCTGGTTGAACTTGAGGTGCCCTGGTGTTTGGCGGAAGTGCGGGCGAAGGCGGTCCCCAATATTTGTTGTACAATAGTACAGAACGACACATCGGATACCCCTCTATGGAAACGACACGAGTTAGGCTACGGAAAATCGAGCTTTCCGCGCGGCCGGTGCGCACACGCCTGACCTGGGCCGCGTCTGGCCCGTCAACATGGGTAACAGAGAAAATATTAACTCCGTCACCCATATTATTGGCAACGGTCATAAATTAGGCTTTGTTTCCGATATGTGGTTCTATGGCAACGGACATTGTGATATGTTCGTTTGCAATGTGGACACGTTCCATCTTCTTGGAATTCGAAGCGAGGCGAGTAAATGCTATGGCGTAGTGGCACCACCCACTACCCTTAAAAACCTCAATCCCAGCTATCTCAAGATGCCATAAAATCTGCTCTCTCTCTCTCTCTCTCTCTCTCTCTCTCTCTCTCGCTAGCTCCCTGCTACTGATTAGCCAAGATGCCTCGCAGCAACGACCAGGAGCACACTCCGTCGCAGACCGACAGTCCCCCCATCAGCGGCGAGTCTGTTGAAGGACCGTCGGCGATGACGAGCGACGATGAAGAGCTCGCCAACTTCAATGATTCCACCTTGATGCTGGGCCCGCCGAAGGTTGATTCCGATGGGGAGTCAACCAAAGAGGAGGAGGACGACGAGGACGAGGTAGAGGCGCCGGTCCCGAAGAAGGGAACCCCGGCGAAGGAGAATAAAGCCGTCGCCGCCAACGCCTCTTCCTCCGATATGCCGCCGCCACCGCCTCCGATGGCCCCCAACAAGCGAGGCCATGAGAAGGAGGAGGATTGCGCGGAAGCAGGGCGCAAGAAAAACAAGAAGTAGCTAGCTAGTAGTAGTTCTATAAGTTCTCCGTATGTAATTTACTTTATTATTATTAATATGTACTCCGTATGTAATGTAATAATCACTAATATTAATATAAGTATCCTACTAGTGGTTCATCCTTAATGTATCAATTCTCCATATAGTAGAGATTAGGGAAAATATTATTCCAGAGCGTAGAAGACATTCCAGAGTGTCGTCGCATAGGCCCCACCCGTCAGTGGAAGAAACTCAAAGGAAACGGTTTTATTAAAGAACCGTTTCCTATGTTGTACCTGCTGCTACATATATATGGGCGTGTAGAGGAAAACCTAACACTCTCACTCTTTCCTCATTGTCCCAGTATTCTAGATCTGTTCGTGGCGGCGGCTCCTGGCGTTGCGGCCATCGCTGGCGCCATGGTGGCGCCGTCTCCCCCGAGACGACGGCTATCACCGGCCTCGCCGTCACCCCGAGACGGCGAGGTCTTCGCCATCTCCCTCGACACGGCGAGGTCGTCGCTGCTTTCGCTTCCTCTGCCTCCACCTCGTCCGGATCTGCTAGATCGATCCAACTGCGACGTGAAGAAGGTATCAGATCCACTCTTTGATGTAGCTAACTTGCATATTGTGCACCTGCTAGAGCAGCTCAGTTCACATCTAGTAGACCTAGATAATTTTTTGATGTAGTTAACTTGCCTACTGTGCACTTGCAATCGGTTGTAGTTTATCTAGCTTGTTTCACATCCGGTAGTTCTATCTAGATCATTTCTTGATGTAGTTAACTTGCCTATTGTGCACTTGCAAACAATTTTAGTTTAGCTAACTTGTGACTATGTCATTACAAATTTGAAAACAGGTGTCTATTTCGGGGACACTGCATAAAAAATTCAGAGCCACAGAAAAAACAACGAACAATACTCAAGACAGTATTGTTTGTTGACTTTCCTATAATGGCCTTAAAAATATACATAGGTCAGTACACACTATATACTACTTTTTACTTCTTTTAATTGGGTTCTAGCAATTAGTGTCATAACTAACATAAATCCTTTTTTATATTTAGGTATATCAAGCTGTTCCCTTTCAAATTCCACCATACACATCCACTCGTCGCTATTGTGACGTTTTGGTACACTGCATAAAATACTTTTTTCAAGTAAGAGTGTTTTATGCAGTGTCGCCAAAATGTCACATCGGTGACGTATTATATTAGATTTCGGTGACACCGCATGAAAAAGCCAGAACCGGTGGTGGCCTCCATGGAAAGCATGATCGCTGTCAGGCATCCTATGAAGCTGCTGACATGGAAATATCTTGTTGACAAGCCGTGGGTTGGGTGCTCCGGTTCATCAATAAGAGCCACCTCAAGACATAGGTAAGATATCATTTCAGTTTTGCTTAAATTCATAGTGTTCATGTTTTAACATATGTACTTAACAATTGTAACTTTCTTTACTAATGTATAGGGTCCAAAGTTTCAACATCCTTCTCTCAGGAAGCTGAGATAAGACGAGATTGCTAGAGTGACACCTGTGAGGATTGTGGAAAAGGATGTAGGGAAGCAATCGTTAATTCTTTCCGTCCTTTGACATGATAGGCTTAGTATAGATGAAATCTGTTATCATTTTACCTCTTATGTTTGTCACATCTTGTGATGGAAATGTAAAGGTGAAATTGTGATGGAAATGTAAAGGTTACATTGTGATATGAATGAAATCTGTTACCGTTTTAGTATTTGTGCTGTGTGAGATCAAATGGTGCGAGAAATATATATTGCAGGCTAAATAAAAAAATATATACCACGCTTACAAAAAACCTCAATGCAAACGATTAAACGAGGATGTCCGTAACAGATGATGTCAAACTACGGCAACGGAGATCAAGGACCAACCGTTGCCACAAATTGACCTCATCGGTGAAGGTTTTTGGTCTCCGTTGCCATTGAGCAGCTTCACATCAGTGACAGGGGCGGGGACACGGACCCTTTCTCCGTTTCTGATGAGGGTTTTGGCCCGTTTTCGATGTGTCGTTTTGTACTAGTGGTACCACGATGCTTCAAGATTAGAGGGATTGGCCATTTGAGAGATGTATGGTAGGTGTACCAATTGTGGGGTGTATGGAGGATAGCATTTTGCCATGTGTCATACTGGAGTCTCATGACGCCACGTGATCCACCAAAGGTATGTTGGATGGACGAGTTGTTTAGGTCGCTTAGCAATGGAGCCGTCACCATGGCTTGCACGTGAGGCGCAACTTGTTGGGGATATGCTCTAGAGGCAATAATAATTGTTATTTTACCGTTTCATAATTAATACTTATGTTCTATGCTATAACAGCCGTGGTGTCAAAATATAAGATTCAGAAGGAGAACCCATACGAACGTATAGAATAATAAACACCAAAAGGTCCTAGTCTTGCCTCTATAGACTAACTCATTGGTTGTATGATGGCCCTGTCTTCTTGGTCATGGGTATGACTTATACCGACAACAATGGGAGCATATTGTTGGCGGAGCAATGTTGGCTAGACAGACCCACTGTTGATATACTATGAGATCTTATCGTCACAGTGTTGTTAGTAATACCACAGATTAGTTATCGTGCACATATGTCATTTGACCATGAGGGTATTAGGTTCATGCATGTTTGAAATGTTACTCTAGTTCTATCTAACATCACATCGTAACAGGGTGATCATAACGGCAACTTTTGGGTAGCTTGTAGAATGTGTATTTAACTTAATGATCCAAGACTGGGAATTGCTCCTCCAGCGATGGAGAGATACATTCAGAGCCCACTCGGTATGACGGTACCCATAATCATCTGCGCAGACACGACATGATGTAAATCATGGGGATACCGGAATACGGGGACAAGAAAAAGTAAACAAAGCGTTAACGAGGATAACACGATATAGTGATCAAGAGTTGCTTCACATATATATCGGAACATCTCAGCACAGGTATGTTTAGTATCGCGAAGTAATGGGAACTATGTACGAGAACTAACAGGTTCACTCGAGCTCAGTAGTGAGAATCAATATGGGCGTCCACGGTTCCGCTATTGGTTGTTCAACGGAAGATGTTCCAGGTCATGTCCACTCGTTATCGAACCTGTAGGGTCACACGCTTAATTCTACTTCAGTTAGTTGAATAAGTTGATGGTTGCAAACATAAGAAAGAGTCACCCGAAATAGTTCTGGAGTGGTCGAAATATTTTCTCAGTGCTCGAAATATTTTTGGAGAGATTTTGGAAGTGTTCTGAGGATTGAATAAGCGGACATGAGATGTCCTGGAGTCATAGAAACAGTTCTATGAATGTCGGATTAATTCTGAGATTTTATATAAAGGGAAAAAAAAAACTCATCCGGAGGTTTTTGTACAAACACCAGAAGAGGGGAAAAGGGTCAGGAGGGGTCCCAGGGCTGCACCAGGGACTAGGGCCACTTGGGTGCAGCCGCATGGGCCCCATAGCCCACTAGTGGGGCGTTCTCCACCTTTGCCTTGAGGGTCAAAGAAGGGGGATGGCCAAATGGGCAAAAAGGCCCAAGAGGGGTGCGCCTCCCCCTTGCTTGGGGGGCAAGGTACCCCATGCTGCCATCCCTAGGGGAGGGATGTGCCCCACCTTCCCCTCTCTCCCTCGTATATACAGGAGGGGAGGGGCACCCCTCCTCCCATGCATTGAGTTGTGGAGGTGGGAGGTGCCCCTCCACCCTCTAGATAAGATCTAAATCTGCTGGGTTTTGAGGTATCCTCTCCCAGTAGATCTGGATTTCTATCTCTCCCCCATGTGTGTTGGTATCTCCACCATACTTGTTCCAGTAGATACTTAGTCCTGGACGAGGAAGTTCTACCGAACTGGAGGAGACAAACGCGTGCGAACTCTCAGAGGGATCATATCATTGATCATATTCGAGTTGACGCTAACGTCAGATTTTTGGACGGCAGGACGCTCTCGGGCTGGAGCGGGGAGTCGGTGACATCCTCACCGCTAGGCTTAGCAGTGAGATCTTCATCAGGATTCATCAACATCATTTCCGCTACACGATGCCAGTATGATATCTAGCTCATCTCTCGCTTGTATCTTCGTAGATAGATCTTGTTTGTTACGTGTAGATTTTTTTATTCTCCATGCACGTATCCCAACATGATTGATGCTCCAACTTTCGTGGTATTGGCTTGTGTCAGCATGAGCATGAGTTGTATTGCCACAGGTCCACACATATTGCATCAGCGAGAGATTGTAGGCGTGTTACATTATCAATGAGTGGAAACTCGTTGGGCAGAGCTTGTAGAGCTTCGAGCCTCTAGACAATGGAGGCGATCAGAGCTTCTTGACGAGGAATTGCTTTGTTTTCGCTGGGTTTCGCTTCTTCGAGAACTGTTTGGAGTGGGAGGGCTCAAAAGATACTTGGACCGATTCCCGTTGATTCACACTCGACATGCTTGATCTCAGATCCATCATATTCTTGTTTGTCGGCAAGTCCGCCCCGCCTGTCTATTTGCATGAGTGCGGGCTTACTCTTCTCGGCTTTGTGTGAAACTTGCTTTGTTGGGGCCTGTAATTTCGTTGGCTTCATCGGCTTTCAATGAGAGTATCGGTCCCAACAGTTGGTGTCACTGTTGTTGTAGAAACAAGGATAGAAATGGGGTATCTCTTCGTATGTAGTCGCAACACAATATGACTAGTGGTGTGTACGATGACCTTATGGAGAAGTTCGTCATACACAATAAGGTTTGAAACAACGATGGTTTTTTAATAGGTCTGGTCACCTCGTTTGAGCCAAACTTAATCCTATGTTAGGAATACTTTGAGGGAGGCTTGATAGTACGCTCGAGCCGAAGCAAGTCTTCTTGAGCCTACCCCAAAACACTCTTACTTAACATGTTCCGGGCTGAAGCAAGTCTTCCCGTATTCGACCCTTGGCTCTTGGAAGGAAGTTTTGGAACTCTAATGCCCTCCCTTGATTTCATTCAAGTGAGAGTGTCTTAACTACATGCCCATGTGTAGTTAGGTATTTATAGCCTATGAATTACAAATGACCATGGTTATCCTTGAAGTGGTTGGTGGGTAGTTAACTAGTTATAGTAATCTTTGGTCCATGAGTTCATGGTGGATAAGCGAGAGAGTGTGGTGCATGAACTAACCAACATGTCCATTTACTAAATGGGTTTCTTTGCTTGTACCTTTATGTCTGACTTCTTTTGTTTCTTTTCTTGTTTTGACTTATTATATGGACTTTTCTTGACTTGTCTTGACTTTATGAATTTGCCACTTGGTTGCCACATAGAATTTGGTAGGACACCGGTAAGATTACTTATTCCCATAATGTATGTATACAATTATAACTCTAAATTACATGTTCTTAATTATACCCAGGAATCTAAACCTATCAGCAGCAACCGAGGGACGGTGATGGACAAAATGGGAGAGTGCCATCTTGTTGAGAGTGCCCTAACTTTAAAATGGATCCTAGATTTTGTTTTGGAGAAATGTGTGTGTACATGTATATACATATCTGCATACACACGCTAGAGATTGACAAGCTTTGAATGATCCACGACTGAAGCAACCTCTATCGTCGGCCGATTCTCATTCAAGGACGAATAACATCTTTGTACGTAGACAGTAGACCCTCGGACGTTGCATCCATATCACATTATCATCGCATGGGTTGCGGTTGCAGCTGATAAACATCAAGCCAAAGTCGAATGTATGTGGCCGGGCAGCCATCCTCCATTCGGTTTTGGATCATGCAATGAGTTAATGAACTTCTGCTATCTATTGACGACCGTGGGCAGCTTCTTTGCGGCCTTTTACATGTAGGTTCGTGCTATTTATTCCTAGTTCCTACTAAATTCAGTAGAGAGAGAGAGAGAGAGAGAGAGAGAGAGAGAGAGTCCGTACATAGCCAATCATGCTATCAGTAAGTAGGGCACAATCAAGGATGGGAGGGACTGCACTTGAGGGCTTGATGATACCATCGTTCTCTATATCTATTCAATGCTCGTGTTCTCTGTCAATATCATTCAGTTCATGAAAGAAACAGAATCATGCACATCTATTTGTAGACCACAGGGACGGCTTATCTTTATGTGCTTGATTGGTGAATCTTATCTCTTTACGAGTCAGTTGTGCGTGAGTACGCGGAAACGGATTCTTGCAGAAAACCGTCTGTATTTTTAGACATTTCGCAAAAAAAAAATCGGGTCCCATCACAAATATTGACTTCTGACAGGGGACCCATCAGTCCAATAATAACGAAAATACCGAGAGAAAACAAATAAAAATCTGAGAAAATAAATCTGGCACACATGTCCGTCCAATAAATAACAAAAATATTAAAAAAAATAAAAAAATCTGAGAACGCCGCCGGCCGCCGCTCCCATCTGGTGCTCCACCGGCGCGAAGGGGCCCAGCCCCACCACCGCCGCCCCTGTCTGGCGCGAGCAGCTGAACCTTGGAACGGTGGCGCCAGTCGCCTGCGAGCAGAGGGACCTCCGAGCGCACGGCGGAGGCCGAGGGCCTGGCCTTCCCCAAGCCTGTCCCTGCCGGCTCCTGCTCACGTCCAAGAACAACAGCAATCCGCACCAGCTCTTCTCGCTGCAAATTTGCATATCAACGAGCTCAGCTAGCAGCGAAGCTAATCAGCTCCTTGCGAGGACCAAATCATCAGCAAAAACTAAATGGAATCGAGAGGAATCTGGGCACGAATCATCTCGATTCAGAACGCGTGCACGAATCTGGGCACGAATCATCTCGAATCTGGGCACGAAATCCGCTCGCGCCCATCTCGTCCAACCTTGCCGACCCGGTCCTCCTCCTCTCCATCAAGGGAACCCCCATTGTACGTCCTCTTGATTCGCTTCATTCCCAGTGATAGATATATGCGGTTCATGGTCGTGCAGGCGCATCTAGTACTGACCATTTTTCTTGATTCACTGTTGTGGAAATTGCAGCAGTACATGGCGGCGTCCGGCGGCTACAAGATACTGCAGTCGGTGCGGAACGCCTACGCCATGGGCAAGGTGCTGATGGTGGCCTACGCCACGCGCGTCGTCAAGAACCGCGGGCCCAGCGGCCGGGGCGCCGCTACCGTCGAGCAGGGCGGGTTCGTGCCCCCGGCATGTGGTACGTCGAGCTTGCCGTCGGTAACAAGTCCGAAGTCAATATTTGTGATTGGACTGACTGGTGGGTCCCCTGTCAGAAGTCAATATTTGTGATTAGACCCGATTTTTTTTTTTTGCGAAATGTCCAAAAAATACAGGGGGTTTTCTGCAAGATTACGTTTCCACGTCAGCATCACATGCCACGCGTGTGACCTCCTGCAATGGAAAACGGTCTGACATGTGGGGTTTGTGACCTGCGTGCACCAAAATTCGAGTTGTGTGACGAAAAAATCCCGTTCTCTAGTTGTGTGACTTAAGTGCACATAGCGGACGAGTTGTGTGACGCCTGGTGCCATTTATCGTTGTGCGTAGGAGAACAAAAAGGAGCTGGCCATATTTGAAACAGTGTCTCTATATGCATGTATTGCGTCCATCTGCAAATCATTCTGGCTACTACGAACATATTCTGGTGTTGACTGAGATTCCCCTTTTCTATTGAGCGCTAGATCTGCATAAGAAAACAAGTTGGGTACCTATTTTTCTCAAATTATTGTTAAGTTGCTTCATCCTCAAAGGATCTTACAGAAAAGCAGACCCACCGTCCTAGGGCGATTCAGACGACAAACCCTACCCTCCAGAATTGGTGATGTCCACATGACTGTGTTTTCCCTTCTTGAAGGCGTTGCTACGGAAAAAACAGAGACTTAATCATAGATATTTAGGTCATGCCTTGTCATGGTTATGCCATCATTTTGTAAGTAATGTACTTTGCTTGTTGATGATTTGGCCTTGTTGCCTTGCATCAACTTTAAAACTATGCCTATGTTTAGGCTGAAAGGAATGACCTTCTTGTTCGGAAAAACAATTTGAATGGTAGGAACATGAAACTCAGTCTTTGTTCTGGTAATCAAAGGTCGCAGTAACATGAAACTCGGTCTTCAATGTTTATTGAGGTTGAGCATGACTCTTTTTTTTTCATACTAGCTTAAGTATAAGACACATGTCTAGAAATAGTGACCATGAGTGCCAAGACATTATATTCACAATTATACTAGCTTAAGTATATCTCAGTGACACATGTCTATAAATAGACATTTCAATTCTCCCCAAAAACATTGACCATGATCGTACCAAGACATTTTATCATCCCTGAGATGTGGGGACTTTCGGCCACGAGCAAGAGTCAATGTTATTCAAGTACCAAAAAGATGACTCACCGTTGTGTGCTGCCTGTTCTAGCTACACTATCAGCCAACCTACCTACCATATGACCATATGACATGCATTGCCAAAAGGATAACATGGCATGGCATCCTAACAAACTATATACTAGTATGCTTTTCTAGTGCCACCCTATTTATATCACCCCCATCACCCTCCCCCTTACAACCCTACCTTCCCATACACCTCCTGTTCCCTTAGCAAGAAAGAGAATCATCCACTAGCTAGAAAGAGAAAAGGGGAGAGAGATGAGAAACCAGAGGCTAGTTCCTAGTACCACTTCGTCCTCTTCAAAGAACAACACCAAACAAGAACAGCCACACCTCTCAGGGGCTTACATTAGGAGCCTTGTGAAGCAACTTAGCTCCTCATCTACAGCGAGATCCAAAGACCACCACAGCACCATGGGCAGCAAAACACATAGCCAACCACATCAGGAAGAAGAGCAACAAGCCGCCCAAACCACGACACCAACACTACAGCAGCAGCCACACAAGAAGCAGGTGAGGAGGAGGCTGCACACAAGCAGGCCATACCAGGAGAGGCTACTCAACATGGCAGAGGCAAGGAGGGAGATCGTCTCAGCCCTCAAGGTCCACAGGGCATCCATGAGGCAAGCCAAAGAGCAGCAACAACTGCTGCAGTTGCAACAGCAGCAAGAGGCTCAGGCAGTGCAGGAGCAAGGCCAAACGAGTAGGGTAGCTGCTTGTGCACCCATGAGCTATGCTTCCTTCTCAGATTACCTCTACAACTCCCCGTTTGCACATTTCACAGCCACTAGCAGCAGCAGCAGCAGCTATTATTCCTCCCCACCCCCTTACCAAACACCCATGGTTGACGCATTTGATCACTTGCTCCCCCTCCCTACTCAACCACTAGGGCTCAACCTGAGCTTCCAGGGCTTCGACGCTGTTGCTGCTGCTGGTGACGACGATGCCAAGAACAGCATTGGGGCCTCCTTCGATCCTGATCCGTTACTCCATCACCAACCATCACCTGCTTCCTCCTACTCGGTCTACTCCTCGCCGTCGGCGACGATGGCCAGCATCTACTTGTCCACCGCCGCCGTCGCCACCGAGGACACTTCGCTGGTGGCCGCCGACGCGTCGCTGCACCGGGTGCTGGACGAACAGGAGATGGCGGCGATCTACTCCATCGGGCAGCAGCACGACGTGGAGTGGAGCGACACCGTGAACCTTGTCACGTCGGCGTGGTGGAGCAAGCTCCTGGAGAGCATCGAAGGCGGCGGCGAAGGGACGTCCAAGACTGTGAGCGCCGGCGTAGAGGACGCGTCGTCGACGGCAGCGCACACGCTCGACTGGTTTGGTGGCGATACCCTTGGCCATCAGGGCACCAAGGGAAGCGGCGGCTCTGACGTCCTCGGGGGTCATCTGACTGAGTACTACGGCGAAGACGTCTCCTTGCCACGGTAAGCTAGTGCTCGAGGCAATGTCAATTGTACGGCGAATCCAGATTAAGGTGCAAACTTTGTCTAACGGGGCAAATTTTCGTTTTGGTTTGCAGTATGGACATTGGAGAGATCGAAGGATGGGATGCGGAGTGGTTCTCATAACATATCGTCCATCCAAATAAGGGGGACACACAGTTCATTTCGAGCGAGGATTCTCCCTTTAGCTGACATGCATTTCGCTCTTTTTCGAATAATGAAAACGTTGCGTCATAAGTAGTCATACTGAGATTGGATGATTTTTGTTGCACGCTTAAACGTTTTTTTTTGTGGCAAGTTTCTATGAGCTGTGTGCTTTGTTGTTGATGTGTATAATCTGTATTACTGCTATATTAACACATCATTTTTAGATACAAGGCACAAAGTGCCCAGCTTTAAATTAATAAAGCCACAAACGGCCAGGTTTTGTTACAGGATGTTGAACCAGCTTACAAACAACGAAACTCAAGCAACAAACTTGAAGAAATCGAAGTCCTCCCCGCGACCCACCAAGGAGTGGCAGCACAGGCTTGAAGGATCCGCCGGCTGCTTGACAGAGACCACCTTCTGCACACAGGTTGGGGTGGCAGCAGTCCCTTCCATTTCCGACGTCGAAAAGGGAACCCTTCCCTCTCGTCCTGGCTCGAAGGACGCCGCACCGTCGGACGCCGGAGGCGCTCCCCTGAGCTATGGAGGGCACTGCCCACAAGGCCAACACAGGCAGAAGCAAGAGACCTCGCCGAAACTGACATACCTACAAGGTCGGGCTGCCAAAGGCCGAAGATGACGAAACCGAAGAGGGTAAGCAGGGGTCATGATCGCCGACGAAGAAGGGGCACGCCCCGAGAGGCAGACGACGAAGGCGAGAAGAGGCCCGAAGACAGCAGAGAAGCTCCGGCTCTCCGCAGCCCCGGCCAAGCTGACGCAGGGGAGGAGAACCCTTTCTCCTCCCGCCCAGGATCGAGGGCGCCGACCCGCCTGCAGACAGCAGCACATGGCGGGGCAGAGAGCTCGCCTGA
The DNA here is from genome assembly GCA_947311845.1 of Poa pratensis. Classification (NCBI taxonomy): domain Eukaryota; kingdom Viridiplantae; phylum Streptophyta; class Magnoliopsida; order Poales; family Poaceae; genus Poa; species Poa pratensis. The sequence goes on from CAMZMU010000075.1 coordinate 3,797,229, forward strand.
AGAAGGACACGAACCCACCAACTCGCCGCAGCCGAAAGCCCTCTGAGAACCACCACCAGCCACCTACCCTCGTTGGCATCTCTCCACCGGCACCCATCGTTCCCCTGACAACGCCTCCAAGGAGGGAGCGACGCCCATGGCGCCGCCGTCGCCAAATCCGAAAGGATATTAGGTTTTCACCCGGGAATAGGGTCCGGGGTGTGGAGATCGAGACCTCGACGGTGCCTCAAGAGGAAGCACGGCGCCCGTGGACGCCGCCACCGCCGTGGTCGGGCAAGCCGACCAGGGATTTCTCCCGGGCTCAATCTCACAACACCGGCACCGCCACCTACCACCGAACCAGCCCCAAAGAAGCCGGCCACCGGATCTGGTGGGGGAGGAGAGAGCAGAGAAGGGGGAGGAGCTGACCTTCAGATCTGACGCAGGAGCACCGGAGCGCTCACGACGCCACGACCACCACCCACCGCCACCTTGCCGCCCGCGCGGCCGAAGATGACGGCGCGCACCCGCGGACGCCACTAGCCGCCGTAGTCGACGCCGCCTCTCCAGCCGAGGCCGCCGCCTCGAAGCCCGAAACCCTCCGCCAGCGTAGCGGAGCAGCGAATCCCCGCCGCCACCTTCACTGGAGGCGACGCGGGCTTGCCCGGCAGCCTCCTCAGGTAGCGGCGAGGGGTGGGGAGGGCTAGAAGAGGGGCGGCGGCGGAAACCCTAGGTCGCCCCCGAGTTGCCTCCGGAGAGACGACGCGAGGGAGAGGGGAAAGTTCGTAGAGACCCCCAGCGGCCAGCGGTAGCCAAACACGATCTATGTTCCTTTTTCTATTAACACATCATTCGCGACCTGATTTTTATTAGTTCTACTTTTTGACATTATTCATTTAGGGGACAATTTACTAGTTAATACTATGATGTCTCCTATGTGCTTTCCAGAATTTGCACTTAAGTGATTATGATAATTTTGTTGTCCATTTCTGATCGGTCAAAGTAGTCCTTCAATTTTGTTGTCCATTTCTGATCAGTCAAAATAGTCCTTCAATTTTGTTAATTAACTTAGCAACTAAGTTCAGAATGGAGATTTTATAGGTCATGAAATTTTAACAAAAGTATACATCATCCGTCTTGCAGATTAGGGCATGCAAAATGGTCGATAAGACAGTCTTATTTTTGATCTGCCGTGTAATCAAGATAAGAAAATAACACATGACGTACAATGGTTTTTTATTCTTCTCAACCTGATAGGGATATCTCTTAGCTAAGAGAAGACAAACTTATTTTTTTCGCTTCTCTCTCCTACAACTCAGCAATCATCGTATGTGGCATTGCTGACATAACATCATTATACATTCCCTTATACTCCATCCGTTCGGAAAAGGATGTCTTAGATATATCAAAATTTGGATGTATGTGGACATGTTTTAGTGTACACATACATCCAAATCTAGATATATCCAAGACATCCTTTTCCGAACGGAGGGAGTAATTAATACAATATTTACAATAATGAGAGTTGGATATAATAAAAAGATTTATAACATTTTTAACATGCTCCAACTTAGGCCCAGTTCTTTTGGCGGCTTGCCTCTCCCCTAGCTTCCTGGGGAAGCCGCTCCCAAAATTTAGCTAGGCTTCCAAAATAGGAACCTAACATTGAGTTTGGAAGTCCTCTCAAATTTTGGGGGAAGCTTCCCCAGGCAGCTAGGGGAGGGGCAGCTTCTCGAAGAAGCCGCCAAAAGAACTGGGCCTTACCTCCTAGGCGGTAAGAGCATTGAATTAATCTGAACTGGTTATTTGTGTAAAAAAAATCGACAAAGGGATATATTAATATCAAAATATACCAATTAAACCCGGTCTCTGCAACAACCTAATGTTAAAAAGTAGTCGAGACATCAAGAATGCACACAGCCAAAAGTGAAAAAAAAAAACAAGGCCCTTCCAAGGTGATCACTGATCAGCGACTCACAGTGGCAGAAAACAACCACCACCACTGACCGCGAAAGAGGTTCTCCAACAGCGACGTCTTCAGAAAGGAAACAGTGCACAAGTTCCGTCGTCGTCCAATCTGACAAGAGTCAAATCATGGGTTTTCACCATGGAAAAAGTCTGATAAATCTCCAATAACGCTTATTTGTGTAAATGATGGGGTCAGCTAAGAGATAGCTCACCTAGTCTTTGTTAAGTAAAGAAAAGATTTCCATGTTTTCTAATTGTGTTCATAATCTGGAAATGCCAATAGTGATTAGCATGATTTGCATTTGTTGTTTGACCGACTTACGAGCCATATTTGTTTTTTAATTTAAATAGTTAAAGACGTTATTAACTTACGGTTGTATCCCAGCCCAGCAGGGATCAAATGTGAGGTTGGCGTCATGTGTGTCTCAAATGTCGCGCGTCTGTCACCAGCGAGACACCAATAATGACTTTGTCAATCTCAATACTCCAGAAATACTAATTTCTCATTAAAGTATAAATCCTCTCATCACACATGGGTCAGATTAAATGACACGCAGAATTTCCTTGTCTTATGTGGAAGAGCGTATGTGATATAGCTTTTGGCGCTCTAAAACTATATCCGACAGCTCCAAAGTTCTCACGCCTAGTGTTCTAGTATATTATAGATGTAAAACCAAAGCCGCACACCTCACTTTTTCTGGAACCTATCCCTTTCTACAGTGGACAGTGGCAAGCGGGGGGCGACTCCGGCCCGCCCAGCTCCCGCCGGCGTATCGGGTGGATCCCTCGCCCTCCGCCGGCCGCTCCGGCGGCGGGAGGGCGGGGAATCCCCGGATTGCGGTCCGGGCGTGTAGATCGGGGTGCGGGCGGCGCTGCCATGGCGGGAAGGGCGGCGTCATCGGGCTTGTGGTGGCCTGCGGCTTCCCCTCCTCGACTTCGTCTCCGGCGAGCTCAGGGTTGCAGGTTCGCTTCTCCCCTGCCGTCGAGTTCCTCCGGCGGCGGTGGGGCTCGTGATGGTGTGCAGGAGGCCGGGGTTCAGATCCTCCTGGTCGTCTTCGGCGTCGACGGCATCGGCGCGGACCCAAGGCGATGGCTCTGCTCTGGTGGTCTTCCAGCTCCCTCTTCTCCGCCGATACCCAGGCGGTTGACTGAAGACGGCGGCTTCGTCGGCGGCTTCCTGGCCGCGGTTCGTTGCGCCGGCTCGGGTGGAGTTCGGCGGCAGCGCGCGGTCGGCGGTCACCGTGGTGAGGTGGCGTCGGTGGTGCTGGATCCTCAGTTTCGGGTTTGTTTTTCATATTTCTGGAGGATGTACTGCTAGTGCTGTGTTCTTGATCTGTAATCCCTTGATCTCAAAAAAATAGTATATTATAGATGTCATTACTATTTAATCAAGATAAACTTTGGATCCAACAGGAAAGTATGTATTGCTTGCCCGGGTTTTCTTTGCTTCTTGGATCTTGATTGGCAAATCTTAACAAAAGTGTGTTAAATATAAAAATCAAGAAAAAAGTAACTAAAGTGAACTTACTGATCATGACATGTGGGACGAAGCTGAAACTTATCTTATTAGAAAATTATTAGGGTAAAATCTTGTCTACTTTCTCTCTTTTTTCAAAACCCTAAATTCTATGTTTTGAACAAAAGGGTAAACCTTTCAAAACAATAGAACCAGATTTTGTATCTTACCCGATGTCACTTTACGGTATTTTCTTCACCTGGACTAGACGGGATTACACAAAGGAAGGTGCGTATATATCCAAGAATTATTTTTTGATCGAGTTCGTCTAATATTGTCTCAAGCGTCACGCCCTCACAGTCATCCTACAGCTGTGTATTTTTAGAATGGTTTTGACTTTGCCAACTGGGTTGCACCTGACAGCATCCTCGGGAAAAAAGGCTTCATGTTGAAATGGTAGCACTGGACCCAGGCGACGGATCCCATGTAAGCGGGAATTGTCGTAAGGGCCAGGCACTTGTTCATCCTCATGGTCCATGTCCTGTAACGCCTCATACTCACTGATGAAACCTTCCCTACCATGTCTGACATCCTCCAAAAGACACACTGTAATCCTCCTCGGTGCGAGGAGCCCCAAGCTGTCCGGTGCAGGACCGTGTTGGATTGATCCGCCACTGAAAATGGTCTATAACTATACTTCGCTAAGTGCATCTTCGCGCAGATATGCATATAAGATGTACTGGCCTGCTCCCTCCCTACAGCCTTTGGTTGCCTATCACCTCCTCCTGCATAAGTGCATAGGACTCCTGCTCCCTAAGAAGGGTTGCCTCGAAGATTTCCATGTCCAAATCCACAAATGTTAAGCGGGTTGGTGATGAGGTCCACACCTCTAGGGTTGCCCAATCTTCACGGATTGACGGCGGGAGTGGACGAATGCACACAAGAACATGAAGAACGCGACGAACACAAGAATACAAACACGATACAAGGACTGTTTCCCTTACCGGAGGTCCAACCGGCCCAATAAAATTCACACGAGGGTGGGAGATCAGCAAGCACGTCGTAGAATCGAGGTAGGAGAGACCGGGACGGTAGAAACCAACCAAGAAAGACTAAGCACAAGTAGGGATCTTGATACAACTCAATAGATGGATGATCTAATTAGAGGTCTTGAATCCACAAGAGGGATCTTCTCCACAATAGCAGGAATCATCTCCACAAGGGGAGGGATGAGCACAAGCTCTATTCTCTATCTCATATCTTACCTAACCTAGATCTGAGGGAGGAGGGTTCTATTTATAGAGTTGACCAAAGGGTAGGTGGGTAGGTGGAGATTATAAGGAAATATTCCCTGTGTGGTTCCCACAGCAGCGGTAGTACCGCTGGTGCGGGCCTGAGCCGCTGTCGCTCCCGCACCGACGGTAGTACCGGCGCCAGTACCGTGGTTGGTGCCGCACATGGCATCCGATGGGCGATTTCAGCGGTAGTGGCGGCGGTAGTACCGCCGGTGCGCGCTGGCTGGCTAGCTGGCGTGCTAGCGGTAGTACCGCCGTTGGGGCCGGTAGTACCGCCCTGAAGCTGTTTGCTTCTCTTCCTTCTTCTCTTCCAAGCCACCGTCTTGTCGTCCTCCATTCCTCGTGCACCTTGGTCATCCGCTCGTGTACTCGTCGTCGTCGTGGCAAACCTAGTATTACCAAAGGACGGAGGATGACGTAGTATACCATCCAAAAGGGTGGGAAATGAGTTCTCGAAGAGGAATGGGTTCACCTTTGATATCCATGGTGACTTGGGGTATGTTGGAGTGCTTGACATGATGGGTGGCCAAGGTTGGCCTACATCATCTCCCCCCGATTCAAAAAGAGTCATCCTCGACTCTTGCTCGTCATCACCATGTGAAGGAGGTAGATGTGACGACCTTGTCGATGGATTCACCATGTAGTCGTGCATGACGGAAATGACATGGCACTTCTTCAATGTCCCTTCGCCTTTCAAGTAACCTAGAAAGCTCACAAGGAAGACGAAACAACACTCAAAGAGTAGCCAATTCTTGAAGGTCATCGCTCCGGATGGCAATGGGTACCCGATACCCGCAAACCCGATGGGTACCCGCCTTAAATGGGGAGGGTATGGTAAAGAAAAAACCCATGGGTATAGTTAGCGGGTAAATTCCATACCCATCGGGTATAGCGGGGGCGGGTATGGGGGTGCCAAACCCATACCCTTTTACCCGTATACCCGAGTGACCCCACCTGTCAGTACCCAGCCCCACCTGTCATTGGAAGTATGGAAACCCTAACCCCAACACCGTATCTTTTCCTCACCCCCGCGCCGCACTCTTCTCCTCATTTCCTCACCCGGTCACCCCAACGCCGCACTCTTCTCCTCTTTTCCTCCCTCCCGATCCCGACCTTCCCCAGCGCCGGCTGCGCCGCTGATGCCCACAAGTATAGGGGATCGCTGAAATCTTCGTTGGGAAGTATTACCCAAATTTATAGTTCGACACGATGGGAACACAAGAATACCAATAAGACTTTGGAATTGAGGCGTCACTCTCAACCACACCTGTATATCAATAAACTTGCAGCAGTGATAGTGATGGCAGTAGTATGATTCAAGTAGCAAATAGAACAGCAGTAGTGAACAAGGGTTTCCCAGTTTTCACCGGAAAAGTGAAAGCGTAACTCAGAGATTTAAAACGTAGGCATGAGGTGATAGCGAGGTGTTGCATGAATAAAATTGATCATATAATAAGATATAAATAGCAATGGGACTTATCTCTAACTCTGATATATGTAGGTATGTGTTCCATAATTAGTTGTGCGTACTAACTAAGAGAATTTGCACAACATCTATTGTCCTACCTGCCCATTTCACCGGGGCCAACTTGGAACTACAGGTAATTAAGGTCTACCCTTTCGAATAGCCCGGAACAACGCATTAACAATTCATGAACACATAGAATCCTCAAATTAAAACATCTCCCCCTTGTTTTCCCTATACTGTCACTTTTAGGGTTCGCAGGTTCAACATAATAGCAGGTGATACACTTTGCAGATAAATACCAAACTCAATTATATGATGAAGCAAAATAAGTTCAGTACTGAAATCATGCCACTCGGGCCCTAGTAACAAGCATTAAGTATAGTATAAGTGCATCAACACAATACAAAAATATCCTCAAGATAAACCCCTAAGATCTCGAACAACGGGTATCATTACATGATCAATCTCATCCAATCCCCATCCACCTCACATGCCTACAGCGGACTACTCACACATGGTGATGGAGAGGGAGCTCATGGTCGATGGAGATGAAGGAGGTGAAGATGGCGGTGAAGACGGTCTCCGGATCCCTCCACCGGAGGAGAAATCCTGGAGCAATCTGTCTCCGAAAATGAAGATCGTGATGGCGGAGGCGGTGTGTTTCGCGAAAGCTCCCCTCCTCTTAGGGCACCCACTTTTTCGTATATATGAGGGGGTACGCGAAAAGCCGAAGGAGAGGCGGCGCCCGAGGCTCCAGTTAGGTGGGCCCACGCGGCCCAAGGATCTGGCCGCGTGGGGCCCGCTCTTTTGGGCCTCCGGCGCTTCCTCGTGTCCATCCTTTGCACATTGTCCTCCTTTTCCATAAAAAATGACGTGGTATTTTTCCCTGATTTAATTTCCTGCAAAAATAACCAGAAACGAGACTTTGCTAAAAACAACGTCAGATTCAGCAGGTTTATTCAAATATGGGAAGATTCCGGAGCAAATTATGAAGCAAAGTGCTTGGAAAAGTAGAAGCATTTTAGGTGCATCAGCCGCCAGCCCCGAGTCCCTCTCCCTCCCGATCCCGACCTTCCCCAGCGCCGGCTGCGCCGCCAGCCCCGAGTCCCTCTCCCTCCGGACCTTCCTCTAGAGTTCAAGGCGAGATAGAGCATTACTTGGCTGATGACTTAGTACCATATACTGAAAATTTTGATGTGTTGGATTGGTGGAAAGTGGCTGGTACAAGGTACCCAGCACTAAGGAAGCTTGCAAGAGATATATTTGCTATTCCAGTCACAACGGTTGCTTCAGAAACTGCGTTTAGTATGAATGGCAGAATAGTGAATGATCATAGGAGCCGCCTCACTTCTAAAATGCTCGAGGTATTGATGTGCTATCAGAATTGGCTTAGAAACAAGTACAAAGGTGAGTAAAATGATGCATTTTCTATCATCGATTTCTTATGTCTATTCTTACTTATGCTTGTGAGTAAATGATGCAAATTTGTTTCTTGTATATGCTCATATGATTGAAGGCAGCTTCTGGACTTGTCTTCAAGACACACAAGAAGAGAATGAGGTTTATTTCTAGCCATGCATTGTGTTTACTAATTCATTTGTACCAAATTTAATAACTTACATGCTTGTCAATTTCATTGCAACTAGGACTCATGCATGACCGCCATATGAGAGCAACAAAGCTTCAAGCTTGCTGGAGCTGGAGCAACGGAGCTTCTTTGTCTTCAATTGATTTCTTGTCATGATTCATGAGTGTTTGTTGCTAGACATGTATGACTTGTATGATTCGGTGTACTGTTTGTTGGCTTGTTGCTGAACTTGTTTGATTTGGTGAACTATTTGTGGATGTAATGTGTGATTCGAACTTGTAGTTGAATTGCTGCTGTGAATTTGTTGCTGAATATTGCTGTCAATTTGTTGCTTATTATTGCTATCTATTTGTTGCTAAAAATTGCTGTTATATGTTGCTGAAAATGTGCAAAACCTATCATTTTGTTGTTCAGCATGAATTTGGCGGGTACCCGTCGGGTGGCGGGTATGGGGAAATTCTATACACGCCGGTGGGTATGGGGGCGGGTGGCGGGGGCGGGTAGAAGGTGCGGGTGCGGGTATGGGGGTGCCAAACCCGCACCCGAACCCGGCGGGTGCCATCCGGAGTCATCGCATGAGCGCTTATGTAGAAGGAAGTCACCTTAGCATGATGTTCATGTGTTCTTATTGCAAGATCTTCCTTCATAGGAATGCATGATTGAAACAACTCATGGAAGCTCATCCAAAGGTAGTATCTACACATCAAAGACCAAGGAAACCATGTGTGTGCAAGATAGAGGAGCATATCATTGATGACATTTCCATCCTTGTTCATTACACCATTAGCACAACACAAATATGTGGAAGGGAAAGTATAAGCAAGGTCAATGTGCAAGCAACTTCTCGAAACTTCCTCAAAATGTGGGAACACAAAAACTCCATGAAAATTTGAGAAGGCTATGTTAGCTATCTCATTTTGAACCATATGATCAATATTGCACACAAGGCATTGGAAAGAGAAATTTGTCAACATCCTTGATGCAATAAGCGGAGAATTTGGCAAAAACACACTATGAAAAATGTCCAAAGTATCAACATGGGTGCAAACAAACCATATGAAAGAGCAAAATTTCAAAATATTCGTTGCAACACCAAATGGGTAGAAATCAAAACACTCATGACAAGACATGCTCAAAATGTCATTATGGTTGCAACCAAGTCTTCGAAAAGAACAATTGTTCATCATATTTGTGGCAACACATAATTCACTCATATGAAAGATCAAGGACACATTCTTGTCATAGGGAAAACCAATATCACCAACATGTTTGCAAACAAACCAAAAGCAAGAGAAAGTGTTCAACTTGTTTGATGCAAAACATGGGAAGGGTATTAGAGCCGGGTTCGATCCACGACTCAAGTGTATGCTCTCAAGAGATCTTTTTGTCAACTCATGCTCAATGGAGGTTGACATTATCATGCGGGTTCCAAAACACACAAAACACCAAAGGAAGAAATTATGAGCGTGATACATGAACATATCATCCATCATGATGCGTCTCTTCATTTGCACTTCACCAAACACACAAAAATCAAGTGGAATGTATGACATATGTGGATGGTTACCATGCAAAGTGAAGGATGGAACAAGGTCCATAAGAGAAAACAAAAATCTCTCAAATGTGAGAAAGCTATGGGTGCAATCTCATTACAAATCAAGGGCTCATCATTGCAAACCAAGCATTTGAAAGAACAAGTTTTCATCATTTTGGTTGCAATGAAGGGAGAGTAGTAAAAACATTGATTGCAAAACAAGTGAATGGTATTTTTGTCACCAATAGAATAATCCGCATGATCAACCTTGTTTTGAGGTAAGGTATCACATGGGAATAGGAAAGACTCATAAGTGACATCAAGAGAATCATCCAATTCATGCAAGCAAGCAATATTCATCATGTCCGCTAGTGGGATCATGGTCACATCAACACCCATACCTTTGTAGTCCTGCTTATGTGAAGTAGGTGTTGAAGAAGTAGGGGCCTCCATTTGGCCGACTTGTCCATCTTGATGTAGACATGTGGTGGCATCATCCTCATCATCCGCCATGTACATCTTCTCCATTTCAATTATCATTGTGTCGAGGAGTGGTGTCTCATCATTCATGGAACCTAGCACACAATGAGAGAACACACTAGAGGTAGAGGGTAAGTTGTTAGAATTCGAAATGGCCTCACAAAACCTATCAACTACCTCTCTCAACTCATGTGGTGTATTACTCATTCCCTCAAATTGGTAGCACTCAATCTCACATATGGTGGAGGCACTCAACTCACTCTCACTCAAGTGGGCTAAGTGGCTCTCATTCTCACATGGGATTGGTACCATCTCATAACTCAATCTCATAGGGATAAGCTCGGATTCCTCAACTCCATACGCCACCATGGTTGAAGTGAAACTCCCATGCTCAACCTTCTCGACCTCGTCGCCTCCAAAGATGCAAGCCATAAGAGGGGCATCATCACTCAACTCCATCGCCGAAGGGATCACCCCATGTTCGGCTTCATCACCTGACTCGTGGTCAAAGGTGATAGCATCATCAATGCTCGCCTCCTTGGTTGAAGGGAAAATCCTATGCTCGACCATCTTGTCATCGCCTTGGTCACCGTCTTGTTCACCAACAATGCACTCCCACATCATGTGACCATTTCTATTGCATAGTGGGCACAAGAGATTGGGGCATTCCCGTGGGTCATGTCCTTGGCCTTGGCAATTGTCGCATAGAAGGTCTTCATCTTTCCATATGGAGGTCATTGTGGTGGTGGCACTTGGCGTAAGAACCATATCATGAGAAGTGCTTGAGAAGGGCTCCCGGTCGTGGTCTCACATGTGTGTCCATGCTTCTTGTGGCGTCGATGTGAGCTTGATCGTTTTTCGAAGAACTTGTCGATGTCGGCCGTGAACTCGTCAACACAAGACTCGATAGACACCATAGGATGCGCACTTGTTGCCGTCTTGGATGTAGAAGTTCCACCTTGATGTTCTCGTGTAGGCGTAGGTGCTTGATGATGTGCCTTCTGTCTTGACTTCTCCTCATGTCATTGTTGACGTTCTTGATGGGAGGGGTGACGTCGAAAGTCGTACGGATGCTTCTCCTTATGTCGGCGTCGGTGTGCTTGTTGCTTTGGCGACCTTTCCTTGGAGGTCCCACTTGAATTTGATATGTTCCGAAGCTTGGAAAGTGTGTCAATGTCGTCTTCAAGCTTGGACATGTTGTGGTCCTGCTTGGCATCCTTCTTGTGTCGCCTTCTTGAGCTAGATGGGCCTTGGCTTGGATTGGCCTTGTCGATGCACTTCTTGTGGCGTCGTCTTGTTGATGTAGAATGTCGAAGCTTGGCGCTCTTGGCAATGTCTTTCTCATGACGCCTTCTTGAAGTATATGGAGCTTCATAGGATGAATGCATGGTGGTCTTCTCGTTGCTCCGTCTTGAGCATGAACCATAGTAGGTTCTCCCAACAAGCTTGGTGGTGCCTTTCTTGAACATGGTGGTAATGGGGTTCATCTCCTCTTGCATGTTGTCGAAGGTGTAGTCGATAACGCCGCACATGCTTGAGTAGTGGTAGTCATAGATGTTCTCCACCATGTCATCGGAGTTGTATTCGTGGTAGCGTTCCACCATGGGGTGCCGATAACCCACAAGTGTAGGGGATCGCAACGGTATCTTCGAGTGAAGTGAAACCCAAATTTATTGATTCGACACAAGGGGAGCCAAAGAATACTTATAAGTCTTAGCAGCCGAGTTATCAATTCAGCCACACCTGGGAAAGCACTAGTAACAGAAGTGATGTGAAAGCAACAGTAATATGAGAGCAATAGTAACACAGAAGCTATGGCGCCAGAAAATACTTGGGGGCCATCCCCTCCGGTTGTCCCAATTGTTGTCACTTTGGGGCCTCGGGTTCCGGACAGCAACAGGTGCAACAACTTGTAGATACAATCTAAAGCAACAATTATACTTTAAATCTAAGATCATGCCACTCGTGCACTAGTGACAAGCAATTAACACAACAAGATTGCAGCAACAATAATTCACATACATCATGGATAGACTGATCATAATGTAACAATTCATCGGATCCCAACAAACACAACACCGATTACATCAGATGGATCTCAATCATGTAAGGTAGCTCATGAGATCATTGTATTGAAGAACATGGGAGAGAGAGTACCAACTAGCTACAGCTAGAATCCGTAGTCCATGGGGGAACTACTCACGGAGAATCATGGAGGCGGCGGCGTCGAAGGAGAAGGATCCGGGGCTCAATCCCTGTCCCGACAGGGTGCCGGAATAGGAACTTTTGACCCCCGAATTAGGGTTTTTGGTGGCGGCGGAGCTCTGTAACTTTTCTGGAGAAATCCTTCTACGTGCGTGAGTTTTAGATCAGGACGATAATTATAGGCGAAGAGGCGACGCGAGGCGATGGACGAGGTGTCCAGGTGGGCCCCAGGTGTGGCTGACCCTGAACCGCACCTAGGGGACGTCTGGGGACTGTGGCTCTTCCCCGCAGCTCCCCTTCTGGCTCCCGGGGTCTTCGGTGAAAAAGAATTTCTGTAATTTTTTCGGATTTTTCTGAGCACTTTGGATTTTGGATCTTTTCTGCAATGCACAGACATAATAAACAGAAACTGGCACTGGGCACTTGGTTAATAGGTTAGTCCAATAAAATGTGCCAAAATGATATAAAAACATAATAAACACATGTGACATTGTTATAAAACAAGCATGGAACATCAAAAATTATAGATACGTTTAAGACGTATCAGCATCCCCAAGCTTAATTCCTGCTCGTCCTCGAGTAGGTAAATGATAACAAAATAATTTTTGTAGTGACATGCTACCAACACAATCTTGATCAAGTAATAATGTAAATCATATGAACTGAATGAAGTGATCCAAGACAATGGTCTATAGTTTGAAATGAAATAAACAATGATTAACCATGTATAACATATAAGCAAGAACTTTTCATGAATAGTACTTTGGAGACTTGAAAATTATAAAACTCATCATGCTTGATAGCTCACAAAGCAATATACTTCTGAAAAAGGTGTTCAACCAACACAGAGAAAGTTTTCAGCCAAAGCTTCAACTTGTAACATACTTATCACTGGATAATGTCAATACAAAAGTTTTCATAGTTAAACGTAAAGATAAAATGTAGTAGACTTGCACCAAAATTGATACTATGCGTTTGCTTGAGAGATAAAGATTGGAAAGGAAAACTGACTCAACATAAAAGTAAAAGAAAGGCCCTTCGCAGAGGGAAGCAGAGATTAATCGTGTGCTAGAGCTTTTTAGTTTTTGAAAGCATATATAGGCATAAAAATATTTCTTTTGAGTGGTGCATACTATGGTCAACGAATGGTAATAGAGTTCTTGATATCTTCCATACCAAACAAATTTTAAGAGCGGCTCCCATGAGGAACGTTATTTCTGCAGCAAGCAGATCATTCCTCTATCTCCTTTATTTACACATGCATATGTTTTACTGAATTCTCAGGAACAAAATGTGAGGAGAGTTTTTTGGTGAAAGTTGTAATTTATCTTTTATGGGGCTGGGCACCCCGCTGCCAGCTCTTTTTGCAATTTAATGGACAAGTAGATGAAGCACACAAGTCCTTGGATAACTTATTTGGCATGGAAGATAACAAACCCAACTACTACTTCATCATGAGTTTGGAAGCAGTGGCACAAAACACGAGAAATAACTTTTGAAATTTTAAAGGTAGCACACGAAAAATTTACTTGGAGTGGCTAGGAAATACCACATGTAGATAGGTATGGTGGACACAAATGGCATGGATAATTGGCTCGGGGATTTAGATGCACGAGAAGCATTCCCTCTCAGTACAGAGTTTTTGGCTTAGCAAGGTATCAAGCAAACACATATCATCAACCCAATACTTGAATGACCACAAGATATACATTAAGCATAACCATTAGACCTCATACCGTCTTCCTTGTCAACCAAACATGATTTTGCAAAAAGAATATTGTCGGAGACTAGTCCCAGGAACTAGGGGTGTCTCTCAAGTGCCAGGAAACGAGTAAGGGGCTGAACACAACGTCAAACAAATCCTCAACAACCTCGGCGACGGTGCTCGTCGAGCTCGGTGAGGAACATCACGACAGAGAGGTAACACGAGCCGCTACCCAGGTTCAGGCCCACCGTGAGGTGTAAAAGCCCTACGTCCTGCTAAGATGTATTGCACTGCTTGGAGAGGTTCACAGTACAAGTGTGCTTGCCGAGGGCACTGCTGTGGCTATGGTGGACTATGGTGGAATGAGCTCCGTCTTCTTCTCAGACGTAGCTCCTTGGTTGTGGAATGAGTTGTGAATGCGGGATCCCCCTCCTAGGTCGTACACTGGCTCCTTATATACTGGGCTTGGTCCTCTTCCCCGAAAACTCCGGCGGGAAGGGATACCACAATGCCGCCGAATTGGAGCACAGCGCACAGCGTCGGGGGCGTCCATGGACACGGTCCATGGCAGGGAGCACGTCGTCTTGGCAGAAAAAGCCACCGTCCAACCAGGACGGTGGGCTGGCGCTGCAGAGCTTTGGGGCGCGCCCCACGGTGACGTCGCAGTTGGAGCGTAGCGGCGGCCGGCCGCTTTATCACCAATTTGGCAAGTCTTGGAGTCCGCTTTGCTTGCCGCAGCTCCTTTGACCACTTTATACACGAGAATGGCAACTGCGGCGTCTTCGTCATCACGCGCAGGCGCGCGTCACTCTGCGGCGGGCGCAGAGCCCATGTGCGCTCTGCAGCGGCGCAGGAGCTTGCTTCCACTTGAAGGAACCCCGCGAGGCCTGAACCCTCGCCGAGGTTCTGTAGCCGTTGACTTCTCGCGAGGGAAAACCTCCCGAGGGTGGCGCGGAGACGCGCCAGGGCCTGAAGATCTTCTAGGAGAGGCCTTCCCGAGGCAGAGGTCCCTCTCGAGGCCTCCAGGCCGATCGTTTGGTCCTTAGCAGAAATGCTCAGTCGAGCAAATAAGCCCTCGCGAGGGAAAATGCCTCGCGAGGCTCGCCAGGCTGAAAGCCTGGTCCTTAGCAGAAATTCCTGCGGAGCGTTCGAGGGCTGTGGCAGGCCGGCCCATGACACCCTGGTTTTCACTGGGCCGACAGTAGCCCCCGGGCCCGCGATGGGCACGTTGGAGCTCCTCAGGCGGAGGCGAATCGTCGTGGGCCCAAAGAAGCCTGCGAAGCCCGAGACACGTGGAGCGCGGCCGGGCACGATCCCACGATCTCCTCTGAAGTAACGGGCGTGGTGGTGGGTCCCGCCACGTCCCTGTAACGGCTCGATGAGCCGATATAAGGCGAAGAGCTCGGCGCAGGCGGCCACTTCTTCGTTCCCCTTTCATCTCCTTCCTCCCAGCGCTCAATCCCCAATCTCCTCCTTCGCGACCTTGCTGCAATGGCGCCCAAGAAAGCCACCGCTGCTTCGAAGGGCAAGGCAGTGGCGCAGGGCGGCGTCCGCTGAGGCGCAGCGGGACGGCGACTTCGAGCCGGCTCTGAGCGGCTCCCGCTTCGAGACGGAGGCGCAGCTGGACAAGGTGCGCCACATGGCGGCTTCGAAGACCAACGAGCACGGCGCCACGTGCTCAAGCGCGCGGGCAACTCCCACGGCAGCTTCTACCCCATCTTCATGCACTCTCTCTTCGCCGGGCTCGTTCCTCCCTTCTCCGATTTCTTCCTGGCGGTCCTGGAGCGCTACCAGATCCAGGTTCTCCATCTCCACCCCAACTCCATCCTCGTCCTCGCCATCTTCGCCTACCTCTGCGAGGCGTACATCGGCATTCCGCCTTCGGTGGACCTCTTCCGCAGCTTCTACGCGCTCCGGTTCACGGCGAACAAGGAGCGGTCAGGGTGCGTGTCCTTCCGCATCACCGATGGCATGAAGGGCGTCTACATCCCCATCGCGCGGAACGGCGAGACATCGTGACCAGCGTGACGAAGAAGGTGGAGGACTTCCGCAAGCGCTGGTTCCTCATGCAGTTCGGGAGCCAGAGCGCCTTCTTCGAGCTGCCTGAAGCGCCTCCGACGAAGAGGGCGAGCTGGGCCTCCAAAGGGCTCAAGGGCGCGACGCTTGGCCCTGTGGTGAGGCGCTTGAGGGACCTCCGCGAGGCCGGCCTCACCGGGCAGATGGTGGCCAAGGACTTCGTGAGGCGCCGCATCGCTCCGCTCCAGAGGCACGCGGACGCGATGTGGCTGTACTCCAACCAGAGGGACAAGATGCGCCTGAGCGCTACCCTCTACACGAAGGAGGAATTGCACGCCCTCATGGAGACTCTCTTCACGTCTCCAGACATCCCCGTGCCCACTGACCAGACTGTGCCGCTTCATCGGATCGATCTCGGGCGCCGCGTCTCGCATGTGCAGGCGATGCCGAAGTTCGACCAGTGGGGCCTGGTGCCTAAGGGGCACGTTGGGCCTCGCGAGGACCCGGAGTCTGCGGCGCAGGGGGCGCCAGTTGAGGGCGATGAGGAGACGACGGAGACGCCCGCAGAGTCCGATGCGGGCGACCGGCGCCTCGGGAGACGCCGCTTCCTCGGCGGGGAATTCGAGCGCCTCGAAGAGTGCGGCGCCTGAAGCTGAGGTCCACGAGTCTCCTCAGGCAGCGGCGACGAGTTCGTGGTTGCCCCCTCGCGGCGTGTTGAGGGGGAGGAGGATAGCGACGATGACGATGCTTCGTCGGGCCACTGCGAGCCTCGCTCCAAGGCGATCCACGACAGGAACGCCGGGGCCCAGGAGGAGACAGAGGCACGGACGAGCGCGGGCCCAGTGCTCCGCCCGCGAAGCGGAAGAAGAGGAAGTGGGTCGACACCGCGGCGTAAGTTTTTGTACTCCCTTTCCTGTTTGATGTTGTTCTTGGTGTATGCCTCTCGAGGGGTTTCTGAGTCTTTTCTCTCCAGACGCACCGAGGAGCCAAAGAGGCGGAGGCTCCGGAGACTTGGAGAGATCTCCGGCTCTGCCGCGGCGTCCGCGACGCCCACAACTGAAGAGGTGCACCACGAGGCCACCGCTTCCTCTCCCGAGGCTGCGACGCCACCTCCTGGGGCGGAGGAGCGCCACGAGGAGAGGGAGGAGGAGGCTGAGGTGACGACGCCGCCGCCTTCGCGGCCTGACGCTTCTCCCGCGCAGCAAGAGAAGACGCCGGAGGTGGACGCGGCAAGGACCACGCCGCCGGCGAAGGAGGGCACGGCGGGAAGCTGCGTCTGCAGAGACGCTGACGTCGACATGGAGGACACCACGGTGCCGTCGCCTCCACCGAGCTCGGGCCTTGGAGGGCCTACGGTGGGCGCTGAGGCTGCCGCGGGGACGGCCTCAGCAGAGAAGGCCAACCCTGCTCCTGAGGAGGAGGAGAGTGCTCCCCAGGGGCAGGGAAATGGCGGAGCTGACGGTGGGGGCGCCTCGAGCCCCCAGAAGGCTCCCAGCGCAGAAGGCGAGGGGGGCTCTCGCCAGAGCCCCCAGAAGGCCCCTTGCACGGAAGAAGAGGGAGGCTCCCAGCAGAGCCCCCAGGCGCGCCTCGAGGTCACCCAGAGCCCAAGGCGCGATGCCCCGGAGTCCTCAGCAGGCGCTGGCGCTTCCAGGCCCTCTGGAGAATCGTGGGCCCTAGCCTTGCTGGGTCGGCGCCCTGTCGCAGCTCGCCGAGAGGCCGTCCTTCGCTCGGCGAGGGAGGTGCTCGATGGGCTCGAGGCCCAGCTCGCTGAGGAAGACCGCACCAGGGCGGAGGAGGTCGCCGAGCTTGCGCGGGGCTGGGCTTGCCTCCAGGAGACCGTGGAGCGCTGCCGCCGGAAGGACGAGGCAGCCCAGGCGCAACGCGAGGCGGCGCTGCGCTCTGCTGAAGAGATCCGCCTCAGCGTGGTCCGCGAGGTCGAGGAGACCCTTGCGGTCCTGAGCGCTAAGCGCGAGGCTCTCGAGGCGGAGACGGAGGCCAAGCATCAGGAGCTGGCGGCGCGCGAGGCGGCGGTCTCCACCAAGCACAAGGAGCTCCTAGACCGCGAGGCGGGAATCATTGCCGAGTCGGAGACCGTGCGGCAAGGCCTGGAGAAGCTCCGCGAGGACCTGCGTGTCCGTGAGAACCAGATGGTGCAGCGCGGGGCAGAACTTGATGCCCGCGAGACCGAGCTGCGCAAGCGCGAGGAACAGGTCGAACAGATCGAGAAGGATCAGTCCGCGCAGCGGGAGCACCTGGAGTCTCGCGAGAGCAAAGTCACTCAAGACGAGGCGTTCTACCAGAAGCGCCTCGCGCTGACCAACGAGAACCTCCGCAAGAAGGAGGAGCAGCTGGCGGAGGAGTCCGCGACCAAGGAGCAGCTCTTCCGCGACAATTGCAGGAAGGACTTCGCGGACAAGGCCAAGAAGCAGGAGGCGCGCTTCACGAAGAGACGCAACGAGCTCGAGGCCCGCATCAGGGAGCTTGAGGCTCAGAAGCAGCGATTCGACTCCCGCCTTCATGACGCTGTGGAGGCTCGGAAGCACGCGGAGCAGGACCTTGCCTCCTTGACGCAGGACATGAACGAGATGCAGCAGCAGGTGGGGCCTGTTGTGGAACTCGTCGAGGAAGCTCGGCGGAGCGCTCTGACTGCGCAGGTCTTGTCGCGCCAGCGGGAGCGCATGTTTGCTTCCTTGGTGAGGCGCGCGCGCGCCGTCGCGGCCGCCTGGGGACCGAAGCCCCCAGGCTCTCTGTCGAGGGGAACCAGGACGTCGCCGTCTACCTTGGCTTCTTCGAGCAGCTCCTCACCAAGTTTGAAGAGGTCGTGACGAACCTCGACGACTTGGTCGACACCGAGAGCCGCGAGCTCCTTGGCGTCGCGATCGGCCAAGTCTTCGCCAACCTTGCACACCTCCACCCCGGCTTCGATTTCGCGTCTGTGATGGAGCCTCTGGAGAAGGAGCTCGCCGAGAAGCTGGACGCCTCGGTGTGGGACGACGTGGAGAAGTACACTCAACGCTTCAAGAGGGTCGAGGTTGAGGAGAGCGACGACGAGGCTGGTGCTGAGGAGGTGGATGACGAGGACGTCGACGGCGACGACGACAACCCCGCTGCTTAGGTTGCCCCTGTAGAGAGATGTGCCAAGGGCACCAGTTATCTTAAGATTTGTCACTTTTATTTCGTGCTGGTTTGTAAAGACACTTTAACTTTGTGCAAGTGTGAGTGCCCCTCGGGAGGCCTTTTATCTGTTCCCTCATGTCTTTTTCGCTCTACGTCGTTAGGACCCTGCTCTTAGCGCAAATAGCACCGCCGCTTCGGTATGCCGGAGTCAGGGCTCGACAAGGCCGGGGGGTGCGTAAGGCTTAGAGAGGTAAGAGCCCTCGAGGCGCGATGCTCAGGGGCTCCCCTTTGACGTGCAAGCAGCCCATGAGGCGTAAGAGAGAAAAGAGAGGCTCGAGGGGCGACAAAACCAGCGAGAGGGAAAAAGAGCTCATGAGGCGTAAGTTCTGGACTTAGCTCTGGCGAGACGCCTGCTTTGTAGAGGGTGTTGTGTTCCTGGTGAGGTGTTCTCCCTCTCGAGGCTGCCTGAGACTGGCTTGGAGCTTTTGGAGCCCTGCAAGGCGTCTTGTTCCCTGTGTTGGAGAGAGAGAGAGAGAGCGAACCCACAAGCAAAGCATAGTTGTACAACTCATGCGCGCTCATAGATTTCCTCATGGGTATCTCACGAGGAGAATAAGCACCAAGGTCCTTGGTGAGGTGACGTGCATGGGAGCTAACCCACGAGTCAGAGCTCTTTGGTGAGATAACGGTCGTGGGCGGAGAGCCACGAGTTAGAGCTCGGATCCTTTGGATTTTACGATGCTGCTGGGATGCTCCCGAGACACAGGCACCGTGCTCAGCCCCCGCTCGCGAGGTGCGCATGGGGAAAAATGTGAGCGCGAATGAAATGTAAGAAAGCAAACTCACCAAGCAATATTACATAACGGCGCCGAAGCGCAATAGGTTCATGATGACCTGAAATTGTTCATTACACTTGGCGAGGCCAAGACAAAGTCCGCCATGTCTGGGCATGGGGTTCCACATGGAGTGGCTGAGGCTTCCCGCGGCCCGTGGCACGCGTTGTAGGAAACTCTCAGTGGAGATGGCCCTCGTGAAGGGAAAGCTTGGTGAAGCTGGGAGGTGAAGACGCGTGCTTCCCTCTTGAGACAAAAAATGCCTGCCGCGACGTGATCACGGGTAGAACTTGCGTAGGTGCTCGATGTTCCATGGATTTTTGATCGGATCGCCGTCTTCCGTCTCGAGCCGCACCGCGCCAGGCCTGGCGATGTGCGCGACCCTGTAGGGGCCTTCCCACATGGGTGAGAGCTTGTGGAGGCCTTCTCTGGAGAGGATCCTCCTGAGGACGAGATCGCCTGTCTCGAGGGTGCGCGGCCGTATGTGGCGGCTGTGGTAGCGGCGCAGGTCTTGCTGGTACTTTGCCGCTCGGAGGGCGGCACGGCGACGTAGTCCATCGAGCAGCAGCAAGTCGTCGTTGTGGAGCTCCTCTTGGTTGTCCTCGTTGAAAGCAAGGATCCGTGGGGACCCATGCTTGATCTCGGTGGGGAGGACTGCTTCAGCGCCATAGACGAGAGCGAACGGCGTTTCTCCAGTGGGCTTCGTGGCGGTGGTGCGGATGGACCAGAGCACGGAGGGGAGCTCTTCAATCCAGTTCTTGCCGTGGGCCTTGAGGCGATTGAAGCTTCTTGTCTTGAGGCCTTGAGCACTTCTGCGTTCGCCCGCTCAGCTGCCCGTTGCTTCGTGGATGAGCCACCGAGGCGAAGCAGAGCCGTGTGCCGAGACTCTCGCAGTAGGCCCTGAAGATGCCGCTGGTGAACTGCGAGCCGTTGTCGGTGATGATGCGATTTGGCACGCCGAAGCGACAGGCCAGGCCTCTGATGAATTTCACCGCTGATCTCGCCGGGATGGTGCGCACCGCTTCAACCTCCGCCCATTTGGTGAACTTGTCGATGGCGACGTAGAGGTAGCGGTAGCCCCCGCTGGAGCGTGGGAAAGGTCCCAGGATGTCCAGCCCCCAGACCGCGAAGGGCCAGGAGAGGGATGGTCTGGAGCCCCAGTGCGGCTGGTGGACTTGCTTGGCGTGGAACTGGCATGCCTCGCAAGCCTGGACAATGGTTGCATCTTGAAGCACTGAGGGCCAATAGAAACCACTCCTGAAGACTTTCCCTGCGAGGGTGCGTGATGATGAGTGGTGGCCACATTCTCCACTGTGTATGTCCTTGATCAGCTGGCGGCCTTCTTCAGGGGGGACGCATTTTAGTGCAACTCCATTTGGACGCTTGCGGTACAGGTCTCCCTCGTGAAGGCAGTATGACTTGGCCTGGCGAGCAACTCTCTCTGCTTCTGCGTCCTCTTCAGGGAGGACTCCGTCCCTGAGGTACTCCTTGAGCTCATCGATCCAGCCCGTCTCTTGGTGTGTCATGGCCAGCAGCAGGCGTTCCCCTGTGGGTGGACCGCAGCCTGGTGCTCCAGATGTTGGTGGTGGTGGGAGCTCTTCGTCCATGTTCATTTCAACGCTTCTTTTGGCTGTTTCACCGATGCCCTGGTGAGCCTCTCCTCGAACACGCCCGCCTGCTGGGCTTCTCTGCGTGATGCTCGCCTGGCGATGTCGTCGGCCTCCTGGTTCTCCCTTCGTGGGATGTGCCTGAGCTCCATCCCCTTGAAGTGTTTCTCGAGCTTGCGGACCTCCTCGAGGTAAGCGGCCATATGGCCGTCCTTAGGCGTGTAGCTCTTGTTGGAGAAGTTGACGAGGAGCTGGGAGTCGCCCTTGATGAGTAAGCGCTTGATGCCGAGGGCGATTGCGGCTCTGAGCCCGGCGAGGAGGCCCTCGTACTCGGCGATGTTGTTGGAGACCTTGTCTGTCGTGAAGCACAGCTGGACGGCGTAGTAGAGCTTGTCGCCCTTGGGTGAGGTCAGGACGACGCCAGCCCCAGCGTTCTGGCATGCGAATGCTCCGTCGAAGTGCATGGTCCAGTGGCTTGGCACCGTGTCTCCTGCTGGCGTGGATTCTGCCTCATGAGGCTCTTCTTGCTGCGTGTCTGTCCACTCGGCGACGAAGTCAGCCAATGCTCTCCCCTTGATGACCCTGGTGGTGTCGAAGCGCAGGCCAAAAGGTTGCAGCTCAATGTTCCACCCTGCGACGCGGTCAGTGGCGTTTGGATTGCGCAGGATCTGCTCCAGAGGGAATGATGTGACCACCGTGATGGGGTGGCCCTGGAAGTAGTGGCGCAGCTTCCTGGAAGCGATGAGGAGCGCGAGGAGGAGCTTCTGCTGCATAGTGTACCGCTCGCGAGCATCTCGCAGCACAGTGCTGACGAAGTAGACGGGATGCTCGACGAGGGCTGTCGATGGTGACGCAGCGCTGGGTTCCTCGGGAGCCTTGTCGAGCCTCTCGAGAGGTGGACCCTCGACGAGGGTGCCTTCTGGTTGCGGGCTCGGCATGGGGCTCAGGGCCTGAAGAGGATGTTTCCTTGTCGGGGGGATCTGGGCTTGGCGTGGCGGTGTCCTTCTTGGCGAGGACTGGCTCTTCCCTTTCTGCCACCAAGGCTGCGCTCACTGTTTGTGGAGTGGCTGATAGGTACAGCTTCAGATGCTCGCCGGGCCTTGGGGCAACCATGACAGGTGGGCTAGCCAAGTACTTCTTCAGGTCTTCAAATGCCTTGTCCGCCTCAGGCGTCCACTTGAACGTGCCAGACCGCTTCATGAGCTTGAAAAATGGCAGCGCCCTCTCGCCGAACTTGGAGATGAAACGGCCGAGGCTGGCCATGCATCCCGCGAGGCGCTGCATGTCCTTAAGGCGACGAGGTGGCTGCATCTCTTCTATGGCTTTGATCTTGTCAGGATTCGCTTCTATGCCGCGGTGAGACACTAGGAACCCGAGGAGTTTGCCTGACGGTACCCCGAAGACGCACTTGGCGGGGTTCAGCTTGATGCTTACTTTGCGCAGGCTGGCAAAGGTCTCCTCGAGGTCCTCCATGAGGGTGTGCTCTCGCGAGTCTTGACCACGATGTCGTCGACGTAGGCTTCTGCATTTCTTCCCATCTGAGCCCCCAAGGCCTTCCTCATGAGCCTCTGGAAGGTGGCGCCGGCGTTCTTCAGGCCAAAGGGCATGCAGACGTAGCAATACACACCACAAGGGGTGAGGAATGCTGTCTTCTCCTCATCCTCCTTCGCCATCTTGATCTGGTGGTAGCCTGAGAAGGCATCCAGAAAACAGAGGAGGTCGCAGCCGGCGGTGGAGTCCACGATCTGGTCTATCCGAGGCATGGGGTACGGGTCCTTGGGGCAGGCCTTGTTGAGGTCGGTGTAGTCGATGCAGAGCCTGCCGCCCCCGGTGTGCTTGGGAACGACCACCGTGTTGGAGAGCCATGTGGGGTGTGGAACTTCTCTGATGATGTGCGCTTCTTTTAACTTCTCTACTTCCTTGATGATGAACTCTTGCTTCTCTGGCGCCTGGCGCCGTGCTTTCTGCTTCACGGGGCGTGCGTTTGGACACACGGCTAAGTGGTGCTCGATCACCTCCCTCGGTACTCCGGACATCTCTGACGGTGTCCATGCGAACATGTCAGAGTTTGCCCTGAGGAAGGCGACGAGCGCGCTTTCCTATTTGGGAGGCAAGCCAGCGCCTATGGTGACGCTAGCCCCCGAGCCGCTGGCGTCCAGTGACACCTTCTTCGTGGCTGCCTGCTCCTGTGAGAACAGCTGCTTCTTCTTCGCGGGCCTCTCGAGGGGCTCCATGTCCTCATCAGCGGGAATGCCACGGCAGCGGCCTTGTAGGCGGTCTCGACAGAGCGCATTGCGTCCTGGACTTGACCGTGGATGGCGATGGTGCCGCCGCTGCCTGGAAGCTTGACGATGTTGTAGGCATGGTGAGTGACAGCCATGAACTTCGCGAGGGCGGGGTAGCCGAGGATGGCGTTGTAGGGCAGGCCAATGTGCGCGACGTCGAAGTCGATCTGCTCGGTGCGGTAGTTCTGCGGCGTGCCGAAGGTGACCGCGAGCCTCACCTGCCCCAGAGGTGTGGTAGAGCCACTTGTCACCCCCGTGAAGGGCCTAGAGGGCATGAGCCACTCGTAGGGCACTTGAAGCTGCTCGAAGGTCTCGACAGAGATGACGTTCAAGCCCGCACCCCCATCTATAAGCGTCTTGGCGACGGCGATGTTGTTGATGATGGGGGTGCACACCAGTGGGATGGTGCCTACTGCCTTGGTCGACTTGGGGTGGTCCTTGGAGTCGAAGGCGATGGTGTACTGTGACCACTTGAGGGGCTGGGAAGCCTCAAGCCCTGGAAGCGCTGCGCTGACCTCGCGAGAGAATTGCTTGAAGTGGTTGTTGGACTTGGGCGCTGGGACCCGCCGAGGATGCAGGCTATTGCCCCCTGAGGGGCCTGGTAGCCCCCAGGGTTCTCGTCGGGGAGGTTGCCGTTTTGCCCAGCGTTATTCCCCCGAGCCTGTGCTGGAAGTTGTGGCGTCCACCTCCGCGGCCACCACGGCCTCCGCCGCGGCCGCCGCGGCCCTGGTTCTTCTCCCGCTCCTTGCTGAGCTGCTTGAGCTCCCAGCAGTCTTCAGTGGCGTGGTTGTGCCTGTTGTGGTAGATGCAGTATGGGCGATTGTCCGCCTTTTTCTCTTCAGCCGCCGGAGAGGCCTCGCGAGGCTGCTTTGCGTCAGGCTCTGCCGCGAGGATGGCGGTGGTCTTGCGCTTCTCGCAGGCTTCTTCTTGCTCCTGGACCCCTCTGGAGGGTCCTCCTCCACTTCCTTCTTGACGAAGAGGAGGCCCTCTTCAGCCTTGGCGCACTTGTCAGCCAGATCAAAGAGCTTCACCACAGAGGAGAGGTGTCGTGGATGCCGAGCTTCTCGAGCATCCTGTGGTTCGTGACGCCCTCCCTGAAGGCGGAGATGACGTGCGAGTCCGGGATGTTCGGAATCTTGTTGCGGACCTGGCTGAAGCGCTGGATGTATCTGCGGAGGGTCTCGTCAGGCTTCTGGCGCACCGCGCGAAGGTCGTTGTAGGTGAGCGCGCGTTCGTAGGTGCCCTTGAAGTTGGCGACGAAGACCTTGCAGAGGTCCTCCCACGTGTCGATGGTGTTCTCGGGGAGGTTCATGAGCCACGAGAGCGCGGAGTCCTTGAGCGCCATGGAGAGCCAGTTGGCCATCACCTTGTCGTCGCCTCCTGCAGCTTGGATGGAGACGGTGTAGAGCTGCAGGAACTCCAGAGGGTTGGTCCTGCCGTCGTAGCGTGGAGGGAGGTCTGGCTTGAACTTCACAGGCCAGACGACACGGCGCAGGTTGCGGGTGAAGGCGGTGCAGCCCGTGGCGTACGTCACGGCGCCACCAGCGAGTACGCCGCGGTTCTGGCGACCTGCAGCGGCGATCTCCTGCACGACGCGGTTGTGGCGGTCCCTCTGGCGCTCGATCTCCACGCGGGCGTCCGCCGGAGTCCGCTGCACGATCTGGCAGTCGTGCGGCGAGGATGCGTGCGACGCGGCGCGGTGGTTTGCTGCCGGAGCTGCAGCTGGAGGAGGTGGCGGAGGCGGAGGGGGAGGAGGAGCGCCGTGCGCTATGTTCCCCTCGCGTCCGGAGTGGCGCACCAGCGAGCGGGAGGGTGCTGGTGCTGCAGTGGTGGCGGCAGGAACGGCGGCGGCGTTGATGAGCTCCTCGAGACGCCCAGCCAGTTGTCATGGCCCGCCTGCGTGGGACGGTAGCGCAGCAGCTCTGCGCCATCAGCAGCGCGGTGGCTGGACTGGGCGCTGCTCGGCCCATCGTGGAGGCGCTCTCGCGCCTGGATGGGTGCAAGGAGGAAGCTCCCTCGTCCTCGCCGTCGATGCCGCCGTCGTTGCCGCTGCCGTTGCCGCCGTCGTCCTCAGGGTGCTCGACGCGCGGCTCGGCGTTGCGCTCTGAAGCGCGGTTGGCGCGTGGGCGACCACGCGGGTTGTGGTTGGCGGCGGGCTCGGTGTTGGCCCTGCCGGACGTCCGTCGCGCGAGACGCGCAGCTCGCGTGTCAGTCATGGCGCGGAGAGGTTGAAGAAGTTGAAGACGCGCCTCAGCCCCCTACCTGGCGCGCCAAATGTCGGAGACTAGTCCCAGGAACTAGGGGTGTCTCTCAAGTGCCAGGAAACGAGTAAGGGGCTGAACACAACGTCAAACAAATCCTCAACAACCTCGGCGACGGTGCTCGTCGAGCTCGGTGAGGAACATCACGACAGAGAGGTAACACGAGCCGCTACCCAGGTTCAGGCCCACCGTGAGGTGTAAAAGCCCTACGTCCTGCTAAGATGTATTGCACTGCTTGGAGAGGTTCACAGTACAAGTGTGCTTGCCGAGGGCACTGCTGTGGCTATGGTGGACTATGGTGGAATGAGCTCCGTCTTCTTCTCAGACGTAGCTCCTTGGTTGTGGAATG
Source organism: Poa pratensis (assembly GCA_947311845.1). NCBI lineage: Eukaryota > Viridiplantae > Streptophyta > Magnoliopsida > Poales > Poaceae > Poa > Poa pratensis. Next base: position 3,823,375 of record CAMZMU010000075.1, read on the forward strand.
AGTTGTGAATGCGGGATCCCCCTCCTAGGTCGTACACTGGCTCCTTATATACTGGGCTTGGTCCTCTTCCCCGAAAACTCCGGCGGGAAGGGATACCACAATGCCGCCGAATTGGAGCACAGCGCACAGCGTCGGGGGCGTCCATGGACACGGTCCATGGCAGGGAGCACGTCGTCTTGGCAGAAAAAGCCACCGTCCAACCAGGACGGTGGGCTGGCGCTGCAGAGCTTTGGGGCGCGCCCCACGGTGACGTCGCAGTTGGAGCGTAGCGGCGGCCGGCCGCTTTATCACCAATTTGGCAAGTCTTGGAGTCCGCTTTGCTTGCCGCAGCTCCTTTGACCACTTTATACACGAGAATGGCAACTGCGGCGTCTTCGTCATCACGCGCAGGCGCGCGCGTCACTCTGCGGCGGGCGCAGAGCCCATGTGCGCTCTGCAGCGGCGCAGGAGCTTGCTTCCACTTGAAGGAACCCCGCGAGGCCTGAACCCTCGCCGAGGTTCTGTAGCCGTTGACTTCTCGCGAGGGAAAACCTCCCGAGGGTGGCGCGGAGACGCGCCAGGGCCTGAAGATCTTCTAGGAGAGGCCTTCCCGAGGCAGAGGTCCCTCTCGAGGCCTCCAGGCCGATCGTTTGGTCCTTAGCAGAAATGCTCAGTCGAGCAAATAAGCCCTCGCGAGGGAAAATGCCTCGCGAGGCTCGCCAGGCTGAAGCCTGGTCCTTAGCAGAAATTCCTGCGGAGCGTTCGAGGGCTGTGGCAGGCCGGCCCATGACACCCTGGTTTTCACTGGGCCGACAAATATCTAGATTTTGAGAAAATACAAATCAAAACAAGTGTCATAATTTAAGCTTTACGGTATTTCTCCACTACTCCATTCTTAAGTAAATGATCCACAAGTTTAAACATTTAATCTAATTCATCTCTCAAAACAATTGACAAGCATCAAATTATTCAAGACAATGATCTACAAGATTATGCAAGCTTTTTCCTTATACCACTACCACATGACATTTTCTGCACCAACACATTAACCAATTCTCCAAACAAATATAAGTGAAGCAAGAGAGTATGTCGCAGCAGTGGAACATGGGGTTCCCCTGATGCTGCCAAAGTGGTTCCACGACCTGGACCCACCAAGAAGATGGACAAGGCAATGAGTCAAGACCGACAGATGGGTCAGCCCATCTGCCCCAAGGAAACCGATAAGTTCGACATCGACAAGCTACGGCTAAGGACCATGTGACCTTCTGGGGTCACCCACCACCCGGTGTACAAGGCGGAGTACCCGTGGGTCCAGGCGCCCGGCAGGAGGCCAAGCATGCCCCCGGGTCCTCCATCCGTACAGCTGAGAGGATAAGCACGCCAGCTCGTGCCGGAAGCTGGTAGAAGACTTGGGCGCCAAGACGAAGGACGCCCCAGTGACGTCGCCACGAGCGTGGTTGGTGGGGCGGACAGGCTTTGTCCGCCCCGCTTTTCCCCAAGGACGGACGACCGCGCCACCCCACAAAAGATACTTGGAGGAGAAGAGGCCACGTCTCTTCCAAAGACCACCGGGGGTTTCCCGCCTAAAACCCCTCATGCTCCTCGCGTGCCCTTGTCGGATCCCTTAGCCTATAAAAGGAGGACCGAGGCACCGGAGGAAAAAGGGGAGGAACAAGTAGGATCCAAGCTGAAGATGGTTTGGAGGGTAGAGAGAGGTGATCTCCCTAGGGCAGGATCTGCTCTTCGTCTACCTCCGGCCGGAACTCTATCGGGTTCATCCCTGAACACCCTTGTAAACCACACCATGATGAACATCGCAATCCAGACATGTAGGAGTAGGGCTTTTAGCCTCCGGGCGGCCTGAACCTGGGTAAAACTCATTGTGTCTATGTGTTGTTTGCCTACTCGTCCCGGCGAAGAACTCGTCGATCTCCTCCCGGGAGAGGCGACTTCCAGCCTCCTTCGCGCCCTGTGCCGAACCTAAAAAGGGAGTATCCTCAACTCCCGCTATCCGTGATCCGATACACGACATCTGGCGCGCCAGGTAGGGGGCGCAAGCGCTGGATTCGTCTTCTTCAACTCAAGATCATCGTCAAGTTCTACGTCAAGCACTTCGTCCGGGACAAGATCTGCGTCGAGCTCCGCACCCCCAACAAGATCTCGTTCGAGAACTTCACCTCTGCTAGGTCTACATCGACATTGAACAAGGGCGACTGTGGACGCTGCTACCGAAATGGCGCGGAAGAGAAGGGCCAAGGCCGTCATGGAGTGTCTGCGGTATCCGGGGCTCGGTTTCATTCTGGAAGAATCTTCATCGACACCTACCACTCAAGATCAGGCTTTTGGAATACAGTTCGTGTACCCGGCGGCATACATCAGTCCCTTGGTCAGCGAGGAAAGGCCTCAGGGAAGTGCTATGAGCATTGACGTACCTCTCTCCCCGTGGATGCACGGGGTTAGGGAGGAACTCTGCTCTGATGTACCACCTACAGTGTAGCCTCCAAAGGACGATGAACCTCCCCTTGAGGATCCCCTCATCTATGTGCCACAAGAGATCAAAATCCCTTTGGGCAAAGATGGCCAGCCCGGGGTGTGGTGCATGTATCACAGATCTGACAAGCACAGCCTTGAGAATTGTCGACAATTCAACGACTATCAGAAGCGCCAGAAGAATGGGGAATGCTATACCTGCGGAGAACCAGGACATATCTGCAGAGATTGCCCCCTCACCATGAAACCAAAAAGATCCAAGGCCAATCCTGGAGCGCCACAGAAAGGGAAGTCCTTTAGAACTTTCGCCAATGCCTCTACTCAAACTGAGGGGATTGAAGAGTCTTGTCCGTCACAACGGACTCAAGACAGTCAAAGATTAACCGCTGCCAGCTGGGATCAAACTTTCGTCTACAACAATCCGCCGGAGGAGAATGGGACCTCCCGGGTCATATCGTGACGATACACCCGGGACAAGTGGACCTCCTCAGAAGTACTGGATCGCTAGGTGGTTGGCCTCTGGGCCTCCGGAATGAGCAACATCAAGGTCTCCGGACGGCGTCGTCACTACGCCAGCCAGTCGCCGATTTAACCATGTTAATAGTCTCACATTATTGGTTTATAGAGAATCCTCATGGGTGGCCTCCGGGTTTTCGCAGCACAAGGGTCTCCGGACCGGAGTTGTCATCACGCCAGCCAGTTGCCGAATCACCAGAAGGGTGGCCTTCGGGTCTCCGAACCGGCCCCAGCCAGCCTGTTGTGCCTTCAGACGGCATGCAAAGGCCAGTCCCCGTAGGGGTTTACTGGACAATTGGGTATTTCGGCATGGAAGCCCTGTTCCCGCCAAGAATTGCTAGACATGATAGAATTATGACTGAAACACGGCATAGAAGACCCGCTACGGTGGCAACGCGACGAAGTAATTGCCGAAATACGCCAAAGGACGCCAATTGCGAGCTAAGTATAAACGCGCTCGTGCGGGCCTTTTCCTGGTTACGTCAGTTTTATGCACTTTGGCTAAGACGAAAGCGGGTGTTATCTTGGGGCAGCGCCTTCGCGATAACGCTGCTAGTTTCCCTCTAGCAGTGGAGTCATGGGCGAGGTCTGTGCGGTCAGGAGCGATGGGTCCTTGGGGGGGTTACGCCCTGTGTCAGTACTTTAGACCCGTCTGTTTGCTCATGGCTGGTTTAGCGCTCGCACCCTTGGATCCTTCCTGAGAGCGTTCAGCCCCCACGAGTGCAATAAAACTCATGTAATTTGGGAAAAGGTTATTTACATTCAAAGTATAAGTTCATAAGCCTCTTTTGGCGGTACAGTTGCAAAAGCTGTTTTACGGTCTTTGGTATTGCCCTGTCCTTTTCAGGACTTCACAGGCTCACGGGTCGTCTTCACGGAAAAGACGCTTGAGGATCTCGTCCACCAGACGGGTGACGTCTGGAGGAGATGGCGTCTCGGGTACCAGTCTCTCCAGCTCGGACAACAACGAAAGCTGCGGGTGCCGCCGATGGAGGGCTATGATGATCTGGGTGGTCGCCTGACGAACAGCCTGCTCTCCTGCCCGGCGGGAAGTTCTGCTCGTTTGCTCCTTGATGCCGCCTACAAGCGTTGCCACATACTCCAGGAACACGAGATAGTGATCAAAGGTGCGGGAGTGGTCATCCCTGAGAGTGGGCGGGGAAGGCACCCCCAGCTCATTGAACTCTTTCACAATTCTTGAAGACCACGAGTGCATCTTGAGCAAGATATTGTTGTCCTCGCGCCGGTGAAGCCTGAACTTATGCTGCTCCTCCTCAAGAGCGGCCTTGGTCTCTACCAACTCAGCCTGCACCGCTTTAAGCTGGTTGGACACCTTCTCGTTCTGGTCCCAAGAAATCTCCGCCTGTGACTTAGACGCTTCCATGGCTGCGCGGCCGGTGGCCAACTCCTGAGTCTCAGCCTTCCGGGTAACACTCATCCGAGCGGCGGCTTCATCCCTGAATGCCAACGCCTCCTTCAAGCGTTGGATTTGCTTCTCCAACTCGGCGCGACCAGCAAGCGCGGCTTCTCGGTCTTCCTCGGCACGAGCGAAGGCCTCCCGCTGTACGGCAATGGTGTTGGTGCTGGATTCTACCTGCCGCCTCAGCTCATTCTTCTCATCATGGGCTCCGGAAGTCCAACCTCGCCTGCCTGAGACGTTCTCGCTCATAGTCAAGATCTCCAGCCAACCTCCGGAGACGCCTGTCCTGGGTGCGATGATCTCATCCTTGGCCTATAAGTCCTCTGCGTTCTCCAGCTCAACTTCCTGGTGGGTCCATCCTGCTGCGTTCTCCATCCCCTGCTCCAAGCGGTCCTCATCTTGGTACGCTCTCAGTTGGAACTGCTCCACGGCTTCGAGGTGGGCTCGTTCCTGATCTTCGAGGCGGCGAAGACGCCGCCGCAGCTCTTCCTCTTGACGAGCTACTCTAAGCTCACGAGCGTGGAGCATCTCTTCATCCGCAGCCAGCATCATCTCTCGCGCATGCGAACTTCCCCGTGATCGGGGCCAGCTACCACTTGCTTCTCGATCTTGGCGCGAGCAAAGGCGAGGAACTCTTCGGCACTGGACAATGCCTTCGTGAAGCCAGCTGCCCGCGCGTCTTCCCTTGGGAGGGAGGAGGCACCCGTGGGCTTCGTCACGACGGCGCCGCGCGAGGACTGACCGGATTCAGTCCTGCGCTCTTGGCGGGGTTCTGGGGGCTCCACGTCGCGCCTGCCCCCGGGAGACTCCGGCGCCTCAGGATCTGCACCACCTATGGTGAGTAAGTTTTCAAGGGCCACACCACAGCCACGGAAAGACAACGACCACAACGTCGAAAAAGCCTACCCGAGGACAACAAGGAAACCGCTGGCACTCTCGCCGGAGGGGTCGGCTCTTGAACCCGGGGAAGGGGCGTCCACACCCCCGACTCTTGGGCACCACGCTGCGGGGAGTAAGCATCGGGAGGGGCTCCAGCCGGAGCCGGGGGCTTCTCCATGCTCATCGCGGAGCTTTCCACGGCCTCTCCCGCTTCTTCGTTGTCCTCAACCCGGCAACACTTCCTCGAACTCTCGGGTTCTGGGGACCTGCAAACAAAGCAAGACATCACGCCATCGGAACCTCAAGCGAAGATTCACAATTTTGGTCAAAGAACTCGGACTTACCCTCGAGTCCGCTTGGTCCGGAGAAGCTCCAGCTTTTCTCCGCCAGAGACTCGGAAAGATCCGGCAACGACATGCTATCCTCGACACCTTCGTCGACCAGGAGCGAAGGTGGAAGGGCTTCGGAGTCATCTTCCGACTCCGGCTCTCGTGCGGGTTTGAGTGCACTGGCTGCTCCGGGAGCGGCTCCACCACGGCATCCTCATTCCTCGCTAGGACCTCCCCCACCTCTTGGGGAGGCGCAGAGTCTGCATACCTGGCAGGCTCAGCTGGGGAATGTTCTTCTTCGACTTCGTCGTCAGAAGGACCTGGCTCCTCCGGGGAAACGGCCCCGCAAAGTGAATCGACGGACACGGAGGGCCTCGTCCCAGTGCAACTTTCTGCTCAGGAACAGGAAGAGGATCCAGGAATTCGGTGCCGAAGACCCCAAGTGCATTGCATTCCGGCATGGGAACCGGGCACCCGCATTACTTGAGCCTTCAAAGAGGGTCAGAACATTTGGCGGAAGATGATGCGGAACCCCCGAGAGCAAGAAGAGCATCTTGCTCGACCATTCCTTCCGCTGCATGAGGAATCCAATCCTCGGCCGAGCTTTCCACAGTGGCCGAGACCTGTGCTGCAACGGGGCGATCCCTCTCCGAATGAAGTCACCCACAATCGCAGTGCATGTCAGCTTTTTTGCGGAGCTCTGCAAGCCTTTCAATAATCAGGAGGAGGGCCAAACCTTGGGAGCTCCTATCTTTGGAGTTGGCCAGACGCTCGGCAGGGAATGATGGCCCCATTACTCCGACTGACGCGGGGATCGAGGAGACGTTCCGCTTCCGGCGCTTCCTCCCGTTGGATTCAAGATAGACGTTGGTCATCCGTGCGAACCGCAACGTTCGCTGCGACCAAGTATAAGAAGACTCGGGGGCTCGTCTCTACTTCGCCCTGGCGAGCCTCCGCCGAAACAGACAAGACAAGATGCTGAGTACCCACTTTGGCCAACTCTTTGGCCATAGCCCCGGCAGCAGCTGAAGCAAGAGCCGCTGGGACCATGCCCGGGGGCTACTGTTGCAGCAATGGAACATGGGGTTCCCCTGATGCTGCCAAAGTGGGTCCACGACCTGGGCCCACCAAGAAGATGGACAGGCAAGGAGTCAAGACCGACAGATGGGTCAGCCCATCTGCCCCAAGGAAACCCGACAAGTTCGACATCGACAAGCTACGGCTAAGGACCAGGTGACCTTCCGGGGTCACCCGCCACCCGGTGAACAAGGCGGAGTACCCGCGGGTCTAGGCGCCCGGCAGGAGGCCAGGCATGCCCCGGGTCCTCCATCCGTACAGCTGAGAGGATAAGCACGTTAGCTCGTGTCGGAAGCTGGTAGAAGACTTGGGCTCCAAGACGAAGGACGCGCCCTAGTGACGTCGCCACGGGCATGGTTGGTGGGGCGGACAGGCTTTGTCTGCCCCGCTTTTCCCCAAGGACGGACGACCGCGCCACCGCACAGAATATACTTGGAGGAGAAGAGGCCACGTCTCCTCCAAAGACCACCGGGGGGTTTTCCCGCCTAAAACCCCTCACACTCCTCGCGTGTCCTTGTCGAATCCCCTTAGCCTATAAAAGGAGGACCGAGGCACCGGAGGAAAAAGGGGAGGAACAAGTAGGATCCAAGCTGAAGACTAGACTAGGTTTCGGAGGGTAGAGAGAGAGGTGATCTCCCCAGGGCAGGATCTGCTCTTCGTCTACCTCTGGCCGGAACTCTGCGGGTTCATCCCTGAACACCCATGTAAACCACACCATGATGAACATCGCAATCCAGACATGCAGGAGTAGGGATTTTGGCCTCGGGCGGCCTGAACCTGGGTAAAACTCCTTGTGTCTCTGTGTTGTTTGCCTATTCATCCCGGTGAAGAATTCGTCGATCTCCTCTCGGGAGAGGCATCTTCCAGCCTCCTTCGCGACCCGTGCCGAACCTAAAAAGGGGGTATCCTCTACTCTCGGTGTCCGTGATCCGAGACACGACAGAGTACTTTCTATAAAAGAACTAATAGCTCTGAAAAGGAGATACATGAAAAACAAGAGCTAGAAGCTAACATAGCAAAAACTGAATACTCAACAAATATAAGTGAAGCACAAGAGTATTCTACGAAAAAGCGGAGCGTGTCTCTCTCGCAAACAAGAATAATAGAATCCAACATTGTAATGATCAGCAAACAAAACAAAAACAAACTGAAAGCAAAACATAAATGACGCTCCAAGAACAGCACATATTATGTAAAGGAATAAAAATATAGAGTCATGGGATCGACCTGATTAATTGATGATGAAGAAAGGGATGCCTTGGGCATCCCCAAGCTTAGATGCTTGCGACTTCTTGAATATTTGGTGGAGGTCTAGGGGAGCCTCCCAAGCTTGAGCTTTAATCCCTTCTTGATCTTTTTTCAAATCGGAACTATTTGTTTTATTTGATTGTAAACTATTTGGATTATTTGCTTAAATTTTGATGGAATGGCCAAGACAAAAATTATCAAAAAATGGATAGGTGGACCAAATGGGTCGCCCCGTTGGTTGCACTGGCTTGGGAAGGACGGACATGGGCCGGGCGATTGTCGTTTGGCGACCCAAACGGATAAATCGCGGACAAAAGTGGTGTTTGTTTGCGTCAGCCTGTTGGAGTCGCCCTAACCTTGTAATTCTCACATGTAGAAAACTTGAGCATTGTCCACGGTCGCGTGGGGTCTAATGTAAATTGATCATGTGGGCCAACGTACACATAGACATTACCAACAAAAGATCTCATTATCAGACTTGAAACTTCAGGCGAAACAACAACCTAATGAAAAGTACTATATGCTGCTTCTGGGCACTTAAAATACAATATCCAGATATAGACTAGCTGCTAAGTCAAAGCACGTTTGGCAATAAAACAAGGAGGATCTCGGCCATATTTAGAGAATTCCGGCTAAAATATCTGAGAGAATTTACCACTCTAAATTATTGTGAGATTATCTTACGATAAGAGACAAAACATGAATACCACTCTAAATTATTGTGAGATTATCTTACGATAAGAGAGGAAACACGCAATCAGAATTCGGTGCGATTATACTAGATGCATAGTAGAAAGTGTAAAGTAGGCTACACCAAATACAAAACTGCTTCTCAGAATAAGACACATGACAACTCTGAAATTCCCGGATTCTCCCACAGAAGGCAATCATACTCCCTCAATGATCAATCTTCCCCGATATCAAAATTTATCAATACACTAGGTGTCTACATCAGAGCTTTATCCTATGTCATCCCAAGGTATCAGAAAGGGTAGCAAGACCATCAGGCGTACAACTCAGACAGATCGTTCTCATACTTCTTCCTGATCACCTCCCTCTTGAGCTTGAGGGCAGCTGTGACGAGCCCCGACTCAGGAGTCCATGGATCTGGTATCAGCTTGATTTTGGCTGGCGTCTCAAACTTCTCTAGTCGTGCTTGCTTCGCGACCTGAAGTACAGAAAGTGGATGTCAGTACAGAAACTGCTCTCCACACGATATTCAGGATTTGTCTAGCTTAATCTGACTGCAACTCAGTATGCTCTTGGATCAGACGATGCATTATGTTCAGTTTTTGGCTTCAATATGTACAAGTCTTCCCATAAATGTGCATATATAGTTACGGGCCAATGTTTGAAAGTGGCAACCACAAAATCTTCCACTACTCTTTAGAGTAATGAAAACACCTACTAAGAAATTATAACAAACCAAACTGTAAATAAAATCATGTGCTATTGCTCAAAATTTCCTTGTTTCTTTCATTTCAAATACTGCTGCGAATCTTTTCTCATTGTCATGACTGTAAAGATGAACTTTAAGACAATGCTAGGAACATCCTGGATGCTAAATCTGTATGGTTACTAATTTACATATAAATATACTAGGATAAGCACTAATTTGAGAATGATCTATGTCTAATGGAATTCAACAAAGTCAAGGAACCAGAAGTTGACTAAGAAGAACAGAGAACACAAACCGTTGCTAAAGATCCAAGCACTTCTTTGACAGCCTCTTGCTTCTGGCACAAATCAGAGAAATCGCTGTATGCAAGTCCTTGCTGCAATGCCCACTTTTCCAGTTCACTCTGTGCAGCTACCACCAGTGCAACGCAGTAACTGTTGAAAGGATCGGCATGGATCATGATGTTCTCAACATATGGGCTCATAGCCAACGCAGCTTCAACCTGTGATCATCCAATCAGTTAACATAAGTGCTACTGGGCACTTATCTCACATTCTCACCAGAGCAAGAACACTGTTTACCTTCCCCAGAGATACATATTCACCATGCTGAAGCTTCACGATGTCTTTCTTGCGGTCAATGATTTCAAGGCAGCCATCTGGATGAAAACGCCCAATGTCACCAGAATAGAACCATCGCAGACCTCTTTCGTCATCCTTCACATGATAAAGGAGGCACGTGTTAGACCAATATTGTGAAAGAGAAGTCACTGATCACTAGTAATGATGAATGATTTGGTGTGTGAACAGATCAGTAACAAGTCGACGACATACCTTATAGACTTCACTTGTTTTAGCTTCATTCTTGAAATAGCCCTTGGTTACATTGGGGCCTCCTATGACTATCTCCCCCGAGGCATTGGTGAATCAGTTGTTAAGTATCCACCTTCAACCCAGTCTATCAACTGCAAAATACAGTTTCCATTATGTTGAAGAATTGTGAGGTAATAGGTCAGATATCCCACAAAGTTAAAGATCAGGTCAGAAATGTCAAAGCATGAACTATTGTATGGACAAGAAAAAAATAACAACTTAATTCCTCTCATTAAGGAATACCTTCATGACATTGGCCTTGTCAGATATCAAACAATATAAATGGTAACAATAGAAGTTGGAACGGGAACTAAGGTATTTGATGTGGAAAATGGGTCCATGTCATATCTAACCTTGATATATGAACAAGGTAGTGGAGCACCGACACGCCCAACAGAAGTGTCATCGTACTCAGAAATGTTCCTCCAGCACAAGTTTCAGTCAGGCCATACCCTTGTCCTATTGGAGCCCTGAATTTGCATAAGCCTTAGGACTGTAAACTAGGTTGCCAGTAATAACATGAAATCATGTTGTAAATAATCTTACCGAGACATATATTGATAAATCTCTGTGTATCTCCGGACAGAGGTGCTCCACCAGAGAGTACAAAGCGAATCTTTCCTCCCAATATTGCACGCACCTTTGTGAAAACTAGCCTATCCCACAACAGTTTCTCTACTCCCCATGCACCAAGCCAACTTCCATTGATAGCAGCAAGCCGACGGCTATAGCCAATGTCAAATAATTTCTTCGCTGCACCACCATTTGCATCCACCTAAAACCATCTCAATGTGAAAACTAGCAGTCAGTAAAGAAATGGGAGCACAGGATAAACAGAGTAACGGGAAATACCTTTTTTCTTACACCATCACGGACACGATCAAGTATAGCAGGTACAGCAGTCATCAGTGTTGGCTTCAGTGCAGAAGCATCACCTAGAGTCCCTTTTTTTATTTTGCTTGATGTATCAGTCAGGGTCAAAGCTGATCCATATCCAATGGAGGCCCCAACAGCAGCCATAAGCGTCTAAAAATAATAATACTTTCAGACAGATGATCAAACTTAATGAAGAAAAATGTTAATAAACAGTTACCTCAGCCGCCAACTCAAGAATGTGCGCAAGTGGAAGGTAGGCCATGTATATGTCCTTTTTGCCGAGTTCAGGCACAATGGTCATAACTGCTGAAAGTGTAGCCAAGACGTTGCGGTGCGTCATCATAACTCCCTACAAGAAAAGATGGGGTACATATTAGTTCATAAGATGTAAGATAGGATTAAACATGTATAGCAAAGGCACATCATCCTTTGAATTATGAAAAAATAATTGCAGACAAGCACATATTTGCAGCATAATGAACAGTGAAAATCAGCGAACCTTGGGCAACCCAGTGCTGCCACTTGTGTACATTATCACTGCAACATCAGATGGCAGAGGCATGTTTGCATCAACAGGTGTTTCAGTTCCTAATTTGACTACTTCCTCAAAGGACGCAACTTTCCAGCTAGTGCTGTTTTTAGCTAGAGAAACTTCAGCTGAGATGCCTTCCTCATTGATGTAAATCACACGCTTCACAGTGTCAAGTTGCCAACCTATGTCAATCAACTTCTTTAATTCCTTCTGACCACATACTACAGTAGTGACCTCGGTCTGTAGAGCAAAAGGGAAAATAAAATATAAATCAACCAAACAGTAAATGAGTGTTTATTACATTACGCGATAACCTTTGGAGTAAGCTAGCAACTGCTGAAAAGTATTTTTAGCCTATCTATAACGAAAATGCTACAGAAAGTCTACAATTTCTTTCTTCATAAAATATTATAAGCAGACCACATCAAGAAAAACATAGCATAGAGCAAAAGATAACTGTACAACATATGCGACACAAGTGATAGTACAAACCTCATTTAGTGAGTGGCATAGTGCTTCCTCCCCCAAGGAAGCATAGATGGTGACAACTGATATGTTCTGTCTGAAGCATGCCTTGGAAATACAGAAGCAGTAAACTCAGTACATGAGAACAGTGACAAGAGTTCAATATAACATTATGAAGACATGCCAATGAATAGCTACCAGAATAATTGTTTCTTGCGAAGAGCCAACTCAAAATTAGTATAGAGAAAACGGGAACGCTCATCTTCCCCTCGCGTCGCCCCCCAGCGGCGCTAGGGGCGACCACCAAAGCGCCGCTCGCCCTCACTCGTCGGCACCGCCCTGCTGCTGCCGTCGCCGGCCTCGGCCGCGGCGGTGGCGGCACCCCTCCGTTGCTGCCAAAAGGTGGCCAGAGGGGAGGCCCTCGCTCTCGTATGGTGGACGGCCGGCCCGTGGGGGCGGCGGCGGCCGGGGGCAGAGGAAGCCGAGCCGGCGGGCTCGGGCGGAGGAGCTGGTGTGCGGGCGTCTGGCGGCGTGGGAGGAGGCGGCGGCTCCGTCGCCTGCGTCTGCGGGGATGGCCGCGTGCTCGATGGGCTTGGCGGGCCCGATCTGGGCCCGTCGGGCCCAAGCTGTGGCGGCGCGTGGGGTGGTTTCTCCCTGGTCCGGTGGGCGAGGAGGCCGGAGTTGTGGTGCGGCGGAGGTGCTCCGGCGCCCGGGCGGCGCCCCGGGTCGGGATGGTGTGGGGTCGGGTGTGCGGGGCGGCCCGACGGCGGGTTGCTCGCCAGGAGCGGTGCGGTGGCCGGAGCTCCTCCCGGCTTGGTGGCGGCGTCGTGCGGGGGGAGCGGGAGGCGTGCTGGTCCGTTGCGGCGCGTGGTTGTGGGTCGCTCCCGGCTCCGGTTGTGCGTGCGAGCTGAGTTCGGGGATGGAGGTGAGGTGCGGCAGTGGCAGGGGTCGAAGGTGTGGAAGTTTTGGTGGTCGGCAACGAAGGAAGGAAGCTCGCAAGCCCAGCTCCAGTGGTCTTCTTCATCTGCGGCCTCTTTTCGGGTTTGGAGGAGCTCCGGGCGAAAGCCCTGCACTGACCACGGTCGGTGCCGACGACAATGGCGCTTTGGGCGTCATCTTCCTCCTTGGAGGTGTCGTCGTGGACTCCTTTTTCTCTCCGAAAAAGGTTCGGGTTCTCCGGTGAAAACCTAGGCTCCGGCTGCTCGGAGCGGACGACGACGACGTATCCGTCGTTTTCCCCCTTGGGGGCTTCGTCTTGGAGAACCAGCTGGTGTCTTTTGCGTGGAGTTCCTTTTGCGCCAAGGTTTTGCGGGAGGTGGCGGCGTGGGTGTCGAGGCTGGTGTGGCGGCAGCAACTGCGGCTGTCTTTTAGGCCGGGGCGGCGGCCCCGGATGTTGGTACGACGTCCGTGGTCTGCGAGCAGCTCTCCTTGGGCAGCTTGGGCTGCGGGTGGCTGCTTCGTGCGGCGTCGTGGCTCGGTGTCGAGCGGTGCTATGTCGGACGGCGGTCCCGGAAGGGGGTGCTGGCGGCGAGGCTGTCGGGGCTGCTGGGGCAGCGGCAGCAGCGGTTGCCTTTTAGGCCGGGGCGGCGGCCCCGGATGCTGGTACGACGGCCGTGGTCTGCGCGCGGCTTACCTGGTGCAGCTTGGGCTGTGGGTGGCCGTGTCGTGCGGCGTCGTAGCCCGGGTGTGGGCGGTGGCATGTCGGGGCGGCGGCCCCGGAAGGTGGTCCAGGTGGTTTGCGCAGGGCGTGATGGAGGGTTGGATGTCGGGGCAGCGGCTCCGAGTTTTTTTCTGCATCATCGAGGGCGTTCCTCCTTGTGTCGTGTGGGCGACAAAGGCTGCTCTCGGTGCTGTTCGTCGTTGAGGCTCCCCGGTGGTGGCCGCTTTCATCTACGACGGAGTGTCCCGTAACTGCTCCTCCCATAGCAGTTGCGGATTCTTCTCTCCGGCAAGGGTGGACTGGTGGGGCTGGGCGTGGAGTGGGTGTTGTGTGGGCTCTGCCCCTGTTGTTGGTGTTTGTTGTACGGTTTTCGCCCGGTTTCTTCCACTAATAAACCGGGCACCTTCTGCTTAATTAATATATGGGGCAAAGCTTTTGCCCCACAGTTTCAAAAAATTAGTATAGAAGTCCACACATTCCAACATATAAATTCAAACTAAACAGATAAGGATGTTCAAATGGAACAAATTACATGTTGCTCGTAGGTGTATTTACCGGACTTTCAAAATCGATCAAGCTAGCAGCTGTACATTTCTATATGCTCCTTCAGGATTACTCCCTCTATTTCACCAGATTCGAGGACCTCAGGGTCTTCATTACAAAATACTTGCCCATTGAGTGAGTCAAGATGTACTTATTGCAACTTTTCCACACTCTACACCTACTTATATATTTTTAGAGAGCATACATGGTCGTACAATATCATTTAAAAAGGTTAAGCATGGGCATTTCTCAATCTTACTATTCTCGAATTTAACATTTCTTGGGTCTGCGCCCATGGCAGGTTGGGGAGAGTTATAGTGAAAGAGAGATAGTACAAGGTATATACCTATGTATAATTTGGTGTATATGCTCATTTTTTAAAATAAAATTGGGGTGGAACTGTATCCCCCAAGTCTCGATGCATCTAAAGTCTTCCACGACAACTACTATTGCCAGCCTGTCAAGCATTATAATATGAAACATCGGGCTAGCCAGACACATGAAATTTTTTATCCTCCGTTTACATGAGAATGCAAAGGGAAGAACAAAATGGTGTCGGGATATCCTAGTTGAATATCCATTGTTCACAAAGTATTGTGCATAGAGAAATTTTAGTAGTGATCAGCATTTCCACTCGCTGAATATCTAAAGAGAACAAGATAACTGGAGAATTCATTTTGAATTCACAGTGTGTGTAGAACTTACTCTGGTATGTAGGAACCCTGACTAATATGTTTTTTTCTGCATTATATGTGCTCTCGAAATAAAGTGAACAGTGAATTACATTTACCTAAACAAAAGTATGCACAACACATAGTTCCACGTGAATAAAAACAAAATGCACAGATTGTTCTATCTATTGATGATTGGAGAAGAAAGAAGGATTACCTGCAGTGCAATCTGCCACTCGGCCCGTGTCTCGGCAAAAATAGCAACACGCTCAGTCTTCTGGTGACCTAATTGAATCAATCCTGATGAAAAGTTGCAAACACTCTTAAAGGCCTCAGCATAACATTTCCACTCATACTCCCCCAGATGAAGCTTCTCAAAGGACCTCCCATCAGGCGATGATTCCATTTCCCTTGAAATGAGCTTCCTGGTGCCAAGGAGGGGCATGTAGACATATTCCTTGCAGGCATGCTCAAATAGCTCAGCAAGCGTGGTGACCCCTTCCCAGTGCGTTTCGACAGGATGTTCAAATCGATGGTTACGGATCGCATAGCCAGCCTCACCACCAACATCAACTGGCACCCCTCTCATCTTTTCATCCTTTCTTCTTTTCTGGAGCAGAAGAGAGACTGCGATGGGCACAAGAAGGCCAAGAACATAAGGATTCATACTTGCGCAGCCGTGATCGGACAGCTAGGGCTACAGATTCCAGATGCCTCGCAGAGAGAACCTGCAAAATATATCACATGGGGTAAGAAAATTGAAATTCCGGTACAGATTGTAATGGAGAAAGATGTTTTGCATACAAAGAACTAATTGCATGATTAGTCTTGTAGTGTACGTTGTACATCCACTCCACCAATCAACAGAATATCAACTGGCGAAGTATAAAGCATTTTAGCAGTCAAGGTAAAGTGAGATTAATTCATAAAGACGTCACTTTTACATCTAAAGTCGCGTTTTGCAAATGCGGTTACTTTTTACATACCACAGATGAGTAAGAAATGCAGTCACTTTTCCGGGCATCAAAAGTACCATCCGAAACTGAAACCTAGTGGAATCTACCTGTGCACCCCCTCCGGTAGTTTGGGACGGAACTAACGTACCACACCACCATGGAACAGAAAGGGGAGCGCCACTACTACCCAAAATACAGCGTCAGCACTATCTATCTGTCTTCACGGATATAACCCAGTACCCAGCGTAACAATGTCACAAGGAACCCATTCCGACAGAGGCATTGAAACCTAGGAAGGAAATCTAGCGAGGAGTTGCTCAGATTCTCTAGATTCCACGACCACGAACGGTGGTTGAGATGTTGCGAGGGTGCGGAGCGGAGGATGCGGGTGCGTACCTTCTGGAGAGGCGGCGCAATGGGCGCGAAGCTTCTGGAAGGGAGGAGGCGTGACGTCACGCGGAGGAGGATCGATCGGCGCGGCGCGGCGGGGAAGAAGAGAGAGGGAGGAGGCCCTTCTCCAAGTCGCCAGCCGATAAATTCGCTTGAGGCCGGTGTGCGCTCTGGCCCCACCAATCCCCTCGCTTCTCCGCTATCCACTGAGGCCTGTGCCAACGCGCGTATCCTAGCTCGAAATCATAGGAGAAAAGCTGACGTGGATACGTAGTTAAGGAAGAAAGAGAACGTTGCTGTATGTATACAGAGAACCGGCTCTTGACGTTTAACTCGAGGCACAATAAATGTAAAAGCCATCCGGTGCATCCAGCCACCTCGTGTGACCATTCAGTTGGAATTTTTCTACCAGCTAATGTTGAATAGGGGGCAGGCCACAGCGTGGACCATATTCAGTTAGGCCATAAACCGATCTGAAATCAAACCTGTAGACACGGCTTGAAGAAACGATCCATTGACAGAGTCGTTTTTACCATGCCTGTTTCTTAGAAAGATACGATGTTTAGAACCGACGCATTGGCACAGGCCTGAGGCCCAAGGCCCAATCTCGGGATAACTGTTAATGGATGGGCCGACAAATTTATGTTCAATTTCTGATTGGATTAAGTATATTTTTCACCAGATGCTCAAAAAAAAAATTGTTCACACTGAAATCTATAGGATTGGACACAAATCCCCATGGACAATAAATTGGTATGTTTTGAACCCTTAAATCCACAACCGTCTAAATCACCCCGTCGGTGGTTTTTGGCGAATTTGGGCGGTTTTAGGCGAATTGGGGCAGTTTTGTTGGCATTGACCCTAGGTGCTGACGTGGTCGTTATCTGCTTTCCATGGGGACGCCGTTCTCCCGTCACCACCGTGAGATCAATTTCCTTAGCGCCTTGTTGGGCACGAGCCCCAGATTGGTGAGCACTTGGCCAGTCTTGGGGCACATCGACTTGACGGCTCCGAACCACTGCGTGATGGACACGTGGTCGTACGTCTGGCCACTGGAGGACACAACGGCTCGCGCATCAAGTCGAGGGAGATGGCGCAGCGGAAGTTGGATGGCGGCGCGGGAGGCTGCATCATCGTCGTGAAGATCCAGCAGCTTGGAGTCTAGCAATCGCGGCGTGGCTACGCGGAAGAGGACGCAATTGGCAACCCGAAGGAGGCCGACGAGGGCGATCATGGCCAACGTCCACCGCTCCGCCAATCGTTCGTTGATCTCCCGCTCCAAGATCTCAATCTCCTCGCTGAAGCTGGCCGGGTCGTTGATGGCCACCTCTTCGAGGATGGCCTCGAGCCGCTCCCACTCGGGAACGGTCTCCCGCTCGACCTCTTGGATGAGCGCCAGCACGCTGGCCTTGAGCACCCGCTCTGCCGCGGCCCCGGCGAGGGCCTCCGGCACTGGCGCGATGCGAGCGCGAGGAGGTCGGCCACGTCGTCGGCGAGGCCGAGCTCGGTTGTTATTTTGTGGTGATCCAAATTCGTATATACTGATAAAAGCCAACTTGTGACGAGGAGAGCGCAACCGACTTAGGGTTTTATGCCACCATATACCTCTTGTAAGCCGCCGGTTGGGATAAGTCACACGTTGTAAATCCCGGCGTTTGTAGCCTCACCTGATATAATGAAGTATTGCTGGCTGGCGCCCGTGATTTTTTCTCCTACATTGTTGGAGGGGTTTTCCACGTTAAATCTCGTGTCCCCATTAGTTGATCTTCCGCTTTCTTCGTCGTTTCTTTGCTATTGTTTCATAATATCAGTGACGGGGAGGATGTCGAGGAGCGTGGCGTGGTCGAGCTGCAGCTCGGGCACCCGCGGGGTGACCTCGTCGGACTGCAGCAACAAGCCCATGCGGCTGCGTGCATGGCGCAGTCCGCCACGAGGGCCTTAGAACCGTTGCAGCACGAGGAGCACCTCACAGAGGCACAACGAGGCCAACGGCGACGACCAGCAGGTCATCGAACACGGTGACGAGGAGCTTCGCCCGCCTGGACACGGACGTGAAGACCGCCCTGAGGAACAGCGCCGGCGGCTCAGCGGCTGCCAGGTCCTGCGCCACGTCAGCACCCAAAGGCAGCGCCAGCAAAACTGCCACAATTTGCCTAAAACCGTCCAAATTCGCTAAAAATCACTGGCGGGGGTAATTTAAACGGTTTTGTAGATTTGAGGTTTCATAACGTACCAATTTATTGTCTAGAGGGATTGTGTTCAATCCTATCAATAAGGGGGTAAAAAATATACTTAGTCCTATCTGATTAGACCCTGATCTGTTTAGCAGCATTACGAACCAAAACTCCATGATCTTAGTACATCCTAATTCAGCATAATATTCTCCGGCTTCAGGTTGCAGTTATTAAACCACTGTCGATGGGCACACGTGGTGAATTTTGACCAGCCTCCTTGCAACAGCTAAAGCAATGTCAAACTTTTCATGCAATACCTCTACACATGAGACAGCTATTATATATCTTGATAAATTATTTGACTTGATGGTAGTTGAATTTGTCACCCAGCCTGACACCGCTAATGGTGATCAACATCTTGACCACCATGTCAAAGTTGAGAATTCTGTGTTCCTGTACGTAGCTAGCATTATCAAACAAACGAGAAGTGCTCCTGTTCTTTCCGGAACTTTTTCTGCGCGAATTTTAAAGCGCACCAACGGCTGAGATTAGGGGTGTGAATCGCACCTGGTTAGCCTAATGAGACGGCAATTACGTCACTTCGAGATCCCGCACGAATCCAGCGATGCGGTTCAGGGTCCAAGCCCATGTCCAACTCAGCCCGCCGCAAACCCGGCGGTTGTCCAACCAGGGACGGAGCCAGGATTTTGACATGAGGGGGGCGAAGAATACGGGGAAAAAAATGTCGACACTCGCCTAAATCTATGTCATGTTTGTATTAGAAGAAAACTTGTGGAGATAAAACATCACAATATATGATGTCTCTCTATTGATATCATAAGAAAGAATATTTATTGGCAATATAAAGTGAAAAGTTAATTTTCACTAGATTAAATTTAGGTATGCGACTGCGAGTATAAAGCAATTGAAAGGCTCGATAATCTCGTTGGAGGTGTTATTCTTGTAATTTCTTTTCCAGTCTAGCAATCAATTCATCTCTCAATGAACAGAAGATGCATCCAATTTAAAAGTTAAATTGATCACCTTATAAAATATGGACCTTGAATAATTTGGTCTACACAAGCCGAAGCAGATAACCCGAAATTCCCTAATTACGTTTCAACTAACGTACTTCAGTTTTAAAGGCACAGGATAACCTAATATCACGAGATCAGCTTATGCCTAATACTAAAACGAATCAGGATTAGGAGAGACGAGTAAAATTACCCTACTTCCTTGCGTCGTCCACACAGATCTAGCGGCCGGCCGGCCGGACGTGCGCCCGCGTATGCTGTAGTTTGTAGATCGCCGCTCGGCCGCTTCCCTCCCACCTTCTGGTTTAATCGATTGGTAATTGGAATGGAAACCGTCTTCATCAGCAGCCGTCGCAAGCAGCAGGAAGCCAAGAAGTAAACGATGAAACAATACTTTGTTTTTTGCCAGCTTGTACTATTGTTGCTAGATGGGCTGATGGGCTTGAGGCATCATTCTCTGGTTCACGGCGATAGGGGGGCGAACTAAGCCGAAGAGGCCAAAATTTATGTTTTCGCTAATCGCTATTACAGGAAAACTAGATCGATAGGGGGGGTCTCGCCCCCGCTCGTCCCCCCTTCCCTCCATCCCTGTGTCCAACTTAGTACATCCTAATTCAGCAGAATATTCTCTTGCTTCAGGTTGTCGTTATTGAAACACTGACGATACCTCCTTGCAACAGCTAAAGCAATGTCAAACTCTTTGATGTACTCCTGCAATACCTCGACATGAAGCAGCTATCTTTGACTTGCAGGTAGTTGAATTTGTCACCCAGTCTGACACAGCTAATCATGATCAACATCTTGACCACCATGTCAAAAAAGTTGAGACCAAATTTTAAACCAAAGCTTGATTATTAATTCTGATATACAATACTAACGTTAACCAAACACACCAAACCATAATTTTATTTCAAACGCATCAAATAGCTAGTATATTACTACATGACTGCATAATTAATCTACTAGGGAGGCCCTGGTCACAAAACAAAAGCAAGACTGCTAATTCAGAGTACCCAGTAGATCTTGCCATCTCTATACCAGTTAGCACGGCAAACTGCTGGCCAATTGTGTCATCGGCATCAAAGGCTTGGCAACACAGAACTTGCCGGCGCCAAGGTACACCAGGTCGGTAAACATTGGAATCCAGTCTTCTTCCACGGGTGGGTTCAGATCTTCAAAAAGATGCCGCACAGTGGGTGGTTGTTGGTCCTGCTTCATCACAGAAAGGTCCAGAGCACACAAGTTTTCGCTTCCCAGGGAGAAGCCAAACCAGAGGTTGAACTCGGGGACATAGTGGGCTTTCCCATCGATGGGCAGCGTCCACTCCCCGACTTGCCTCCATTTCTCTGAGTTCTTCGAGGTGTCAAAACAGTAGGTGCCGCCAATGTGATGATCGCCCGATATACAGATGGTGGAGCAGCCGTCGTCGGCGTTGAGCATGGTCGTGTAGGAGGTGATGTTGGTTGGTTCGTAGCCACGGTAGCCAGGCCGGAGCGGAAAGGGAGGCGGGGGAAGAACCCGCCAGCGCCAGCCCGTACGCTTGTTGGGCAATCCTTTGATGCCGTACTCGAGGACCTCGAAGCAGGAGGTGTCGTACTCTTTCCTTGTTAGAGTATAGGATTAGGACTCCTAAAGTCGGTTGTTCTAGGTTTCTAATAGGTCTCATAGTCGGTTTGTAATACCTAGCCTAAGGCTGTGTTTGGTTGGGATTCCTGAGGCAGATTCACTGCCTGGAAGCTGGAATCTGAACCAAAGGGTTCCCAGGCCGGAAGCAGATTCTGGGAAGCAGCAGATTCCTGCAGTGCAAACTGGAAGTTGGTCCGACCCCAGATTCCACCAGATTCCGGATCTACTGGCGAAACTTTGGGAGAAAATCGAGGGAGAGGGAGTGGGTGGAGATGGTGGAGACGCGAAGGGTCATTACAGATATTTCGTATCGAATTCACAGTTGGCAGTTGTTACAACCAAACAGCTTCCAGCTTTCCCACAGCAGATTTCTCACAGCAGATTTTCCACAGCAGATTTCCCACAGCTGATTTTCAGGAATCTACAGCTCAACCAAACACACCCTAAGTCGGTTTGTACCAATATATAAAGCCATGTACGCAGCACCCAATATCAATCAATAATATTCCGCAATACATCTTCTATCATGGTATCAGAGTAGTTCGCTCCGCGGCCTAGGGTTTAGCCACCAAACGCTTCCGCCGCGCCGCCCCCGGGGAGATTCATCTCCGCCGGGGGCTGCGCAAGTAGATTAGTTCTTCAATCATCGAAATTTTCTCGCCGGCCACTTAATCGGCTTTTCTTCTTCTTTCGCCGATCATAGATCGGATTGCGTCGCTCGCCGCCTGTCGTCCTCGTGCGCCTCTACTCCAACATGTCATCGACTCCTCTCCGGCAACTACTCATCATCGACCGTGTGAAGGACACCGTACACGGCGCCACGCGCCGTCGCCGGCTGCAACCTCCGCCTGTCGCCATCACACCGGATCGTCTTCGACAACATCGACCGGGACAAGCTCGCCCCCAAGTACGCGCCTCGCCGTCAACATAGGGCTGCACCAACAACGCTCGTGGTCATCATCGCCGACAAATTTCTGTATCAACAACGTCTCCGGCATCTTCTACCTCTACATCGCCGACAACAATCTACGCCAACAACGTCCTGGCATCTACTACTTCTACTCCAACAAACGTCTTCAACAACCACCACGCCGTCTTCGTCCACTGCAACCGAGCCGCCAAAGTTGCAGTCTATTTTATTTTACACAATTTACTTTTTTTTTCCCAAACCTTTTCGTCTACTCCGGCAACAAACGGCGGAAAATCTGCGCTACGCACCGACCGAATTCGAAGATCTTCTCTACTTCTTCATCCGACTCTGGCTCGCAAGGTTCATGGTGGTCCCTGTCTTCGCATGTCCGGTACTGGCAACACCGGCGCGTGCCTTCGTCCCCGACGCGCTCCCGAGTCTGGCAAGCTCGGCAATGCGTGCCGCCTACCTCGTCTACACCAAACTCCAGCAAAAGTCTATCTCGTCTACCCCAACAACGGCAACATCGACCACAACTACAGCGCCCACAACTCGGCTACATCGACATCGGCATTAAGGGCTATCACCTCGGCTCCCTCTCCAGTTCGTGACTTCAGATTGTGCTCCAGTCAGACCGTCCGCGACGCTCCAGCTGTTCGCGTCACTACCGATCCGACTGCGGGAGGATGTTAGAGTATAGGATTAGGACTCCTAAAGTCGGTTGTTCTAGGTTTCCTAATAGGTCTCATAGTTGGTTTGTAATACCTAGCCTAAGTCGGTTTGTACCAATATATAAAGCCATGTACGCAGCACCCAATATCAATCAATAATATTCCGCAATACATCTTCTATCATTCCTCACGTTGTGGAACCGATGCGCGGCCGCCCCGGGGAATCTGTCGATCACGTAGAGGCTGTTCTCGGCGACGCCGGGTACGACAATGGAGAGACACGCGGGGTTCCATCCCTTGGGCTCGTTGAGCCAGGGCAAGTTGAGGAAGAGGCGCTCGTCGGCGTCATAGAGCACCGTCTCGCCGGCCATGTTGGCGCTCACGATCTTGCCTTCGCTGCCGCGGCTGCCCAAGAGCGTGAAGAAATCCAGGTCGCCCTCATGCGGAGCGAAGCTCACGACTGGGTCCGGCAGAGTGAGCATCTGCATTCCCTGAGTAGAGTCCACCCCCTTGTTTGCTTTCGATGCTGCTGCTGCGTCATCTGCTGACTCGTAGAAGAGAGGCTTGTAAGGATCGAATCGGCGCAGCGAATGAACGCCGGTGGAATTATTCCTCACCACCAGATTAACAACTCGCCGTATCATCTTCCACCCAAGAATCGTAGACTGGCTAATAAAACGAAAGAAAAAGGGTAAATGTTGAGATGTTCAAAAAGGTAGAGGCTTTCGCCTAATAACAAACCTGATGAAAACCTAATGATCAACGAGCAAGGTCTTCGCCAAGAGAGGGACGGGATTGATGCGGCGGCGGAGATTGGGGAGGGCGAGCTCTTCGCGTACTTTTTTTTTTTTGAAATTAGCTCTTCGCGTACTTGGGCCATGGGCTCAACAGACAAAAAGGCTCTGTCCATTTATTTTATATTTGTAGCTGTAGCTAGACCGGTTATTTGAGAAAATCTTGCACAACACCCGTTGCGTTGTTTACCGGAACGACGCCCACAGGCAATGCAGAGCTCACAAAAGGTGACTGCAGTTATGCAAAATTGTTCTGGCGAGCTGCCAAGGAAATATTATTGGTGAAGCTGCCAAGACTACATCCTTCTACATGGGCTCGCGATATGTTATGTGGAGCTCTAGTTTCGGAGAAGGATTTAGCAGTGATAATCTCGGTGATGTATTCTATCTGGACATCGAGAAATAATGTGACACATGGTGAAGCAAATTATAATCCAGTGAAAACCATGGAGGTCATACAGGAAACTTTGCAAGCTTTGGAAATGCCAAGGGTGCAAAAACAGCCTAAACCACCACGGCCAAAATGCACTTGGCATGGCCCTGCTGCAGACTTCGTTAAAGTTAATTCTGATGGGGCTGTGCAGGTAGCGCTAGGTGTGGCGGCGAGTGGAGTGGTGGCACGAGATGCGACGTCGTTCAAAGGAGCATTGTGTAAGTCATATACTGGTATTTCTGATCCACTGACAATTGAAACGCTGGCTCTTAGAGATGCGTTTGCCTTTGCTGTGGATCGTGGCTTCACCCAGGTTATCTTCGAGGTAGATTGTGCCATCCTGGTGAGCCTTTGGCATAAAAGAATGGAGGAGCGTTCTGTGTTCCGTCCAAATCTAGATGAGATGAATCAATTTAGTTCTTCTTTTACTTCTTTTAGTGTTGTGTTTTCCCGCCGTGAAGCCAACCAGGCGGCCCACTGCTGCGCAAAGTATGCGTGTGTGCAGGCGGTGTCGTTTACCTGGAATGCTGAGCCGCCGGATTTTCTAGTTCACAGCCTAGGTGCTGATTGTAACTCTGTGATTTTGGATTAATAAAGCTTGTGGTTTCTGTCAAAAAAAAAGGTGAAGGTAATCTTCTACCCTAACAATGACAGGTGGTCTTAACCCAGCAGCTTTGGAGGCACTTGCTTGCCGCGAAGCTCTAGCGTTGGCGCAAGATCTTGATGTGAAAAGAGTTTGCATTGCGTCTGACTGCCTGGAAGTGATCAACAACTTAAATCGCATGTATGCTGGTGAGTATGGCATGGTCATCTCGGAAATCCTGGCAACGGCGTCCCTCTTTGAGTTGTCTGAGTTTAAACATGAAAAAAGGAGATCCAATGGTGAAGCTCATCATCTAGCGCGTAGTAGTGTTAGAAAGGGAAGGGGCGCCGTCTGTGGCTTCTCAATCCTCCTCCTGGTTTATGTATTCCTATGAACTTCTATGTTAATCAATAAAGGGTGGCCGGATTCTGACGTTTCGTTTTCCTCTGTACGAGAGACCTCCTCTCGTGACCTAGCCGCCGCCACTACTCCGTCTCCGCCATAGCTCGGTTCCCCCTCCTCCGGCCGGCCTCGCCGGTGTCGGGAGGCGTGGGGAACCCGATCTATGAGCGGAGTTTTCATTAAAATTAGTGTTTCTCCATAGATTGGATTAGGGTTTTGTTAGCCATCTTCTTCTTCAATGGAAATAGTTTCGTCTACAATAAATAATCTTCGGCCCTTCGTTCGACGGCGAGATCTCCTTCCCGACGTCAATGGTGGTTTTGGAAGATTAAGTTTGTCTAGGTATGGTTTTTCAGATCTTGCTTCGCCAGATCAATCTTGGATTGTTTCTCATGGTTGCCGCGAGGAGGATTGTCCTCGCAATATCTGTCCCGGCTACTACGTCCTCGGCAATGGTGATTCGTTCTCTCGGCTCCCAACGACGTCGACAAAGTTGATCGGTTGTTTGTCCCTGAATATCAGTGTTGGTACTCTTGCCGATGTTGTTTGATTAATTTAATGGCTGCGTGCGTGCACAAACTTGGCATTGCGGCTCAAAATTAAAAGTATGGGAGAACCTTCGTTGATATTCACAGGTCTGTGGTTTGGTGTATTCTTCGTTGTCTCGGCTGCCTTCAGAAAAGTACAAGATTGTGTCACGGAAGAAGAAAGGGCTTGAAAATCTCAAAGATTGGCTCGTCTCTTTTAGTATTGTTTTTTAATCGATGTAATCATGTACTATTTGTTGGTTTAATATATATGGTATTTGCTAAAAAAAAGGGTGGCCGGATTCTAAAAAAAAAGGTGAAGGTAATATTATTGCCTTTTTTTTTCGATTCAACAAAGAAAAAGGTGTGACCCGTGACACTTTTGGTGCTTCACGTGGTGCAACCAACCTAGTGCGTCCAATGGCATCGCGCTCGTGCATTGCGTGACACGAGGTGAGTGCAGATGCGTCGCTGGTTTGTTTCTCTTTATTTTGTACGTAGATCCCAGTAAAAAACTTATATCATGAGTATCACAATGGTTCGCGGAAGTGCATCATCAAACCCTCGGAGGGCTTCATCCACGAAAAGTGTTCCTCTTTCCACATTGCTTCATTAAAATCGTCCATCATTATCAATGGTTCACACAACTGAGGTTTAATTCTCCGCAGGAGGTTCTACTTCATCAGTTGTTACAAAGGTATCAAACTATCAATGACTATGTATCAGAAGTTTACAATAATATAGGCTTGTCAGTTACGGTAACGTGTATATTATACAGGGCAAAACTCACACCATCTAACGCCTACAGACAATGACATGCATGGTGTAACAAGCCCTTCAAGCAGGGCTTTTCAACTTATTATGTGTGCAATAATTAAAGAATAATGAGCAGGGCATGTTCATCCAGATGCAGCAGCAACTCTCGCCACGTCGTTGCTCTCCTCTTTATCGAACTCCTCCATCAGCTCCCGTTGTCGTGGTGTCAGCTCCCTGCAAAGCAGACAAAATAAAATACCCATTTTGAGCGGTTGTTTTCTTTTGTGGAACTGGAATTTGGTCGAGGAGAAGCATACGTCGGGACTCTGATGTTGAAGTGTACATAATGATTCCCGTACGATGACGAATTTTTCGCCTTTATTCCTGCAAAAAAGAAAAGAGGGAAAAGTTATGTGTGCTAAGTGCTAACAACAGTATGATTCAGATAAAGGTGCTTGTTTTAGGTAACCACAATGACCAACCTTTGCCCCGCAGGACAACCTTTTCTCCTGGTTGGGTACCTTGGCGAACCTGGACAGGGAATACAATATGCGATGTAAGCTTTGGGAAATAGAGCAGCATCCAGCAGATACAAGCGTCATGTGCCAACCGTCAAAATTAAATTTACTGAAGAATCAATATATACCTTGACTGAAACATTTCCTGTGAGGGTTGGTATTGTCACAGTTCCACCAAGCACAGCCTGTAAATCAAGCAGTTTTAAGAGCTCCCCGTCAACCAAATACAAATATGGATCAATGCGTGATGGTAACATTTGCATCGTACTTTCTTACTTATTTTTCAAACAACCTAACTGAACAAAGCCTGATACACATTGGAGTTGTATCACTGGTGTACCAGTATCTGGTAAGTCTGATGATACTGATAGGACAATTGTGCAAAATATCGGTGCATAGTAGGTGGTGACACAGGACATAATTAGTTAACGTGTGCTACCAAGATGTAATGGATTGTTTCTTTTTGAGAGAAGATGTGATTTGCATAATATGGTTACTTAAGATTCAGATAGATCAAAACACTAACAAAGGGGAGGGCGAAAATACTATAAAGAGAGGTCACCTGGGCCATGCTTAGAACGGCATCAACATGCACGTGGTTGCCTTCTCTACGGAAGATAGGATCCTCTCTCACCTGTAATAGGAAAAGGAGTATTAAGGCTCCTTTACAAAAGCACTTACAAATGAGGATTTTTTTTCATCAAAATATTAGTGGAATTACAAAATGTTCTTCCGACTAACTAGATTAACAGCAGAACAACCACAAAAGAACCATAATTTCACTTGCAAGGTACAGATTGAACTGACATACAGAACTCAAAATTTGACCAAAGAGAAATGTGACCTTGATAGTTAAAAAAAGGTCACCAGGTTTATTGCGCTCCACATCTGCACCACCCTGACCACGAACCTTCATAGTATCATTGTCATCAATTCCTGAGAAGTGTTCCAGTTAATGTAAGTATTTCCATAAACTTCAAAATAAACCTGCGTTGTTGCATACTTGTAGCAAAGAATACTCAAACATTAACAGAAAAGGAAGGATGATTGAATAGAAGCATATATTATAGGACATGAGCTGAAAGTGAAGTTTTGTAGCCCAGGTTACATGTAGCCCCTTATTTTGGCCATACGAAAAATAAATTTCAAAGTTTCAAAAAAACTGGAAAAAAAATATGTATATCTAGCCACGAATATATCGTATAAGTGTGCAAAATTTCAATACGAAATATGCTGTATTCTATGCTACACAAAAAAGACAAAATAGTAGATCTGAGTATGGGAATAGTGCCCCCAAATCTTGTCAGAATTTGTCTTTTTTACATAGCCTAAAATAAAATAATTTCGAATTAAACATTTGCACAACTATAGGATACAGTGTTTCCTAGACCCAGATATATTTCTAGAATTTTTTGACACTTCCAAATACTGTTTTTTAAAATTCAAAATAAAGGGCTATATGTAGCCCGGGCTACAAATGCCTTTTTCGACAGTGAGCTGAGCTATTGCCATAAAAGTACCTTCTTTACATTAGGCATAAAGAGCTGAGAGCCAACATACTACTGAGATGGGCCAACGAAAAAAAATGTACTGTTTGCTAATTGAAATTCTCTTTTCTTGCCCCCCACCCGCATGTGTTTCGAATATAAAAGCACTGGAGATACCTGTGAAACTGTTGTTTTTCTTCGGGAAAGCTACCAGAGAGAAGTAGGGTGACTTTTTTTGGGCTTATGCTTATGCATAAGCCTGCTTATAGATTCCGGTGGCTAGAAACTGCGGTGGGTAGAAACTGTATAAACTCTTCAGGAGACTTCTTTTGGGCTTCTAATGTTATGACTTGTTTGCTGTGATAAGTTGAAAGATGTCTATTTTACCCCTTAATTTGATATGTTCACTAAACAAATGTCATATTAATTTCGAAATTACAGTAACATAGTAACATGAATTGGCGGCGGTGCAGAGCCGGATGGGCGCCGGACGGCCCTCCGAACCTAGCCGGAGTGCGAGCTCTTGCGGATCTAAAGCGGGACGGATTCTTCCGTCGATTGGCGGCGGTGCGGAGCCGGATGGGCGCCGGAATTGGCGCCGGAAACCACCGGAGCGGCGGAGCTCGTTGGGGAGGGCAAGCTCAAGGTCGCCGGTTGGGAAGACGAGCTTCGAGGGGTGGGGAGGAGGTCGCCGCTTCGAGAGGACGACGTCCACGGTCAACCGGCGGGGGCGGAGTGGCCAGCTCGTCCTCGGCGTCGATCTGCGGGTGGAGACGCGGGACTGCTCGTGGTGGAGATGGGGGGGCGCGAGAACGAGAAGGGGATGAGGCGGGGAAGGCGACGGGGTGTGACCTGCCGGGGCGGCGGAGCCGGCGGCGGGGTCAGCGGTGGAGCAGCGGCGGCGGCGGCAAGGACGAACCCTAGCTCGCTCGGGTTCTGTCGAGGATGCAGCGAAGCGATGCGACTGGGAGTCGCCTCTTTTTTTCTTTTCTTTTTTCACTTGTCCATCCAAACGTTATCCTCTGGAGTGGCAGTTTGCTGTAAATAGAGGAAACAAAAGGGGCAATTCAATGTACCGCTTCGATTCAAAGAGGAGAAGCTCGGGAAGCTCTGCAGAAGTAGGTTGGGACCAGTTTCTGCCCACTGCACTAGAGTTGGCTTATGGTGAGTTTCTCGGCCCAAATAAGCAGGACACTTCTTTTGGGCTTCTTCGGTTTGGAGGGTAGAAGCAGGGCTAGAAGCCCAAAAGAAGTCACCCGTAATCTATCTGGTCAACCTGGTGAAGCTTTTAGGCTAAGGGATGAATAACTGGAAGGGGAGATCTACTTTCCGCATTGTGTCAAGTAGGTCAGTTGGGTTGGGATCAGTGGTATGTACACCTAGGTAAGTTATTGTCTTACTTGCAATGCCATAAGTTCACACCTTACAGAATGCAGAGCGACAGGCAAACAAAAAAGATTTGCAGAAAGAATATTTTTTTATTTGTGGCCACTGGCCAAATATACCCTAACTTATTTGGATGGTTACCAATTTTTTGGCATGTGCATGACCCTTTGGTCGCTCTGGTACATTTTTTGTGCCAATTGGCCAAATCATGGGCAAGCAAAACCTTAGCCAAGCACACCCAGATGTTCCGCATATCCAAACTTTAGTACCAAGTTATGTTTCACATATCAAGCATATAAATGCATTGGTAGAGCTGAGTCATTCTTACCAGCCATTATGTCAAGCTTGACTGACTTTTTCCCCTTAACTAGCTGCTCACCCTTACAAGTCTTGCAAAAATTCTTAAAGTGGAACATGAAAAAAGCAGATTAAGTTAGCCTCCCAGAACCATCAACATAAGAGATACTAGAACAATACCCTGAGCGTTGCAGCGGGAACTTTAAAAAAAATTGCAGTATAAATGAAAGGACATACGATGCATGCAATGGAAAAAATTCTTGGGAATATGCAGGAATTGATTGGCCACATTAGTCGAGAATCTAAATTTAATTAATGTAGAATATTTGTATATTTAACACCTAAAACTGATGATGTAGAAAATTGTATGGGTGAACGAATTTATAATGTGATTAATAAATGTGTGATGACAATATGACATGGATAAATGAATGGCTCAAATAGTGGATGATGTGGACAGTTTGCATTTAGAGATAAAATAGCATTAATGCATGTCAGCAGGTTTTGTCTTATAAGATATAAAGATATCATAGCATAGAAGGTTCAGAAATTAACAGTTTACTGTACAATCACATTGAGTAATTCATATCATGTACTTGGCATAATGCAAACATTTTAGGAATTACTACCCCGAATAGTTAAAAAGCATTGAAGATGTTCCTTCACCTCATATGACAGTGATGTGATTGTGTAATGGAAAAGCCAGCAAATTCACCTCATATGACAATACACCATAGAAACTAAACATGGAGGACTCTGAAGCACAAATACCTTTGCAACTTTTCCACTTCCACCACACCGAGAACAAGTAGATTCAATACTCAATATACCCCTCTGAATGAATATCTGTATTCATAAGAGACAACACTGTGAATGTCAGGAAAGTAATCTACGTGTGAAAATACTCTGCCAAATATGTAAAAGGAGACATACCACACCAGACCCTCTACAAGGTTTACATGTTTGAGGTACAGTGCCAGGAGGAACACCACTTCCATCTGCAATTAACAAATGTTACACTTGAGCCATAAAAACGAGAGGGGTGGGGATGTAAACAATTCAAGAAGTTCCTACATCAATGGAATGATAAACAGGTCATAACACGTACTGCAAGTTCCACAGAGAACATCAGTCTCGTATGTAATAGTTTTTCTACATCCTTGGACAGCTTCCATGAACGACAATTCAACAGGAATCTACAATTGAAATGAAAAGAAACATTGCGACAATATGTCTAATTTAAATTACACCGTTGCAATGAAGAACAATAAAAACCTTGACATCTTGGCCGCCTCTCGAAGTGAACGCACCGTCAAAAATCTGGTTAACATGGCAAAAATAAAATATGAGGCATGCACGATGGTTCATATATGGTAAATGAAACAACTAAGACCAAAAGTTACTCAGAAATGGAGGACAAGAAGACTTGGCAAATACAAATATAGAAGGATATTATCAAATCATGCTTGGCCACTCAAATATGAAAGACCATTCTGATAGTTTTTTTTAGAATACGCAGCAGCCTGCATATCATATATTTAAAGAAAGGGATGGCAAAGAAGCCATTACAACGTTGGCACGACAGTCAGCGGCCTAACACCACGGGATATACATTCTATGATATGTTTAAAGTGTACGCAACGTATGCTTTTCACCAAAGAACAAAGGAACTGCACTACATTAAAAACGACAGCGTGTAGTACAATGTTTACATGGACACCTTTGTATAATGTATCAACAAACAACTCTAATTATGTCTTGAAGTCCCTCCATAGAAGGTAATCACATATTTTGAGTTTGTAAATCACAGCCCGAAATCCCAAGGCGACCCGAGCAGCTGCGCAGCGCCTTCATCCTAGACTCCCACTCTGCTGCTGCCACTGGCCTAGACCGCAGTGGCGGCAGGCCCTGCTTCCTAAGGTGGCAGGGGCCTTGTCCTGGGAGCTGGAGGCACTGGGTTTCAGAGGAAACCGGGTGCGTTCATGCCAGCGGTTGTCTTCTCCCGCGTCGGGAGGCTGCATGGGCAGGTGTGGCCAGATCTGGAGCGTGTGGCTAGGTGTGGTGGGCATCGGCGGGCTCGTGGCCGCTTGGAAGTGTTGAGCTCGGACGCCAAAGGTGGGCATCTGGGAGGTGTTGAGCTTGGAGGTGGGCATCGGCGGGCTCGTGGCCGCTCTGGGATAGAGGAGGTTGCTGTGGCAGCAGCGCTGCGAGGTCTGGCTACTTTGGCCGTGTGGGCGGCGGGGATCTGGGCATCAGCTCTCTAGTTGTGTCGGAGACTGGCGTCACAGTGGACTGTCCTCGCGCAGTTTCGCAAAGGTGGTGGTCGTGGCACTCTAGACAAAAGTCTTGGCTGACTTGGTCAGTGCTGGCGACGACGATGCTCAAGAGTACCATTTCCATCTTGGCGGCGTCGTCGTGGAGCCCTGAACCCCCTCCAAACCCTCTGGATCTCATCCTCTGGGCAAATACATAGATCTGAGTAGCTAGATCGATGACGGCGGCGTCTTGTCATCGTTTCCTCCCTGGAGGCGTCATTATGGAGACATAACCAGGTTGGCTTCTGGCGTCGGGGACCCAGCAGGTGTAGTGCTCCTTGCTGCGTGTTTGTTTTGTCTGGTGGCTCCAGGCCTAGTTTAGCTAGGTAGTGTGGCAGTGGATAACTTCAACAAAGTTACGGTGACATTATGACAACCTAAAAATGGTGCAAGGGGTAATTTAGTCATACTAAATAAAACCAAAGGACATCTTACATCACCGAAAATATCACCAAATGGATTATCGCCAGCAAAGCCCCCACCACCTCCAGGGAAACCATCTGGGCCACCACCCGATGCTTGGCGCTCATAAGCTTCAACTCCAAGCTGCCAACATGTTATAGTTAACACATAAGCACTAACTATTTTGTATCATAGAAAACGAATGATTAGAGGAATCGGTGCTATGATGCTTTATGTAAGCAAGTTAAGATAATACAACTAACACAGAAAGAAATGAGATTAAAATGATGTTTCGTCATTTATGACAGCATTGAGTTTATATAGGAATATTATTTAATTTCATACAAAACAAATTAAGAACCTGATCATATGTTTCACGCTTATCATCATCCTTCAAAACCTGAGAGAAAATCACAAACAATAGCAGCCTTTTAGATAAACATGCTCCATGGTCCACCAAACGGAAAATAATTGTGTGTACTAAAACGCCATACCTCATAGGCCCGGTTAACTTCTTGGAATTTTTGGTCTGCACCAGAATCATCTTTATTAGTATCGGGATGGAACTTCTTTGCGAGCTGGAGAAGCATGCCGGTTAAGCTAAAACTTGACAAGCTAACAAATGTCAAAAAATAGGAGACCGGACAGATTATCTAGTACATGATGATCATGAGGATCAAATTAAGAACCTAATCATATAATTGATCAAACGACATGCAGATACCAAGAACATAATGTAGTTAACGAATCAGAAGAATTTGATCATCTAGACATAGTCTATGTAAGGAAGGGGAACTATCTTCTCTCGTAAGCCTTCATCGAGAAAAAGTAGCTCTTCTACTAGCCCAAAAGGTGTTCAGTGCTTTTTATAGGAAAAGAATATTGTTCGGTATGGAAGTAAACAACTGCCTGTGGGGAAGTCAAGTACTTGTGTACCATGGCCCAACTATACTAATTGGCTACGTAAACTAGCACTAGTGATTTCAATTTAGGTGCCTGCCGTGACAAAGTGTAACAAAAATGAGGATAAATGTATCGCTTTTAAACAAGAGACTGCAGGCTAACATTGTCAGGTCCTAGCGTTATCTAATATTTTCTCTGGATTCTTACAATGTTCTCCAGATAGGCAGGTGGCATGGCTAAAAAAGGGGAAATACAATTAAAGTATCGAGTTTCTCAAAGACATCGTGTGATAACAACAATGGCTTTCTCCTCAAAAATTATATTTGGGAGGCGGAGAAAAGGTCTTGCGAAAGCAGTATAACTGGTTTCTGCAAAGGCTACTGGCAGCGTGCTAATCTACTCTGCAGAAGCCCCGAAAGCTGGGCACGGAAAACTTCTGCTGTTGTGTTCAAATGGACTTTCCCTGCTCCAGTATAATATATTTTTTTAAATAAGTCTTGGCTATCCAATCCTGAAGGAAAAATCCAGCTAGCACATAGTTGCCAAGTATTATTAATCAGTTATTATAGTGCATTTCTGCACAACTAACAAGCTAACAAAAGAATATGATGGCATGTCAAACAACATGTCAGATATATTCACTTATTTGATCGGGGCCCGGATCATGTTAACCAAGTTTAATCAAGTTATATCTAATCAATAATTTATATCTTAGGTCTTAAATGAGACAAAGTGATGGAAAAAATACAAACCCCGTAATATGCCTTCTTTATGTCTGATGCAGAAGCGTCCGAGCTCACTCCGAGCACATCATAGTAATCCCTTGCATCCACCCTCATTGTTGCTAAAACATACAAATATAAACTCTTATCATAGAAATAATCAAAAGAAACATGGCATTTACAAAAATAAAAATAAAAAAGGTAATCACACTCATAATTCACAATTAAAAGAAAGTTTTTAATGAAAATTTGCATTACATAAAATGCAACGAGTTCTTGTGTCTAACAAATGGTAAAGATGGATATGGTTTTGATAAATGAAGAAATCAAGCATAAATATAACACTGTATCTTTGTAGTTCAAACAACTATCATGGTCAAGGTTCAGGAAGGCGCAAAGCAGGCATTTTGTGGCGCATAGCCCGCCTAGGCGATTGAGTAACAGCACCAGCAACAGGTCGGGCAGCTCTGGAAGGAAGATTACGGAGGGGGTGGGGGTGAGGGGGCAAGAAGAGAGGGAAAGGGAAGATTGAATAAGGAAGGTCCACCAATCTAAAGGACCATTTAGCCCACTAAATTGCTCTTTCAGTTAGATTAGGTTTCAACTATGCCTTCATATGCAGCTTCCACCAACAACCAAGCCACCACGGTTGCATGAGCAACAGTACTAAACAGGTGTACCAGTAGGGGCGGATAGGATAATTTCTGGTCCGAACCCGGCACCCAACCAATTTTAACAGCATCCGGTTTTCAATTATCCGTCGGATTCGGATTAGGATTCAGATTTAAAGCCTCAGATGCGGAGCAGGATATGATAGCCAAAATGATCACCAGATTCAGAGTATCCGGATCAGCGAACGGATTATCCGAGCGAGGATTTTATCCGGACTGCACTTGTTGCCCAGCCCAACAACCACCGAAGCAGCCCAAGCTACTAGGAATGACCTAAAACTAGCTGTATTCCTGTACGAGACGACGTGGATCTTCTCCTCTCAACGCTGCACTGAGGTCGACGCCTCCGCCACCATACATAGCGTCTCCATCCTGGGCTCGCTCCATCTGGTTGCTGGCACCATTT
Organism: Poa pratensis; assembly: GCA_947311845.1. NCBI lineage: Eukaryota > Viridiplantae > Streptophyta > Magnoliopsida > Poales > Poaceae > Poa > Poa pratensis. The sequence goes on from CAMZMU010000075.1 coordinate 3,858,694, forward strand.
CAGCCCGTGAGTACACTTGAGCACTTCTCCCCTGCCCCTTTTCTTCAAATCCTTACATGCCGATTTCTTTTAGGCAATGTGACTGTGTGTCCTACCCATGGCTGTGTGTAAGCTGGTGAATAAAATTGATTCATTTTTATGTACGGGTGACTGTGTCCTGTCCATGGCAAATTTATTCAGGAAATGCTTAATCAGATTTGCTATGACAGGGGAGGCCTAATTATGTGTTACTTTACTGTCTTGTCTTGGCTGCCATGGTGCTATCAAAGTGTATGTGTGTACATTGAACTTGTTTCATCGAGTATTTTGGTTTGAAAGTTTGTCTATCTACCTATGCAAGTATTTATCCGCTTATTTTTATTTCCGACCCGAGTCCGCACAGTTTCCGTACCTAATCCGCTCGCTCAACATCCGCATTGGAATCCGCAACCGGACACTATCCGCTCCGATCCGAATCCGGCCAAAAAATATGGTTGAGGATATGGTAAGAGCAAAATCCGATCCAATCTGATTACATCCCTAGGTACCAGTGCTGGAGACGACCAGACTCTAGCGACACTGTTTTAAACTTGATTGCGGTGAAGTTTTGTAATTTTATTAAGACCAGTAGCATTAGGCCAGCCTCAGGGCCATTCCGATTTGCAGAATTTCAGGAACACTAACATTGGAAAAATGCAGAGTTGCAATGGCCTGCCCTATTGAGCCCTACATGGTCGTAAACCAAAGTTTGTCCGATCACATCATAAGAAAAAAAAGAAAATCACGAGTCATATACATTTTTTAAGTGGCTAGACCCAATGATTTTTTTTCTTTGGAATTAAGTACGAAGTAGCACATAGGAAAAAATCCAAAGATTTCTTCATAGTCTGAAAAAGTCAAACGGAAGTAACAACTATTTTCATTCATAGTCTGAAAAAGAAAGATGAAAGCAAATGAGCCTTCCATTCACTGTTTAATACATTATCAGCTATCACTAGGACTTTGACAATGCTATTTTTTTGTGTGCAGTTAGCACACTTAGCGCCAACTTGAAAGATTATAGAATGTCTATCGCAGTGGCGACGCCAGGTTCTAGAGTCTGGGTATTCACTTTAAAAAAAAATTGCTCTCAAAGCAATATATGATTAAAACAATATGGCAGGAGAAATTTTTCGATAAAGTAACAACAAATCAGACCATACTAATTATGTGGTAAAAAATCAATAAGTAACAATGCATTGGGGCATTGGGGCTGTGGTCTAAGAAAACAAGGGGGAAATTCAGGAAATTAAAACTTGTACCTGTCAAATTAGATCTACTACTAGAAAATCTGGGCGGAGCAAGTCAAAAAATCTAACCAAATCGGCTAAATAGAAATTAGAGGGGGTCGGAACTAACCGCGGGGGCAGTCTGCGCGGGGGTGAAGGGGGGCGTGGACGCGGGGGTGAAGAAGAGGGGCGCGGCCGTCGCAGTCGCCTGGCGCTAGCTCGCTGGGGCCGGGGTCGCTCGTCGCCGGCTCGCCGCAATTGCTAGCTAGGGCTGGGCGCTGTGTGCGTGAGTGCGTCTGGTTGGTCGACATACAGAGATGAGAGAGCGAGTCTGGCAGGCTGCGTGGCTGCGAACGGACGAACGCGCAAGGAACGACCTGAACGTGTGCGCTGCTGACTGCTGGGCTGTGCATTGACTGGGGCTGTTATGGGCCGACATGTATAAAAATTATTTTTGCTCAGAATCTTGGGTATTCATGTGAATACAGGTGCATACACCCAGCGCCGCCACTGGTCTATCGGCTGGATAACGTAACTTTGTGTAGAATGAATGGCAGAGGTAGAAATGGATACAACTAATTACCAATATTTCTGACACTTAGATTTGCACGCGAAACGAATAGTTTATATTCAAATACATAATAATGTCACCCTGCCAAGGACAGTGGGAAATATATTCTGGTTGATCCCCTTTGGGGATAGTGCATCATTGGATCACTCTGATTTTTCTTCTGTGTTTAAAAGCTGATAAGTTGTGTTTACTGCCAAGAAAAATTACCAAGATGTCATGTACAAGACGATTGATGCCCACTGCCCACAGACACATAAGTTTACCATTCAATCCCCTAAGAGTCGTAAATGATGGACTGATAGAAGAAAATTTGACTGCCCAGATTGAGAGGAGCCAGAATATGAAATCTTAGCTTCAGTTATAAATAGCCAAAATAACACTAAGGATCTCTTCATCATTGCAGTAAGGTATGATAATCTCATTTGGTTGAGATGCATTTAGATACTTAGGTGTTTGGGCAGGCTAAGCTTATCTTTCCTATTTCTGTGATTTACGATAATCTCTTCTGGTTGAGATGCTTAGATGTTTGGTTAGCTGTTTGTTTACCGTGATGAAGTAGGAAAGGGATATATCATTGCATTCCAGAGAGATGCAATGTGCCAGGAAAACCACAGATAAACAGAATCCATAGAACTATAATCTGATGTACTAAACAGAACATCTACTCTCATGTGAGCTTAAAACTATATATGACTACAAAATGAGCCCCAAACTTGGTTCCAAGGTTAAAGTATGCCCACCTATGATGACAAACTGTTATACATCGCAAAATGAAAAATGGTACTATTAAACAACAGAACACATCAAATCCACCGGAGGGCGTACCATGGAACGACCTGCTGGGGCACCACCAACTCGGGCTCCTCCTCTCCCTCACTGCACGATTTCACCGGGTCAGGCTTTTCTCGGACGATTCATGCGGAAATATCGAACTTTAAGCGAGGCGACTGACCTGGATCGGGAATCCGCGACGGGGCGCCCCACGCTGACGAGGCGGCGGCGAGGTGGGGAGAAGACCTCGAACTGGCATGGGCGTCAAATGGGTTAGCCGTGAGGTGAGGTTCGGAATTGGATGAGAGGGGAATCGGGGGTGGGGAGAGGAGAGGCGTGAGCTCACCTTCGACTTCGAGGTGGCGGCGGCGGCGGCGGCGACGCGCGCCATGGGGGCGGAGCTGTGGAAACCCTACGGTGTGCTTGGGAAGCGAGCGGTGGAAGGCGGAAACTACACGGAAGAACCGTGCAGGGTTTTAGCTGGGAATTCCTGTGTATCATTTCGAAACGTTTTGAGAGACAAGAAAAATGAAATTCTAGGCCAAAGGATTGGGGCTCATTTGATTCATGATAGGAAAAGGAAAAGTGTAGGAATAGTGATTGGAATCATGTTTAGTTGAATCCTTTGGGAAGGGCAATTGTGTTTGATGGCAAAGGAAAAGTAAAGGAATTGTAAAAAGAGTTTGGAGTAAATGGTAGAATTTCTATGGATGTAGTACAATGATTTGTATGAGACAATTTACTATAGGAACCAATCTTATGAATCAAACGACCAATGCAGGAAAAAATCATATAGAATAAAATTCTATGAACTTCCTTCGAATCAAAGGAGCCCTACATATATAAAATAAAATCCTATGAAGTTCCCTAGAGGCTCCTTTGATGATCTAGGAATCCTTTGATTTAAAGAAACATTTGATTCATAGGATTGGCTTCTATAATAATTTTTTCCATAGGAAACATTGCACTAGATCCCAAAGAAATTATATCATTCACTCCAATCTCTTTCTACAACCCTTTACTTTTCCTTTACCATCAAACACAATTGTTCTTACACTTTTCCTATCATATGAATTAAAGGAGCCCCTCGAAACACTTAAGGTGAACCAGATTGTGCAAAAATAAAATTCTAAGACCGAGACTGGTTTTGGATTTAAACATTTAACGTATGGAATTTGGAGATCTACAATTGAAAACCCCCCAGTTTTCATCCTTAAACTCTCGAGCAAGTTTACTTTTCACTCTAATATTTTTGTTTGGATAGAGACAAATTCTAAACTCTAGAAAAAGTTCATCTAACCAGAGAAAAAAAAGCTTACAACATGTGGCACACAAAAAATGGTAACCAAAACCGAATATTGACAAACCGGTTACTCGGTAAAAAACTCACTTGAACACTAAATCCACAAAACTCCATAACACGAGCGACCCATGTTGTCCTACTCTTCCACCACCCCACTAGTCAGCTTCGACTCCCGAGTTTGCCTGCCTCCCTGTATGCACATGCCCTTATACATGCGGGCAGGGAGGGGAATGGGCTAAAGGGGTGGGACGGTGAGTTGGTTCTTGGCGGTGAAGGAAGCACAAGATGACAATGCTAGGTCAGGTGTGAGCGTTGCCGCTGCTGGGGCATGGTGGTCAGGACGGTGCTATAGTTGGGAGAAAGACAGCGCGCAAGCAATTTGGTTAGAGGCCTCAATGTTTTTAGTTCCAAATTATAAGATGTTTTAGATATTTTAATATGACTACATAGGGACCATAAGTGAATCTACGCACAGAAGCGCGTCTATATACATCTGTTTCAAAAAAAACTAAACCATCTGATAATTTGTTTTGGAGCCGCAAGAGACGCGTCACTGTTTGGTTGGGCGAACTAGTCTTTGTGTCCATGCCATTTTTTCCTCGTGTTGGGCGGCATGTCAACTTTCTCAATAGTTCAAAATAGACTTTGTAGAGTTCAGTCACGAAAAGTGGACATCCTTCGATGCAATTCTAAGCCAAAGATTGGATGTGGGTTTTAAAGTTGAATGATACGTCCATTTTGCATCACTATTTTATATCATAATTTACTGCTATTCATTGATATATTTCATATTAAGATACATTACTTATGTTATTTTATCTTAGGGTTTATTTTGCATGTTTGATGATTATTGGGATTTAACTGTCGGAGCTAGGAATCAGCTGGAAAAAAGCACCGTCAAGATACTATATTTCTAGAACTCCAAAAATTGCGAGAAAATACGGAAGCTCCTATTTTACCAGATGACGGAGGGAGCCAAAAGGGGAGGTCGAGATGGGCCACGAGGGGCCCACACCCCACTTGGGCGTGGTCAGCATGGGGGCGGCGCCGAGGTGTGGTGTGGCTCCCCTGGCCCACCTCTGGCTCACCCCTTTGGCGTATATCTGCCCCGTAACCCTAAAACACAAATCCCCTGGACGACGAAATATTCCGCCGCCTCCACGGGGCGGAAACCACAGAGAGAGAAAAAAGCTCTCCGGCAGGGAGAAATCTGTCGGGGACATTCCCTCCCAGAGGGGGAAATCATCGCCATCGTCACCACCATCACACTAGACTTCATCGGGATCATCATCATCATCTCCACCGCCAGCACCATCATCTCCACCGCTCCACTTCGTTCCGTTGTAACATCTAGGGCCACTCTTTGTTTAGTTCATAGGAGAAACTCTCCCGGTGTTAATTACTCCTTGTGGTTGATGCTTTTGAGTTTTATCGGTGAATTAAGGTTTATGTCCAGATTGTTATTCATCATTATATCACCTCTGATCATGATCCATATGATGTCTTATGAGTAGTTCGTTTAGTTCTTGAGGACATGGGAGAAGTCTTGATGCTAGTAGTGGAATTATGTTGAGTAATATTTAATGGTTTGATATTTAAGTTGTGGTGTCATGTGAACGTCGACTACATGATACTTCACCTTTATGGGCCTAGGGGAATGCATTGTGTGTTTAGTTTACTTATTGTGGAGTTGCCGGAGTGACAGAAACCTAAACTCTCGTTGATAAATTAGTGCACGAGGGAGTGTAGGATCTCAGAGTTTAAAGCTGTGGTTAGATTTATCTTAATTACTTCCTTGTATTTGCGGTAAGCTTACAAGGGGTGTAATCACGAGTATGTATTAGTCCAAGTAAGGGGCGTTACATTAACATAGGTTCACCACACAACACTTATCAAAACAATAAAGATTAATCGACGGTATGAAGCGAAAGCACTTGACGAAATTCCCATGTGTCCTCAGTAACGTTTGGTCATCATAAGTAAAACAACCGGCTTGTCCTTTGTGCTAAAAAGGATTGGGCCACTCGCTGAAATTATTATTGCTCTCTTTTATTTAGTCACATTTTATTTATCTGTTATATCCAAAACCCCTAAAAACCTGTTTACTAGTATTTACAGTGAAACCTTGCTCAAAACTACTTGTCAGCACCTTCTGCTCCTCGTTGGGTTCGACACTCTTATTTATCGAAAGTACTGTGATGCACCCCCTATACTTGTGGGTCATCAAGACTATTTTCTAGCGCCGTTGCTGGGGAGTGAAGCGCTATTGGTAAGTAGAATTGGTAAGGAAAACTTTTACTGTAAGTGTTGTTTTTATTTCTGTTTATTATTTTATTTTATCATGGATTCCTCTCCATTGGAATCACTGTTTGGGAGTGATGTTATCGCTACTGCAATGGCGAATAACCCTCCGGCTGCTAAAATAATTCCGTTTAAAATACCTATAAAAATTGCTGAACGTGTTATGAATAACCGCTATGCATGAGATGGAACTGTCCATCCTAGTTGTCACTTGCCTTTTATACATGAATTATGCGAGTTATTCAAGCTTGCGGGTATTTCAACGGAAGAAATCATGAGGAAATTATTCTCTATATCACTGAAGGGTAGAGCATTGGAATGGTATAGGCTGCTGAAAAATGGCCGTTTGATGAGTTGGGAAGAGATTGTACCTCTCTTTTTCTCCAAATTTTATCCTCTTCATGAAATTCATCAATACAGGAACTATATATATAATTTTTGGCCTCATGACGGAGAAAGTATTGCCCAAGCTTGGGGGAGACTGAAGACATTATTGCTCAAATATCCCATTCATGAGCTTCCCAGGGATATTATTATTAATAACTTTTATGCGAGGCTTTCTCTTCATGATAAGGATTTACTTGATGCTTCTTGTGCTGGTTCTTTCACAAGGAAGAAGGAGGAAGTTAAATGGGACCTTCTTGATAGGATTCAGCGTAATACTGAAGAATGGGAGAGCGACAAAGATAGAGAATCAGGTATAAATTATGATTATGAATGTATTAAATCTTTTATGGAAACTGATAGTTTTCGTAATTTTAGTACTAAATATGGCCTTGATTCTCAAATTGTTGTTAACTGTTGTAAGATTTTTGCTTCACATCTTGATATTCCTAAACAAGAGTTGAACAAGTATCATGAACCTTATAAAGATAATGCTATTTCGGTTCCTGCTAAAAACATTCAAGTGCATACTGTTGATCATGTTTTGTGATACGTCTCAAACGTATCTATAATTTTTGATGTTCCATGTTGATATTATACCAATTGTTACATGTTTTACGTACACTTCATATCATTTTTATACATTTTCTGGGACTAACCTATTAACAAGATGCCACAGTGCCAGTTCCTATTTTCTGCTGTTTTTGTATTTCAGAAAAGTTGTTAAGCAAATATTCTCGGAATTGGACGAAAATCAACGGAGGTCCCTATTTCACCGACACGTCCACTGAGTCCAAAGGAGAGACGGAGACGAGCCAAAAGGCGGCCACACCTGGGCTCGGCGCGGCCCCACCTCCTGCTGCGCCGAGGGGTGGTGTGGGCCCCTTGGGTGGCCTCCGACACCGCCCTTTCGCCTATTTATTCCTCCCGTCTGGAAAACCCTAAATACCCGAGTCATATTCCACGAAAAGTTCTAGAGGCGCCGCCGTCGTCAACCCTAGCTCGGGAGGGTTCTGAAGCTCTTCCCGGCACCCTGCCGGAGAGGGGAATCATCACCGGAGGGCTCTACATCGCCATGCCTGCCTCCGGAGTGATGCGTGAGTAGTTCATCCTTGGACTACGGGTCCATAGCAGTAGCTAGATGGTTGTCTCTCCACTTTATGCTATCATGTTTAGATCTTGTGAGCTGCCTAACATGATCAAGATCATCTTATTGTAATGCTACATGTTGTGTTTGCTGGGATCCGATGAATATTGAATACTATGATCAAGTTGATTATTAATCTATGTTACATGTTATTTATGATCTTGCATGCTCTCCGTTACTAGTAGATGCTTTGGCCAAGTAGATGCTTGTAACTCCAAGAGGGGGTATTTATGGTAGATAGTGGGTTCATGCCTCCAGTAATCTGGGCGAGTGACAGCAAAGTCTAAGGTTGTGGATGTGTTGTTGCCACTAGTGATAACATAACAATGCTATGTCTATGGTCATATGTATTTGTTTACATTACGCACATTATTTAATGCGATTATCCGTTGCTTGCAACTTAATACCAACGGGGGACACGGATGTTAACCTGACGGTGGATTATTAGTCATAGATGCGGTTGGATAACGGTCTATGTATCTTGTCGTAATGCCCAATTAAATATCATGGTAGTCATCTTGTCATTTATATGCATTGTCATGCGCTCACTATTTTATCAATTGCCCAGCTGTAATTTGTTTACCCAACATGTTATTCATCTTTATGGAGAGACACCACTAGTGAACTGTGGACCCCGGTCCATTCTTTTACACTGATAAAACCACCAACTGCAAACAATTGTTCTCTTTTACTTCCTGCAATTAAATACTATTTTCCACACCATATGTTTAATCCTTTGTTACAGCAAGCCGGGAAGATTGATAACCTTCCTGTTTCGTTGGGGCAAAGTAGTTTGATTGTGTTGTGTGCATGTTCCACATTGGTGATCGAGCAACGACGCCACAAACAACCTTCTAAAGTGCTCCTACTCCTCCTGGATCTGACAACCTTGGTTTCTTACTGGGGGAAAACTTGATGCTGCACTGCTTCATACCTTCCTCTTGGGGTCTCCCAACGAACGTGTGTTTCACGTCATCATTCTGCCAGAACCTTACATTGAGAAATTGTCTTTTCCTGCTAAAACAAAAGAACATTCTATTGTGGCTAGCGTAGTTAACAAAAGTGAAATGAAAGCTAAAGAACCTGATGAACAAATAACTGTTGAACCTGCAATAGCAATAGTTAAGGATCTTGTAGCTGAAAATGTGGAAGGAGGACATATTATTTTTTGTGAAGATGCTTCTAATATTGTTACACATCCTAAGAAGGCCAAGAAAACAGGTACTCCCATGCTTTCAGTCAAGATAGGTGAGCATTGCTATTGGTTTATGTGATATTGGTGCTAGTTCAAGTGCCATTCCTTATGATCTTTACAAGGAAATTATGCAAGAGATTGGTCCCTGTAAACTAGAAGAGATTGATGTGGTTATTCAGCTTGCTAATAGAGAAACCATCTCTCCAGTTGGTATTGTAAGAGATGTGGAAGTTTTATGTGGTAAGACAAAATATCTTGCTGATTTTCTAATACTTGGTTCTGCTGCTAGTAAAACTTGTCCTATTATTTTTGGTAGACCTTTCTTAAACACATTTGGTGTTGTTATAGATTGTAAGAAAGAGAAAATCTACACTAAATTTGATGGAGAATCTTATGAGTTTAATTTTTCTAAGTTTGCTAAAAACTGTCATGAAAATGAATTGCCTAATGAGGACTTTAAAATTGAACAACTTGCTACTGTTGCTATTGCTCCTAACAGTGCCTTGCAGCAATTCATGGAGGGCCATGAAAGTGAGGTATTTACAAAAGAAAGAAACGAACTGGGTGATATTTTTCTGCATCAACCTGCAATTCTCAAACATGATTTGCTAGTAGAGGAGTTGGGAACCCCAACACCTCCGAAGGAAGACCCTGTTTTCGAATTAAGAACTTTGCCCGAAACACTTAAATATGCTCATCTTGATGAAAAGAAAATATATCTTGTTATTATCTGTTCTAAACTTTCAGGAACAAAAGAAGGGATGTTGCTAGAAGTGTTGCGGAAACACCGAGGAGCTATAGGTTATACTCTTGATGATTTAAAAGGGATTTCTCCTTCTATATGTCAACACACAATTAATTTTGAGCCTGATGCAAAGCCCGTTGTCGAACATCAACGCCGCTTGATCCCCAAAATGAAAGAAGTGGTAAGAAATGAGGTATTAAAACTTCTTGATGCAGGTATAATTTATCCTATTGCTGATAGTAGATGGGTTAGTCCTGTGCATTGTGTTCCTAAGAAAGGAGGAGTAACTGTTGTGGCAAATGATAATAATGAACTTATTCCTCAATGAATTGTAGTTGGTTATAGAATGTGCATTGATTTTAGAAAAGTTAATAAAGTTACTAAGAAAGATCATTATCCTTTGCCTTTTATTAATCAAATGCTAGAAAGGTTATCTAAGAAAACTCATTTTTGTTTCCTTGATGGTTATTCTGGTTTTTCGCAAATTGCTGTTAAATATCAAGATCAAGAGAAAACTACCTTTACTTGTCCTTATGGAACTTATGCTTATAGACGTATGCCTTTTGATTTGTATAATGCTCCTGCTACGTTTCAAAGATGCATGTCCGCTATTTTTCATGGTTTTTGTGAACAAATTGTGGAAGTATTCATGGACGACTTTTCAGTTTATGGAACTTCCTTTGATAACTGTTTGCACAATCTTGATAAAGTTTTGCAGAGATGTGAGGAAACCAACCTTGTTCTGAATGCCACTATATGGTAAATGAAGGAATTGTTTTTGGGCGTAAAATTTCTGAAAAGGGTATTGAAGTGTACCGAGTTAAAGTTGAGGCAATTGAGAAAATGCCCTGTCCAAGGGATGTGAAAAGTATTCTTACTATTCTTGGTCATGCTGGTTTCTATAAGAGATTTATTAAATATTTTTCTAAAATCTCGAAGCCACTTACTAATCTTCTTCAAAAAGATGTACCATTTGTTTTTGATGATGATTGTAAGGAAGCATTCGAAATTCTAAAAAAGGCTTTAATAACAGCTCTTGTCGTTCAACCACCTGATTGGACTCTACCTTTCGAAATTATGTGTGATGCTAGTGATTATGCTGTAGGAGCTGTTCTTGGACAGCGAGTAGATAAGAAATTAAATGTTATTCATGATGCTAGTAAAACTCTAGATGCTGCTCAAAAGAATTATGCTACTACTGAAAAAGAATTTTTAACAGTAGTCTTTGCATGTGATAAGTTTAGACCCTATATTGTTGATTCTAAGGTGACTATTCATACTGATCATGTTGATATTAAATACCTCATGGAAAAGAAAGATGCTAAGCCTAAACTTATTAGATGGATTTTTTGTTGCAAGAATTCGATTTGCACATCGTAGATAGAAAAGGTGCAGATAATCGTGTTGCTGATAATTTATGTAGATTGGAAAATATACATTATGATCCTATTCCTGTTAATGATAGTTTTCCAGATGAACAGTTGGCGTCCATAAAGGTAAACTCGCATGAAAGTCCTTGGTATGCCGATTATGCTAACTTTATTGTTGCCAAATATTTGCCTCCAAGTTTTACTCACCAGCAAAGGAGGAAATTCTTTTATGATTTGAGGCATTATTTCCGGGATGACCCACATTTATATAAAGAAGGAGTAGATGGCATAATGCGACGCTGCGTTCCCGAGCGTAAACAAAAGGAAATATTGAGCAAATGTCATGGTAGTGCTTATGGAGGACATCACGCTTGAGATAGGACTGCACAAAAGGTTCTACAATCAGGTTTTTGTTGGTGACGTGGGGTGGCCACGGCAAGTCCCAGGGTCGAGTACCCTAGGTTGATTGAGAGGGAGAGAAGTTGGAGTGCTGGTAGCTACCACGGCTGACAAGCAAGGCGATTTACCCTGGTTCAGGCTCCCGGAGGATAATACCCTACTTCCAGCTTGTCTGTTATTGATATTTGGGAGGTGTTACAATGGCGATCCCGGCGAGATGTCGATCTCGCTAGGGTTTCGGTGGTGGAATATGAGCGTGTCCTCTGATCGGCGGCCCTCCCAGCCTTTATAAAGGAGGTTAGGTCTCGGGAGTTCGCAACCGACTAGGTTTACAGGTATGGTAGGTTCTACTGACTCAAGTTTTGCCTGCCTTGGGGCGTACTCTAGTTTCTTGGGCTCCCTTCGTGGGCCTTGATTATCGTCTTCTAGTAGGCCACCGGCTGGGCCCTGGTCCTTGCGTGCACCAGGTATTTTCATAGTGGGGCACCCGTTAGGTAGGCCCACGTCAGTAGCCCCCGAGTGCTTGGTCAAGTCGAAGAATCGGGTAAGGACTCCTCTCCGGGTGCACGTCATTCTTCACCTGTTGCAAGGCACTTTGTTCTGAGTCGGTAGTGCATCGACTGTTGGATATGCTCATGTTTTGCTATCTTGCTGACAGTTTCTAGGGATGATGACATGGCTGGCCTGGCGCACTCGACAGATCGGGACCAGTTAGATGCTCTTGGGCAAGAACCTAGCCAGCCTACATCAAGCCCGAGTCCCCGGACTCGAACCTGGAAAGAGCTGATAAGCTTCGACTCATGCCACAGAGGTCTTACAGAGGATGTTATGATGGATTGGGTACCCAACGCGTCCGTCGGGAATTTCTTCATGCCTGCTGGCACGGAAATTACAAGGTGAACGCAGCGGATGCGAGCCCTGGCCCACTCGAATGATCGGCGGGTCTTATCTTTGCACATTGGGTGCAGCATCCGAGGAACACATGCGGCGGACGCATCTCGGGAATCGAATGTTTTGCGACTGTTGTCGTGGTAAGCTTGTGTATGAAGCTGAGTAGCGTCAGTCGAATTGAAATGCGAGTGCTTGTTTTGGGACTCAGTAGTCCAGTAGTCTTTTGCTTATCGGGGGCGCGACAGCGCTCCCGATGGGAGTAGCCCCCGAGATTGAGTTGAATTGCTTGCAATTGAGGTTAATCTCAATTGACATCCAGTCGAAAGAAATTTTTGATATGCTCCCGATGTGAGTGAGGGGACTCGACAGATTAAGGAGTCCCCTATCAGCCTGCTGGCCTACTAATGGAAGGTTGTGATTTCGCGGACTCGACAAATTAATGGAGTCCCATATCAGCATGTTGGCCTACTGATTGAAATATTTGGGTGGGATATCCACCGGAGTCGAAAAGAAGCTAGGGTCCGGCGAGGGGACCCGAGAGCCCGTTGGATTTATCTTGTTATTTGAATCGAGAGTCCGGCTCGAAAGATTCTCCAGTTCATAAAGCTAGCGTCATGCATGACAATCGTTGCTTGCGCGGGCCCGCTGATACGTCTCAAACGTATCTATAATTTTTGATGTTCCATGCATGTTTTATATTAATTGCTACATGTTTTATATACATTTTATATCATATTATGACATTTATTGGACTAACCTACTAATAGTTGCCAAAGTGCACAATGTTCTTGTTTTACACTTTAATGTGTAGGAATTATCAAAATTGGGCAAAGGAAACCTTGTTGGAGTTGAATCGGGACCTTCCTGAAATCTGTCTGAAAAGTTTTTTGGAGATTGTCACGTACCGGACAGAAGACGACGTCAAACAGAACAAGTCTAGTCGCGAAAGTTGCGGGGAATTTTCTGCCAATCGATCTGGACTTAAAATTCGCCTAATTCCGATTTCGGACGCTCCAGATATCGCCGCTCTACCGAAACCCTAAAGGAGATGACGGGAATCCGAGAGCATATATAAGGAGAGGCCCCCATACCACGAATTTTCCTCCTCCGAGGCAGCCGTCTTGGGGAGGAGAACCTCCTCCATAGCAGCACCATCTCCAAGGGCCGCCACCGCCGCCAAGGGCCGCCGCCGCCTCCACGGGCCGCCGCCGCCACCGCGCCGTGGCTGCCGCCGGCCTCCGCCTCCACTCCGGGCTGCACCTCTCCATCAAGCTCCTCATCACCATGACCATGTGTGAGTAGTTTCCCTCGGGGCTGAGGGCTCTACCGGTAGCTATGTGGTTTATCTCTCTCTCCCATGGTGTGATCTTTATGTGATCATGAGCTTTGTAATCTAGTTGAATCCATAGATGTTATATGCTACTTGAGTGGTTTTATTAATGTAAACTCCAGAGTCACCTTTGTCCCACGGTGCGAAGTTGACAGTGTGTGCACCGTGTGTGGCTCTTAGGCTAAAGATTACAGGAATACTTATCATGAGTTATTATTTGTGCTGGATGTCTCTATGAAATTGTGGTGTTTGTCTAGTACTATTTTAGGGCGCTCAAGTTGACAGTGTGGGGTTCCCCAGATGTGGAATGCGACTTTAAGGTGTGCTTTTATAGCCCTACGCAGTGGATTGGTGTTCGTTATCCAACGAGAGAATAATTCAGAGTAGCATAGTGAAGAGGAAATATCTATGTATTCAATTATATTATTATTGTTGAGAGTGTCCACTAGTGAAAGTATGATCCCTAGCCCTTGTTTCTAAGCATTGAAACACCGTTTACAACCAGTTCTGCTACATGTTTACTTGCTGCCATTTTTATTTCAGATTGCAATTACCACTTATAATCATCCATATCACTTGTATTTTAATATCTCTTCGCCGAACTAGTGCACCTATACATCTGATAAGTGTATTAGGTGTGTTGGGGACACAAGAGACTTCTTGTATCTTAATTGCAGGGTTGCTTGAGAGGGATATCTTTGACCTCTACCTCCCTGAGTTCGATAAACCTTGGGTGATTCACTTAAGGGAAACTTGCTGCTGTTCTACAAACCTCTGCACTTGGAGGCCCAACACTGTCTACAAGAATAGAAGCGTGCATAGACATCACCTGCTGATGGGATGTGTCCATGTGGGCCCACTGTCAGTGTTGACCAAGGAGGACGCCGGTTGAGTTCCGATTTGACCGCACGGCGCGGAGTTTTCAGGACGTGATGATGGTCTCCTCGTTTTTCGTGCGTAGTGGACGGCGTGGGCTGCGACAGTTTCCCTCCGTGGGCGCCACGTGTAGGGCTGGATATGGACCGTTGCAACCGATGCCCTTTGAACGGTTGAGATTGGACGGCGCCGCCGTATATTAATGTTACCGCGAGGGGAAAGGTTTACTTTCTTCCCCATTATTGTCGTTTTCTGTCCTTGCCTCTTCTTCCTCACGCCTGTTCTCCATTGCCGCCGCGCTCCAAGCTTTTCCACGCGCCCTCGACGAGAAGCATGACAAAGACAGGCGCGAAGAAAAGCGCGGCGGCGATGAGCTCAGCTGCCACTGGTGCGGCAATGACCAAGAAGAGAGGGGGTGCGGCGGCGAGCGCCGCCACCGCTGTTGACGCCGCGGGCGTTGACACAATGAAGAAGATCCCCGGCGATTGGGTCAAATCGTCCGTCAAGGCGCAGCACCTTGACGAGCTCCGGGATGATGGATTGCTGCCGCCAGCCAACGAGCTCGATGTCCGCGCTCTTGGAAAAGAGGTATCTCCCCAACCTCGAGCCGGCGAGCCCGTCTGCTTTGTCGATTTCCTGCATCGGGGCTTCTCTTTCCCTCTGCATGATTTCTTGCGCGGGCTGTTGTACGCGTACGGAATTCAGATGCACGATCTGACGCCAAACGGCGTCCTTCACATTGCCTGCTTCTTCGTCCTCTGCGAGTGCTTCTTGGGAGTGCACCCGCACTGGGGCCTGTGGAAGGCAATCTTCAATGTGAAGAGGAATGTGGGCGGCGGCGGCACCTACCCGATTGGAGGCTTCGGCATCCAAGTCCGCGGCGACACCAACTACTTCCAGCTAAAGCAGGCGGATTTCGTCCAAGGCTGGCGGAAGAAGTGGTTCTACGCCCGCGTGGAGCAGGAGGGCGTCCCTGCCTTTGAGGCTAACAAGCCTCTGAGGAAGTCGAATGCCTGGGCGCACCCGCTGTCGAAGGCCGACAAGGTTGAGGTGGCTCCACTGCTGGGTGCTGTCGCCGAGTTGCTGAAGTCGATGGCACTAGTACAGAACGACAAATCGGAAACGGGCTAAAAACCCCTTCGGCAACGGAGAAAGGGTCCGTGTCCACGAACCTGTCACTGATGTGAAGGCTCTCATCGGCAACGGACACGAAAAACCGTCACCGATGAGGCTTGATTTTGGCTACGGTTGCCATCCAGTCTCCGTTGCCGATGTATCTGGACATCAGAAACGGAGATTCTGTTTTGCTCGTTTGCATTGAGGTTTTTTCATAAGCCTACAGCAGCAATACAGTTGCCAATTGACATTCAAAATATCACAGCAAAAGCACAAAGTTGCTAGCAAAACCGTTCATAACTTATATAACAATTGTCACCATTACATAGCATCAAAAGATGAGTTACACATGCTTCGCTAATCCTATCATTCTCATGCCTCCCTAAACTCCAGCTAAGGCTTGCTCCCTAAACACACATCCACAAAATAGCCGGAGAAACTGAAAAAACAGAAACTACACCAAGCCAAATTGCCAAATTCTTCGTACTGAGGCTTGCTCCATCTTGGACGGTGTCGCCGAAATATAATCCCACTTTATAAGTAGCACATTTAAAGTTTGTTCGGATCAGCTTTGTGCTTCTGGATAAAAATACATGGATTGATAGTTAGAGAAGAGCCAAAATATGATGCTACATGACATAGATATAATTTAATGTGAAAACAGTTCACACCTTTAAGCGCCTATATCCGTGTGCTTGTAGTCCGATCCAACGATTTGGAGGCATAACTTGAAGGTGATGTTTCCTTCAAGAGCCTCACCATTTTTTATACAGTGTCGCCGAAATACTATTACTTCATACACTAGCTACACAAAACAATAACGAGGATTATCACATTGACAAAAAGTTGTGACTGGATCTATTCATCATCGGTAGTACTACAAAGAGTTGAAATTAATTCACCCTACTAGACTTTAAAATAGTGCAAGATACTAGACAAGTTTTCTATATACTAGACAAGTTTTCTATGCTAGACTAGAAAACTAGACAGAAACAATAAAGTGCAAGATACTAGACGAGTTTTCTATATACTAGACAAGTTCTATATACTAGACAAGTTCTATATAAAACCAATTGATGAACTAGTTCATGAGCTGAGCGATTTAGACCTCACATTTTCTTCTCCGTGGACGGCGCCTCGAGATCGACCACCTCCTCCTCCGTGGACGGCGCCTCCAGATCGGCCACCTCCTCCACCGTGGGCGGCGCCTCCAGATCGGCAACCTCCTCCACCGTGGACGCCACCTCCTTCACCGGGGACGTCACCTCCAGATCGGCCACCTCCTCCTCCGTCGACGGCGCCTCCAGATCGGCCACCTCCTCCACCGAGGACGGCGCCTCCAGATCGGCCACCTCCTCCACCGTGGACGCCACCTCCTCCATCGGGGACGTCGCCTCCAGATCGGCCACCTCCTCCATCGTGGACGCCACCTCCTCCACCGGGGACGTCGCCTCCAGATCGGCCACCTCCTCCTCCGTCGACGGCGGCCTCCGTTGACGGCGGATCCGCCACAACTGCTGCATCACCACCCGATGAATGATCTGATCCAGCTCCGCGTGGCCCAGAGGACGCGGGGCATCACCGGAGGTGATGAGCCTGACGCGCTCCCGCACCTCCCGCATCACAGCCGCCTCCAGATCTACCCTATCACGAACAGATGCAGCTAGATCGGTGCGGCCGCTAGAGCCGCGGCTGCGATGGCGAGATCTAGAAGCGCCGGCAGAGGAAGCCATGAGAGAGTGAGGAGAGTAAAAAGCTACAATGTGCGGCGGCTAGGGTTGAAAGATGGACAGTGAGGGATTGAGAATGAGACTGATGGGGCTTTGCTTCGCCAGTACATTTATAGGCACCCAATTGGCAACGGACATTTTATATAACCGTTTCCATTGGATACAAGTTCACAACTACTATGTGCTACTGATTTCCGTAGCTGTATACGAACATAATACATTCTAGTAATTTTCAAAGTGCATACGAACCTAATACATTGTACTGATTTGCATAGCTGTATACGAACCTAATACATTCTACTGATTTTCATTGCTGCATACAAGTTCACACCTAACAGCAGCACACAAACACACAAAATCATTCTAGCAATGCTCACAAGAACATTTAACTGAGCTATTTCTGTTCCTTTATGCCGCTCCTTGCGCACAGCAACAACATGGTCAGATTTAGTCGAAGTGTTTGTTGGGCTCCATGCCAAACCAGTTAGAGCTGCTGCAGTGTGCGGCTTCATCTCCATGTTCGCCTTCTTGACTATCAAGGCTACATTTTCCAGCTCTGCAGCTTCCACTTCGACGCCATTAGCAAGCAGCATCTCAACATAATCTTCAATCCAAAAATAATAATCACAACTCCCAGAATACTCTTCGCCCCTCCCCTGCCAAATGGTAAATCGAATCCAGAGGCAAATCAGCATCACACATAGAATAGAATCAATCAAAACTGGTCGAAGCGTCGAACTAACCCTGTGATTTGGACACTTGAAGTAGATCCGGCCTGGGTTCAGATCCGAACGCGACACTCGACGAATCGCGTTCCGACAGCGGCAGCAAACGCACTTCACAAGCGGCAGATCTGACCCGGCCCCGGCGGCGCAGGAGGAGGACGCATTCGATCTCCCCGACGAGCTCATGCTCTTGGCCATGGAGGACACGAGTGCGGAGTAAAAACAAGCTGGAGCGGAGGAACAAGGGCGAATCGACAGTCTTTTATAATATCCAAGATAGTGCTAAAAAGGAATTTTATATAAGCAACCTCGCCAACGGTTGTATACAAATGTCTGATGCCATTGAAGAACATATCGCAAACGGAGTCGAAAGAAACTCCGTTACCAACATATCGGCAACGATTAATAATTCGCGACCGTTGCCTATGAAGGCGGGACGCGGGCCAGCTTGCCTGGCGGGGCGGGTTTTCTCACGCGGAAAGCGCGATTCTCCGTCGCCTAACTCGTGCCGTTTCCATAGAGAGGTATCGGATATGTCGTTCTGTACTAGTGTGGGGAAGGAGGTGGGTGGCATCCACCTTATTGCCACGATGATGAGGAGGCGCGTGCAACCACTACGCCTGCGGGACCACCCGATGTGGGAGTACCAAGGCGAGGAGGACTCGACTCGCCTGACGAAGGAGAAACGGTCAAAGAGGGCAGTCGAAACCGCTGTGCGGTCTGTGACTAGTCTCAGGACTGCCGACCCCTGCAACGTCGACTGCCCCGTGAAGCCATATGGGGTCGACAACCCACTACCTGAGGTATGCAGCAGACTGTTTGCTTTCGACTCCTTTGTGTTGTTGTGGATGCAATACTTTGCGTGTACGCTTCTCGTTTGTATTGATGTATGCTTGACTTGCAGGGTCACCCGGCTCTCACGTGTCTGCCACCACTGCCCGAAGATGGGCCCACCTTTGAGGTGGAATATCCTGAAGTGGAGCCGGTGGATGAAGAAGAATCCCTTCCCTCGGCGACCACCTCTCCTGATGAGGTGGTAGAGGAAACGGAGCAGGAAGAAGAGGATGAGCAGCCGCTCAAGCGCCGACGCCGGGACAAGGCGAAAGCTGTTGTCGAGGAGTCGCCATCCGAAAGGGTGGAACTGCATGACGATGGCGACTCGGGCTCGTCGTCGCCCAGCCTGAAGGAGCCCGTGGTGGTTGAGCCACTTAACAAGGTGCCTCTTGTCAGCGCCGCGGCCGAGTTCGGCGGGCTGTTTGACGATGACTTCGGCAGTGACGAAGAGGAGATAAGGTGAACACCTGTCTTCAAGGTAACCTTTTGTCTTTAATGTAGCCTTGTATTGATTTGGTCCTTTTGTATGTGCAGTGCTGGTCATGGCACGAGTGTGCCTCCGTCACCTGCCCGGGAACGGGCGGCTACTCCAAGTGGCAGGGAGCAAGAGCTGACTCCTCCAGAGGGTTCTGCTGTGGCGACTGCTACGGCTACAACGGAGGTTATAAAGATGGCGTCTCCCTCCGCTCCAAGAGTGCCTGCGCCATCTGCTCCGTCTTCTTCGAGTGCGACGCAGCTCCAAGATCATGTAAGTTCTGTCTTGTTAATTTATCGTGTGCGCGACAGCGCTCCCGATGGGAGTAGCCGCCGAGGCTATGTGCAACTAGTATAGTTGGGCATAGGCTCAAAGTCATGTGTTGCTTCGCATTGTGCAGCCTTACTACCGCAACATGTTGGAGTCGGCGACTGCCTACGTCCAGCTGGAGCAGGAGAGGGATGACCTTCGCGCTGCGCTGGAGCAGTCGAAGCGTAAGCGCCCTTCTTGTTGGTAACTTGTCGGTGTTCATGTATCACCACCAGTCGACACCTTCTACTTCATGCAGGCAATCAGGAAACTTCCGCGAAGCGAGTGCGCGAGCTCGAGATGGAGCTCAAAGCTCAACACGATGACGCCGAGCGAAAGTTGAAGGAGGCCAAGGACCGCGAAGACGCAACCCGCCAAGGCGAAAGAGTGCAAGTGGAGCGCCTGCTCGCACTTGCCCACGTTGTAGGAGGTAAGGCATCCTTGTTTGCTATGTGCTTCAAGTCTTGGTCTCTCAAGTCAGCCGAATTGGTTCGTAATTTATGAGATGTGTATGTGCATTTGGCGCGACTCCTCCTTCGGAGCCAGCGGATGAGGACGTCCCGCTGGAGCGTGCCGTCAATGTCTTAACTCCATGTGCGCGTACGCCAAGGAGGCACTCTCCAAGTCGACCAGCGCTCTTACTGCGGTGCACAAGAACATCTTTCCAGCGCGCGCACCACCCGCCAGCGTTGATGGGTTGGCCGCGGTGCTTGGCCCCGAGTCCTCCACTATGGCGAACTTCACGCGCGCGCAAACGTTACGTGGCTCAGAGCTTACCTTCAAGTTGTTGCTGGGCCACGGTGTTGCGGGCGACTTCAAGAAGGTTGTCGTGGACTTCCCGCGAAAGCCTGATGGAAGGACCATGTCATTGAGCTTGGTGAAAGACGAAGCGGCACGACTGGCCGAGGACATGGTGTCCATGGTGGAATGCCGCAGTGCCGAAGTCGCCGCCCACGCTGTTAGGTCTAGGTCGGAGTCGGTGTCATAGGGTGTAGCGCCGACTCCCTTTTTTTGTTTGTTTGTAATGAACCTTGAAGCAATTGTAATTTTGATTTCGACTTCGTAGTCGACTTCTGTTCAATTTTCTCTGTTGGGACCCGGCCCCCGAGTGTGTTGCCTTTTGCTGAGAAATTCTTATGTTGGTCAACCTGTATCATTGAACAGGCCAAATCTTCTGGTGCATTCGAAGCTGTTCGTTCCACGAGTACACGACACCAAACTGTTGTCCGGAGCAGAAACGATAAAGCCGTCATGTGGTGGATGAAGCGTAAGATCGCAAATCTGGAGCGGGAGCTGAATGATGTTCGAGCTGAACTGGACGCCGAGAAGCCGAGGCCCGCTCCCACATCTGAGCGAGAGGAATATCTGATTGGGCAGTTGGGTCTGATCAACCAGCAGCTGGAATGTGAGGACATTTTCCAAAGTCTTCGACTGCCAATTACTGATGCTTTACGTGCTGCTAATCTTTGCTTGTCTTCGTTGTAGGTGTAAACCCTGACAGAAAAGCTGAGGAAACTCGTATAGTCGAGTGACTGGACAGGATTCTTGATGGGGCGGCTTCCGGCGCTCAATACTTCTGGTCTGACAGGTCGAAGGCGCGAGTGCTGGCCACCTTGCTGGACCGCGCTTGGCGTGCTGTCCCGCTGTTGGAGTCGTGTCGAAGTACTCTGGCCAAGGTGCACCGTGCGATGTTCCCGCATAACGAGCAGCCGCAAGGCATACCTGCTCTTTGACAAGGTTCCGTGATGGCAATGCTATCCAGAAGATGCTGCGTGCTGAACTTGTAGGTGGGGCAAATATTGCCTTTGCATACTTGCGAATGCATTGGTCGAACTTCAATTTTGAAGGTGCCACCGAAGGCCTTCCTGAGAGGAGTCATTATACTAGCACCCTTGGCTGGGCACGCAAAGTCATCGCTCATGCGCAAAAGCAGACTGCATAGCTTGTAGGTCCGTTGGACGGCGGCCCCAAGGATGAGCCTATAGATGAATAGGCAAAGAGTTGTATGCTCGCTGAGCTGAATAGTGTAAATTCCTGGGGACAGCACCCAAGTGTGTGTTTGTAATGTGTTTGTCGAAGACAATTTATTTGTATAGAAATGTTGAACGTAGCCCCCGAGCGTTCGGGTATGTTTTCCGCAATTTAGCGTGATGACCTGTGCGGCGCAGCCCCCGAGTGTTCGAGTGCGGCCAAGGTTTTATTTGTATCTTGACGTTAACCTGTGCGGCGCAGCCCCCGAGCGTTCGAGTGCGGTCGAGGCCTTGTTTGCTTGAACCTGCGCGGCGCAGCCCCCGAGTGTTCGAGTGTGGCCGAGGCCTTATTTGTTTGAACCTGTGCGACGCAGCCCCCGAGTGTTCGAGTGCGGCCGAGGCCTTGTTTGTTTGAACCTGTGCGGCGTAGCCCTCGAGTGTTCGAGTGCGGCCGAGACCTTGTTTGTTTGAACCTGTGCGGCGCAGCCCCCGAGTGTTCGTGTGGCCGAGGCCTTGTTTGTTTGAACCTGTGCGGCGCAGCCCCCCGAGTGTTCGAGTGCGGCTGAGGCCTTGTTTGCTTTTTTACTGTAAAAAGTAAAGAAAGAGAGCTTTTGTATCTCAACCATTGTTTGTTAAGCTAGCAAGACGTCTCATTAAAAACCTTCCAGTCCCCTTAGGTACCCTGGTAAGGAAAAGAGTGCGTATGAAACTTGCTGCTTGTAGTCGTGTAGGCACAATTACATGGATGTGTATGCTATGCGTAAAAACAGCGCAGCTGCACAACGTTCCACGGATTGAGGGAGAGTTCCCCTGATTTGGCGTCTTTCAGTCGATATGCGCCACCGTCGATAGCTTCTGTGACGATGAAGGGTCCTTCCCATGGGGAGGCGAGCTTGTGCACCTTCTTCTGTTTGAGCCGCAACACCAAATCGCCAGGGACGAAAGATCTCTCGCGCAGTCAACGGCCGTGGTAGTTGCGAAGACTCTGTTGATAAACGGCCGTGCGAGAGAGTGCGATGTCCCGCACCTCATCCAGCGTGTCGACGCCATCTTCGAGCGGTTCTTCGGCATCTGACTCGTCGTATGCGACCACTCGGGGTGCGTCGAATCACAGATCGTACGATATTACTGCTTCGGCGCCATAAACCATGAAGAAAGGAGTGTACTGCGTTGATCTGTTGGCTGTGGTTCGGAGACTCCAGAGGACAGAGGGTAGCTCCTCCACCCAGGCACCCGCGGCGTGCTTTAGTGGCACCAGTAGACGTTTCTTGAGGCCGCTGCAGACTAGGCCATTTGCTTTTTCGATTGTCCGTTGGATTGAGGGTGTGCGACTGAGGCGTAGTTGAGCTTGATGCCTTGCTCCGCACAGAAGTCCTTGAATTTGTCTGCAGTGAAGTTTGTGCCGTTGTCCGTAATGATGCTATGGGGTACCCTGAATCTGAAGATGATGGACCTGATGAAGTTGACGACAGATGTAGCAGTCGAGCTTGTTATGGGTACAGCTTCGATCCACTTCGTGAACTTGTCGACTGCTACCAAGAGATGCGTGTGTCCGCCCCGAGATGATTTCTTTAGTGGTCTCACCATGTCAAGTCCCCATTGGGCAAAGGGCCAGGCGAGTGGTATTTTTTTAGCTCCGATGCGGGTGCGTGTGGCTTGGTGGCGAATTTCTGGCACCCGTAGCATTTTTTGACTATCTCTTCGGCTTCCCTCATGGCCGTGGGCCAGTAAAATCCTGCTCGGAAGGCTTTGGCTACCAAGGCTCGACTGCTGGCATGATGCCCGCAAGTTCCTGCATGGATGTCGTAGAGTATTGCTCTGCCGTCTTCAGGGTCGATGCAGCGCTGCAGGACTCCAGATATGATGTGCTTGTATAGCTCTCCGTTGATGATCGTGAAGGCTTTCGAGCGTCGAGTGATGCGCCGAGCTTCTGTTGGGTCATCTGGCAGCTCCTGGCGCAGCATGTATGCGAGGAAAGGCTTCGTCCATGTTGGCTCGATGAGGAAAACTTCAATGCGTGATTCTTCCTCGGGTACCGCTGGGTCCTTTACCGGTTGATCTGTGGTTGTCACCGTTGCAGAAGATGTGATGGGATGCTTGAGCTTGATGAACCGCTGTTTGATGTACTCGACGAAGACTCTAGGTGGAACTTTCGCCTTTGTCGAACCGAGGTTGGCTAGCATGTCTGCTTCTTCGTTGCTCTCGCGACCTATGTGCCGCAACTCGCAGTCATCGAAGCTGCCCTCCATGATGTTGTAAAGGTCCCGATATGCAATCACGTTCTCTTTCGTAGCGTCGCACTCCTTCATCGTTTGCTGCACGACGAGGTTCGAGTCCCCGTAGATCATGAGGCGAGTGGCTCCACAGTTCTTGGCCATCCGCATGCCGTGTAGCAGAGCTTCGTACTCAGCTTCATTGTTTGAGGGCTTGGGGAAGTCCATCTGTAGTACGTAGCGAAGTTTGTCACCTTTTGGTGATGTCAGGATGATGTCTGCGCCTGCACCATCGAATTTCTTGGACCCATCGAAGTATATGGTCCAAGCGTTGGACAGGTCGGGTAAGTTGGGCAGCTGGGCTTCGATCCACTCGGTTGTGAAGTCCGGAAGTACTTGAGCCTTAATCGCGTTGGGGTGCGCATACTTTAGGTCCCACGGGCCTAGCTCGATGACCCACTTGGCAACTCGTCCCGTTGCGTCGGGTTGGTGAGGATGTTAGATAGGCCCGAGAACTCACCACTGTGATCGGGTGCTCGACGAAGTAATGGACCACCTTACGCGAACTCATGAAGACGCCGTAGGCTAGCTTCTGATAATGCGGGTACCGCTGTTTTGATATGGATAGCACCTCGCTGAGGTAGTATACGGGCCGTTGCACTCGGTGGGCATGGCCTTCTTCTTGGTGTTCGACGACGAGGACGGTACTGACCACCCTATTGGTGGCTGCCACATAAAGGTATAAAGGCTCCTTCTCATGTGGTGCGACGAGTACTGGTGGAGTCGCCAGAATCATCTTGAGGTCCGCGAATGCTGCTTGGGCTTCTGGCGTCCACTCGAATTTGTCAGATTTCTTCATCAGTTGGTAGAAAGGGAGTGCCTTTTCACCCAACTTACTAATGAACCTGCAGAGTGCTGCGACTCGGCCGGCTAGGCGCTGGACCTCCCGAAGCTTGGTCGGGGCTGGCATTGTGAGGATTGCTTCTATCTTTTTGGGGTTTGCCTCGATGCCTCTGCAGATACGAGGTACCCGAGTAGTTGCCCAGCTGGTACGCCGAAGACGCACTTAGTTGGGTTGAGCTTGATCTTGTACTTGTTGAGCGCGGCGATGTCTCGCGTAGGTCGCGAGGAGCGTGTCCTCTTGCTTGGTCTTGATGACTATGTCGTCGACATAAACTTGGACGTTGCATCCTATTTGGTCCTTGAGGCAGGACTGCATCATGCGCTGGTAGGTGGCTCCAGCGTTTTGAGCCCGAAGGGCATAGTTTTGTAGCAGTATACACCATGGGGTGTGATGAAGGCTGTCTTCTCCTCATCCTCCTCTCGCATCCGTATCTGGTTGTAGCCTGAGTAGGCATCCTGGAATGATAGTCGCGCGTAGCCGGCCGTGGAGTCGACGATCTGGTTGATTCGTGGCAATGGGAAGTGATCCTTCGGGCAGCACTTGTTGAGGGGGTGAAGTCGACGCACATACGTAGAATTTGTGTCTTCTTCTCGACGAGGACTGGATTGGCGACCCAATCGGACTTCTTGATCTCGCGGATGAATTGGGCATGAAGTAATCTGTCGACTTCTTGCCCTATGGCGACGCGCTTCGGCTCGGAGAAGCGGCGCATTGTTTGCTTGACAGGTTTTGCATCTGGATAGATTTGAAGGGCATGCTCGGCGAATTCCCTGGGTACGCCTGGCATGTCGGCTGGATACCAGGCGAAGATTTCCTAGTTCTCACGGAGGAACTCGACGAGCGCGCCTTCCTATGCGGGAGACAGACTCGAGGACACAAGCACTATCTTGGAAGCGTCAGTCGGATGGACTTGGTGTGCCCTTGTGTCGTCGGTTGAGCTGAAGGAGGCGTCGGGTGCCGGTTTCTTACTTGCAGGGAAGAGGGTCTTATCGTTGCCGAGTGAAAGTTCCTCGAGTTGCTGCTGCATGCCAAAGGACTCGGAGATCCTGCTGAATTCGCGATCGCAGTTATCTGAGCGCTGGAAGTCACCCCGCACAGTGATGACTCCCTTCGGTCCTGGCATCTTGAGCATGAGATAGGCGTCGTGTGGAACTGCCATGAAGCGGGCGAACGTCGGGCGCCCAAGTATAGCTTGATACTGCGATTTCCAGCCCACCACTTCGAAGTTGATCGTCTCCTTTCAGAAGTGGTCGGGTGTGCCAAAGATTACTTCGAGTGCAATTATGCCTTCAAGGTAGACTGCTTTCCCAGGTACGATGCCGTGAAAGGTGTTGTCCGATCTTGCAAGGCTTTCCAGAGACCTGCCCATCTTCCGGAGAGTGTCGGCGAAGATGATGTTGATGCCGCTGCCGCCGTCCATGAAGACATTGGTCATGTGGAATTGCCCAATATGTGCTTCGAGTACCAGCGCGGCCTGGCCTGGGCGCGGTACCTATGGAGGGTGGTGTGGGGACCCCGGACTAGCTGTCCGAAATACCCTTGTGCCTACATATCAGCGATCCCATGATCAGTGCGTCGCTGAAGCACAATCAACCTGGTAATCAAAGAACATCCATACGTACCGAATTTATTTACTTACTTGATTGAAGTGATCAACTTCAGCAGGTACTTGCAGCGGAAATCACCAATCAACGTGGAGCCCTCAACATCACCAAGGTCATCTCTCCTGATCTTGTACCGCAATGCACCGCATACCGGGCATGCATTTAAATTCTCGTACTCCTCACCGCGGTAGAGGATGCAGTCATTGATGCATGCATGTATCTTCTGCACCTCTAATACTAGAGGGCAGACAACCTTCTTTGCTTCGTATGTATTAGGGGGCAATACGTTGTCCCTTGGAAGCATCTTCTTTATTATTTTCAGCAAATTTTCAAATCCCTTGTCAGATAGACCATTATGTGCCTTCCGTTGCAGCAATTCCAGTGTGGTACCCAGCTTTTTCTGCCCATCTTCGCAATTTAGGTACAACAATTTTTTGTGATCCTCTAACATGCTCTCCAACTTCAACCTCTCATTTTCACTTCCGCAGTTTATCTGTGCATCAAGAATGGCCCGACGAAGATCATCATCGGCTCATCAACAATGGGCTCTTCTTCAGCTTCGTCTTCCCCCATTGTAGTACCACCCTGTTCAGTGAACATAGGATAGTTGTCATTATCCTCTTCTTCTTCATTGTCTTCCATTATAACCCCTCTTTCTCCGTGCTTGGTCCAACAATTATAGCCGAACATGAAACCGGACTGCAACAGGTGGGAGTGCAGGGGTTTTGAGGAAGAGTAATTCTTCGTATTCTTACAGGCACTACATGGACAACAAATAAAACCATTCCTCTTGTTTGCCTCAGCCACATCGAGAAAAATATGCAGACCATGAATGAAGTCGAGACAGCGTCGGTCACCGTACATCCATTGTCGGCTCATCTGCATTATATAAATATATCAACAAAAATTACACTACATCATGAATAGAGAAGTGACCAACTTAATTAATACAAGTTCATCACATTAAAACTAAAGTAGAGTAGTGACCAAATGTAATACATAGTTCTCATGAAACATACATTGAAACTAACATACAACTATCTAAAAAAATTTAAATCCAACAACAAATGTGATCAAAATCGCAACTAAGATAATTATTGAACCAACAACATAATGATACCAAGCCTCTTTATTAATGACATATTTTCTAATCTTTCTAATCTTCAAGCGCATTGCATCCATCTTGATCTTGTGATCATCGATGACATCGGCAAGATCGAACTGCAATTTCATCTTCTCTTCTTCACTTCTTTTCAATTTTTCTTTCAAATCGTTGTTTTCTTTTTCAAATAAATTTAGCATCTCGACAAGAGGGTCGGTTTGAATTTCTGATTCAACTACCTCCTACATAAAAAAATCTATGTCAAGTTGGTCGGCATAATTGTCATAAATAGGAAATAAAACAAATACTTATAAAAGTATACCACATCCGAATCATAGACCGGATGAGGGCCGACGGGGACAGATATCAAAACCATGGCACTATACATATAAAAAACAAACATACAAGTAAGAAAATTATACAAGTAATAACTATACATCTAAATCATACAAGTAAGATTTTTTTTTAAATAAAAGATAAAAATAAGAGGCTCACCGAGGTGGTTGTGAGGACCCCGGATTAGCTATCCGAGGTACTCGTTATGTTTCCTGCAACAATCCCATGATCAGTCTGTTGTTGCACATAACTCGAATTGGCATCACAGGACATCCATAAATACCGACTAAATATACTTACGTGATTTGAAGTCATAAGCTTCAACAGGTACTTGCAGCGGAAATCACCAAACAACGTGGAGCCCAAGTCATTCGCCTTAACCCTACAGGCAGCTGACTGGGAAGCGCCCTAGTTCGCAAAGACGCCAGTGAACTCCTCTTCTTCGAACTGCTCCTCTTTAAAATCTGGCTAAGACAATAGCCAGGGACGAAACCAATATGAGTACATTTGATTGTACTCGCAAACTACCCCAACTTGCGCATGCACTAGTTTTGATAATCTTTAAAACCTTTAGTTTTAGAAAAACATCTCTATATCTTTATTGAAAAAGAGAAGAGTAGATCTTATATCCTTGTTGAAGGCAAAATATTTTGAAAAGTAGTTTCTCCATATCTTGGTTGGAAACAAACCCTTTGGAAAAATAGTTTTCTCACCATGGTTGTTGAAAAAGGGTAAGAAGTCTTTTTAAACCTTTTTCTCGAAAATATACCTTTGGTTAAAAAGGTAAGAAATCTCTTTTAAAGCCTTTTCCTCGAAAATCACCATCTTGTCCATTTTTCCAAAACTCTTCCTTTTCCGATCATAGCCCCTTCAGGGTCACTCATTTTCCAGCAACCTCATACTACCCCTTCGGTATAGTTGCATAAAACAATCTCCACTTCATTTTCCTTTCAAACTCAAAACTTTGTAAAACTTGCACATGGTCTTAGCAGTTCTTCCCAACTGTCCATATCCGAGGACTCGGCTATTCGAATAGTTTTACCCTCTGCAGAGGTAGCACGCTTTTCCCACACGCATCCGGTCACTCATCGTGTCAGCCACGTCCCGCCATACCAGGGGTATGCGAAGTTGAGTTTCCGGCCGTAGCCTGTCCTTTGCTCATGCTAGTATAGGACCCTGCCTCTACGACACTTTCCATCGACACTTAAATCCTCAGAAACTAAGTGTGAGGACTCGTAGTTCTGTCCGGCGGACCCAAGGGAGCCCTTCAATCCTCTTTCTCCAATACACTCATACCGGCTTCCGGTAGACTTCACTTAAGAGGACCCAGGTCAGGGGTAGGTCCTCAGACCATCCCCTCATGGAACGAGGTTATCCTCGTTATTGAGGCATCCAGTACTAACACGAGCAAATTATATGACTACGCCCTTGCCCATATGTGGGTAAATGTGGTCGCACAGATTTTTCGGCTGGGGATGTAAGTACAAGGACACAATGTGCATTTTTCTTTCCAAAAACAACACCATTCTCTGTTTCTCCACTTCCATACCGACCTCCCGGTATACCATATTTTATCCACGGATTCGAAAAAGGAGTTTTGAATAATCAATGTTTTTCCCATCCTATAGTTTTATATAAACAAACGGATGCTTCTACATAGGGTGGCAAAATAGTTTTTCATATACTTTTGAAAAGGCTTTCAAAATCATTTCCAATTTTCATAGCAAAATACTTTTAACCAAACTTGGGTGGATCGTGATCTCACCAAGCACTAGTAGGAAAACCATTATAGGTAGGTTGTATTCTGTGGCGCACCCCTAATTGGTGCGCCACAGAAATATAATTCTGCGGCGCACCAGGCCTGGTGCGCCACAGAAATGTGACTTTCTGTGGCGCACCTGGCTTGGTGCGCCACAGAAATGACTTTCTGTGGCGCACCAAGCCAGGTGCGCCACAGAAAGTCACATTTCTGTGGCGCACCAGGCCAGGTGCGCCACAGAAAGTTATCCAGGGGGCAGGTAAAAAATTGAAAAAAACAATTCTTTGGCGCACCAGGCAGGTGCGCCACAGAAAGTTGACATTCTGTGGCGCACCAGGCAGGTGCGCCACAGAAAGGTCACATTCTGTGGCGCACCAAGCTGGGTGCGCCACAGAATCTCATTTTTCAAATCCCACCCCCCCCCCCCCCGCCGTGGATCGCCTTTTTTAGTCTTGCAGGAAATAAAAGAAAATGAAAAAAAATTCAAAAATTAAAACCCTTTGACATGTGGCTAGGTATGAGTGTCTAGTACGTGTAGAAATTTTGAAATATGAATTTTGACCTTTTCTGCAACAAATGAAAAAGAAATCTTGTAACGGCCATAACTTTTGCATACGACGTCGAAATAACGCAAATAATATGTCAAAAAAATCGTGAGAAAAATCCGAGTTCGAATTCACCCGGGTTTACCCGGTCAGCAATTCACACATTCCTCAAATTCCAAAAGAAAAAAGTTATTTCAAACAGACGATTTTTCGCAGCAAAATCAAAAAAATTCAAAAAATTCAAAAAAATTCAAAAATTCAAAAATTCCAAAAAAGACACAGAAATGTATAACAAAGAAGATTGTTGAATTTTTTGGATTTTTTTGAAGTGTTTTGACTTTTTTGAATTTTTTGAATTTTTTGGAGTTTTTTTATTTTTTTTGGAGTTTTTTGATTTTTTTGGATCTTTCGAAACTTTTGAATCTCCTTTTGAAACTTTAGAAGTTTTTGAAAAATATGAAATTTAAAAACACATATTTATAACACATACCACACATATACACATACAATACTTAAGAGGGTTCATATGATATATATCAATAAGACTTGAGTAGCATAGGGGTAGCTGGACTGGATAGAACTTAGAAGTTAAGCGTGCTAGGGTTGGAGCAATTTGAGGATGGGTGACCTAGCGGGAAGGTATCAGTTCAAAAAATATGAAAATAATTCCAATAATTAGGATTTTTCATATTATTTCATATTCTGATTTTTCTGGATTTTTTTTGAAACTTTTTATATTTTTTTGCATTTTTTGAATTTTTTGAGAATTCTGTGGCGCACCAGGCCAGGTGCGCCACAGAAATGTGAGAATTTTGTGGCGCACCAAGCCTGGTGCGCCACAGAAATAATTTTTGTGGCGAGAATTCTGTGGCGCACCCAGCATTTCTGTGGGTGCGCCACAGAATACCAAATTGGTGCGCCACTAATAGCCTTTTCTGTACTAGTGAAGAGAGTTTCATAGAAAGCTTTTGAGTAAAAACAAATACATTTAGAAATTACTGCACACTACTAACACCTCTATATCGGGTGTCTCACTAATGAACTTGTATTGTGGAAAAGGTTTTCAAAATCATAGCTTTAGTGGCAAACACCACATAAATCACTTATGCTCTTTTTACGTAAAACATGTGAATCAAAATAGATGTATATAGATGCAAGCTCAGTGAAGTAGCTTGCCTGGTTTCAGCATAATGCTCCTGGTCTTCTTCTTTACTGATCAAATAAATAAACTCCCATCATTCTTCGATAAATCCTCTCCAAACACCACTCCGGTAGCGTTAATGTCTAGCGTCGCAAACATGAAAATAAAACAACACACAATAAGCAAACCAACTCACACGTGGGATACCAACAAGTAATCAAACCGAAAACATAGCACCCATTTAATCAAGCAACAAACATCAAGCCATACTAACAAACAAAAATCATGAGGGAACATTATTATTTAACAAACAAGTTTAGCAACCACCACACTTATCTAGATGCAAACAAGAAATTAATCCAACTACGCAAGACATCACATGCTACTAACACTAGCATAATATACTAACCAAGGACTAGACATTAAACATTTAAAACATATGTTTTATAATTTCAATCCCAACTCTACACAATAATCACCACTTGTCTAACTACACCTCATACTTAAATTACCCCAACAAGTGAACTATTCAAGACATAAACACAAGGGCAATATACTAACAGGAGTATACCACCAATCACAAGCTAAACACATGAAGTATTAAACAACTCCAACGAAGGGTTGTTAACAAACAAATTTCCTTAGGCAGGACATACTTCAGACAAAAGTTAAGTTACCCAATAATTCTCTGTAATTCAACATGTCTCACCAAGTTAAGGTGGAGACATTAACAAGACACTCAAGCTAATACTCAACTTAAAGACAAACAAGTTTAACAAGTAAGGCAACATATTCCTAATTAAAACAAATAAGAAACATTTTGCCTATTGCAGAAACTGATACAAACACACAATTTCCACACCATTCGACCAAGCAACACTAACACACAAGCTGAACTACTACAACATCTACTACTGAACAGAAGTCAAAACAATTGAATTCGGTTTACTTAAATTCTCAAGCACACAAGCAAGATTGATTATTAGTTGGAAACATCATATTCATCTTTAACCACACCTGTTTAACTCAAACAAGATTATCTCTAACCACTAACAGTACTAACATATTTTAACATGTTTAAAGATTAGTAACACACAAGTTACAGTACCAAAACAATCAACAATCAACACAAACCACAAATTCATAACTAAAAGCAATTAATCTAATTTCTTTTTATTAGTGGCAGAACAACACTTTTACTAAAAATTGCACCTAGAGAGTTCTGTAAATCAAACAACCATGCCAAGCTAGGAATATGTTCTCCTACACATACAGAAGACAATCCAATTGGATTCACTCCAAAATTCATTTCACAAAAATCTACAAAAATCACTAAAGTGCTACTGGTGTGTTTACAAGAATGAATAGAACTTTTGTTTTAGGATTCATTTGCATACAAGACCAACAGATCTAGAAAGGTATCACTTCAGGCTATCCAGGGAATTTTAGTTTGCAATATTTGGAGTTATAAAACTCTAGATATTGATTATTTAGTGAAAACTACTCTTTCTACAAGATTTAATCTACACAACAATTAAAAATGTATTTTGGCAAGCAACCAGTTCTGCATGTCTAAGAAAACTCATAGGAACACAACAAAATTCGAAACAATCAATTATCTAGCACAGGGATTAAATGGTGGATTTATTCCTACCATAGATCTAGCAGGAAAAATTAAAACAGGAAATAGATATAACAGGAAAAAGGGGATTGGGCCAGATCTGGGCCAGATCCGCTCGAGCAGTGAGGAGAGCGGCCCAGCCAGTGGCCCATGCGCGCGAACGAAGGGGTACGCGGCCCTCTTCGTCTTCCTCGCGTCACACGATGTCGACGAAGCACGGCAGGGGACGGCGAGGACGGTGCGGCGGCTCCGGTGGTTCCTGGACAACGAGAGAAGGCGCATGAGAGGGAGCAGAGCAAGGGGAGCACATGGACACAGAAATGGCGAAGAATGGTAGTCCGTGGCACTCGCGAGCTTGCTCGACACCACGGCTGTCGGAGCGGATGGGGATGAAGACGGCACGGTGGATTCGAGGGTTCGTTCCTCGATTCCTCGGGCTAAGATGGAGAGGACGACGAGGCGGTGCTGCTGGTGGTCTTGTATTTGGTCGGGGAGCTCTCATTTGCCGGCGATGCGCGACGGAAGCTTCGGCTGCGGTTCGGTTCGTGGAAGAAAATGAGGGAGCGAGAGAGAGAGAGAGCGAGTAGTGAGGAGTGAGGGCAACAGAGGAGTGCCGTGGAGTGCTTATCTCCTCCGCTGCAAGGAGGGAGGGGGGCCACGGTGGTGTCGACATGGCGCAGGGAGCACGGCAACAACGGCGAGAGAAGCACGGCAAGGGAGCACGGTGGCAGAGGAGTGGCATGGAGGAGTCTTTTCTCCTCCGCGGCAAGGAGGAAGGGGGCCACGGTGGAGTGCTCGATCGGCGACCACGGCGTGAGGAGCACGGCGTCCATGCTGTGCGGCATTGGAGCTACAGGAGGTCAACGAAGCTTTTGCAAAGAGGCCCCTGCAATTCTTTTTGCAATCACAACTAGGTCCTTTTCTCTTTCTTTTATTTCCTTTTCAAAACCAGTGGAGTTTTAAGGATTTATTTGGGGTATTAAAACATTTTACAAAATTCCGAGAAAATTCAGGTAGCCTCCCATATACATGTGGAAGCTCCACAAAAATTGGTTTTTGAAAAGAAAATGTTTTGAGCAATATTTGTTCATAGAGTTTAAATATGTCATTTTTGGCAAAAACTGAATTAACATTCTTTAGTATTTTAAAACCAGTGATAAAATATGGTGTCGAACTTTTGGAACTTCCTTGACAAATAAGGTAGCTTCAAAATAATTTATATTTTCATAGAGGGAATACTGGTTTGGAGGAAATAGAGAATTTAGGAGGGAATTTATTTATGAAGATCATTTTTAACTCATGACCTTCATTTCCTTTT
This sequence comes from Poa pratensis, assembly GCA_947311845.1. Lineage (NCBI taxonomy): Eukaryota > Viridiplantae > Streptophyta > Magnoliopsida > Poales > Poaceae > Poa > Poa pratensis. Next base: position 3,892,926 of record CAMZMU010000075.1, read on the forward strand.
TTGATAAATGAATTGAGGGATTTGTTTTAAATCGAAAAGTAGGTTTACTTGAGGAGGGGGTGATATGAAGTGGGGATGATTATTAGTTCATCTCACTCCTAGAATTTTGATAAAGAAAACATAATTGTTTTCATGGAAGGGAGGAATAGACAGAGAGGGAATTTTAACAAAGTTATTTCCCTAACTTAGGACTTTAACTTAGGTGTGGATAATTCTAAAGGGTTTGTGTTTATTCAAGTCACATTCCAATATTGTTGTAAAGGGTGTTTTATCTTAGTGTTAAGCACAATTGAGGAATCTATCCTCACAAGCAAACAACACAACAATATCAACAACACCACAATCTTAAGATCACAAACATGACCACACAAATCAAACCACAAGAATTTATCATACTATAGTTTCCTTATTTAACAATACTACCATATAATGATCACACTTAATCATGGCAAGATGATGGGTAGGAAATGTCTCACCTCATATATTAATAGTTTTCAAAAAGGTTTGAGAATGGAAATATGTGAGGTAATATATTTCCCACTAGAGTTATTTTCAAATGGAGTGGAAACATAGGAGTTTATAAAATAGGGATTGTAAAATATCAAGGTTGAAGAATAGATAGGAGATCACAGATAGATCTCCATATTTTTGAAACATGTAATTTTGGAAATACTTTTATCTTCTCAAGAGTGGGTATTTTATTTGCTGCTAAAACCAAATCAGTGAAATGGACCTTGGCGAAAATAAGAATGGAAAAGATATATGGAATATATTCTTGTCATAACCTGATCACCAGAGTTTTAAATATATTTTTACTTAGGTTGATTTCTTGGGTTGACATTTACTAGTCAAACAATCATAAACATCAAGTTACACAAGGTTAAACAGAACAATTTAAAGGAAAACACAATCATTTGTGAAATAATTCAAAAAGTTTTTGTTGGTTCTGAATTTTGGGTCTTATTTATTCTTATTATAAATTTGGGATGTTACAGGTGGTCCTCCCGAGAGAAGGTGATGCTGGTTTCCGAGCCTTTGAGGTACTCGGGTACGGCTGGTGGCATTGCCACGGCCTAGTAGACTTGGCGGGTGATCAGTTTCTGGCACCTGTTTGATGGCCGCCCCTTCTGTATCATGTTCATTTGCCCTCGAGCCTGAGGGTATTGTTCTCCCAGCGCGGGAGGTGCATCTAGTCTCGGCTGGTACTGGATTGCTCCTGCGATGTGTGCGGGATTTGCTGCGGGTGGTCCTGGGAGGGCCAACTGCGGTGCTGGTTGCTGTGCTGCGCCTAGAGCCAGGATTTTGGCGAATGCTCCGTTGATGCGCTGCATTTTCCGGCAGTCCTTCAATAGGTGAGTGGTGACCAACTTGCCAGTTTCTTCGCTACTGAATAGATGGAACTTGCATGGTTCTTCGAGCTCCTACTCGGGTGTAAGCTCTGGTCGCGAGGTGTCGCGAGATCTGCGTCGCCAGTCGCGTCTCTTGTTTCCATCATTCCTGTACTCCTCTCGACTTTGATTGCTCTGGCGATTGTTATCGCGGCTCCGGTCGTCCCGGGTGTCGGTGAATCCGGCTGCCACTAGCTCGGCTGGCTCTCCATCGTCGAAACGAGCCTTGCGCTTGTGGCGGCGATCGCTGCCAAGGTTGCTTCTACGGTTACAGTTGCTTGGTTCTCCTTCCTCGTCTGGTAACTCGTTACACACAGAGTACTCGCCGTCGGCCCACTCGTTGGCAATCTTCACGAGTTCTACTATGGATTGCGGCCAGAGGCGACCGAAGGCTTCCCGAAGGTCATGTCGAGTGACTCCACGGATGAATGCGTCCATGGCTCTATCTTCAGAGACTGTTCCGACGGAATTGCGCATGAGTGTCCAGCGCTAGATGTATGATCGTAGTGTCTCATCTTTCCTCTGCTTGCAGGATTCTAGTTCTGCGAACGTTGCAGGCCGTGAGTATGTGCCGAGGAAGTTCTTGACGAAGACATCTTCGAATTGGTCCCAGGAGCTGAAGGAGTTCCGGGGTAGGTTCTGGAGCCAGGTGCGCGCTGATCCTACGAGCATCAGCTGAACGTACCGCATGGCTGTTGTTGTGGTGCCTCCTTGACAGTTGACTGCGATGATGTAATCGTCAAGCCAAAGTTTGGGATCCTGCGTGCCGTCGAACTTGACTGACTCCGACGTGAGTTTTTGAAGCCTCGCGGTATTCGTGTGGCGCGGATGCGATAGTTAAAGCAGCAAAGGCCGCAAGGCTCGTACTCGCCGTCTAAGTAGAGTTCTTCAGCCGGGCGTTAACGGGCCTCTTAGAGCGGCTGCGGTCGACATGTCACTGTGTGATGACGTTGCGGGCATCCTCGCCCTCCTGTAGATGTCGGATGGGTCGATCTTCGTGTGCTGCTCTTTCGCAGTCACGTCTGTCGCGGTCTCCTCGTGATGGGGTTATTGCTGCGGGTGTGGCTCCTGGGATTAACGCCTCCTCTGCCAAGCAGAGCGCTTGGATTTGCTGCCGATGTAGGGCTGCGCGAGGGTCGCCCTTCGGAGGTTGGGTTGCCCGCAGGTACATGGATAATGACATGAGAGCACCCGAAGCTGTTCTGGGTATAGGTATCACATCTGCGTCTTCTATCATAAACGATGAGTCGAGGTTGCGAGTGGCTACGGCTCTCTCGGCATCTGTCATCAGGTTGATACACGGTCTGGAGCGCCTGTTGTCTTGCGTAACAGTTGGTCCTGAAGAAGAGAAGGAGTAAGCTGCTCGGCGAGCACTCGACGCGTCGGCGAGTTCTTTTCGTCTGGCTAGATCAGCTTTCTCGCGCAACAGCTTCTCGTTTTCCTTCCACACGAGGTATTGGTAAGCCATCATATCTTCGCGGGTTGCCTCCGCTGGGGGGAAGGTGCACTCTTGGACGTGTTTCATTTCCTGGACTCCCATCTCTTGAGTGATCGTCAGGGTTCTTACTTTGTCCGGCATGGTGACTTCCATTGGAAACATGGGTTCCTCGCGGTGGGGACCAGTGCCGGGTGTCCTGTTGTTTGCTGCGTCCACCATGAATACTTGGACAGGATAAGATTGCGCAGTCGAATATGCGTTGCTGTTGCTGCTCTCGCCATCAGAGCTGTTGTCGGAGCCAAAGATAGAGGTGACGTGGAAGATGCCGCAATCTACGCAGAACTCGTCGAGCGAAGCAGCGGTTGGTGGTGTCGCGGGCGTCGGAGTCGAAGAAGGTGCGGGTGTGGTTGAGTTAGATGCGATCTCCTCCTTTGACGAAGGCTCAGGGCCCGCGGTCGGAACAGATGCGATTTCAATAGTTGGCGTAGGGGATGTAGTTGAGGCAGACGCGATCTCCGTAGTCGACGAAGATGCCGGTGATGAAGTCGAAGCAGGCGCGATCTCCGTAGTCGACGAAGATGCCGGTGACGCAGTCAAAGCGTGCGCGATCTCCGTAGTCGATGAAGATGCCGGTGACGCAGTCGAAGGGGGCGCGATCTCCGTAGTCGACGATGATGCCAGTGACGCAGTCGAAGCGGGCGCGATCTTCATAGTCGACGAAGGTACTGGTGACACAGTCGAAGCGGGCGCGATCTTCGTAGTCGCCGAAGATGCAGGTGATGCAGTCGAAGCGGGCGTGATCTCCGTAGTCGACGAAGATGCCGGTGACGCAGTCGAAGCGGGCGCGATCTCCGTAGTAGACGAAGACGCAGGTGCAGCAGTCGAAGCGGGCGCGATCTCCGTAGTCGACGAAGATGCTTGTGCGCGGCCGGATAGTCGAGTCATCCCCCACTTATTCACATGGAACTTCATGCTACCGAAAGTAAAGCACATACCTCCGTAGAGATCGGCGTACACCGATCAGTGGGCCGGCGGGTGAGGGACGAACTCAAAGGAGCCGAAGCGGATCGGCGCCGCGATCGTCGGCGTGTCGATGGTCATTGCAGATGGAGCCGGTGCAACCATGATTCCAGCACTCTTCTTTCCCACAGACGGCGCCAGTTGACGTGGGTGGCCACGGCAAGTCCCAGGGTCGAGTACCCTAGGTTGATTGAGAGGGAGAGAAATTGGAGTGCTGGTAGCTACCACGGCTGACAAGCAAGGCGATTTACCCTGGTTCAGGCTCCCGGAGGATAATACCCTACTTCCAGCTTGTTTGTTATTGATATTTGGGAGGTGTTACAATGGCGATCCCGGCGAGATGTCGATCTCGCTAGGGTTTCGGTGGTGGAATATGAGCGTATCCTCTGATCGGCGGCCCTTCCAGCCTTTATAAAGGAGGCTGGGTCTCGGAAGTTCGCAACCGACTAGGTTTACAGGTATGGTAGGTTCTACCGACTCAAGTTTCGCCTGCCTTGGGGCGTACTCTAGTTTCTTGGGCTCCCTTCGCGGGCCTTGATCATCGTCTTCTAGTAGGCCACCGGCTGGGCCCTGGTCCTTGCGTGCACCAGGTATCTTCATAGTGGGGCACCCGTTAGGTAGGCCCACGTCAATTGGTCTACTCTTTTTAAAGATGCAAGAAAATTTATTTTATCATGTGACGAGTGTCAAAGAGTTGGTAACATTAGTAGACACAATGAAATGCCTATGAATTATTCTCTTGTTATTGAACCTTTTGATTGTTGGGGATTTGACTTTATGGGTCCTTTTCCTTCGTCGGATGGTAATACTCATATTCTTGTTGCTGTTGATTATATTACTAAATGGGTAGAAGCCATACCGACATCCAGTAATGACGGTGAAACGTCTTTGAAAATGCTTAAAGATATTATTTTCCCTAGGTTTGGTGTACCCAGATATCTTATGACTGATGGTGTATCTCATTTTATTCATGGTGGTTTTAGGAAGAATCTTGCTAAATATGATGTGAATCATAGACTTTCTTCACCCTATCATCCTCAAACAAGTGGCCAAGTAGAGTTATCAAATAGAGAAATTAAATTGATCTTGCAAAAGACTGTTAATAAATCTAGAAAGAATTGGTCTAAGAAACTTAATGATGCCTTGTGGTCTTATAGAACTGCTTATAAAAATCCCATGGGCATGTCTCCTTATAAAATGGTTTACGGAAAAGCTTGTCATTTACCTCTAGAATTAGAACATAAAGCTTATTGGGCAATCATGGAACTTAATAGAGATTTAAAACTTGCTGGGAATAAAAGGTTACTTGATATGAGTTCTCAAGATGAGTGGAGAAGTGAAGTTTATGAAAATGCCAGAGTTTTTAAAGAAAAAGTTAAGAGATGGCATGATAAGAGAATTTTAAAGAGAGAATTTAACATTGGTGATAAAGTATTACTGTATAGGTCCCGTCTCAGATTTTTTGCAGGTAAACTACTGATACGTCTCAAACGTATCTATAATTTTTGATGTTCCATGCTGTTATTATACCAATTGCTACATGTTTTATTTACACTTCATAGCATTTTTATGCATTTTCTGGGACTAACCTATTAACAAGATGCCGAAGTGCCAGTTCCTGTTTTCTGCTGTTTTTCTCTTTCAGAAAAGCTAGTCGCAAAATATTCTCGGAATTGGACGAAAATCAACGGGCGTACGTATCTCATCGAAAGACTCTAGAAGCCAGAAGGGGAGACGGAGTGGGGCCATGAGGCAGCCACGCCACCCTAGGGCGTGGCCTAGGAGGGGGTGGCGCCCACCCCTGGCGTGGCCGCCTCGGTTGCCTCCCGACGCCGCCCTTTCGCCTATATATTCCCGATGTCCCGAAAACCCTAAAAACACCGATCATATTCCACAAAAAGTTCCGTCGCCGCCGCCATCGTCAACCCTAGATCGGGAGAGTTCTGAAGCTCTTCCCGGCACCCTGCCAGAGGGGAGATCCTCACCAGAGGCCTCTACACCGCTATGCCTGCTTCCGGAGTGATGCGTGAGTAGTTCATCCTTGGACTACGGGTCCATAGCAGTAGCTAGATGGTTGTCTCTCCACCTTGTACCTCCATGTTTAGATCTTGTGAGCTGCCTAACATGATCGAGATCATCTTATTGTAATGCTACATGTTGTGTTTGCTGGGATCCGATGAATATTGATACTATGAGCAAGTTGTTTATCAATCTATCTATTTATGTTGTTTATGATCTTGCATGCTCTCCGTTGCTAGTAGATGCTTTGGCCAAGTAGATGCTTGTAACTCCAAGAGGGAGCATTTATGCTAGATAGTGGGTTCATGCCTCCTGTAATCTGGGCGCGAGATGACAGAAACGACTAAGGTTGTAGATGTGTTGTTGCCACTAGGGATAAAACAATGATGCATTGTCTATGTGTCATTTGCATTGTTTACATTACACACTTTACTTCATGCAATAATCTGTTGTTTGCAACTCAATACCGGAAGGGGTGCGGATGCTAACCGGAAGGTGGATTATTTAGACATAGATGCGTTGGATAGCAAGTCTATGTACTTTGTTGTAATGCCCAATTAAATCTCATAATAATCATCTTGTCATATATTGCATTGTCATGCGCTCATTATTTGTCAATTGCCCAGCTGTAATTTGTTTACCCAACATGTTAGTTATCTTTTATGGAGAGACACCACTAGTGAACTGTGGACCCTGGTCCATTTCCTCATACTGATAAAACCACCAACTACAATCATTTGTTCTCTGTTACTTTCTACACTCATTACTGTTTTCCACACAATACGTTTAATCCTTTGTTTTCAGCAAGTCGGAGAGATTGACAACCTCTCTGTTTCGTTGGGGCAAAGTAGTTTGCTTGTGTTGTGTGCAGGTTCCACGTCAGTTGCGCTGCTGACAACCTTCTGAAGAACCTCCGTGTCCTCCTGGTTCGATAAACCTTGGTCATATTTCAAGGGAAAACTGCTGCTGCACTACATCATACCTTCCTCTTGGGGTCTCCCAACGAACGTGTGTTGTCACGGTCAACAAGCAGATCTTCTGGTGCTGTTGCTGGGAAGTAATAAAACACTCTACCGTTAACACGCCATCAAGACATTTTTCTGGCGCCGTTGCCGGGGATACTGGAATCTCCATATAGGGGAGTCTCACACTTCCAATCTCATTACTTTGTTTTTGTCTTGCTTAGTTTATTTTATTTTATCTTGTTTGCTGTTAAAACCCAAAAAACACAAAAAAAAATCCTGCATTTAGTTTATTTCGGTTTGTTATTTTCTTGTTCTGTTTTAATTTTGCTAAAATGAGTAATCCTGAAAACACTAAGTTGTGTGACTTCACTAGCACAAACAACAATGATTTCATATGCACAGCTATTGCTCCTGATAAAAGTGCTGAAATTTTTAGGAGTGTAGGAGATAATGGTTCCATTACCTTTGATGATAATAATTTTGATTTTGATGGTTGTAATATAACTGAAGTCATTATGTTCTTGCAAAACCTAGCTAAGAGTCCTAAGGCTAGTGAAATAAATATGGCTTTTACTAAACATATCATCAATGCTCTCATGCATGCTAGGGAAGAGAAATTAAAACGTGAAGCTTCTATCCCTAGGAAGTTAGATGATGGTTGGGAGCACATCATTAAAATGAAAGTGAATGATTTTGATTGCAATGCTTTGTGTGATCTTGGTGCTAGTATTTCTGTTATGCCTAAAAAGCTTTATGATATCCTTGATCTTGCACCTTTGGAAAAATGTTATTTGGATGTTCACTTTGCTGATTCTTCTATGAAGAAAGCTTTGGGGAGAGTTGATAATGTTCTTATTATGGTTAACAATAACCTTGTCCCTGTTGATTTTGTGGTTTTGGATATTGAATGCAATCCTTCTTGTCCTATTGTGTTGGGAAGACCTTCTCTTAGAACTGTTGGTGCTGTTATTGATATGAAAGAGGGGAATATAAAATTTCAATTCCCACTCAGGAAAGGTATGGAACACTTCCCTAGAAGAAGGATGAAACACCCTTTTGATACTATTGTTAGGGCAAGTTATAATGTTGATGTTTTTGGTCTTGACAATACTTGATTCATGTTTCATGCCTAGCTAAAAGACATTAAAGAGAAGCGCTTATGGGAGGCAACCCATTGTTTTTACTTTCTGTTATTTTTCTTTATTGAGTCAAGGAGCATGTTTACTTCTGTAAAAACTCATTTGTATCTTTTATTTGCTGTTTTGTTGTGCCAAGAAAAGTCTCTTATGACAAGATGGTACCTATATTTGGATTACTGCACAGGAACAGACTTCTGGAACGTCACCGTTTCTCTCCGTAGAAAATCAGACAAATTTTAAAAAGTCTGCCAATTTTTGCGCGTGTTCCTGAGATATGTACGCAAGTTCCGCACGACTAAAGTTTTTCGATTTGAGCGACGTAACTGTCCCGAAAAAAATCATCTTTACGGATTATTTTGGTTTTGACAGATTCTGTCTTTGTTTTGCATTCTATCTTTTACAAGTGTTGAGTAGTTTCTTTTAAGGTGAAAGAGCATCACTTAAGCCTAGTAACAGTAGCTAATGTTTGAAAATGATTGCTTATGAATTTTTGTCCGTACAGAATCAAGTGAGATTATTTGTTTTGATGCACTAACCCGCTAATGAGAAAAATGTTGAGTTTTGGTGTGAAGGAAGTTTTCAAGTGTTAAGAAAGGAGGATGATATTATAAGATCAAGAAGAGTGAAAATCTTAAGCTTGGGGAAGCTCCCATGGATCTCCCCAATATATTCAAGAAGACTCAAGCGACTAAGCTTGGGGATGCCCAAGGCATCGTCTTCTTCATCAACAAACTATCACGTCATCTCTAGTGAGACTATATTTTTATTTCTTCACATTATATGTACTTTTCTTGGAGCGTCAGTGTGCTTTTGTTTTCAGTTTGTTTTTGTTTTGTTTTCTGCTCTATACTTGTTGGATCCTAGCACTCTTGTTTGGGAGAGAGACACGCTCCACTTTTTCATTGGAATACTCTTGTTCTTCACTTATATATGTTGAGTATTCTTGTCTAGCTACTGCTAAAGCTTCTAGCTCTCTGTTTTCATATACCTCTTGTCAGAGCTATTAGTTTCTTTTGAAGAAATTATTCTCTTGCTTCACTTATATTTGTTTGGAGAGTTGTTCAAATAAGTTGATTGGTGTTTGGTTGGAACAGAAAATGCTATGCATGTGGTAGTGGTATAAAATGCTTACATAAGTCTTGTAGATCACTGTCTTGAGTCATTTGATACTTGTCAATTGTTTTGAGTTACCAAGTAAGTAATGTTTAGACTTGTGCATCATGTAAGTAAAGGCTATTAGTGAAGAACTACTGTAAAGCTTGTTGATATTTGATTTGTATCATTGATAGTTCCAAAGTCTAGATATTTTCTAGTCAAATGTTTTGGTTGACAAGGAAGACAATGTGGAGTTGATGCTTGTAAAATGCATACTTGAACTTTGCATTATTTTACTTATATTCCAGTCATATTTGCATCATATAAGGGTTATATCACTGTTTTATAATGATTTTGGGAATATTTGATATGTTTCCTATTTTTTATGGAATTAACCCTGCACAGGCAGAAAACCCTATTTCTATATTTTAATGTTTCAGGGACCCAAACGACGTCCAAATGACCTGGAAATTTACGAGCATCAGTTTTTGGAAGGAACAAAGCGTGGGAGCGAAGGAAGCAAACAAGCGGAGGCCCGAGGGCCCAGATGAGTGGGCCCACGCGGCCCATGTACCTGGCCGCGTGGGACCCCCCCCTTTTGGTCCTCGGAGCTCCGTTGCCATCGATCTTTCCTCCACCGACTCGGTTTTGACCTAAAACCGCCTATAAAAATAGTCCCCCGACGTTCTCTGGAAGGAGTGCCGCAGAAACACAGAAACACCGAAACAGAGACATGGAGTTGCAGATTGGAGGGGAAAACTCCGGCGGGGCGCTGCCGGCGTGGTCTCCATCTTCTCCAACGACTTCTCCACCGTCTCCATGATGAAGAGGGAGTAGTCCACCTCTGGACTATGGGTTTGTGGAAGTAACTTATGTATCTCTCCTCTCTTGAGCTTCACTAATTAGTACCGTATGAGCTGTTGAACATGATTACGGTCATCTATGTAATACCTTTGTGGTGGATCTTTTTATGAGTTAATATATGTTTGAGATTGCAATGGTTTTGTTTCAGTTATGAAAGTAGATGCATATTATGTACCCCGTTCTTATTTACTTGTCATGATCAAACATGTTTATGAGAGCGTGTGAGGGGGAACGTGTGCATTAGTTGGAGTAACGGGGGGTGGCTAGTGCAGTGAACGTGAGAGAAAGTTCTGCGATCCACTTGGGTATCTCTACCTTACTTTGTTGCCTCACTAGGGATAAAAAGAAATACCATGCTACCGGAGATGTGGGTGTGACCATTGCCACTTCCTCCATGACTAGATCTAGCATGTTCTTATTTTAACTTCATGTCATGATACTTATTGCTATACTCTGAGTTATCTTAATTACCGAGGTGTTATGATTTAGTTCGCATCTTGATGGAGTATAAGAGAGACTAATAACCAAAAGGTCCCTATATTAGGACGTGATGCCCATATAATTAGTAACTTGTCATTAAACTGTTGTTGCAATCTCATATGTCAACTCTAGTGTTCCATTGTCTACCACTTTATTAAAGAGAGAGTGCATTTGTGAAACCATGAACCCCGGTCCATTTTTTATCATAAGAAACACCTTTCCAACAACTTTTACCACTTTTCCATTTTCTGCCATTTAAAAATCCGAAAATACAAAAACACTTTTACATCTTGCATTCATCATATAAAACCCAAAAATATCATTTATCATTGCTACCACCATCCTTGCATATTTATTTACCACCATTGCATATTTATTTCTTGTTTGTATTGCATATTATCTTGATATCATTCTCACACCTTGTGCTTGACAACCACTAGGTGAGGTTGAGGACCAAAACATTTACTTTGTTTTGTAGGTAACCAAAAGAAGGATAGTAAAGATAAATCTTCACTACTGATTCCCCGAGAGTTCGATATTAAACTCTCGAGTCACCCCTCGTGGGGAAAACACGTCTTCCACTTACTACACACTCTGCACTTGGAGTCTCAACCTAATCCATTTACTTTTCACGCAGGTAACTACGTGAAGGGCCATCAGGAGTCTTGTAATTTTTCAAGCATGTTTTTTATATGAGTTCTTGCTGTACCGGTTGACAGTCTGTGTTTGCTTAAATAACCTTGCTAGCCTAAACTCTGTACTAAGCGGGAATGCTGCTTGTGCATCCAAAACCCTTTAGCCAAAATCCATGCCATCTGTGTCCACCATAACTACTTATTATGTGGTATTTTCCTGCCATTCCAAGTAAATTTTTCATGTGCTACCTTTAAAATATTCAAAACTGTTACTACTCCTTTTTGTGTCACTGTTTACGAACTCATGAGGATGTGGTACATGGTCTTTATTTCACTTGTTGACCAGACTTTACACCTGGACTAGTGGCATATACATCCGCTTATCCAATAATTTTGCAAAAAGAGCTGGCAACGGGTGCCCAGTCCCAATTAATTACAACTTTAACCATTAATTCTCTTCACATCTTTTTGCCCCTGAGAAATCAGTCAAGCAATGTTCATAAGTGTGTAAACAGAAGAGAACGAGGGATGATCTACCCGCTGGTAGAAATAACGTCCTTCATGGGAGCCGCTCTTCTAAGGTCTGGTTAACTTGTGACTTAAAGTATTGTCTATTTACTGATTCGTTGACCACTAACACACACCTCTCAAAATATATTTTTATACTCTCTATATGCTTTCAAAAACATAAAAAGCTCTAGCACATGATTTAATCCCTGCTTCCCTAATGGCCTTTCTTTTACTTTATTGTTCAGTCAGTTTTCCTACTTCTTTCTATCTCCACAAGCAAACACTAGTGTCAACTTTGGTACAACAGTTGTTATATAATGATATGTTTGACTTATTGCATTACTTTGCCTTGACAATATCCACGAGATAAATATGTTAAAGTTGAAGCCAGTGCTGAAACTAAATCTTCCTTTGTGTTAGTCAAACTTTCATTTAGAATCTATTGCTTTGTGAGCTAACTTTTATGCAAACTCTTATAGCTCCATTGTCTCTAAAGTATTATTCATGAAAGTTTGCACTTGTATGATTCATTTTGTTTACTTGTTAGCAAACTATAGACCATTGACTTGGATCACTTCATTCAGTTCATGTGCTTTGCATTAGTATTTGATCAAGATTATGTTATTAGCATGTCACTTCAAAAATTATGTTGTTTTTATCGTTTACCTACTCGAGGACGAGCAGGAACTAAGCTTGGGGATGCTTGATACCTCTCAAACGTATCTATAATTTTTGATGTTCCATGACGTTATTATACCAATTGCTACATGTTTTATTTACGCTTCATATCATTTTTATGCATTTTCTGGGACTAACCTATAAACAAGATGCCGAAGTGCAAGTTCCTGTTTTCTGCTGTTTTTCTCTTTCAGAAAAGCTAGTCGCAAAATATTCTCGGAATTGGACGAAAATCAACGGGCGTACGTATCTCATCGGAAGACTCCAGAAGCCAGAAGGGGAGACATAATGGGGCCACGAGGTAGCCGAGCCACCCTAGGGCGCGGCCTAGGAGGGGGTGGCGCCCACCCCTGGCGTGGTCGCCTCGGTTGCCTCCCGACGCCGCCCTTTCGCCTATATATTCCCGATGTCCCGAAAACCCTAAAAACACCGATCATATTCCATGAAAAGTTCCGTCGCCACCGCCGTCGTCAACCCTAGATCGGGAGGGTTCTGAAGCTCTTCCCGGCACGCTGCCGGAGGGGCGATCCTCATCGGAGGCCTCTACACCGCCATGCCTGCCTCCAGAGTGATGCGTGAGTAGTTCATCCTTGGACTACGGGTCCAGAGCAGTAGCTAGATGGTTGTCTCTCCACCTTGTACCTCCATGTTTAGATCTTGTGAGCTGCCTAACATGATCACGATCGTCTTATTGTAATGCTACATGTTGTGTTTGCTGGGATCCGATGAATATTGATACTATGAGCAAGTTGTTTATCAATCTATCTATTTATGTTGTTTATGATCTTGCATGCTCTCCGTTGCTAGTAGATGCTTTGGCCAAGTATATGCTTGTAACTCCAAGAGGGAGTATTTATGCTAGATAGTGGGTTCATGCCTCCAGTAATCTGGGCTCGAGATGACAGAAACGACTAAGGTTGTGGATGTGCTGTTGCCACTAGGGATAAAACAATGATGCATTGTCTACGTGTCATTTGCATTGTTTACGTTACACACTTTACTTCATGCAATAATCTGTTGTTTGCAACTCAATACCGGAAGGGGTGCGGATGCTAACCGGAAGGTGGATTATTTAGGCATAGATGCATTGGATAGCAAGTCTATGTACTTTGTTGTAATGCCCAATTAAATCTCATAATAATCATCTTGTCATATATTGCATTGTCATGCGCTCATTATTTGTCAATTGCCCAGCTGTAATTTGTTTACCCAACATGTTAGTTATCTTTTATGGAGAGACACCACTAGTGAACTATGGACCCCGGTCCATTTCCTCATACTGATAAAACCACCAACTGCAATCATTTGTTCTCTATTACTTTCTGCACTCATTACTGTTTTCCACACAATACGTTTAATCCTTTGTTTTCAGCAAGCCGGAGAGATTGACAACCTCTCTGTTTCGTTGGGGCAAAGTAGTTTGCTTGTGTTGTGTGCAGGTTCCACGTCAGTTGCGCCGCTGACAACCTTCTGAAGAACCTCCGTGTCCTCCTGGTTCGATAAACCTTGGTCATATTTCAAGGGAAAACTGCTGCTGCACTACATCATACCTTCCTCTTGGGGTCTCCCAACGAACGTGTGTTGTCACGGTCAACAAGCAGATCTTCTGGTGCTATTGCTGGGAAGTAGTAAAATACTCTACCGTTAACACGCCATCAACTACTTTCAAAGTGGGAAGGACCTTATATTGTTAAAGAAGTTTATCGCTCTGGTGCTATAAAAATTAACTCACTTGACGGTGATAAGCCGCAAGTGGTTAACAGGCAAAGACTCAAGCATTACATTTCTGGGGATTCTTATGGGAAGGATGTTGATATTATTCAAGTAGTAACTCCGAAAGACTTTATTAAATTCAAATATCAGGAAACTGCAGGGGCTGATTTGGAATAGGTGTCAGTTTCGGTAAGAAGAAGTTCGCATTTAATTCTAAGAATTTTATATTCGTTACTTTTATGAAAAATAGGAAATTTAGACTCGAAAAAGAGTCGAAAACGGTGCCCGGAGGCACCACACAACACCTGGGCACGGGTCCCACCTTGGTCGCGCTGAGGTAGGGTGTGGGCGCCTCGGAGCCCGTCTCCGACCCCGTTTCGACCCACGCTTTCCTTTTGTAACCAAACTTTTTGCTATATATTTACCCGGATCCCCCGAGGTCCGTATCTCGTGTTTTCGTTTTCGTGTTGTTTCTGTCAGGAATCTTCTTTAAAGCTAGAGCCACCATGTCTTTGTCGGGAACTTCCAAGGATAGTTTCTTCAAGAACGTCGTCAACCCGTACATCAATGATGCGAAGATGCACCCGCAAGAGCTGCAACTCAAGGATGGCGTACTCCACCAAGAAGACTTCCAGGGACCCAAGAGAGAAGGAGACGTGAAGGCCAGGATGGAAGAAGTAGAGCATGAAGTCTTCAAGTACAAAAAGATGATAGAACGTGGAGTGGAAGCCAATTACAAAATAATTTCTGAGCTTATTAATGAACACAAGAAGGAGACCAACAAGCTTTGGGAGGAGATCTTCGCCCTCAGTGAAACTACCACCAAATTACAAGCCCAAATCTATGACCTACACAACCAAAACTGTGAGTATGAGACCAGGTTTAAACGCATAAGTTTAGCTGTCAGTCAGGATAATCGAAACCAAGTCATCCTTTTTCGATGGGGAACCTCTGCCTTGGAAGTTTGACGATGAAGAATCTCCATCACCACCAAAGGAGTAGTTCGTCATGGGTAAAAGCACCCCTCAGCTTGTTCCAAGCTTGGGGGGAGTGCTTCGATATCATCATCTTTTATCTTTCGTTATTTATAATTTCGTGGTCATATCATGAGTAGAGAAGTTATCATATAAAATGGTTTGCAATGTGGAGTGTCACTCTTTTAGTTGGTTATCTATGTATCCGTTGGTGTGAGTTTGTCGTTATTGGAATATTAATGAGAAGTTTCATCTTTACTTTTCTGCACTCTTTATTTTGGCATTGCAATTTCTTTTATATGCTGATCTTGTCATGAGTGTTGACACTACATTGGGTACAACGGGTAAATCTATTTAGTTATGGCAAATTTAGCATTTGTCAGTAGCAACAATTCTTGGATACTTAAGTAGAGAAGAGGGAACTACATGCAAATATATTATCCTTGTTATCTTTCTTTCGTGTTAACTCATAAGTTTAGTATTCTTGAATTAAGATATTTGTGCTTACAAGGAAGAATGCATGATTGTTTTTATTACATTTATATTTGTTTGTATCTCTCAACTCTTATGTTTGCTACCAAGCCTTGCTAGCCTAAACTCATGTACTGAGAGGAAATACTTCTCGTGCATCCCAAAACCTTGAGCCATTACCCTCCAAAGTGTCCACATAACTTCCTATACGTGGTATTTCACCGCCACTCCAAGTAAATTAGTCATGTGCTACCTTTAAAATATTCAAAATACTTCATATTTGTGACACTGATTTCAGCTCATGAGGAAGTAGTAGTTGGGTTTATTATCTTCCATGCTAAATGAAGTTTCCCGGACCTGCATGATTCGTCTGCTAGTCCATAATTTTGCAAAGAGCTGGTCAGACCATTATAATTATAATAAAAAAATAGACACTCCTCCATGGTTTGAGATTGTTGGCAGGCACCAGAGGATTCGGTTATGCGGTGACCCAGCACACCACTGCATATTGTAGTGTACAAGTCGTTGACATAACACCCACGGAAGGACTTATCCGTAAATATTACATCACTCAGAGTAGTACAACAGAAACATTGCGGGTCCACTTTATTACACACTGCCAAAGATTACAAGCCAGAAATGCATAAAAACATCGACGTCTTCCTCCGACATGGGAGGAATGTCTAATATTGCGATGTTGACAGGAGTCAACCTACTAGCGATAGAAAACAGCAAACTAAGAACCATATTGGCTCAGCAACTAAGTAGAACTACTAACTCTAAGTCTCCACCTCTTCTTCTTCAATGTCGTCGGCTCCGTAGGCGATGATGTAGTCGACGCCCTCTATTCCTCCGGACAGATCAGGTGCTTCAAAGTAGACGTCATCGGCATGGTATGCTCCATAGTTTCCTTCCACGGTCTCTTCAAAGTCTAAGCAGGGGATCAAAAGGGGAACGAATGAGTAACAGCGTTACTCAGCAAGTTCAGCTAAACGCTTAGATAAGTGGAATGCACTAGATACCATCCTGACCAGAAAGCCATGGATGAATATGCAAGTTTTGTAAAACATTTTTAGTAAAAGGTCCATTTTATTTTGGAAAACTATGCCCCCAGCCTCCACGGGTTTATAGTCATCACTTGGGATGCCTTTCCCGCTGCGGTCTGTAGTCCCCTCCTGGAACAAGGATGTGACAGTCACAATTTCTTTGTTTAACTCTGCAGAGCTGCACCACTTTACCCAACAGCAGCCTGGCTCTTTATGCTCTCTCCGCACACCATTTGTGCTATAGCCAGAACTCAGGGCAACAAGTCATGTGGAGTCGCTTCCCCGCACAGCGCATATCCGCCCATTTGTGACGCGGCTGGTAACTAATACCATTAGCCTGCCACCCCTCCCGAGCTTCTATTCTAGTCACTCTGTCGAGTGGGAAGGTCACGCGCTTCCACGCAGTTGGCCGCCGCAACGGACGCAACCAGGTAATAGCCTGCCGAGGATATGCGAACGAGGGAAGAAACCTCTGACTAGCCCATCCATAGTGAATCTGTTGGTTGATGCTTCGATACGGCGCTAGGATCACTGGGCCATGGGTTATTAATCCTAGGTATATACTTTCCCGTACAGTGGAACCTCCACCACAACATCAAACCGTGGTTCCACTGCCAGCCAACCATATATATACATAGCAATTCACATCATTCGAAAATAGGTTTTTTCTTTTTCATGCAATGATAAACATAGTACTTTGCAATTACTTTGATAAAAATAATCAATCGAGGACATGCAAGTTGGAACTTGCCTTGAGACTGACAGGTAGTGCAGTCTAAAGCTTCCGACGAATTGGGACCCTCGTGTTCTGAAAATCAACATCATTGTCTATATGAGACAATGTTTGAAAACCAAATAGATGCTATTATGCATAGGATGCAATGCTTTTCCCCCAGAAATTTATTGAAAGCTTTGTTAAGGATTTTTAAATGGTCTTTTATTCAGATTTTTATTTAGGATGAGTGACATGACTGTCATGACATAGTTCAAATTATACTTTGAACTTAATAATTAATTTTCCCATATTATTTCTTTTGAAAATAATTTGAAATATTTCAAAGTCATTTCCTCTTAAGGATCCTTTGAATTTTTGATACAGGAAATACTTTTCAAAAATTCAAATAGATATTTTATTTGAATCACTTATTTTCTGCTGATATTTGTAGGTATTTTTAAATTATTTATAAGATTTTATTTGAATTTATAGCGAGTTTTGAAATTCGGATTTTTTTTATAAATTCAATTTTTTTAAAGAGACCCCTGGTTAAACCAGGTCAATGGGTGAACTCGGGTCCGGTCCAACCGACCGAGCCACTCTTCCCTCTCTCTCTCACGCTCGAGCCCGAGCTCGACCTCCTCTGGCTCCCGAGTCGCCGTCGCCGTTGCCGCCTTGCTCCGGCCACCTCCGCCGCCGTGGTCTGGGGCAAAACGACCCCCACGCTCCGCTCTTCCCTTCTGCCCAAGCGATTTGTGCCTCTCTTCCTCTCGCGGTCACACGCAACCCAGCCCTAGGGTTAGGGTTTCGGTGCTGCCACCGCTTCTTCCCCTTCTTCTCCGGCGTGCTCACCATGGCTGGGCGCAGAGCTTCTGTTGGAGATATGCCCTAGAGGCAAATAAATAATAAGATTTATTGCATTATCTCTTTAAGTTTATAAATAGTTTTATACC
The DNA here is from genome assembly GCA_947311845.1 of Poa pratensis. NCBI lineage: Eukaryota > Viridiplantae > Streptophyta > Magnoliopsida > Poales > Poaceae > Poa > Poa pratensis. The sequence continues at coordinate 3,911,029 of CAMZMU010000075.1, forward strand.
ATGCTATAACTGTATTAATCGGAATTGTTAATACACGTGTGGTATGTAAACAAACCAGAGTCCCTAGTTAAGCCTCTAGATAAACTAGTCCATCAGTCAATGGATGATCGTGATTTCCCGATCATATTGCATTAACAGTTGATGGTGGAGTCATTTTATTGGGAGAATAATTTGATGGACATTACCCAAAGTATTGCAGTTAGGATCGTATCAGATAGTTCAACACTGCAATAGGATTATAACGTGGTAGCTTATTCCTTAGACCGTGAGATTACATCAAGTCGCTGCTTCTGAAAGATACGGCTGATCGCACCTAACGTCATGTCTCATACGCACGACAATAAGGGTGACACTTTCGGGTATTGGAAGGAAGTAGTCGGGGCGAGTGATCAAGAGCGGGATTTGTTCATCCGTGTGATGGATTGATATGCTGGGCCCACTCGGTGAGATTATATCTGTAAAGCTGCGCAGCGTATGACTAGGTCATTGAAGATATAATTTCATGGGAACGAGTAAAGCAACCTTGTCAGTAACGAGATAAAACACAACATCGGATGTTGACGATCGTATCTCGGACAAGGAAGTATCAACGAACAAAGGGAATGACCATATCATGTTAACGGTTCAAAGATGATTCAAGGATGATTTATTCTAGAATGCACGGGGGCCGTCATAGTCATCCAGGGCTCCCTGACGGTCATTGGCGGGAGGGTCTCGACCATGTCCGGAGTATTCTCGAACCGAGGGTAACACACTTAAGGTCTTGACGACGCTAGGAGAACGTTTTGGAAACATCGGAGTGGCTTAGGTATAGAGATAGGAGGTTTCGGAAAGGTTCCGGCAAGAACGGAAGAGTTCCGGGGAAGACCGGAAGAGTTCCGGGGAGACCGAAGTAAGTTCGGAGTGATCCGGAAATTGTTTCGGAGTCATGGAGATTAAATAGTATGTAAATATATTAATTATGGAATTATATTATTTATTATTAATTTAATAATAAAGAAAAGGAGAAAAAAGGGGCAGCTCACCTTAATGGGCCATAGGGCCCAAGAGGGGAAGCTCCCCCCCATGTGAGGGGTGCGGCTGGGCCCTTGGGGCCCATGCGCCACCATGGGGTGCGGTTGGCCCAAGGGGGCAGCCGCACCACCCTCTCCCTTTAGTCCCACATTGCCTAGTTGAGGAGAGGTGCAACCCCTCTCCTCCAATAAATAGGGACCCGGATTAATTGGAAAAATACACAGAAAATTCAGGAATTAATTCCGGTTGGCCCAGGCTTCTCCCTAGTCCAATTCCTCCCTCCCCATCTCTCGACGTGCGCGGTCCCAAGTCTGGACAGCGTATACGGGAGACCTATAAACCGCAGCGCACCGTTGTGCTGCGGGTTTCCACCCAAAGTTCTCGCTTCCGCTATTCCGGCTGGATCGGGGAGCACGGAGGTCATCGTCAAGGTCCGTACGTGTGCGAGTACTCGGAGGTGCTGCTCTCTCACGAGTTCGGCACTAGGAGCTTCTTCATCGCCGCGTCTCCTTCTTCTTCGTCGCGCCAAGTTCTCCGCGACCTTGAGGTCGGCTACGTACGTCTTCATCGGCAACGCTTGTGCGGGAGCGTAATTCCCGCTATCGGTCTACAAGGGTATGTTTCCGATGACTTCTCCGTTACCGCATTACTAGATAGATAGATCCTGGCTAGTTTCGGTGTTGCGATAGTTAGAAAAATTATTGTTTTCTGCTACGAACCCCATCAGTGGTATCAGAGCCGATCTATGCGTAGTATTGCTGGTACGGTTAGAACACATGTTGAATGTGGGCATCGATTCTGTAATTGTTACCCTCTCGCGTGCACTTGCTAATGTTGTTGGCATTGAGTTGATGAAGCGGCCCGGACCGACCTTACGCGTACGCTTACGCGAGACTGGTTCCGCAACTAACATATGGCTTGTACCATATATGCGGCTGGCGGGTGTCTGTCTCTCTCTCTTTAGACGGCATGGCATTTTCAATGGAGGGCCCTGAAAAGGGTGTAATAGAGACAATTACTTAATCGTGTTGTGGTTGTATGTTCGTAGGTAAGAAACGGTTCTTCACGAAAGCCCTAGCAGCCACGTAAAATTGCAAAAGATAAAAGTAGAGCGTCTAACTTTGTTTTGCAGTGGGGCATTTTAATATGACATGGTCACGGTAAGTTTTATGTTATCGGAGGCAAAGGTGGCACCGTAGACTCGGAGCACCATTGGAGGCGCGCCGTGAAGGCCGAGGCGCGACGGCCATGTCATATCGCACTTCATTACATTATTTTGATATTGTTTGTTGTGTGTTTGCATCCTATTTGAGTGCTTATATAAAGATATACAACGGTAGCCGTAATAGGATGATCCCTAATTTAATACCAAAATTGTGTTCTGCCTTAGTGTGCACCACCAATAAAGTTCTACGTTACGGGGTACGTTGTTCAGGGTTTCGATCCTTTTCATCTACACTCGTCTCTTCGTTCGCATACAGTGGGTGTAAGCCACGTTGCACACGCGAAAACACTAAGGTTAAATTGGCGAGCCTAGCATATACCAGTATATGGCCTCGGAACACGGGTGATCGAAAGATCGAGCATGAGTCGCATGATTGTTGCGATTGGTAATTCTTTGCCTACCTCTGAAGTTACGTTACCCGCCCGATCGAAGGGGGTAATTTAATGGATTGGGATCGTGTAATCACTAAGACAGTTTTAGGGATAATTCTCTTAGTGGAGTGTGTTTGATAATATGATTATTAAAGTAAACTCAAAATATTATAAACTTAGCCTTACCTAGTCTTTGCAAATTATCTTTGTAGATCATGCCTTATCCTAAGGAAGAAAGTCTTGAGTTCAACCATTTTATTAGAAAAGGAAATCTCCGGAACGATGGATCCAACTTCATGACGTGGTACAGAAACCTGAAAGACGTCCTCTACCAGAACGACATTTCTTACGTGATAGGAGAATTGTTAGGAGATAAACCAGGAGACTCCGCAAGTGCAGAGGCGAAAGAGGATTTTCGTCAGCGTCGTGAGGTCTGGAGAGTGTTCAGATCACGATGTATGTCTGCATGGATCATGAGCTGAAAAATGAGTTTCGCCATATGGAACCCGCTGTGATGATAGGTGCTCTTAAAGTTCGGTTCTTGAACCGAATGAAGCAAGAGCAGTACAAGCAGCTGGACAAGTTTCTTTCACTCAAGATGGAAGAACATACCTGCTTGGAGACACATTTGTGTAAGATGTTTGACATTCACGATGATCTCACAACACATGCGATTACTGGATGGCGGATACTTTTGCAATACAGGCGGTGTTGCGTTCTCTACCTCCTAGCTATGAGGAGCTTGTCGATGAGTATATACTTAAGAGTGATTTCCTCCTCTTCAATGATTTCCTGGTCGAAATCAAAGATGTGGAGGTGGAACCCATCGAAGGAGAAATAGATGACACGCAAGGTATATTTGATATACAAAGTTATAATTGTTATTTCTTACACTTGTTAATATTAAAGTATTTGATGCTTATGTCCTGTTTTATTGAAACAGCACCAGAATATAACAAGATAGCTGCAGAGTACGACATGATGTTGCGGAATGATGGCAAGACAAAGTAGTTGATGGCCAAGGAGTTTCACGCCCATAGTTATCAAGTTTTGATTAGTAGTTTTGAATAAGAGTTTTGTAGTCGAATTTGAGAGTGATTGTAATAAGTATGTCTTATATTCGATGAGACAAGTTATTCATATTTGTAAGAGACAAGCAAGTTGTTTTTATTATGAATAAAGTTTTCTTATGATCATATTTCGATTATGAATAAGTTATTCATGCATTAATCTTTTTGATAGCAAAGTGGATTTGAATGTTAAAATAAATATCCTAAGTCAATAATAAAATGCACTACCGAATATTTAATCATTGCAAATATTTTGGATACTTTGATCTTGTGTATTTGCATGCGTGATGTCTAATGAGACATGATGATTGAAAAATATTGATAAGTCAATATGAGAAGAAATTTGATTTGAATCATGCAAGATGATTGTTGAATTAAATTGTGTAGTGGAAATTATTATTGAAACCTTTGTTGTATGTCTAAGTAAATAATAAGTATTTACTAAAAGATACAATTATCTGAAATTATTTGATTTGATCAAGAAAGATTTTTCGGATAGAAAAGGAGGATATAAAATCAAGTCATTGTAATTGGATTATAATAGCAAGGATTTTAAAGATTTATTTTATCATGAAGGTTTGTGAAAATTCGGTTCACAAAAGGACTTGTGAAATTCGGTTCACAAAATTATGATGCTATTATCAAACATGTTGATTTATGTAGACATTATGATCATACTCTATTTTGAATAAAGTATAGTCCTAAAAATTATCTCTTAATATTTTAGAAATCACGTAGAAGGTTTTTCCGTTAGAATTAGTAAACTCCCTATTTTGAAGTCTTCACCCAAAATTCGTATGAACGACAATAAGTTGTGGTCATGGTTTATAGATTATATGATAATACGAAACTATGTACGAAATAGTTCTTTGTAAAATATTCATAGGAATGAATATATCTTTCATATGGTAAACACCAACAAGGGCAAAACTAGTATTGCTAACTTGGTGATTCATTGAAAACAAGTTTCAAGAAAGGATATGAAATAAAGAAAAGCTTAAAAGGGGTAATTGACCTTACTCGATTTGTGAGAGAAATATTGTTTGGAATTTGATCGACAACAAAACTCCACAAATGAAATGAAAAATGATGATATTTGATCATGGTGTTTTCATGCAAGGAGCTTTTTATAAATAGTAGGCATTAAAGAATATTTTCTGTCCGGTCACAGATTAATATTTCATGATTTAATGAGCTTGTTACTAGAACAAGGGATACCTACGAAATACAAAGAAATTGGGTGAACCAAATTCGAATTGTGACTATAGAGTCATAAATCCAAAAGGTTGCATTCAAGATTGTATTAGTAAATGTTGCTTGAATCTTATTAAGTAAAAGGGTTACTTGATTTTTCACATGACAAGTTGTGTGAAAAGAATGAAACTGCGAGAAGGACATAAAGCTAATTTTGTCATGAAGAATGTCTTTGACAAAATCAAAATTGTTTTGACTACATTGGATGTAGACATGCCTAAGTCTTTTGGATTTGTATTAACAAGTATAATACATCGTATTTGGAATTTTCGAATTGATACATGATCAAGGATTTCGGTTATGACCGAAATATCGAAGGAAATTATATCCGTATAATTTAAGTGGGAGTAGGACAGCTTACCGGAATAATATGTAAGTGACATATTGTTAAGTGGGAGCTTGTGGGCTACACAATATGAAATGTGTTTGACATTTTGAGTGGGAGCATTACAAGTTACACAACCTCAAATGTAATTGACATTTTGAGTGGGAGCTTAGTCAGGTGTTTATATGTAAATGACATATAATAGATAGGTACTAGGAAAATGAATTAGAAGTAATTATTGAATTACGATAAAATCATATATGTTTAAAATGTGAGCATCTGTTTTGAATAGATCATTTTAAAAAGTCGAGGTGTTTTTCCAGATTAGATTCTGATGTGTCAGAATAAGACGTAACGAGGAATTGGTCCTTGTAAATCTGGATAAAGTAATCATGGTTGTGAAATATGCTGCACTTCTATGCCATGATAAGGTGGCAGCATATTAACCATATTATATACTCGAAAAGATATGATTAGTATTCTTACAATAAGAATAAGCGCTGAGGTGAATTTGTGCTCACCGTTAGTAAAACCAAGTTTATCCCATTGTTTAAAAGAAGCTGAGGATATGTGGTTATTCTAAGTCTGTAAGGATGATGGTTTAACAAATGTTGTGTTAAAAGGATCAACCTAAATGACAGAAAGAAATAAGGATCAAGTCGTTATAGGATAAACTAAAAGGCATTAGGCTGACAATAGAATGTCAGGATCTACTTAGGTAAATATAGAAGTATAAAGATACTGCAAAAGTACATAGAGTTGGTAGAGAAAAGGTGATACGTCTCCAACGTATCCATAATTTCTGCTGTTCCATGCTTATATTATACCATTTGCTACATGTTTTATATACACTTCGTATCACTTTTATGCATTTTCTGGGACTAACCTATTAACAAGATGCCACAGTGCCAGTTCCCTGTTTTCTGCTGTTTTTGGTTTCAGAAAGTTACTTCTGGAAATATTCTCGGAATTGCACGAAACAAAAGGCCAGGTCCCTATTTTTCCAGCACATCACGGAGTCCGAAGGAGAGACGAAGATGAGCCAGGAGGTGGCCAAACCACCAGTGGCGCGGCTGGGCCCACAGCCGCGCCTGGGTGTGGTTTGGGCCCCTCGGGGGTCCGCCGACATCGCCCCTTCGCCTATTTATTCCCCGAGACGCGAAAACCCTAAAACACCGAGCCTTTCATCCAGAACATATTCGCTGCCGCCGCGTCGTCAACCCTAACTCGGGGGGTTTCTGAAGCTCTTCCCGGCACCCTGCCGGAGAGGGGAATCATCACCGGAGGGCTCTACATCGCCATGCCCGCCTCCGGAGTGATGCGTGAGTAGTTCATCCTTGGACTATGGGTCCATAGCAGTAGCTAGATGGTTGTCTTCTCCACTTGTGCCATCATGTTTAGATCTTGTGAGCTGCCTATCATGATCAAGATCATCTTATTGTAATGCTACATGTTGTGTTTGCTGGGATCTGACTTATATTGATACCTATGTGGAGCTGAATATTATATTATCATGTCTATGTCATTTGTGATCTTGCATGCTCTCCGTTACTTGTTGAAGCCTTGGCCACGTGAATACTTGTAACTCCAAGAGGGGGTATTTATGCATGATAGTTGGGTTCAACCTCTATTTAACCTGGGATAGTGACAGCAAGTTCTAAGGTTGTAGATGTGTTGTTGCCACTAGGGGTAAAACAGCAATGCTTTATTCAAGGATGAATGTATTGTTTACATTACGCACATTACTTAATGCAATTGTCTGTTGCTTGCAACTTAATACTGGAAGGGGTACGGATGTTAACCGGAAAGTGGACTATTTAGGCATAGATGCATGCTGGATAGCGGTCTATGTACTTTGTCGTAATGCCCAAATGAATCTCATAGTAGACACCACAACTCACACATGCATGTTATATGCACTTATCAATTGTCAATTGCCCAGCTGTAATTTGTTTACCCAGCATGTTAGTTATCTTATTGGAGAGACACCACTAGTGAACTGTGGACCCCGGTCCATTCTTTTACATCTGAAATACAATCTACTGCAATCATTGTTCTCTACTGTTTTATGCAAACAAACATCATCTTCCATTCGATACGTTTAACCCTTTGTTTTCAGCAAGCCGGTGAGATTGACAACCTCACTGTTAAGTTGGGGCAAAGTAATTTGATTGTGTTGTGCAGGTTCCACGTTGGCACCGGAATCCCTGGTGTTGCGCCGCACTACACTCCTCACCAACACCTTCGAAGCAAACCTCGTTTTCCTACTGGTCGATTAAACCTTGGTTTCATACTGAGGGAAAACTTACTGCTGCACTCATCATACCTTCCTCTTGGGGTTCCCAACTGACGTGTGACGTACAAGCATTGTTTCTGGCACTATAACCTAGAGCCACCAACACGTTTTCTGGCGCCGTTGCCGGGGAAAACAAATTGCTTCTGCAAGGGGAGTCTCTCACACCCAATCTCTTTACTTTGTTATTTGTCTTGCTTAGTTTATTTTTATTTAGTTTGTTTGCTTTCTCTTATCAAAAACACAAAAAAATTAGTTACTTGTTTAATTCAGTTTATTTTGTTTTTCAAAATGAATACTCCTGAGAACACTAAGTTGTGTGACTTCACTAGCACAAACAACAATGATTTCATATGCACTCCTATTGCTCCACCTGCTTCTACAGCAGAATTTTATGAAATTAAACCTGCTCTATTAAATCTTGTTATGAAAGAGCAATTTTCTGGTGTTAGTACTGATGATGCTGCTGCCCATCTTAATAACTTTGTTGAACTTTGTGAAATGCAAAAGTATAAGGATATGGATGGGGATATTATAAAACTGAAACTTTTTCCTTTCTCCTTGAGAGGAAGAGCTAAAGAATGGTTGCTTTCTTTGCCTAGAAATAGTATTAATTCTTGGACAAAATGCAAAGATGCTTTCATAGGGAAATATTATCCTCCTGCTAAGATTATATCCTTGAGAAGTAGCATTATGAATTTTAAACAACTTGATAATGAACATGTTGCTCAAGCTTGGGAAAGAATGAAATCTTTGGTGAAGAATTGTCCCACTCATGGACTGACTACTTGGATGATCATCCAAACCTTTTATGCAGGATTAAATTTTTCCTCAAGGAACTTATTGGATTCAGCCTCTGGAGGAACCTTTATGTCCATCACTTTAGGTGCAGCAACAAAGCTACTTGATGATATGATGATCAACTATTCCGAATGGCACACCGAAAGAGCTCCTCAAGGTAAGAAGGTAAATTCTGTTGAAGAAACCTCCTCTTTGAGTGATAAGATTGATGCTATTATGTCTATGCTTGTGAATGGTAGATCTCATGTTGATCCTAATAATATTCCTTTAGCTTCATTGGTTGCTCAAGAAGAGCATGTTGATGTAAACTTCATTAAAAACAACAACTTCAACAACAATGCTTATAGGAATAATTTTGGTAGCAACAACTCTAGGCTTTTTCCTTCAAGTGGTAATGGTTATTTTAATGCTAGATCTTTTATGCCTAGTGAGGAAAGGATGATAGAAATTGAGAGATCAACTAAAAGCTTTATGCAATCACAATTTGAGCAAAATCAATTGTTTACAAAAGCTATGAATGAACAAACTGCCATGTTGAAGAATATAGGACAGCAACTCGAAAATATAAATAGTGAGATTTCAGGTTTGCAAACTAAGATTTCCATTGCTGAAAACCGTATTTCATCTATGTCTGAAGCTCAGTCCTCTTTGATTAATAACATGGCAGCGAAACCTGAAGGTCTTGATGAGTCATTTGCTACAGCAAATGCCATCCAAGTTCGAATTGATAATAATATTAGGATGTTGGCTGAATTGCATGCTAGGTGGGAAAAAGAGGAAGAACTTGAAAAAGAGAATAGTATAGTTAGAGTTTGTACTATCACCACCACTAGTAATGCTAATGTTTCACATGCTAGTAAACCTCCTACTATTGATGGTAATGTTATTGGTGTTGGTAATGTCTCTACTACTTCTGCTAAGCGTTTGAAATTGCCTAAAACTGCTGAAACTTTTTCTGATAAAAGTGCTGAAATTTTTCAAACTATTGGAGACAATGGTTCCACCACCATTGACAATAATGATTTTGATTTTGATGATTGTAACATCTCTGAAGTTATTATGTTCTTGCAAAAATTAGCTAGAAGTCCCAATGCTAGCACTATTAATTTGGCTTTTACAAAGCATATTACAAATGCTCTTTTGCAAGCTAGGGAGGAGAAGTTGAAACTTAAAGCTTCTATTCCTAGGAAATTAGAAGATGGTTGGGAACCCATCATTAAGGTAAAGGTGAATGATTTTTATTGCAATGCCTTGTGTGATCTTGGTGCAAGTGTTTCAGTTTTGCCCAAGAAGCTTTATGATATTCTTGATTTGCCACCTTTGGAACATTGTTATTTGGATGTTTTTCTCGCTGATAATGCTATGAAGAAACCTTTGGGGCGAGTTAATGATGTTTTTATTACAGTAAAAGATAACCTTGTCCCCGTTGATTTTATTGTTATGGATATTGAATGCAATGCATCTTGTCCTATTGTTTTGGGAAGACCTTTTCTTCGAACTGTTGGTGCCATCATTGATATGAAAGAAGGTAATATAAGGTACCAATTTCCTCTCAAGAAAGGTATGGAACACTTCCCTAGGAAGAGAATGAAGTTACCTTTTGACTCTATTGTTAGAGCAAGTTATGATGTTGATGCTTCTTCTCTTGACAACACTTGATTTTCACTTTCTGCGCCTAGCTGAAAGGCGTTAAAGAAAAGCGCTTATGGGAGACAACCCATCGTTTTTATTTGCTGTTATTTTTGTTTTCTTTGAGTCAAGGATTTTGTTACTTCTGTAGCAACTCCTTTGTATCTTTATTTTATCGCAATGTTGTGCCAAGTAAAGTTCTATATTGAAAGTTGATGCAAGATTTGGATTTCTGCGCAGTGACAGATTTTTAGCTGTCACGGATTTGAGCTTATCTCCCTGTAGAAAATTCAAAAAATTCTGAGAAAAATCACGCATATTCCTGAGATATGTACGCAACTTTCATTATTTTAGGCCAGATCCATCTGAGCAACTTAAGTGCCTCGAAAAAATTCGTCATTCCAGACTGTTCTGTTTTTGACAGATTCTGCCTTTTGTTTTGCATTCGCTCTTTTACTGTGTTTGTGTGGATTTCTTTGCTCCACAAAGCATTGGTGGCTGTAGCTAATGTCCAGAAGCTTTGGGATTGATTGTATCATTACAGAATATGAGAATTTTTGATTATGCACTAACCCTCTAATGAGAACTGTCTTGAGTTTGGTGTGAAGGAAGTTTTCAAGGATCAAGCGAGAAGGGTGATATTATGTGATCAAGAAGAGTGAAAAGCCTAAGCTTGGGGATGCCCCCGTGGTTCATCCCAACCATATTCAGAGAGACTCAAGCGTCTAAGCTTGGGGATGCCCAAGGCATCCCCTTCTTCATCAACAAACTTATCAGGTCATCTCTAGTGAAACTATATTTTAATTCTTTCACATCTTATGCGCTTTACTTGGAGCGTCTGTGTGTTTTTATTTTTGTTTTTGTTTGAATAAATTCGGATCCTAGCAATCCTTGTGTGGGAGAGAGACACGCTCCGCTTTTTCATGTGAATACTCATGTTCTTCACTTATATTTGTTGAGTATTCTTAACTAGCTACTGCAGTGCTTTTAGCTCCTGTTTTTCATGCATCTCTTCGAGCTGTTAGCACTTGTTTATAAATACTCTCTTGCTGCATTATATTATCATTTGGAGAGTTTATGTTTAAATAAATTATTGGTGTTTGTTTGGAAGAAAGAAAATGCTACATGTAGTAGTTGGTATTGGAAAAGACATATGCATTCTTGTAGATCATTGTCTTGTTTTGATTTGATGCTTTGCAATTGTTTTGAGCTCTCAAGTAGATCATGTTTAAGCTCTTGCATCATGTAGTTAAAGCCTAGTAGTGGAGAGCTACCGTAGAGCTTGTTGAGACTTGGGATGCATATTTGTTATTAAGATAACATGATGATATCAAATAAGGTGATATCAATGATTTGCAAAGAGCTTATGGTCATGAAAGGTTCAGGCCGAAGGAAACCTCTTCCACGAGCGAGCATTATCATAAACACTTATAAAAGATAAGGTTGTATGATTGGTATAGAAAATGCAGCTAGTGTATTTGTACTCTAGTGCAAGTGGGAGACTGTTGGAGATATGCCCTAGAGGCAAATAAATAATAAGATTTATTGCATTATCTCTTTAAGTTTATAAATAGTTTTATACCATGCTATAACTGTATTAATCGGAATTGTTAATACACGTGTGGTATGTAAACAAACCAGAGTCCCTAGTTAAGCCTCTAGATAAACTAGTCCATCAGTCAATGGATGATCGTGATTTCCCGATCATATTGCATTAACAGTTGATGGTGGAGTCATTTTATTGGGAGAATAATTTGATGGACATTACCCAAAGTATTGCAGTTAGGATCGTATCAGATAGTTCAACACTGCAATAGGATTATAACGTGGTAGCTTATTCCTTAGACCGTGAGATTACATCAAGTCGCTGCTTCTGAAAGATACGGCTGATCGCACCTAACGTCATGTCTCATACGCACGACAATAAGGGTGACACTTTCGGGTATTGGAATGAAGTAGTCGGGGCGAGTGATCAAGAGCGGGATTTGTTCATCCGTGTGATGGATTGATATGCTGGGCCCGCTCGGTGAGATTATATCTGTAAATCTGCGCAGCGTATGACTAGGTCATTGAAGATATAATTTCATGGGAACGAGTAAAGCAACCTTGTCAGTAACGAGATAAAACACAACATCGGATGTTGACGATCGTATCTCGGACAAGGAAGTATCAACGAACAAAGGGAATGACCATATCATGTTAACGGTTCAAAGATGATTCAAGGATGATTTATTCTAGAATGCACGGGGGCCGTCATAGTCATCCAGGGCTCCCTGACGGTCATTGGCGGGAGGGTCTCGACCATGTCCGGAGTATTCTCGAACCGAGGGTAACACACTTAAGGTCTTGACGACGCTAGGAGAACGTTTTGGAAACATCGGAGTGGCTTAGGTATAGAGATAGGAGGTTTCGGAAAGGTTCCGGCAAGAACGGAAGAGTTCCGGGGAAGACCGGAAGAGTTCCGGGGAGACCGAAGTAAGTTCGGAGTGATCCAGAAATTGTTTCGGAGTCATGAGAGATTAAATAATATGTAAATATATTAATTAATGAATTATATTTATTTATTTATTAATTTAATAATAAAGAAAAGGAGAAAAAAGGGGCAGCTCACCTTAATGGGCCATAGGGCCCAAGAGGGGAAGCTCCCCCCCCCCCCATGTGAGGGGTGCGGCTGGGCCCTTGGGGCCCATGCGCCACCATGGGATGCCGTTGGCCCAAGGGGGCAGCCGCACCAACCCCTCTCCCCTTTAGTCCCACATTGCCTAGTTGAGGAGAGGTGCAACCCCTCTCCTCCAATAAATAGGGACCCGGATTAATTGGAAAAATACACAAAAAATTCAGGAATTAATTCCAGTTGGCCCAGGCTTCTCCCTAGTCCAATTCCTCCCTCCCCACCTCTCGATGTGCGCGGTCCCAAGTCTGGACAGCGTATACGGGAGACCTATAAACCACAGCGCACCGTTGTGCTGCGGGTTTCCACCCAAAGTTCTCGCTTCCGCTATTCCGGCTGGATCGGGGAGCACGGAGGTCATCGTCAAGGTCCGTACGTGTGTGAGTACTCGGAGGTGCTGCTCTCTCACGAGTTCGGCACCAGGAGCTTCTTCATCGCCGCGTCTCCTTCTTCTTCGTCGCACCAAGTTCTCCGCGACCTTGAGGTCGGCTACGTACATCTTCATCGGCAACGCTTGTGCGGGAGCGTAATTCCCGCTATCGGTCTACAAGGGTATGTTTCCGATGACTTCTCCGTTACCGCACTACTAGATAGATAGATCCTGGCTAGTTTACGGTGTTGCGATAGTTAGAAAAATTATTGTTTTCTGCTATGAACCCCATCAGCTTCGCCCTCTGTGCCGCCGTGGTGCGGTGGTGCTGGTCTACGACCTCCGTGTGCCCCCTCCAACGGTAGCGTGAGCACTGCCTCGCCGCCGTGGAGCTACGGCCATGGATACATGGTAGGAACTTCTCCTTCTCTTCTACACCTTCTACTAGATTTAGTAGCTTCTAGCTATTGCTTACACATGTACTCCTCTACTGGCTTAGGTTCTAGATGAACAGATGATGAATTCTTGATGATTTGCTTGATTATATGCACTGTCTACCTTCTGTGCATCAAGAATGAGATGAATGGTGTAGATCTAGCATGTGTAGATCTTTCCACTACCTCTAGAATCATTGTTGGGAGCATTTCTTGCTCACAGATGAAGAAAATCTCTTTAGAAAAATTATATCTGAGCTAGAACTAGTATAACTTGAGCTAGCTGTGATGATTCAATGATTTAAATGGAATTTAGACTTGTGTGGCTTGCTGTGATGCCCCCTTGAGAGTTACACAGTAGCTAGCTTGTCTAGAATGCTTTTTATGTTTTCCTGTGCTTCTTCCATGTGCACAGATGTGTTAAGTACAGCTAATCTAGCTCTGCTGGTTCACTGCCTTGTGTGGTGTTTTGATAAAATTGAAATAAGAATAGATACTACACTAATGCTATTTTCCCTTGCTTCATATGCTCAAACAATTGCTACAGCAATCAACTTCACTCCCTTTTCTCTCTCTTTCCTATTTCTTGCACAAAACAGAAGTACTCTGTTGTGCTGTTTGCTTTTCTACAGCACCATACCTTGCTAAGCAAGGCTCTATTAAGAACAGATGCTGGTAATAAGCTCTCTAGCATGGTTCTGTCATTTACAGAACCTGCTTAGTCTCTCTCTAGCACTACGGATCAACCTGCTGTTGCTGAGCAGCTAGAGCTTCTAGAAAAACTCTGATCTTGCTCCAAGGTTCTACCTTCTCCTCCTTGCTGCTTCAATTTTCCTAGAGTATATTTGCCAGCTGAAATGGCTTGTGGTGGATGGGTTTAGGTAAACTCCATGATATGCTGGTGGTTTGTGGTTGTTCTTGGTGAAGAACAGATGGAAATGGTGCTACTGGCTCTGCTGGTGCTTGTGAAATGTGTGATTTGTGTTTGCTGTGAGTTGTGTGATCTGTGGCTGTGGTCTGGCCCTCTATTTATACAGATTTGATGATTCCTGGGCTTGTGACACCCGGATAAATGGCTGTGGTGATTCACCTGCTTGCAGTGGCCCCTCTCCACCTCGAGCTGCCAATTTGGACTGCTTTTACACTTCTTTAAACAATGGAGATAAGCTCCTGCTGCTCCTGCGCAGTTCATCACCCCTTGGTGATAAACTCTGAGTCATTCTTGAGTCATTGTTCTTATCTTGATCCAGATATTTTTGGTGGTTTGCTTGGCTATGAAGGAAATGATTTGTGATGTCGGCTTGGTTTGATTATCTCAAGTGTATGTACAAATAAGCTAGTTCTTGGCTTAATAAGTGGGATTAGGATCCATTTGTCTAATACATTGGCAAATGTGATACCAAATTGTTGCTTTTATTACCATTTGCTTCCTGGTTTAATTGTGGAGTTTGTAAGTTTATGTGTTGCTTTGTTTATAAGATCATGACATCAAAATGCTCTAAACAGCACTTGCTGCCTTTGCTCTTGGTTGCCTAAAATGGTTTTGTGCAGTGCTGCAATTATGCCTTTGCCCCTTCTGTTGCCTTTGGATTAATGAGCATGATCTAAATTGATCAGTCCTACTGTTGCCTTTGGATTATTTGCATTCTCCACTACTTAGCCTAATTAAACCATAGTTTTGGTTAGGCTAAAACCAGGTTCAATACAGTAACATGCCAGCACCAAATGGTGTTGGCAACATTCTAACACTAACCCCCATTATTTCTTTCTTTGTGTTGTTTGTTTTGCAGGTTTGAAGATCTCCTGGAATTCCCAGAAGTTTTAGTTTTAGGAATTTTATTTCTCACTTTTGTAATAATTCATACTTGTTGCAAAGATGCAATTATAAATCAGATTGTAATAATCAGATTGTATTTATATGTAATGAAATGATCTTGTGTTTGAGAATTGTTTCAAATATTTGGGAGTTATGAATATATGACTTGTGTTGTGATGTTGATATGATTTGCAATGAGTTATTCACAAACTTGTGAATTTTTATACTTGTATGTTTGAAATATTTATATTGTGTGTGAATAAGATTAGAAGAGTTATAGAAATGATTTGAACTTAAGAGTTTATAAAGATGTCATGTCAAAATTTCAAACGACCAGTTTGAAAAGATGCTAATAGGGTTTTGAAAATAAGTCGTAGGGTTTATCGACACCTTTTGACTAACTGTCAATGTCTGACTCCCAGACCATCGACACTCGTCTGATATCGACCCTCGATACTTTTAACACAAAAGCGCGAAATTTTTCCAGATTTTACCAAAAGATGCATGAATGCACAAATGCAATTCCTATATCTACCCTCTCGAGTCCTATAACTGCGGGGTGTTACAGGTTAGCCATGGTTTGTGTAAGCAATGGTGGCGAGGAGTGTCAAACTATGAAAGTGCATATTATAGCATATAAAGTATATAAAACTATCGGAACCGCTCTAAAACTTGTTTAGCATGGAAGATGATAAGAACTCTATTTCCAGTCGTTGACGTAGACAACCACCTCTCAAAACAATTTTACTTCTATTTTAAAAATAAAAAGCTCCAGCACATGATCTAATCTCTGCTTCCCTCTGCGAAGGGCCTATCTTTTATTTTTATGTTGAGTCAATACACCTATTCTCCTTTCCCTCCTTAAGCAAGCATTTGCTTTGTTGAGATACAATCATCTATATATTGTTAATGTTTTAATCATGTCTATTATTTTTACTTTGTTTAAGCACTAAGACTTTTAATTGCAAGATTATAACTTTGAAAGTTCTTCAATGAATGCAAAGAACCTGTGATAGTTGAACATGTAAATTCTGCAATATAGCTCTATTATAAAGACTCTTCTTGAAAGATAAGTTTGAATTGCTAATTGTTCTCTGACCAAGAACGAAGTTTGCCATCACTAGATTATAATTTTCTTTATGTACCTTTACTTGTAGTTGTTTCATTACTTGTTTCAAGTTAAGCTCTATGAAGGGAGTTGCTGTTTAAAATGAATAGGGCTGTTAAGTAAATACTGACGCTTCATGTTCGTATTCTTTATTATCGACACTTCACTCCATAAACCTGTGGTCCTGATTACTCAGCTCAACATTCGCTTGGGGACAAGCGAGGTCTAAGCTTGGGGGAGTTGATACGTCCATTTTGCATCACTATTTTATATCATAATTTATTGTTATTCATTGATATATTTCATATTAAGATACATTACTTATGTTATTTTATCTTATTTTGCATGTTTGATGATTACTGGGATTTAATTGTCGGAGCCAGGAATCAGCTGGAAAAAGCACCGTCAAGATTCTATATTTCTGGAACTCCAAAAATCGCGAGAAAATATGGAAGCTCCTATTTTACCAGACGACGAAGGGAGCCAAAAGGGGAGGTCAAGGTGGGCCACGAGGGGCCCACACGCCACTTGGGCGCGGCCAGCATGGGGGCAGCGGCGAGGTGTGGTGTGGCTCCCCTAGCCCACCTCTGGCTCACCCCTTTGGTGTATATCTACCCCATAACCCTAAAACACAAATCCCCCGGACGACAAAATACTCCGCCGCCTCCACGGGGTGGAAACCACAGAGAGAGAAAAAAGCTCTCCGTCTGGGAGAAATCTGCCGGGGAAATTCCCTCCCAGAGGGGGAAATCATCGCCATCGTCACCGCCATCGCACTAGACTTCATCGGGATCATCATCATCTCCACTGCCAGCACCATCATCTCCACCGCTCCACTTCGTTCCGCTGTAACATCCAGGGCTACTCTTTGTTTAGTTCATTGGGGAAACTCTCCCAGTGTTAATTACTCCTTGTGGTTGATGCTTTTGAGTTTTATCGGTGAATTAAGGTTTATGTCCAGATTGTTATTCATCATTATATCACCTCTGATCATGATCCATATGATGGCTTGTGAGTAGTTTGTTTAGTTCTTGAGGACATGGGAGAAGTCTTGATGCTAGTAGTGGAATTATGTTGAGTAATATTTAATGGTTTGATATTTAAGTTGTGGTGTCATTCTTCTAGTGGTGTCATGTGAACGTCGGCTACATGATACTTCACCCTCATGAGCCTAGGAGAATGCATTGTGTATTTAGTTTACTTATTGTGGGGTTGCCGGAGTGACAGAAACCTAAACCTCCGTTGGTAAATTAGTGCACGAGGGAGTGTAGGATCTCAGAGTTTAAAGCTGTAGTTAGATTTATCTTAATTACTTCCTTATATTTGCGGTAAGCTTACAAGGGGTGTAATCACGAGTATGTATTAGTTCAAGTAAGGGCGGTACATTAGCATAGGTTCACCCACACAACACTTATCAAAACAATAAAGATTAATCAACGGTATGAAGCGAAAGCACTTGACGAAATTCCCATGTGTCCTCAGGAACGTTTGGTCATCATAAGTAAAACAACCGGCTTGTCCTTTGTGCTAAAAAGGATTGGGCCAGTCGCTGCAATTATTATTGCTCTATTTTATTTACTCGCACTTTATTTATCTGATATATCCAAAACCCCTAAAAACCTGTTTACTAGTATTTACAGTGAAACATTGCTCAAAACTACTTGTCAACACCTTTTGCTCCTCGTTGGGTTCGACACTCTTATTTATCGAAAGTACTGCGATACAACCCCTATACTTGTGGGTCATCATTGAACATCTGGATTTCCTTGTAGAATATTTGCATGCAATGAATTTTACCTAGTTGTTCATGCGTAGCATTTTTAAATGGTGAGAGTGTTTGTAATAAAATGGAATATCATGTCAAAATGTTCAGATTTTCAAGTTGAACATCAGGATTTCGAAGAGAAAAAATAGGTTGAAGGTTTGGTCTTTTCAAGTTGGATCTGGATTATGGAACGGAAATTTGAGTCACGAGTCGAAACTTTCTAATTATCAACATTGGAAGGCATATCTGTTTCGACATAACATGTTTTCGTGCTGCTTGTAAATGAGATAAGGGTGTAGTGCCCTTCAAATTTAGAGTCAAAATAAAAAATGGGTTGTAACAACCACCCGGTTTTGAGGATAGATTGTCATTCTTATGTTCTAAAAATGTATGATCTTTATTTAATTTAAAAAATTCAAATAGTACGGTGACTTCAAGTCTAAATATGTGGTCGATGCCCATGTTGTGCAAACTTATTTTTTTTCCATCAAATTGTTAGTCAAGTCATAAAACAAACAATGAAGTTTTTTCCATACATGAGACTAACAAAAAGCAACCGCGATGAAATTAGTAGAAAACACTACCTATAGATTTGTTGTTGATGAAGCAGAAGGTAAGCACCGGTCTTTTGTTACTTCTATTCTATAAAAACAAATGCACTTAACTTATCTCGAAAAAAAATATAATGTGGTTGGCCCGACCCAATGCGTCCTAGCCTAGCTCCGGCTTATAGCTGGCTAAACGGGCGGCCCGACACGGCACGACCCGACACTGTGCCCGGCACGGCCCGTTAGGCACGATTACTAAACGTGCCGTGCCGGGCTAGCCCACGGGCTGCGAACTCAACCTCGGCACGGCCCACCAGCACTAATACGGCCTGTGCCGGGAAATCACTAGAAAAAGGGTTCCCTTTGCAAAGGGAACTTCACGCTCACTCTCGTCGCGACAAGTGTCGTCTTCTCCTCGCTCGTTCCCATGTGGTTGTTTGCATGTCCGCCAAGTGTCATCACCATATTAAACGTGGGGAGGATGAGAGAGAAAAGGATACGGGAGGTGGAGGCTAGTTTTCCCTTTTATTTTTCAAAATCGAAATTTAAAACGAAATATCTTTAGAACCGCTAATCCGAATGACGAACCGTTTTCACTTTTGAGCTCATCGCGTCGAGATCTTCAAAACTAGATCCCACGTTGATAGGTTTTGACAAACTTTTTTTTTTACATCAGGTTATGTAGAGTTTGTACATCCGATAGCAGTGTGGGTGTACATCCGATATTAATGTGGGTGTACATCCCGTAGCAGCAATGTGGGGAGGATGAGAGAGAAGGTGTGATGGCAGCTTTTCTCTTTTATTTTTCTAAACCGGATTTTTGAAATGAAATATCTCGAGAACCGTTTATCCAAATTACGAACCGTTTTCATTTTTGAGCTCCTCGCGTCGAGATTTTCAAAACTAGATCCCATGTTGATAGGTTTCGACGAACTTTTTTTTTTACTTCCGGTTATGTATAGTTGTACAACTTGTGTCTGTATAGTTGTACAACCTGTGGTCTGTACAATCTGTGTCTGCGTAGTTGTACAACTTGTGTCTGTACAATCTGTGTCAGCGTAGTTGTACAACATGTGTCTATATAGTTGTACAACCTGTGTCTGTACAACATGTGTCTGTTTAGTTGTACAACATGTGTCTATCTAGTTGTACAATATGTATTACGTAGTTGTACAACGTGTGTCTGTTTAGTTGTACAATCTGTTAGTTGTACAATCTGTTAGTTGTACAACATGAGTTTTCTATATAATTTGTACTACCTAGTTTGTATTCTCTGTAGATGTTTTAGTTCTTTCCTTTACGTGAGTGCCTTCTAATCAAAGCAAGCTGGTGTATGTACGTTCTGATCAAACCAACCATCGCAGGGATTTGTTTTTTCGGCCGGGCCACTGAACGTACACGCGCGCGCATAGATGTACAGCCACAGGAGGCTTCCTCGCGCGTATGAGCTGCCCAGCTCGTTACCGTAGCGTACGGCATAGGTACACCACATGGGGCTTTGGCTCGCGAGCAGGACGTAACAAATTAGGATTTTGTTACCTCGCGCGATCGCCCACGTAGAATCCTCTCGCGGTCGCTGGATGGACCTTCACGAAGGAACCCTTCGCGTAGTGCCGGGCTAAACGTGTCGGGCTAATCGTGCCGTGCCAGCCCACGGGCTCCTTCGGGCCTTCCCGTTTGCCCCCCCCCCCCCCCCCCCGGCTCCGTGCCCGAATCTCGAGGCAAACACGCACACGTGATACATCAGAGAGAGCCCGACGGCCGGACCCTACCCTGCCGGCGGCAAGGAGCAGCGACCACTCGAGCCGCGTAGGAGCGGGGATGGCGGCGCAGAGGAGGTGGAGGTTCGCGATGGTGTGCTCGTCGAACATGAACCGGAGCATGGAGGCGCACGCGGTGCTGGGCCGCGCGGCCCTCGACGTCGAGTCCTACGGCACCGGCTCCCAGGTCAAGCTCCCGGGCCCGTCGATGCACGAGCCCAACGTCTACGACTTCGGCACCCCCTACGGCACCATCTACGACGACCTCCGCCGCAAGGACCCCGACTTGTCCGTACTATTCTAATCTCTCCCTCCTTTACTTGTTAGTAGGTTCTTGGTGACCTTGTGCTCGGAGAGGCTTTTCTTGGGTTTATTTGAAAGACACTGGAGGCTGTTGCGGCCTGGCCATTGAGATTTCGGATGGGATTTGGAAGAACTAGGGTGGATTAGGAGGGAAAATAGCTAGATCGTGCCCGTGGTTTCTGCGGTATCTGGGGTTTCTACATAGGATTCGTACCCCTTTTACTTATTTCCCCATTCTTAGATTTTTCTTTCTCGATTTTGAAATGTCAGTTTAGATTCAGAAGTATGGAATCCATACTGATTTGAGGGAAAAAAGTTGCAGCGTTTAGTTTTCCCCCTTATTTGTTTGTTGGTGTTATTAAAACGTTGAGATAACTGGGAGCCGGATATTTCCTCTCTTGATTGCTCTAACGCATCATCAATGCGTTCTCCTGCTCAGTGTGGATTTGTGGTCACCCATCCAGGTACAAGAGGAACGGTCTGCTGCCAATGCTGAAGAGGAACATCTCGGTGAAGCTGGCGCCACAGAGGTGGCAGGATAACGCTGGCGATGGTGTGTTTGATATGATACTCACCTTTGAGGAGCGGGTCTTTGACTTAGTCGTTGAAGGTAATCAACTAACAGGTGCTGGGGCACGCTTTTGGTCTAGAAAATCCATCGAGGTCTAATCACTGTAGATCTGTAGGGTTATATGGTTGTGTTGGTATTCACTTTGCCTGATATTTTATTGTGTGCAGATATGAATAACCGCGATCCAAGGCTATTCAAGAGTGTGCTGGTAATTAATATGGATGTGAAAGATAACCATGAAGAAGCCAGTATTGGGGCGAAGCTTGCTTTAGATTTGTGTCAGAAGGTATTCAAACAGCACAACATATATAGCGTGCATAGTTATTCCATCCATTGATTTTTACAATAAACACATATATTTGTGTGGTTTTCCGGAAATTGATTTTGTAGATGAAAGGGCTGATTGCTACTTACAGTGACAAACTAATTTATAGTTCTCCTGGTCACTTAGGACACGACATGCTACATGGGATGGGGCCCATGTATACTTTAAATCTGAACTGTAGAAAAGATTCTGTTTCAAGTAAATAAATAATAAATGAAGATGAAGCTTGAGAACATTTAAATGTCAGTTCAAGTTTGTAAGTTTCCACAAGGTAGCGCGATGAATTAAAAAATGAAACGGACACAAATTGTCCACTGCAACTGAAATACTATTGCGAAAATTATCCTCTTAGGGTTCCACTTCATAGCTTTGTCCTCATCCTTTTCAATCTTCACCAGCAGGTAGTTAATTAGTACAGCACTTTTTTCCGATAAGGAATAGGTACGACACTTAAGTTATCCTATGCGATCCTAGTATGATAGCCAACCCACATGCAGCAACGAACAGAAAGTCTCTGGTAATTTACCACTCACAAAGCAGGTTCATCATTTATGATGAAACAGAAACTAACCATGAATAGAACTACCCTTGATCAAATCTAGCATCTCAATCACCATGAAGGTCACTGAGTTGATATCCACACTCATATTCTAAATATACAAAAATTTCAGGATATGCCGATCCAAAGGTTGGCGTTTCAGGATATGCCACTCCATTTCTCACGCCAGTGGAACATGGAGTGGCCGATGTTGAAACGCACACACATTGTAGTTCAATACTGTAAAGAGGACTGTTAGAATAATATCGTGGATTCATTATTGCAAGACCCAAACAGCCAATCAAAGCGTTCTGGTGACTTTTATTGACATTGTTATTGTTATTGTATGGGTATGCTCTTGTGCACATGCCAACTTGGCACTTCAAAGAACACCGGCAAGGTAGTGTTGGTCCATTATACCTGTTAGGACCACTCTATGGGCGATGTGGATTCACATAATATTCCTTGCCTGTGACCCCTAAGCATTGGTTTTACCTTCGCTAGGATCAGGTCTATCTTTGATCCTTCCCATTGTCAGGCCGCTGCCGGAGCCAGAGCCGTAGCTCTCCTTGCTGTCCTTGTGGGGACTTTGCTACCTGTGCCTGCATTTCTGCTTTCTACCCTGTGCGGTAGCGTTTTCCTTCATTTTCATGTTGCTTCTTTCAAAACCTTCACAGTGAATTCCTACCGGGCTGACATCAGCATATTAACCACGTCCATATGTCGCTAGGCTTGTATCCATGGGTGATTGCATTTTGAATACTGAGTGATCTCAAATTCCATAAATTAAATTCATCCTCCAGACATATATATGCATACCATATTATCATAGATGTTATGTTAGTCGTATCTGTGGATTGATATGTCATGTCCATGTTCACACAATCATGGGTGCTGTAATTTACCTTCACAGTTGAGTATATCCACTCTAATATTTGGATTTTCTCTTTGGGTGTTGATATATTCATCATCGTTTTATATACCTGTTATAAACTGGTATATTTTGTTTAGTTCATGCTATCTCTTGATCTGTATGCTGAATCCATGTTCACAGAAAAGTGGGTGCTTATACTTTTCGTTTTCAGTGTAATATCTTCATTTAATATTTTGATATTCAGCTTGGATGCTCTTATCTTCATAGTATATATGTTTAAAAATCGGTATGCTTTTGTTTTTAGAAATAAAACAAGGTCATCAATCAATTATATAGGAGAACAAATTTGTACACCTGTTTGTTCCTTGAAAAATAACATGAATCCCCAGAATACCCTCTTCACAGTGAAAACCTGTGTTTGGCCTTTCTTTTGCACTCAACTTAATGGAGTTTCCTTTTACATCAATGATGTGATAAATATGCTGAATGACTTGTTTCTCTCTTATGCCATCCCTAATTGGCTAACAGTTTTGCAATGATTTTGCTCTACTGATTGTATATTGTAAATAGATTTTGACAGTCCTTGCACTGCTTCAGTGTGATATTGGAATATAGAATTTGATGTATTTATTATTCTTATCATGCTTTTGTTCACAAGCTTGTGATAGGGATGCACTTTGCGAAGTGTGGGCATGTTTAGAAGTTTCAATCATGTTAGTGAAGTTATTCATGTTTTTGTCAAACAACGAGAAGTTAACTTATCTGCCTTTTTTTCCAGCTGGAAGGAGTACATGATGATTGGGAGGAAATCATAGATGACCTGATTGTTGCATTTGAGAAGCAGCACAAGCGGAAGCTCACATATTACATCTCATTTTACTAACTTCATACCTGCTTGTGAGGATTATATGAGGCAAGATCATTCTTAGTTTAATTTAATGTGGATGGTTGGTGCTATCTGGGAAACCGTAGAGGCCGCAGGTGGACTGTATTGTGTTGCTCACTTTGACTCTTGTCACAAGAAATATATGCTGATGTGGAAGCCATTATACCAGAATCATGCTGCTTCCATGTTCTGATTACCAGCGACGTTTCTGATAAATGCACACGAGTATGACTGCATGAGCGTGTCCTGTTTCGAGTGTTAGCCTCGGCAAACCGAACAATGAACTCCGGTGATGTCGGCATAAAACTGGTACAAAGTGCATGAATTTCTGTAGATGTCGTGGTTGAGCAACTTTATCAGATTTTGACGAGAAGTCGACTTTGAGTGGCATTTTGTTTTCCCCATCTGTCCTCCATCTTGACTGGTCAGAGCTGTTCCCTCTGTGGCGATCCATCATCTGCCGGTGTCAAAACCATGTTTTGTGAAGCTGAGAGCTCAGTTGTGCAATTTCCAGTCGAACAAACCGTTATATGTGTATAATTTCTTGTTTCGGTTTCATAGTCAGGCTGTCACCTATCACTATCAGGTTCTGATGTTGTTGACGGGTTTCCCGTCTTTGCCGTACCAGTGTGACTCCATCTGCCGTCCTAGTTGTTTTGACGGTTTGATGAGTTTGACATCGGTTCTGGCTGACCATCCATTGCCATTGATGTACCCTTACGAGATATTTTCGAGAAATGAATCTAAATTCCTGGTTATTTCGTTGTCAAAAGGGGGTTTTGAGATGCGATCGCCTCGGAATTTTGAGTTTATTTTGTAGGCCGGGCTCAGAGTCAGCTGAGGGAAATGGTTTCAGGAGAGAGTTAGCTCGGTCTTCTAGATCAAAGTTGTGAGCGTTTTGCGTCTAGATAGACATGACCGATATAAACATTAATCATGAAAAACAGATATTGGCTTTAGAGACTGGCCGTATTCAATCCCAACAAGACACCTAAAATAAAAGGAGTGAAGAAACAGAAGGAACGGTATGTTCATTTCCCACCTCCATCAACTCTGTCGAGTGTCTAGAACTCTAGATACATCTCCAGTTCTCCACGTAGTAGTAACTTAACACAAGCCGCTAACCAAAGCAACTTGTCATAGCTTCTTTGACCACACGTCCTAGTCGCCGTACGGCGCAACGTTTTGGTCTTAATGCAAAGACGGCAAGGCTACATATTCTCCAAATGCATTGCCCCGATCCACATCCATCAGTAGATGAGGGACAATATAATCACAGTAGATGACTCCTAGCTTTACTTGCTTGGCCTTGGCACTGTTGTTATTTCGTCTAACCGAACAGCTGACTTTGCACACATGCTAAACTAATTAATTCGGAAGAGGAAGTTCTTGTGGCTTGTCTGCTGTATGTCGGTATAGCCTTTGCCTATTTTTCTATCGATGCTTTGTCCAGTAATGTTTAGTTGAGTCCAGACATCTTTGCTTTCCTGACGAATTATTTATCAGACCTGTCTACTACGAGTAGTAGGTTTAGATTATTTATTTAATACGACATGCGTGTTGCTAAGCTTTTTTTTTTTTATGACTCACACCACACACACGCACACCCCTAGTACACAAGCTAGTCCTACAGCTACACACACGGAGCACCCGCGATTTGTGATCTGACGGTTGTGGCGTGGGAGACGCTAGAGCTGTGAGACACCCAGGATTATTCGCTCCACCAGGAGTCGAACCCGGGTGGGTGGGTTTGGCCACTGCCGTACCCAACCATCGAGCCACTGGCTCGTTCTCGCGTGTTGCTAAGCAATGATGAAACGGAGCTTCATTTGATTATCTGTCGCACGTGCGTGATTGACACTCGGACGTGACATTCCAAGGAGCCAAGCGTATCGAGACACGTGGATGTGGGATTGACCAACACAAATTAAAGGACTCGCTGGCTTACTTTGATGTGTGTGAGATCAAAAGCGATAGCGAACTTTGGTCAAAACTCACACATCTCCTTGTGCTCCCAACGCATCTCCTCATGACACGTGAGTGCCGGTGCTATTAGTGCTGGTTCCTTTTCGTTTTGCTGTCATGTACTCATGTGTTTCTCGTCTGATTTACACGACATTTTAGAGTTCAATAATAGTACAACCAACAGCTGACTATAACTAATTTTCCATGTCATATATAACTGACCATATAACTAACATGTATACTAGTTAGTTATAAAGTGGGAAAATCGTTTTGACTCATGGGTGCAGATGCAACCTTTCTTTAAAACACATTTTAAACGTATTTTGAAATGTCAAAAAAAAGTACAGAATGTTCACACATACATCTTTGCATGTTATGTGTTCGCAAAGTTGTTTCACGAAAAACCGATTTTTTTATAGCCCATGTGAAAAAGACAAAATTTGGTTAAAAAAATAGGCCTTTTCACAAGACATTTTTTTTGCCTTTTTACACAATCCACACAAAATATCGGTTTCTCCCAAAACTTCACGTGCACACATAGAATGTGGGGATGTATGCTTCGAATTTTTTTACGGAATTTTTTTAAATTCCAATTTTTTTGCTATATGGAGCATATGCACATGGGGTCAAAGTGAACTTTTGTATAAAATGTGTTGCTTTATTAAGACATAGCCCACTTCCCAATCTCACAAAGTGTATAGTAGCACATGCTGCACTTGACTCTTGCATAAGAGCCTGCATAAGCTTATTGTACTTTCTCTTAAGACGTGCCACGTAGTACTGGATGGAGTACATTCTCATCAACTCCGTTCTCTCTCATCAGCGCGAAGGGTGTGTTTAGGAGGACTGTGGTGCCACTTCCCACGTGTTGCTTAATTCCTTAACTATACTAGAAACTTTAATCGAAAAATGTTTAAATTCTTACATGAGGTACATACTCACTCCATTTTTATTTACCATGTGTTCTGCGTTTAGTCAAAATCAAACTTTGCAAAGTTTGAGAAATATGTAGAAAAATATCAACATATATAATAAAAATATATTAATAGTAAGACCAAATATATATAGTATTAAACTGTATTCAACATCTATAATAAAAATAAATATTAATAGTAAGACCAAAATATATATGGTATTAACTGTATTTTATGATGTGCTATTACTATTTATTTTATTTTATAGATGTTGATATTTTTCCAATATATATGGTCAGATTTTACAAAGTTTGATTTTAGTTAAATCAAAATCTTAGGGTAATTATAAATGGAGGGTGTAGTATTTTCTGCTTTGCTAAGTATAGTGTATTTTAATTATCCGATTTTCAGGTTTGGCCGTAATTATTTCATACGTACAACACATGATTGATAAGTTACAGGGCGATGAGAAAATACTTTCCAATACTAATCTCACATATTTATTTCATATAAATTCTCACATATGTTAATAAATTAATTGTTAATAAGTCATGAATCTAGATAGTCAAAATGTGCACTAGGTTAAGTTGCTTGCTAGTGACTTTTTTAACATTCCAAAAAAAAATTGCTACAGGGAGCCTATGCACATGGGAGTCAAAGTGAATTTTTGTATAAAAATGTGTTACTTTATCAAGACATGGCACACTTCCCACTCTCACAAAGTGTCTAATAGGCGGTTGACACTTGCATGAGATCTCACTTCCATTGTCTCTCCTCCATGATAACAAAAATATATTATTTGAACCATTATAGCCTGCATAAGCTTATTGTAGTTTCTCTTAAGAGCATGGCTAATAGAAGAGCCCGCTGCCGGCTACAGAGCAACGCCACGTCACCTAAAGCCCACATAAAAGTTAACGCATACAATAGCTTGGCTATAGATTAGCTACTAGCATTAAATGTTTGAAGGTGGAGGAGGCAAACAATTGGCAGGGAGAAAGTAACGCCAGCTAAAAGCTTGGAGGCGGGCTGCATGCTGGCTATAGCGTCTCATTTCTTGTGTGCAGCCGGGTTGTACGTATGCAGCCCGCTCAACCCTCTCTCTCCACTTATTACTACTCCACGTAGGATTTTGCTGACATGGAACACGCTATAGCCAGCTGACTAGGCATTATTGTACTTGCTCTAAGACGAGCCACGTAGTACTGGATGGAGTACATTTTTATCAACTCCATTCTCTCTCATCAGCATGAAGGGCGTGTTTAGGAGTACTATGGTGCCACTTCCCACGTGTTGCTTAATTCCTTAACTACAGCGAAAACTTTAATCGAAAAATGTGTAAATTCTTACATGAGGTACATACTGATGAAATAGGCTTACGCCCCGCTATATTAATATAGCAACCGACCCCATACAACAACAAGACCACTGCGGGGGGCAAACAACACAATGCATGCCCAAAAGAAACAAAAGAGAAGAAAAAGAAAAGAAACAACGCCGACAATGGCGGTTCGACGAAAACAAAGAAGACTCGCAACCGCTGCGCCCTCCGGAGAATTCCCACCACTCTCCTAGCACTCCGATGCGCCGCATACCAAGCAGCACCTCCAAGAAGGTGAGCGACGACGACGGCGCTGCTGCCCGAACTGAGACTAGGGTTACCCCTGGTACACGTCCTAGGGTTTAGGGAAGAGGTATACCTGACGCCCTTCAAGAAGGTCGGCGATACCCGCAGGCGTCACCGCGTCGGTGTCGAGAACGACAGGGATTTCTCCCGACCCCCAAGAACCACACCACCGGACGCTTCGTAGTGCTCCACCAATCTTGCCACCCACCAGTGTGGGGACCTCGGACTAGCTGTCCGAAATACCCGATTATGCTTAACACAACGATCCCGTGATCAGTCTGTCGTTGCACATAATCCGAATTGGATACCAAAGTTTACATCCATTACAATACCGAATTAAAAGTCTTACATAAATGGTCATTTAGACCAAGTCTTACATAGGTGCCTTCATGGGCCAAACCAAAATATCAGCGGAAGCTACTGCGTAGTAGACATCATATTCTAACGATGACAACCCGACAGGCAGCTGACTTGTGGAGATCCTTAGTTCGCGTAGAAGTCGCCATACTCCTGCTCGGCGTAGTGCTCCTCCTCGTAGTCTGGCTAGGTCAATAGCCAGGGACGAAACCAATATGAGTACATTTGAATGTACTCGCAAACTACCCCAACATGAGTATGCACTAGTTTTATTTTAATTTACAACTTTTATTTACTTAAAACATCTCTATATCTTTATTGAAAAAGGTAAGAAGAGTTTTATAACTATCTTTAAAGAAATCACCATTTTTATCTGTTTCTCCAAAACTCCTCCTTTTTCCGACCATAGCCCGTCATGGTCTACTTCCTCCAACAACCTCATACCGATCCGTTGGTATAGGTGTAAGGAACATTCTCCACTTCATTTTCTTTTTAAAACTCAAAGTCTTTCAAAAACTTGCACATGGTCTTAGGACAGCCTCCCAACTGTCCATATCCGAGGACTCGGCTATTCGAATAGTTTTAACCCTCTGCAGAGGTAGCACGCTTTTAGCCCACATTCATCCGGTAACTCATCGTGTCAGCCACGTCCCGCCATACCAGGTGTATGCGAAGTTGAGCCACCGACCATAGCCTCTTATTTGCTCATGCTAGTATAGGATCCTTCCCATATGACACTTTCCATCGACACTCAGTCCAGTTTCCCGTCAGAAACCCTAAGTGTGAGGACTCATAGTTTTGTCCGGCGGTTTATGGTGGAACCTTCTATCCTCCCCACCAACTTGTGTGAGGACCCGGGTCAGGGGGTAGGTCCTCGGACCATCCCCTCATGCATAACGGAGTGATCTCCGTCGATGAGGTATCCCATACTAATAAGAGCAAACTACATGACTAAACCCTGTTCCCATATGGGGGTAAATGTGGTCGCACAGGGTAAGATTGGTAGTCATAGTACTAGGACACTGTGCATTTTTCATAAACATCACCATTCTCCATTTCTCCACTTCAACACCGACATCTCGGTATTCCATAATCACTCAAGTATTTTCAAAGGAGTTTTGAATAAACAACATTGTTTCCCATCCTATAGTTTTATATAAACTACCTTATATTTCTACATAGGGTGGCAAAATAATATCCATATACTTTTGAAAAGGTTTTGTAAACCATTGCCTTAAGAGTAAATCATTTGATCAAAGTAGATGCATATGTATTTAGGTGCAAGCTCAGAGAGTAGCTTGCCTTGCTCGGCAAAGTGGACTTGGTCTTGATCTTCAGATTCAACAAACTCTCCTTCCTCGATAAATCCGACAGCGTTCTCGTCTAATTAATAAACAAACAAATACAACCAATCACTAAACTACTCAAGCAATCATCTCAACATAACAACCATAAACATCACAAATAGCTACTGCACACATCAAACAATACAATTTGGTTTCAAATTAATTGAACTAAACAATATTTATTTATGTCCAAAATTATGGCAGAAACTTGTGGAACATGTTTAATTGCAACTTGAGTTCTGTTGGTCACAAAAATACAAACTAAATTTCTACAGAAAGCTACTGATGTGTAGAAGACAACCCAATTTGATTTGGATCATTTGGAGTTACCAAACTCCCTACACAATTGTTTGAATCCAGTAACTTAATAATCAAGTTTTAGCTACCAATTAAGTTCTGTTGATCCTAAAATTATATCCTTTTAGGGGTAACTAAACATGACTAAATGTGATCTAACAAAATTGGTCCTAATTCATTTGGGTTAACCATTAAACATATTTAAATGTTTGAGTGCAGAAGGGTGTTTAAACTTCAACTTTATACTAAACAAATACTACTGCACAAATAATTCTACCAAAATTAGGGAAGCTAATACATGGCAGTACTAAGCTAGAAAAATTGGTTTGGAATTATTTGGACTAACAGAGTATCAGAAACAAACAAGTTTAGAATTTAAACCTTCTGTAGTATTTTTAATAATACTTTTTAACTATTTATTTAAATGACATGAGACCACTTGGGTTGGTTAAACAATTTCATAAGCTTTCCAGAACAATTGAGTTTGATT
The DNA here is from genome assembly GCA_947311845.1 of Poa pratensis. Lineage (NCBI taxonomy): Eukaryota > Viridiplantae > Streptophyta > Magnoliopsida > Poales > Poaceae > Poa > Poa pratensis. The sequence continues at coordinate 3,941,976 of CAMZMU010000075.1, forward strand.
TATTTGGATTCTTAAATCTCGAGATATTGAATTTTGAAGTTAGGTCCAGTACTGATTTCACAGAGAGATTTAAATTCGAAATTTTACTATTCTGGATAATGTTCAAAAGTATGACATGTGGGGCCTACGCGTCAGCGACACAGTGAAAAATCCCGCGTTGTGGATAATGTTTAAAATGCTGACGGGTGGGGTCAGCCCGTCAGCCTCTCTCTAAACGAAGCGGTACGTGGCCGTTGGATCCAGATCCAACGGCTCACAGAGGCCGCGATCATCGACGACCAAAAACGGGCGGCGCCGTCGCGCCGGCGACGGTGCCGTGGACGGATTCTCACCTAGGGGGCTCGGGAAGGTGCGGAGAGGGTGCTGGAGAACGGCGGAGGCTCGAGGAAGGCGGTGGTGCGAGTTGTACTTGCTGGGGAGGCTCCAGTCGACGGCGGCGAGGTCTCCAACTTCCACGGCCACGGGCACGAGCTCCGGCGAGGTCCTGGCTCCTCTCCTGTGCCCTAAACAGAGGGAAAAGCGAGGCGCGTGAGTGCGGTGTGGTTGCAGAAGAGAGTGCAGGCCAGAAAGAAGAGAAAGGGAGGGTGTGGCGTCGCGGCCATGCTCGACCTCGACGGCGGCAGTGGCTGCGGCAATGCACGCCCTCCTGGCGGTGCACGGTGAATTTGGAGAGGGGGAGAGGGAGTGAGGATGGTGTGGAGTGTCCAGAGGGGCTCGGGGTGGCTTTATAGCGCGAGGGCCGGCGTATCGTGGACGAAGCGCACGGACGGCGTCCATGGCGTCGCCGGCGAGATATTTCTCGATTCCACCTCGACGCGCGCAGGAAGCTCAAGGCAGAGGGGTCGGGGGGGGGGGGGTCCGGACGTGTTCTAGAAGCTTTGGCTTGAGCCCTGCGTGTCGAGGTGCAGGGAGGGGCGCTAATTTGGGTCGGCGACGGTGAGCTCGCCACGGCGATGCAGAGGGGACAGGGGCGGCGTTGGGGCAGGGGGCGTGCTCGAGGGCTTCTCCTCTGCGTGCAGAGGCTGCAGAGGCTGCAGAGGCACGAGGAGCGCGGCTGGGGGGGCCTGGGCGGCCAGGAAAACGGCGAGGAGCGCCACGGCGACACGGCGGTGTGCGTCGGGGCGAGGGGTGAGGTAGACGATGGCAATTTTGCCAAAACCCCCTGCCTCCTTTTCTTTCCTGTTTTTCTTTATTTCTTTTTAGTCCAGTAGCTTTTCTAGGATTTATTTGGGGCACTTAAACATTTTAAAAAATTTGCAAATAATTGTGGGGCCTCCCCATAACATGTAGAAGCTCCACAAAATTTGGCTTTGCAAAATAAAATGTTTTGAATCATTTTCTTTCATAGGGTTTTAATTATGGCATTTTGTTTTATTTCAATTGTTTTTTCTTTTGAATTTTAAAATAGGTGTAAAATATTATTTGGGAGAGATAAGTAGTAAGAATTCAAATGAGGGGTTTCATATACCATTCCTCTGAATTTTGTTTGAAACAATTTGAGTTTCCCTCCTGGAGAATTTGTGTGACACATGTCACATTCATTTTTCTTGTTTTAACTTTTATTTTATTCCTCTTCTTTTATTCATGTTTTTCTTTAGAGCAAGCAACACACATTTAGCAAGAACTAAATAGCACAAGCAACAAGAATTAATTACCACAAACAACAATTTTACAACCAACACATAATAATCAACAAAAGTTTTTGTTGGCTCTCATTTTTGGAGTAATAATACTTATAATATTTTTGGGATGTTACAACCAGCACACGCCACCACGGTCTTGCAATCAACACCGCCGTCTCACCGTGATCCATGTTGCGAAGCCAGGAGGACCGAGACGAAGGGGCACCGGCGAGGGATGACAGTACAGTAGCACGCGGGAGGGATCGACCTCCACCGCCGTCGGCGGTAGCCGACCGGATGCAGCAACCGGGACACACCAGGCCTCACCGGCCCGGCCGAGCCCGAAATGGGCCCGTAAAGTCCCAACCGCCGCACTGCAGCAAGCGCGCCACCGTCCCCACAAGCCCGAAATGAGGTACATACTCCCTTTTATTTATCATGCGTTCTGAGTTTAGTCAAAATCAAACTTTGCAAAGTTTGAGCAAATATGTAGAAAAATATCAACATCTATAATAAAAAATATTAATAGTAAGACCAAATATATATAGTATTAAATTGTATTCAACATCTATAATATAAAATAAATAATAATAGTAAGACCAAAATATATATAGTGTTAACTGTATTTTATGATGTTCTATTAGTATTTAATTTATATTATATATGTAAATATTTTCTAATATATATGGTCAGATTTTACAAAGTTTGATTTTAACTAAATCAAAATCTTAGGGTAATTATAAATGGAGGGTGTAGTATTTTCTCATTTTCTGCATTGCTAAATATAGTGTATTTTGATTATCCGATTTTCAAGTTTGGCCGTAAATATTTCAAACATACAACACATGATTGATAAGTTACAGGGTGATGAGAAAGTACTTTCAAATACTAATCCCACATATATTTTTCTTGTAACTTATCACATATGTTAATAAATTAATTGTTAATAAGTCATGAATCTAGATAGTCAAAATGTGCACTAGCTTAAATAATTAACCAGCTTGCTAGTGAGTAATGCCAATTAGCTCGATTTAATCGTCGTCCTCATCTTCCAAGTGCTGTGTTACCCACTTTGTTTTTTTAGAGTAATTGCCACCAGCTTAAAACTACTGACATGTAAAGTACACAAGTATGTAAATAAGTTCGTGGATGGTCAAACGAGTGTGTGAACCCTAACCTAACATGTTCAAAGCCAATTGCCATGTCGATTCTTTCCTCCCTTTTTTGCCAGAAGCACTAGCTAAAAAGAGAAGTACATAATTTAGTTTACGAATTAAACACATATAAACAAAAGTTAGAACCATGTAAATAATCCTGAGCCCATTTACATGTTTTAACTTTTGCACCCTACAAAAAAATAGCACATATGCCCATCTTTTAGATGTTTCTTTTGCACCCTACAAAAAAACCAAAATCCATAAGGTAACAGAAAAATAGCACATATGACTATCTTTATGGCACGTGCAATTTGTTTGGTGCTTTTTAGGAGTTAGTTGAATTGCAATTACCATTGCTTGCGATTGGTGTGTGTTTAGCGGATTTGTTGGGCTGTTTTGGCATATTGTTGTTTCATAAGATGAGTGGGGCTCGTTTGGTCGCGAATGGTGATTACTTTGGACGGGGATCTTGACCGGCGTATATTAAGGTTTATGTTTGCTTTGATTGTCACACGCTTGTTGGTCAGAGGTGTTTTAGTGCAAATTCTAATTCTAATTCAGTCTAGTTTTCTACAATCAACTCGACAACACTCTTCATGATTAATGAGATGAGGCAAAACAAATGCGTCAATTTCAAACTTCTTTTTGCAAAACAAGCAACTAATTCTACTGCTTTTTTGCAACTAATTTGACGTGGCACCTGTTAAATAAGTTCAATCTACATTCAGGAAAGGCAAGCCGAGTCTTGGATGACCAAACATCACATTGAACACTTCTCTTCTGTTTCTTTGCAAGGAAGTTACAACCTGTCAAAAACTAAAAGTAATTAATTCATAGATCTTCTTAACCAATCAAATACTAAAGTAATTCATGGGCATAGCGAGTTGGTCCGTGAACCAATTTTTGGGATCAAGCATGTAAATTAAATAACTAATTCGTGTGTGCGCGGAAAAGTTGCCGACAAGGATAAGAAAAAAGAATCGGAAGCACAAGTTAGAACACAATTTGCAAAGTGACACGCGCAAGCCAGATACATTGGTACCTAGATGAAACAAGCAGCGTTAACTAGACAAGTGCGTTGTATGTGGATAGTTAGATAGATATAGATCACTGTTCAAATGACGGTGTTAATTTTAATTTATATCCTTCCTTGGTGACAACAATTCACTACAGGAAACGATAAATATGCTTTTCTTGGTGCTTAAGGATGGCTAGCTGACCTGAATCTCTCCCTCTCAGTCTCTATATATAGTTGTTTGTCAAATAGGTTTGAATCATTTGTGAAAAGATCATCGCCCGGCCTGTCGCGTAGCTAGCCACGCTATTCATAGCTTGGTAGTGAGTTCATGTGCCGCGGCGCCGAGGTGGCGGATCCAGGAGAACAGCGGCGGCCCGCCGGCGACGACGACGGGGGAGATGAACGGGAGGAGGCCGCAGTGACGCGGACGCCGACTAGGACGATGTGGCGGCGCAGGCAGGCGCAGGAGATGTCGGCCATGGTGTCGGCGCTGGCCATGGTCGTGGCCGGCGCCGGAGAGGGTGCCGCGGCGTCTTCTTCTTCTTCTTCTTCTTCGACGAAAAGGCCCGCCGAGCAAGAGGCCTTCACGGATGAGCCGTGGTGGTCGACGTCGTACGGCGGCTCTTCCTTTCTTCCCGGTACGTACACGAGACGATCGATTCTGCATTAGTTCCATGCATTCACACTTAATGTGCACTAGTATGGTATAGTCGTCTGCTCGTCTTAAACAAAGAAGATCGACAGTGCTAACGACCCGATAATAAATCGGCACGTTTCTTTCTTTGCACTAATCCACTTCTCTTGGAAACTCAACAACTCCACGTTAGCGAGAGAGAGAAGCAAAAAACTGAGATGAGATTGTTGCGTGTATATGCAGGATTTGTGTATTCGGTTTGAAACTTCAATGCCATTTTGAGTGTACAGGTCCGTCTATCCTGATAAATTTACGGCTAGAGCTTATCAGTCTATCTGGCACCTGAATGATAAGTTTGCACCCAAATGATTCGATAAGTCTAGCTGGCAGAAGAACTAGATACGTGTATGAGGCTTCCCGTGCGTGGGTGGAATCGTCAGACGCTTGTTTCACACCTCTCCGTCAACTTCAAGCCAGATCGAACAGAGGGAGAAGCGTGATCGTATTCCTCCTCTTCTTACATGCATTTTTTACATGATGTGAACGATGTTCGGTCCAAATGAACAAGTTTGAAACCGAAGGAGCCGCCAAAAACATCGTATATGTATGTGTTCGTTTTCCAAATGTCGTGTCCTGCCAACTTTCTTTATTCCGCCTCCGGAAACCCAAAATACGTAGATCGTCTTTGTATGATTATCTTTTCTTCGAACAATAGCCAACATATTGTGATTGGAAGAATTTGGGGCTGCGAATGTCAAAGACCAACTAAATATTTCGAAATGGAGTCATTACAGCTAACTTTTTTTTTTGTATTACGCGTGTCATTGGAATTGGCATATGTAAATGTAAAATTCATTGATCAGCGTCCTCTCTCTCATAGTCTTTAGAAATGGACATGTATTCAGAAAGTTTACACCACATTTTAATCTGGTAAAGAAAATCTCTCGACGTTTTCTTTTGGCTGATAAAACAGAACAGAGCAAAGTGAGCAAGAAAACAGAGGAGCGTATGCGCTAGCCTGTTCATGCAGAAAATAGTGCGTATTAACATGTAAAAGATCAGCCGTCGTACTGTATAGATTAGAAAGACTCCTAGGACGACGACGCAGATTACACGACGATCATGACATTCTCTCCATGATCTCATCCGCTTATTTGACCTGTGCGCAGATTACACGACGACGCCGGGGCCGTACTCGCCTGCGCCCGCGGGGGCGGCGGCATCCTACTCGCAGCACGGGGCGGCAGCCGCCGACGAGGAGCTTCCCTCGCCGTCCTCCACGGACTCCGGTGGCGGCGGCCAGAGCACGCCGAGGAAGCGGTACCGGGGCGTGCGGCAGCGGCCGTGGGGGAAGTGGGCGGCGGAGATCCGGGACCCGCACAAGGCGGCGCGCGTGTGGCTCGGCACCTTCGACGACGCCGAGGCCGCCGCGCGCGCCTACGACACCGCCGCGCTCGGGTTCCGCGGCAGCCGCGCCAAGCTCAACTTCCCCGAGTCCGCCACCATCCCGCCGCCCCGACAGCAGCCTCCTCCGGCGCCGATATTGGCAATGCCGCCGCCCGCGCGGCCGGAGTCGCTGCTGGAGTCGCAGGCGCTTTTCGGAGGGGAGGCTTACTCCCAGTACTCCAGGTTCCTGCAGGGCGCCGCCAGCGACCGATCACCGCTGCCCGGCGGCTCGACGCCGAGGACGCCAGTGCGTCCTCTGCTCTTTAGCTTCGGAGCCGATGGCGCGAACTACTCGTTGAAGCCGGAGAGCGGAGGCGAGGGTAGCGGAACGGCGTACCCGGCGGTCACCTCGCCGGCAGCGGCGTGGCCAGCCTACGGCTTGTATGATCACCAGAAGCCGCAGCGGCGGGATGACGAACCGTCGGGTTAATGCGAACGTCACCGTTACTGACAGGTGTGCCCGGAGGCCGGCCAAAGCAAATCCGACAGATACTGACCAGGAGAGCGTCGCGAACGCGTTCAGACAGACGGCAAAGGGGTCACGGACTGCATTTATTTGTGTTTCTTATACTGGATTTCAGCAAAACTTGATATGAATTTCATTTGGTTGTTGGTTTTGCTATTGTTATCGCTGGTGCAAAACTCAGAGAGAAAATAGATATCAGAGAACTGAGCGCAAAATATAACCATCTCTGAGTCGACTGTCATTCCCTTTTTTTTAACAATGCATCGTTTTCTTAGATAAGAAAATATTGTCAGACGAAGAATTTAGAGACGTCCTTTGACTTTGTACGGATTGCCACCGCCATGCACTCAGATTTAGTTGCAACTTGCAACTCCAAACCAAAAAGAAGACGTAGGAGTACTAAGAAAATCAAGAGTATATGACGTTCTTGGCAAGTTGAAGCGCTGTGGTTAACGCTTCACATAGTATAGTTTCTGCCCACAATGACCAACGCAATTATATTGTCATTGTCAGGGTTGCCGTCAACAAGTTTTTTTTTTCAAATCGTAATATAGAGTGTAAACTCTAATTTGGTCAAGCTTGCCGTACGCCGACGTTGCCACCTCGCATGTCTCCGTCGGCAGAGACGTCCTTTGACTTTGTACAGATTGGCACCGCCAGGCACTCAGATTTAGTTGCAACTCCAAATCAAAAGTGCAAGACGAAAGTGCATAGGAATATTTATACTAAGAAAATCAAGAGTAGATGACGTTTTCTTGGCAAGTTGAATCGCTGTTGTTAACACTTCACGGAGTATAATATCCGCATAGAATGACCAACTTCTGTACGGCACTTCGAATGAATGAAGAGATAACTTGTCGTACTAGATCACATCACTTACACACCTGAGAAATTAAGACAAGGAACGACTTCATTCACGCGTTCGAATTAGGAAACTTTTGGATAAGGTGCCTACTGCCTAGGTTGTTCGCCTAAATACATAATTTCAGCATTCGCAATTTGCTACCTGAATTTTCTTATTTCCTTTCATTCCCTTTCTGAGAAAATGCATGTACATGGACAAATTGGTCACAACCTTCGTACCAGAGGACAGAGACACAAAAGCCAATCAGGCAACGCAGCATCAGCTGCCATGACACACGTGCGCTTTGACTGCTCCACCAGGTACACACCTGCACACGTCAGCATAAAAGTGATGCACATCATTGGGATTTAATCAAAGTTCTCCTGTTCTTGCAGCCACATACGGATAGGGATAGAGGTAGTGCATGCTAAACAGATTTATTTTTCTTAGATAATTTTACAAGTTCTCTGGCAATGCTATAATTTTTCGGACACACGTCGTCTGTGCTGTTGTGTTTAAGAAAAAGGCGCAAGAATACACTATACTGTGGTGGCTGCCGATCAACCCAAAAAATAAGAACAAGAAACAATAACATACCCAAAAGGTTAACCTACACGAATATAGCAGAAATCGGAGAAGCTCTGACAAAAATGGCATGTTCAGTCGGAACCAGATTACAGTTCTGTCGATTTTCCTCGTGTGTTCTCCAAGAGATGAAATACTCGGACAGATTTTCAGCTACGCGAGCATGAGCAAAAGTATCTCCTGCAAATTGTCATGGCAAGTCAAGACAGTGACCAGCTGCACTGTCCCTTTTGTGAGCTGTGTGACAGGCGAACACCAATGTTCCAGAGACTGTCGTCCCCATGCCGAGGAATGCGCAATTTGGGTCAAAGAATCTGAACATAGAATTTGGAAAGCATGGAAATTTGCTTCCTCAAGTCACTCTTTGGCGGTGTATGTCCATTGACTACTGTGCGTACTACAAATTAACGGACTTGCCCCTTCTCAGCAGATAAGTCATGGACATACGCTACTATTCCAGAGAAAATTGCAAAAAACCAACACATTTGGGACAGGATCCCCTAATCCAATTATTAAAGGAGAATTATAAATGGATAGATATCTTTGATTTCCACTGGAGATTGGGAATCGATGTACTTTCATTAGGATCTACTCCCTCCGTTCCAAATTATAAGGCGCGTTATTTTTATACTGGTCTTTGATGTTCAACTTTGACCAATAATACATACTAGATTATATGGATTGAGAATTTATAAATGGTACCAATGGATTCGTCTTGTAAAATTCTCTCATTTCATATATCAATATACTAATTTTATGGACATATGATAAGTGCAAATTTTGGTCAAACTTGTATGTCGTTAACCAGCAAAATTTAAGTACGCCTTATAATTTGGGATGGAGGGAGTATTTTATTGACATGGTTTATCACTACTTTAGCAGCTTGGCCGGTTACCTAGAATTTGCGATTATTCTATTTCCTGATGCTCACAATGTATAGTGGTCAAATATGATTATTTTCTTCACTAGACCTTTTACTTTTTTATCATATGGGAGTTAGAATTAATTCATGTTTACTTACTTTTATCCATGTATGTGTGGGGGTGGGGGGGGGGGGGGGGGGGGGGGAGGGAGGAGGCTTCTACATTCAGCTACAAAGTTTATTTTGTATAGGGCTTCAGAAAATCATTACTTTTTTTTTCAAAAAAACACCAGTTCATCCTCTAATGTTCATAGAAAACACTGATCACTCACTTTAAGTTGTTTGACGTCACTTACGGCGGACCCAACCAGTCAGAAACACCGTCAAACGACCTAAAGTGAGTGAACAGTATTTTCTGCAAAAACATTAGAGAAAAAATATTGAAAAGTGGTGGTTTTTTGAAACCCTAGTCCTAAATGTGAGTGTTTTTTTGCAATTTTCTCACTATTCCAGATTAAGATCAAAGTGATGGCTCCACTGCCTGCGTGCTAGTCCGAGAATCAGTCTTTTAAAACAGAGCAGTGTTCTTTGAACAGTAGAATGGCTGCCACTAAGACCCAACTGAAACATATAACGCCCATCTACGATCGCTGTACATATCCATTTCCAAAATTCTAGTATAAGTGGGCGTGAGATATATTTTGATGATACCTGCTGGCTTGCTTTGGGAGTGTCGCAATTTTAGTTTGCGCCCTCAATAAAAATCCATGTTACACAATGGTGAGGCAAGATTTCAGGAAAAAAGAAACTTGTCAGTTAAAATGGCAATTGGTCATAACCAGCCACCAGGAATGGTTACAGTGAAACAATTCTAAGCCACTTTTTTTATCCCTTCCACATTAAGGAAAAGGAAACCAACAACTTTTTTTCTTCTATAGGAATGGATTGGGGTTTGTTAGGTTGCTTACATGACGATTGGAGCTGTACATTTTTTTCTATAGCAATCGATTGGGGTTTGATAGGTTGCTTAGATGTGCTGATATCAAGGAAAAAAATAGCGTGCTATCAAAAATAGCGTGGCCCTCCTCCAGAAGCTATACAAGATATAGCGTGATATAGCGAAGTTACATATAAAATAGCGTGATGAAAAGTTGTAAGAAATAGCCCAAATATTAAGGATTTCAGCACTAATTTTTTTTTCCAAAAACAATACATGCATAATCAGGTAACCATATTCAAATGTCTAGGCCAAATCCATGGCACGAATACAAATGTGAGGCTTAAAACCGTGAAAAAGTAATAAACTAAAAGATAAATATTTTAAACTTTAATCAGAATCATTGACATCATCTTTAGAATAACTAGAAGAACCACCATATTGCCCGCCATCATCATCACCTAACGTTATTTCCAGACTTTTTGTTAGCGTAGATATAACGTTACCACGTTTAGTGTGGTTTCGAACATATAAGACGAAAATAGCACCGTAGCGTCAACTTTAGGCTAAATATAGCGTAGCCTCTCCAAATACGCTATATCGTGCTATTAACCAGGAAATAGCGTGCTATTTTTTTCGTTGGCTGATATGCACTCCAGAAACCTTAAGGTGTCATTGGTCATAGGTGCACTTTTACACTGAGTTTTATGATTTCACAACTATACCTTAAGGTCTGCTGCAAAGATCATCTTTGTTCTACATAGAAAATTGGCAGTTTGCCCAGTCATTATTGTCTTAACCTAAGTCCGTAGGTAATGGTAACATAAATTGTATAAAGTTACATGACTTGTTCAAGGTATCCTTTGCTTTTTGAGTCTTTTGAGAAGCAAGAGTTAATTTATTTGCCATGGTCGACATTTATTTTGCGCTCTTTGGACACACTTTGGGCCTACACACCAACTTCGCGAAGTGCTCAGTATCCCCTATAGGGTGTGGGGATGAGGTTGCGACTGGGGCGGCGGCTGCTATGGGGTGTCAGTTGGCTTCTTTGCCGGTCAAATATCTTGGCATCCCACTAGGTCTCCAGAGGCTCCCAAGTGAGGCTTTCCAACCCCTCCTGGACCGGCTAGCGGACGTTACGAGAGGCGCTGGTAGAGCGCCGATGGATTTCAGATATCTTGGGAGCTTTGAGTCCGCTCGCTCTCTCGAAGTATGTTCAAATTTGGATCTATCTCCAAGGGGTGCACTTGTTCGAGCAGCCAGACAAGCTGTTTTGGTGATGGACGTCCGACGCCCAATACTCTTCCAAGTCTTGTTACGATGCCATGTTCCACGGGGCGATCGAGTCAAGATCTTGGAAGCTGAATTGGAAGACGTGGGCACCGCCTGGGGTGAAGTTCTTCGTCTGGCTGGCGTGCCTGGATTGCTGCTGGACCGGAGAAAGACTTGCACGTCGTGGCCTACCACACCAAGCGAACTGCCCGCTGTGCGACCAGACGGCGGAGTCGATGTCCCACATTCTCACCGGGTGTTCATTTTCATGGACGAGGTGCTATCCTCGATAAGATCAACGTCTAGACCGCCGGTTTTGGAGGACGACTTCGTGGATTGGTGGTCGTTGGTCCTCAACTCCACCCCCCGCTCGTTGCGTAAGGGCATCTCATCGGTGAACATGCTCATGGAGTGGTGGATTTGGAAGCAACGGAACGCGGTCGTCTTCGACAACGCAAGTCCCTCGGTTGGCGCTTTGGTGGAAACCATCAAGACCGAGGCTCGTTCTTGGGTGAGCGTGGGGTACCATGGCCTCGGACACCTGCTCCCCTAGTTTAGGTCGCTGGGTGTGGGGTGGCCTGCTTCTAAGCTTGTACATAAACATTTTTTTCTATGAATGCATCGAAAACCAATGCTTAGCGTTTTCACGAAAAAAAATTATAGAAACTTAAAAGGCATACTTATCGTTATACATGGAATACAGTCCTCTTCTATTTTCCTCATAATGGCTCAGAATTTTTCCAATAGCAAGGTGAGTTGTATTTCTGAACTGTGTCAAATATAGAACATGCTTTCTAGTGCTTGCTTTCTAGGTCGTATGAACAGCTACACGAGTCTTTATTACTTCTAATTTTGTGGAAATGGAAATTTTATTGTTGTTGGTTAGTCAACGTAGAAGGAAATTGTATGATCTAAACCAGTATTCATAGACCAAATATTTGAACCATGCAATAATTAACATATCTTAATTTTCCCTAAATTGTATTTATAACACTGTGCAATAGAATCAGTCAATCGGTCATGATACACATACTTAGTTACCGCCCTCTTCTTCTTCTTCGCTGAGCTGTTGGTGGTAGATTCTCAGAAGGCCCAGAAGGAAGTATTATTCCTGTCTCTTGTTCTATGCGTTTCTTCAGCTCTCTGAGAATTCGAATTTGGCCCAATTTTTCCGGAGATAGTTTTTCCCAGTAAATCCCTGCATTCAGAAGTTCTTCAAAATCTGGTCGTGGAAGGTTTATTTGCAAGTTTACCAAGTGACAGAATTAGTCAAACCTTGTGGCTTTGGGATTGCAGTATTTGTTAAGATGACCTGAGTTGGGGTGCAGATAATATCAACGGGTACATCGTGAATTAGCAGCTTTTCAACTGGAATGTCATCCACTAATTGCTTGTCATGCACTGTACTCGTAAAACAATGGCAGTTAACACTACTGGATTGGTGATTAGTCAAGGATTGCGTGAGCAAAAATCTATCAAATGTAAAATAATGAAACACCAACTGTTTTCTACTTCAGAAACGAAGAGGATTTTTTTTCGAAAAGGGGACGACCCTGGCCTCTGCATCCGCTGATGCATGCAGTCTCCAAAAAGAGAAGAGATAAAGCATGTCCCTGTAGATGATTCTTTGGAAAAAAGATGATTGAAATACAGTCGGGGTTGTGGATTCTAGTGGGAAGACAGTATCCACCAGATTGTATCTCAATCATCTCTAGGGTTGCAGTATTTGTTAAGAAGCAAAAAAACAGTGGGTTGTGGATTGACTACATTGGTGCACTTGTAACGGTTTTTGGCCGGTTCCCCGCTAATGAACCGGTCAATTCCCTCCTTTTTTAATAAAATGAGGCAATGTTGCCCATTTTGTTCAAAAAAAACTCTAGGATTATAACTGTAAATTTAGGCCCAATTAGCGACAGGCTAACACATTAAAAAGATGGTCAGGCGAAATATTTTTAGAGAAACCAAAACAGAAGGCTGTCACTCATGCTCAAGGAAGAGAAGATAGCCACCTATATATCAATCATATCACCAAACCAGTTAGATCTGTATAAAAATGGATTGCGAGTTAAATGTATAAATAAAACTCACCAGTCGTTACTATCATGGTTGAATCATCTATAGCTCCCATATAACGAAGCATCCCATATTCCAGCTCTGCAAATCCCTGCGATTGATGTTCATAGATAAAGTTACAGGTAAGAAGCAAGAAAACAGAGCGTAGTTCACTTTCAAGGCCTATTGAAATTGTTTATTTTCTGTTGAAGAAAGAAAGAAAAGCGAGAGGGGGGCTTACGTGCGCTCTTATTTTCATGAAGCATATTGTTTACTCTACTACTAATACTATTGTGATACAGAAACAAACAACAAATCAACTCTGGTTCAACTCTTCAACTATAATTACCTCACCCTTCCCTAGCCGTGCTCCTGTACTTGGATCAACTGCAACCGACCCAATCACAATCAGATCCACCTTAATCCTTTCATCTAGACCTATCGGCCTTCCGTATTTGGCTGCACCAACAGAAGTGCATGCTTCAGGAATGCATCCAGTGGGTATCATCTGGGATTCTAGAACGGAGAAAAATCCGGTCCTGAGCCGTGGTTGCGGAGTCAGCAGCTTCTTGTCACCTGAATGATTCCAGTAGCACCATTGGTGAAAAAAGCAGAAACGTTCGACCTGATTGAGTATGTATGACAAACTTGAACTTATATTGAGCAGTGGGCTCAAATGAGCACCAGATTCAAAATGCGCAAATGATAGAAAGCTATAAGTAAGCCTCGTTCAAAGTCTGCTCTGGAAGGCAGGAAAAAAAACAAGATATGAACAGCCAATAACATGCAATTGTAAATATGACAAGTAGCAGTAACTAGCAGACTGGTCAGTGGTCACCTGAGAGTGTTAAGAACCGGACTTGCTTCTGGGGGGAGTCCGGATTGACCTTCACGCATTGTGCGTTCTGAAACACGTCCAGCCTCCCTAACTGGTGGGAGTTAGAAACATTTCCATGTCATTATAGAAACATAATAAGCAAATTAATGAATGATTAGATAGCAGGAGCAAGGAAGAATATAAGAAGGCCCCAAGGATAAACTCAAAAAAGAATACATCAACTCAAAGGGTACTTGCTAGCCAGTAGCCACACAGGAACATAAATTGCTGCTACAAAAGGAGGGCATTGGTAGCTGCAGTGAATAACTGCGGCTTTACAGAATACCGTATTCAGTTCATCGGCTTTCCACATTGCAACAAGCGAGAGTCCACAATTGTGCAATGTGGCGAACTGTGTGAAGGTCAACCCGAAACTAAGATAGGAACAGAAGGGCGTGTGCTAGAGATCGAACCGAATCAGCAGCTGCGGCGGCGCCGTCGAAGTTGGGGATGCGGTGGTGGACGGGGCGGGGGTTGCGCGCGACGCCCTCGGCCTCCAGCACGTCCCACACCCGCTTCCGTATCCTCCACTTCCACGCTCTCGGGTCCGCCCCAGCGGCTGTGGACGCCCGCGCGTCGGCGTCCAGGCGGAGGCGCTCGGCCTCGAAGGCGGCCGGGTCGAACGAGGACGACGACGAGCTCCTGGACGCCGCAGACGCTACAGCAACAGTGGCGCGGCGGGACGACGAGGCGGCGAAGTGTAGCTGCAGCGACGGCGCGGCCGGGAGGAGGGGATGCATGGCTTCCGCAGTAGTTTCCGCACTTCCTCCCGCCACTCGTGCGCGAGCGAACGTGTGGATGCTGAGCACGCGCTTTGCAAAAAAAAAAAAAAAACAAGTCAAGGGCTGTGCAACACGTCGCCGCAAGGCGCAAGCACTCGACAAAAGATCGATGCGTTCGACGGGGAAAATTGTTAAGCACGAGTATCACTTGCACACCCCAATTCTTCTTCTTTTTGGAAAGTCTTGACATTTCAAAATGCGATTTTTATATGGTTGGTGCATATAAACTTATGAGTTAAATTAGATGTCCCTATGAAATTTTCGTAGATGGTGTGAAGAACTTAGGTATCAATTTGAAGAAATATCCACATTGCTAAGATTAAAAAATGCGAACCGTGTATTTTTCAGTAACAATTTCGCGTATTGTTTTCGTCGGCAGAACTATGTATATCAGTTGAAAACAGGGGTCAACAAATGAACTTATTGGGCGGGAGAACTAGGAAATACAATCCATGTTCGAAAACTTCTGTCATGAATAAGCAGGATACTTGACATTACTCGCATGGAGGTGTCATTTCTCCGCCGGCCAAGATGTGAGCAACTCATGACAGCCAGACACCCATGGCCGGCCAGCGGTGAAAGCAGGTCTACAGTGCTATACCAAATTTATAAGCTTCTTGGAGACCAATTTTACTGAAGATAGTCAGCGGCTCAGCGCTTCTTTCATTGCGACGAGGGAAAAAGAGTAAAGTACAGGGCTAGCAGGAAGTAACGTCCGCTACATGCAAGGCATCAATCATTCTCTCACGAGTCTTGCGATCAAGCCAAGCACACCAGAACGGCCAGCCTATGACGCATCCATATCAGATCTCATAACAAACATAAGCAAGAGGTTAGTAGGTCGATCAAATAGTCCATGGCCAATTTTAAGTTAGAGATCAAAATATGTTTAGGGACTACAATTGTTGTCCATTGTCCCATGCCTTACAGAAATATATATTTACTGGAATTACAGGAATAGATTGTTTATAAATGAGTATGACCAGTGGAAAACAAAGTAATTGATTTTTTACGTACAGTGTAATGGAAATTGTTCCAACAAATGTGTAGATCAGTGTACACATTTTCTGATAAAAAATATATTATTTAATGAATAACAGCTAATAGAAGTATCAAAGAGAATATCAGAAACGTACGAGAAGACTATACAAGTGCTAGCATAAATAATAAACGCACCTGCAAATTCTTTACAAAATAAGAGCACTGTCACTACATTTATAATTTTGTTTTGTCGGCAAGTACATAGCCAAGTTGAGATTTATAGCTTGAGGTTATTTTAGAATTTTTCGGTGAGTATAAACAGCTAATATTATAACTCAGCGTTAGTGTTTGATTTAAATTTTGCGCTAAAGTTCCTCAAAATTTGTGGAAACATAGATACAAACAAGATAAATTCACCAGCCTATATAGTTGGGCATGACAAGATCCAATGCTCAGTTTTTCTCTCGCCAAGCCGATTAACAACAATATATACCCACCGAAACAAATTAACTAAATTCTACTAATATTACCTCATAATGTCAATAGTGGTTTTCTTTTATGGATGATATATGAGCACAACATCGTAAGTAAACTTATGGCACTAAAGTAAAAATCTATTTGCACAGAACAAATAACTGGAAAACAATAGCATATGGGTTTTTGCATCGGGTTTTTTTTACTATAAGTTGTTCTATGATTTTACACGTATCTTATGCAATACAAAATCACATCAGAATTCTAGCCGCGCAAATGCGCGGGTCGCCATGCTAGTTTCATTCAGAAGGCGGCCATACAGGGTACGCGCTTACAAGGTCGAAGGTGAAGCAAAATACTACATCTAAGTGGCCGCCACAGCTAATCTGAACTTTCCTGCTTAGCCTTCTAGGCTCTCCTGGCTATCTCGGCCTCGAGGCGCTCCATCTCCATAAGATGAGCTTTCTTTGTCTTCTCGATCTTCTTAGCGAGTCGTTCCTTCTGCTTGAGCAAAGCTTCGGTGCGCATGAGATTAGCATCCTTGCATGCTAGCTCGACTTCCATCTCGAGGGCTGCAACCCTCCTATGAAGGTCGAGGTTGCTGGCCATATGGTTCTTTAGATTTTCTGATAGGCTCGTCGCCAAGTTGCCTACCTTCTCAACCTGCCGTGTGGCTTCTACCGTCTCATCCATATACTGGTTTACCTTTTTTAAAGTCTCAAATAAATGATTTTGTAACTCTTCTACCGCCGACCTCAGGTCGTCGTTCACCGACAGCTCTGACGGCGTCAGTTCCTCGGCCGCAGCACCTTCGTTGTACGTAGGTTGGGTAAATTATTGGAGGCTAAAGTTTACCAGAAGGGTAATTTATAAAAAATAACTAAAAAATTTAAGGAATCAGACGGAAGTGTCAAACGAATACATAGGACAACGAAAACCAATACTACCTGAAGAAAGCAGACTGCTTGTGTGTTGAAGCCATGGATATGATGGGGGAAGGAGTAGCAACGGCGTCGTACAAGTTGTTTGGCAGAGGGGACGCGGTAAGGCGGAATGACAATGAAGTGCAGGTTACATCGCTCGCCCCTCTATTTATGGGCCCTGTGGAAGCTAGGTGGCGGCTACGGAAGTCGTGGCGACTAACCCACTACGCATGCACGACACTCCACACGTCGTGGCAGCTGTGGAAGGCGAGGAATTAACCTCCTTATGTTCACATCTTAAGTCAAGATAAAAGAGGAAGAGAAATACCCTTTGTCACGTCCGTTTGGGCCACCAACAGACTATTCCTCTAGGCCGGCCAAAATTAGTCACGAGTTTTTGAGGCTGTATTCCGATGCTATTACTGTGTAAATTACGTCATCTAATACTTCGAAAAAAACTAGGTAAATATTGCAAAGATATGATATTGTTATATGTTCTACATTCTTGTTGCACATGTTATAAAAACATCCCCGATCGTTTGAGTCAGCACTTATTACGCGTGGGTATTATAATTTCTAACAGTTAATTATTAGCATTTCGTATAACGTGTTGTCAACACAGGGTTCGGGGGATAGTGCGCCAAGGCGCACTCCTAAATCTAGTAGGGTTAAACCCTCCAAGAAGGAACTCATCACTGCTTGGATAGCTAGCCTTGAACTTTTTATTTATTTTCTCTTTTTTCTGTCTGTTGCTGGGTTGATCCTCTCGTCCCATTGTAAATTTCTTGTACGGCTTGAACCTGTTCTTCATCCCTTCTTAAGGGTAAAATTGAAAATTACCGTGGGGTCTTCCCCTACGGTTTGACTGGTAAAAAAAAAATCAAAATACGATGAATGAAAAAATTAGATCCAAAAATGTTCTCAAGTCAAAGAAGAAAGGAAGGCACGTATGTATAGGAAATGCATTGAGAAAGTGCAATGTTCTTCGGGTTGGTTTCTTAGAAAATATTTACTAGGAACAGAATGGAGTGGCACGAGCAGTAGAAAGCATAGAAGGCTAGGCATGTTGAGGGAACCCATGTCTCAAGTAGTATAAAAGAAGGCAAGTAAGTGAGAACACAATTGATGCACATCCAAATGGGCTATGCCATCTCTTATACTCATGGATAAACAAACCTGATGAAAAATAATGTCAAAGATATGGTTGTAATCCTATCTAGAATATATGTATGATCCAATATATTCTATCTCAAAGATGTGGCTCTATCTACATGATGCATTTTTCTGTGTTGTACATTTACATCCATTTTTAAGACATATGAACCATTTCATTAATGAAACATAATAACATAGATATTTAAATAATACACATTAATGTTGCTACCATCATTTATGAGTTTTCTAACACGCTGTACTTTTGGACCCTTCCTTTTTCAATCCATTGCATAAGGCGGCATATATTAACTTCTGTAGGTGATGTACCACAAATATTAAGTTCTAACATGCTCGAACTTTTGGACCATGCATTTTTTATCCATTGCATAAGACACATATAACCTTTTAGAGGTGATAGAGCAAAATGATAGCAATTGGACCGTTAATATTTCCAAAATATTAGGAAAGCATAATTTTTTTACTGCAAAGTATAATATATATATCACTATGAATTTGAGCACACAAAAAAAACTCATCCATAAAAATAGATAACTCTTATGATAGGCAATACAATATTTCAATTCATATTGTACATGTCTATGGTTGTACCATACCAATTTAATTGTATGTTTGAAGAAATAAAGAGATATTGGACATCATATAGGAATTTGTACATTTAATGGCAATTTTTTGATTGTATTACAAAATAGCATGCCATTTATCCACAACGATGATGGGGCTTAACGCACCGGACAGAGATGACTCACATATACTAATTCTATACAAAAATAAAGATATGTATAAATGTTGAGACCTTAAAATGCATCTAGTTCACAACAAGTACCTTTCTAAGCAGGAAAATTAGGATCCATCGACTCATGAATCTATTATTCCTAGCATGTAACTTAGCATGGTGATAAGAGGTTGATATTTGTGTCGTACTTTAAGCCAAACTTGAGTAACAATTTCAAAGATGCACGATTTATTAATTCTCCTTGTTACACGATCTTGTTACTTATTACATCACATCCTATGACTGTTGGTGACTGTTGCAACACATTTTCTTTAACACTCTTTCTTGCAGAGACAAGAAAACACAACAATGGGTCTCAAGCTGATTGGTAGACATTGAGAACTTGCCTGTGGCAAGATGGTTAGGTGGGTGGTTATACCCCCAGCCCACCAGAGTTCGAACCCCAGATTTGACGCTGGTGTTTCTCATTTAAGACGGAATATTCTTCAGTGGGAGGCGACGTTCCCGTCGACAGCGAGGCGTCCGTGGTGACTTCGTCAATCTCAAGACTCGACCCGCCGACTCAGTCTTTCGGAGGTGCTCATAGGGATAGGGTATGCGTGCATGCGTTCATAGGGGTGAGTGTGTGCGCGTGTATATGAGCGCCTGCGTTGTACTGTGTTTCGCAAAAAAAAAAGCTGATTGGGAGACACCCCCCCTTCGGTATATCCCTCCTTGTGGCATGCTTCAACACATCCATCCCGTTGACATGGAAAAGAGGTATATGTCCTACTGCGAACACTGCAAGTCTTGGCTTCTGAACCTACAAAACAACAATCAAAATATGATGAGTGACAAAATTAGATCCAAAAATGTTCTCGAGTCAAACAAGAAAGGAAGGTACGTAAGTAATGAGGTATCAATTTTACATATGACTAGCATGTGTATAGGCCATGCATTGAGAAAGTGCAATATTCTTCGGGTTGGTTTCTTAGAAAATATTTACCAGGAACCAAATGGAATGGCATGAGCAGTAGCAAGCATAGAAGGCTTGGCATGTCGAGGGAACCCATGTCTCGAGTAGTATACAAGAAGGCAAGTAAGCGAGAACACAGTAGATGCACATCCAAATGGGCTATGCCATCTCTTATACTCATGGGTAATGAAACCGATGAAAATAAATGTCAAAGATATGGCTGTAATCCTATCCAGAAGATATGTGTGATGCAATCTAATCTATCTCAAAGATGTGGCTCTAACATGACACATTTTTCTGTGTTGTACATTAAAAGCCATTTTTAAGACATATTAACCATTTCATTAATGAAACATATTACTCCATCCGTTTAGGTATATTGGGCTTCTAATGAAAAACTATTTGTTCCCTTTTAGTGTGGGAATAAGGCTTATTTCACCAATTAATGCTCTGCTTTGTGGCCTTCTCTTTAGGTATATTGGGCACCCATTTGTCAGAGTCGGAATAAGGCCCGGTTAATAACACCCAATCAGCTCATGCCTTGGTCGTGATGATTTTTCTTATAAGCCCTCCACACCTAAACCGAGGGAACGGAGGGAGTAACATGGATATTTAACTAATACAATGTTGCTTCAATTGTTTATGAGTTTTCTAACACACTGGGCTTTTGGACAATTCTTTTTTCAATCCATTGAATAAGGCGGCATATATCAACTTCTGTAGGTTAGGTTATGTGCCACAAATGTGTATTACCGGATAGTGGCCCATGCAATTGCACGGCTAGACAATCTATGGATGTTAGACACTTTTTTTTTAGCAAATACCATATATATTAAACCAGCAAATAGTACATGATTATATCGATTACAAAAACAAAACTAAAAGAGACGAGCAAATCTTTGAGTTCTTCGAGCCCTTTCTTTTTCCGTGACACAATCTTGTACTTTTCTGAAGGCAGCCGTAGAACAACGAAGAATACACCAAACCACAGACCTGCGAGGACAATCCTCCTCGCGGCAATCATGAGAAACAATCCAAGATTGATCTGGCGAAACAAGATCTGAAGAACCATATCTAGACAAACTTAATCTTCCAAAACCACCATTGACGTCGGGAAGGAGATCTCGCCGTCGAACGAAGGCCGGAAAATTGCTTATTGTAGAAGATGTCATCTCCATTGATGAATACGACGACAATCAAACCCCTAGATTGAAACACTACTTTTATTAACAACTCCACTCATAGATCGGATTCCCCACCCCTCCCGACGCCGGCAAGGCCGGCCGGAGGAGGGGAAACCGGTCTACGGTGGAGGAGGAGGAGAAGTGGCGGCGGCCAGGCTTCTAAGCATGGATGTTAGACACTTTATTGATGTTATATGTTGACGCCAAAGTTAGATGTCTCATTTCTTTTAATATTTGATTTACATACAACGTTTTTCAGTTGTGATAGTGCCCATTCAGACAGCTCAGGACACAAGGAATAATTAGTGGATGCGCCAAGAAAGCCAAGTTGTTTTAAGCATTTGGTACGGGCATAGGGGATCAAAGTACAGAATATTGGGGGGTGGCAAGTGATAGTAGAAAGCCGAGTATAGCTGACACTGCCAGCTTAGGTTGCAAACAAATTGCCAATAGATAGAAACTGAACTGACAGGACAAACAGGCATGCGAATGCATTACTACCAAGTGCAAAATTCATAAAACTCAACAGTTCAACCATCCGCAGCAACAGCAGCAGCTCAGAGTTGCAATTGCAATGCATAAACCAGTACTCAAACAATCTGCCACAAGACTTAGAAGAAAAATAGAAGCTTGTAAGACTATGGGATAAGATCTGTCACCGCCTAAGCCTTGAGCTTGCCATAGAACCTCTGCTTCTCGTCGGTGGTCTGGAAGCGACCATGCCCAAACTTGGATGAGGTGTCAACGAACTTAAGCTTGATCTCCTCAAGGGCCAAGCGAGACGTCTGCTTCAGGAGGGACTGGCGGAGGGTCACCACCCTCTTCTTGGGGCCCACGCAGCAGCCCTTGATCATGAGGTAGTCGCCCTTCACCACACCATAGTGAGGGAAGCCACCCATCGGGGTGATGTCCTTCTCAGTCCTGTAAGAACAAACAGTGGAACAGGATCATTACCACATTTAAGTTCTTATTATTCCACAACTCATGGCTTAAGATCAGAATGCATGTTATTACAATGACTGAACAGAACGCTTTAGTGGACTGCAAATTTTATTAATAAGATTTTTCTATATGCAAGAGCTGAGAACAATAACGCACCTGTCAAACTCTGTCGAGGCATCATGGGTTTCCTGTCCAACCTTGCCTATCTTGTAGACCTTTTTGTTCATTTCTGTCCGGTGGTGGTATCCATTCTGACCAGCACGAGCTACAGTGTAGGACACCCTAGCAGGATGCCACGCACCAATACAGGCAACCTTGCGGAGACCCCTGTGGGTCTTGCGGGGAAGGCGGGTGACACCCCAACGGGTCACGACACCCTCGTAACCCTTACCCTTAGTGACTCCTATGATGTCAATCATCTCATCCTTCTGGAAGACAGCTTCAACTGGGACTTCCTTCTCAAAGAACTTGTAGCCATAGTCAACCTTGTCTGCGATGGTGCCGCCGTTAACCTGGATCTCCATGAGGTGAGCCTTTTTCTGCTTCAAACCCTTCATCTTCCTAATCTGATATTGAGAAATGGAAACACAATGGTGAGTGACACATTTAACCTCAGAATATTCAACTGCAATGGATAGAAAGGCATGGCAATCAAACCTGAGTATGGGCAATAACACGGACGATAGTTGCATACTTCTTCATTTTCTCGAGTTGCAACTGGATCTCTTTCTTGCCTGCATCACTGTCATACTTGAGGGCATACTTTGTGAAAGCCTTCTTCTTGCTCTTGCACCAGTTCTTGTAGAATCTTCTCCTCACATCTTCACTGAGGTGCTGAGCCCAGACAGAGTTGAGGGTGCGAAGGCCACGAGGGGTCTTCACATATGCCACAAGGCCGACAATGACAAGAGGAGGGGTCTCAATGATGGTAACAGCCTCACAGGTTTCCTTCTTGTGGAGCTCTGTACAATGTCGACAAGCATTACTTAACAACAAACCAATCATTCAAGTCATCAACACAGAGTATGATATACATCTACACGACTTTAATGGTCTTATGATATTTTAGATTTGACAAGAGAAAGCAATCTATAGCATGAGGAAGTGTACTCACAAAGTATAAATTTTCTTGCAGAACTAAAGAGACAGGGTATTGAGATACCATCATAAATCCAATAACAAGCATGTGACTATGGTTCTTGCTGATCATAGTACTGTTTTAGTTACAAACTACTGCAATAACAATTGTTTCATTGGGATGCATAAAACAGGTTATAGTACATGGACAACTGTGATTAGCTCAATTGAAGGGATAGACATACTTGATCCAGGCTTCTCGACCTCACGCACAATGTGGGTCATTCCAGCCTTGTAGCCAAGGAAGGCAGTGAGGTGGCAAGGCTTCTGTTGGTCATCCTTAGGAAAGGCCTTCACTGCATAGACAGATATAAACTAGTGAGACAGATACACAAAACAACCGATTAACTACAACTGCTCACTGAATTTAACAAGGGATTAAATTATCTATTATAATTGTCTTATATGGACTGTGAAATACATATGTGCAAGGAACAATTAAGAT
This sequence comes from Poa pratensis, assembly GCA_947311845.1. Classification (NCBI taxonomy): domain Eukaryota; kingdom Viridiplantae; phylum Streptophyta; class Magnoliopsida; order Poales; family Poaceae; genus Poa; species Poa pratensis. Next base: position 3,965,480 of record CAMZMU010000075.1, read on the forward strand.
GGAAAAACTAGTTAATCCTGCAACAGTTCACAATGAAATTCTAGAAAGGACTGAAGCAATACTGCTACTATATACAAGAGCCGGGATTACATGATGACAAAAAAATTATATAAAGGACATAACAGATAAGACCAGATCAATCGAGCATTGAAAACATAATAGGATAGACAATGTGTGGAAACCACACAGCACATCGGTACGCCAAGAGACGATGAGCGAATGTACCCTTTCCACGGTGGCGGGAGCAGCGCTTCCTGGGGAGGAAGCCGAGGGAACCGTGCCTCGGGTGCTCGAACTTGCGGTGCGACATCGCCGCTCCTCCTTCCTTACCTGCGATTGCCACCAACAACGAAAACCATTAGATCTGCAACCATAACGAGGAAAGCCGCGATACGGCAGCCGCAAAATGTACAAGACCAAACGAGCCGGATTCCCATGCCGCTGAAATCTCAACACTGGAAAACCAATGGGATTTCGTCGCGCGATCACGGGGAACGTAGGAGGGGTAGCGCGTGTTCGCTTACTTGAGGGGAGAGCCGGCGGCGGGCGGGCAGGCGGCTGGCGGCGGCGCAAGTTGGGTGCGGAAGGCGAAGCGGGTAAACCCTAGTGGTGCTATTTATAGATCCCTGCGGAGTGCGAGGGATAGTCTTGATACGACGGGAATGCCAGGCCTGGCGGGCTGGGTGCACGAAAGCCTGGTCGGAGCCTCACCAGTTTGGACTGGACTTGAGCCCAAATAGTCCTTCCTTTACGGTTCGCTCGGTTCTCGGCCTTCTTTCCTCCCTAGCCGGTGAACTATCTTTCACGTCCAACTCCAACTTGGGGAAAATATCCTGTGGTATCACAGATTCTCAAAAAAAAAAACAGTTGTATCACAACTTATACCTGATACCACTATTCAAAATTCAAATTTACAAGTGTCAAAAAAATTGAAAAAAAATGGTGGGTATTCACAAGATGTGTGTTTACATTCGCTAAAAACAAATAAGACAAATTGACATGTGAATAGTGTCATTTTGTGCTTTTTCTTTTTGTGACACTATTCATCTTGGATTTATCTTTTGGATAATTCTATCAACTCTAATGTTGAGACCCCCACCCATTGAGTATTCTCTTTTTTTCCGAAATGTATAAGGGCCGCTCAAACTAAAGTGTGTAGTTACCCATGTGAACAGCAGGTTTCATATGTTTCTGAAAATGCTACATATACTGAAAAAATGTTACGCTCGGCATGTTTTTGCACAAGTGACAGAAGTTTTGCATCAACAAGGGGGGGGGGGGGGGGGGGGGGGACGCATGCATGTGAAATGGACATGCCAGTCAACCCGGTTGTAGTTACAGTCTGCTGACGACTAGCGCTTGCCAATTCTTTGGCTACCGAGATCCAATGCTCCTTTATTTTAAAAATCAGAAATCGTATTTATAACTTTTATTTTTTTGTGAGAAATCTTATGGATTTTGTAGTTTTGAAAATATGCACTGTTCACTATACGTGGACTATAATTTAACTTCAAGTAAAAAAACTATACTTTTTTACTTCATGTGTATCTGAAAATACAAAATATTTTAAAGTGAGATTTAGCATATTCGTAGAATACATAATTGAGTACATCTAGAATTGTTTTCGGATCTTTTTGAAACTTGAGATACAATTTTTGAATTTCGAAAAATAAGGAGCACAAGAGTTCAAAGCCAAAAACCCTACTCCAAAATTCACTTGTAAACCTATACCATCAAAAAGATCTTCTAACAAAAGCAATACACACACACAAGTAGGGGGGGTGATTTTCGAAAATACGGTTCAACAATCAACTTCTACATTCGTTGGGCATGTTTAAAGGATGCTCCTCCCCGTGTACTCAAATATCACCGTTGACAAGCCGCCGAGGTCAACAGACACAAATCATCACCAACATCACGCCGAACGGGCACCTGACCATCTTCAGGTGTAATATAGTGTCTAATTTGTCTACTAGCGGTGCATTTATATGATAGGGTCAGATTACAAGTGTTCGACTTCAACATCTAGCCTACCGTGTAATCCAACTCCAATTGTAACCTACACACATATTCGACACAACTTCAACAAACTCTAACTCGGCGAATATGTTGACAATTTGAAATCTCCATCTTCATGCGAGCACATGTGGATGTTGGACTTGGTTTTCCGTTTGCTCACTCGTATGAGCCAGCCTCCGAATTTCCACCGGACTCGATCGGCTGCCCCGACTATGCATGTAACCACGTCTTGCTCCTCTTCAACTCCAAAATCATTAGGCTTGGTACATAACCACTTCTTGTTAGACGTCACATGATAAGAGGTTCATGTATCTAGTACTCACATTTTATCGAACAATTTGTTTTCCAAGGCCAAAAGCTCACTATCCTCATCAAGTGCAGAGTTCACAATATTTGTGTTTCCATCAATGTTCTTCCACGATCGGTGGAGTTTAGGAGGAGTTCCGACATGCATAACACGTGTTTGATGAAATGTTTGCCACAAAATTTCATTTAGGATGAACTCGTATGAGAAGAAACTAAAATGTAGGCTATATTTTGCAAAAAAAACGGGCATTCGCATCATCACCTTAACGATAGCAGTGACGGAATGAATAATGTACAACATTGCCGCAACTTGGTGACAAATAGTTAGTTGCTAAGTTTGTGACTAATGCACTCAAGCGTGACTATTTCATGAGGGCATCTCCAACGGGCTGGCGCAAACGGACCAGCCCAGTCTGTTTTTGTCTGAACGGACATGGGAGGTGCTCCAACGGGCTGGCGCAAAGGGACAGTTGTCCGCGTGGACACGCGGTTTCTCCCCAAACGCGGCCCAATTTTGATCCAGCTTTGGGGGAGACGCGGACACGGCGCGTGTCCTCCCGAGTCCGCCCCTGGCCCACCTGGCAGCGACTGTGGCCGCTTCGGCTACATCGCTGGGTTCTTTGTAATGGGGACCGACCAAATCCAGTCCCCATCCCCACTAGTCTGACAGGCATGTACCCTTCGGGTAACCCATTATGAGTATACCTGGTGCACGTACGAGCTAAGGCCATGAACAGGCCTCGACCAGAAGCCCATGAAGGTGGCCCAAGAGGAGGACGTATTCTCCAAGTTTAGCAAACCCTAGGTCGGTTGGAACCTTCCTTCCCTGTAAACCTAGTCGGTTATGGATCTCGAGACCCAGCCTCCTATAAAAAGGCTGGGAGGGCCGCCGATCAAGGACAAGACAATACTCGAACCACCATAGCCCTTGCGAGATCATCATCTCGCCGGGACGCCATTGTACACCTCATATATCAATAATCAGACAAGCAGGAAGTAGGGTGTTACCCTCTGGGAGCCTGAACCTGGGTAAACCTCGCTTGTCAGCCGACGATACTACCAACACCACCACGTCTCTCCCCTCTAATCTTACCCTAGGTATCGAACCATGGGTATTGATGAGTTAACACCTCGTCAAGTCCCCACTCCAAACCCTAGCCACCGACCCCGTTGCCAACGACCATGAAGCGGCCGAGCTGGTTCTTCAAGCCTGGCCGCAACAATGCGGAGGCCTCCAGCTCCCGCGCGCCCGCTCCGACCTCCGACGCCGCCCGTCGTGCGGAGCTCCGTGCGGCCTGGAATGCCCGCCGACGTGCCCAGCGAGCCCGCGTCTCCACCGAGGTGGCGCGGATCTATTGGGAGGTGGCGGTTCCCCTTCTGTGGGGTGACGTGCACCTACCGGACGGCTGGCATCTGAGCCGCCGCCGCATTCCGGTGCCGCGGATCCCTCGCGCCGGCAGGGCGCTGACGGAGGAGATCCTCCGCCGCCACAGCTTCCTCCCGGCTGACCTCGTCAACGACCCAGCGTACGCGATAAACTCGTCGTTGTGGGACCGTTGGTTCGAGGTCGAGCATGACGCTCGCCGACGGTCGGCCTTCGCGGCCGAGGCGCCGGAGGGGCACCAGCCCGTGGAGGACGAGCCCGTCGTCGAAGATGGCTCCGACGGCTCCTCCTCCGACTTCGACTGGAGCGAGGACGACGGCGCCGTGAAGATGGAGGAGGCTGAGGAGCCCGCCCAGCCTGCGCCGCCCGTCGACGACAAAGCAGCCCTCCAGGCCGCCATCGACGCCTCCAACCTGGAGGAGCTGGCCCAGTGGCCAGATATCGCGGCCGCGCTCCGGTAGTCGGCGGAGGAGGCGGCAGAGCAGGCCCGCCAGCAGGAGGAGGCGGCGACGGTGGAGCACGCACGCTGGCAGGTGCCGTGGTCACTGTGGCCACAACACGAGGCGGGGCAGGCGTGGGCGCCCGCACCCGCGTGGCCGCAGGACCCTAAGGCGCCGCAGATGCCTCCGTCTGCAGGGCCGCCGGCGCACCTCTACGCCGCGCCGCCGTACATCATCCTCTCGGATGACGACGAGTAGGAGGCCACGACGAGGTCCTGGCCGCGGCGGCGCCAGCTCCCCCTAACCCAGTAGCACTAGGATTCTATTTTTTTAGTGTATATTTTGTGTCACTGACCGTGGGGGTCTGCTACTTATGTTATGTATTTTAAGTAATTTCTTTTTTTTTTTGTTATCTACGTTTGCGCCAGCCCGTTGGAGGCTACCCAACCCCAGGAACAAAATGTGTCCGCGATCCGCCCCCAAATCGGACACATTTTGGTGTCCGTTTGCGCCAGCCCGTTGGAGGTGCCCAGACCACACTGAGTCTTTTACTCTTTTACCTTTTTCTCCTAGGTATGTGAACGTCAAAGCGTATGTGTTCATAGAGATTTCAAAAAAAACTAGCCTCTTAAATATGATACTATTATTTAAGAAAAAAAGAACAAACTTTTGTTACCAATCTCTACTACCTAAAAACAATCTAAGATTTCGTCTTCTGCCATGTGCCATCCGAGCATTTCGCTCCGTTTCGTCCGACCACCTATTGTCCCTTCTCATGCATGGTTTTTATTCAGCACGGTTTTTCTCCATGGTATTCCCATCAGTTATTTTTCCCTCGGCTGACGACAAATTGGCAGCAATCAATCCTATGGAAAGTAGAACCATAAGGCTATGTATAATGTAGGGTGCTTAGAGGGGTGGAAATCACTAGAAAAAAGGTTCCCTCTGCGAAGGGAACCCAGCGGACCGTGACGTGATGACAAGTGTCGGCTTTTTCCTTCACGCGGTCCCCGTGAGTGCTTGCATATGCGACAAGTGACAGCACGAGAGAATTTTGGTGGGATTTCTGCTTCTTCGTGCGAAGAGTTGCATGTGCATTTATTTTGAAATTCGTTTTTAAAAAATGAAATATCTTGTGAACTGTTTATCCAAATTAGGAACCGTTTTCACTTTTGAGCTCCTCGCGTCGAGATCTTCAAAACTAGATCTCATGTTGATAGGTTTCGACGGATTTCTTTTTTGTACAACCGGTTATGTATAGTTGTGCAATCCGTTTTTGTGTAGTTGTACAACCTGTGTTTGTACAAACTGTGTTTGCCTAGTTGTACAAGATGTGTCTGTATAGTAGTACAACATGTGTCTGTACAACATGTGTTTGTCTAATTGTACAACATGTGTCTATACAAGCTGTGTCTGTCTAATTGTACAACCTGTGTCTGTATAGTTGTACAACATGTGTCTCTTTAGTTGTACAACCTATTACTTGTACAAACTGTGTTTGCGTAGTTGTACAACATGTGTCTGTATAGCTGTACAACCTGTATCTGTACAACATTTATCTGTCTAGTTGTACAACCTGTGTTATGTAGTTGTACAACCTGTGTCTGTATAGTTGTACATCTCAGATTTTTAGATTCACGTGTAGAATATTTTGTACATCCGTGTAGCAGATTCTGTACATCCAGACCCAAACGCCTAGGTGTACAGGGGTGATGGCGTCGTACGCGCGTGCATGTACAACGTGGACGTGGGCTGGACGTACGTGATTCGATGTGGATGTAGCGTACGTGTCGGGCGTCTCGATCCTGGCTTCGTACCGCCCGCGGGGTGCTTCGGGAGTCACACACTCGAGGAGGATCGGGCGTTACGCGCCTATGCGCGGGTGTACGCGCAAGGCGCTTTGCTCGTTCGGGCTGGTCCGTGCGTTGATCGATTGAAGAGAGCAAATTTGTTTTTGCTACTCCCGCATGACCCCACGTGGCACATTCGCAAGGCTGCAGTGCCCTTTTGAAAGGGAACTCTTTTCTTAGTCGTACCCTAGAGGGGTGCTTACGAAAATAAACCAAGTTTTTTCTGTTGGAATTTGATGGACTTGTACATGGGCTAGAGCCTAAAACCCAATTAAATTCCGAAATTCTCATTTGGCCCATTCATGGCTGGCTCTGTATGTGTGGCTAAAGTTTACTCTCACATTGCTAGTTGGAAGAGGGTTGCACCACTTTATAAGGTGGAGTGTTGTGCTAATTGATGTGCTTGTGAGAACAGAAGGCTCTCTCCCGTGCACTCCTCCTCCTGCTCCTCCGCCGCCGCTCGCTCGTCTCGTCACGACGCGCCGCGGGAATCTCGCCGAGCCGAGTTATATTTTTGCTGTTCGGCAATTTATTGAGTCATTGATTAATAATTAACGGACGCGTTAATTGTTTTGCCGTTTCCGAGTCCTTTGGATCGTGGGGCTGTTACCGACTCGATCGTGCGGCTACGCTCACGTCCTACCCGACCTGCGCTATATATACTGGCTGGGCAAACCCTAGCCGCCACAACGTGCAACACATGGTCGCTCGTCGTTCCAGTTCCAGAACATTGCGCTGCCGTCTTCCAAGTCTTCTCTTGTGATCCTGTATGGGAGAGGGGCGATCAGGGTTTTGGGGAGCACACTCGCGCGACTACTGGCTTCGAGTTCTTCCCCAACGATGATTTCTTTCCCGACATCGGCAGCCTCTTCATCGACGACATGGGTGACAACGTGAACGCCAACACTTCCGCTTCTGCTTTCGCTGCTGCTGCCACACTATTTTAGTAGATCGCATGATTAGTTTGAAGGAGATATGCCCTAGAGGCAATTAATAAAATGATTTTATTTGTCATATCTCAATTGTTCATAATATGTTTTTTACCATGCTATAACTGTATTACGCGGAAACATTAATACACGTGTGGTATGTAAACAACCAGGTCCTTAGTAGCCTCTATTTAACTAGTCCGTTGGGCAACAGATGATCATGGTTTCCTGATCATGGATAATTACGTCGGTTGACAACGGAGTCATGTCATTGGGTGAATGACGTGGTGGACATACCCAAAGATATAGAAACGTAGTTCTCATACCTTCGATTGTGAGATCATATCAAATCGCTGCTTTTGGAAGGTGCTTTGATTGCATCACATGGCATGCCTTATATAGCGTGCCAATAAAGATGACACTTTCGGGTATCCGAAGGAAGCAGTGGAGGCGAGTGATCGAGAGCGAGATTTGTCATCCATATAGCAGGATAGATAATCTGGGCCCACTCGGTGAGATTACATCAATGAGATTGCAAGCATGTGACTAGGTCACGGGGATGTAATATCACAGACAAGTAAAGATAGATTTGTCAACAACGAGATCATGCTCGGTAATCGTGATATCGGAGAACGATGCTCGGACAATCTAAGTATCGCTAGGCTAAAGGATGAGACTGGACGTCTAAAGGTTCGAACGATAAAAGATTTTCGTGGACGCACAGGGGATATCATGGGTATCCAGATCCCGCAGTTAGTCATTGATCGGAGAACGTGTCTCGTTCATGTTTGTGTGATCCCGAACCGTAGGGTAACACACTTAAGGGTAGGTGACGATTAAATTAGATATAAGAGAGAAAGAAACCGGGGATTCCGAAAGTGTTCTGGGACATGTCCGATGTTGATCGGAGGCAACGAAATATGTTTCGGAGTCCGAATGAATTAAATAATATGTATTTAATATTAATAAGTGTTATTAATGATTAAATATATTTTTTATTTAATTAATTTCGAATTTTAAAGGCATTAAATCAAAATGGGTCTTAGAGGCCCATTAGGGAAAAACCCCATTTGGGAAATGGAGGGAAGGGGGCCAGCCGCCCTAGGTGGGCCGAATGGGGCCCACCAGGGGGCCGGCGCAGCCCCCAATGGTGCGGCTGGCCATGTGGTTTAGTCCCACATGGCCAAGCCACCAAGATGGGCATCCTCCCTCCACCTATATATATGGGTGCCCCCATGCCTTGAAGACCCAATCCCTCTCCTTCTTCTTCTCTCCTACTTTGAGTGTGGTTTTGTTTCTGGAGCTGCGTACGAGGAGGGAAGTCTCTCCACTATACGCACACCGCCGTGCTGCTAGATTCAATCTTCCGCTTCCGCTGCTCTGCTGGATCTGGTGCCCGGAGGTCGTCATCTACACCGTACGTGTGTGGAACTACGAGGTGCTACACGGGTCGCACTGAAAGTTGTCTTCTTCCTCTTCACCACCTTGAGGTCGGCGCCGCCTTCGTCTTCGCCACACCAAGTTCTTCGCGACCGCGAGGTCGGCTACGTCGTCTACTTCGACAATGCTTGTTGCGGGAGCGTAATCCCCGCTATCGGTCTACAAGGGTATGTACATCGATCCCCTCCGTTACGGTATATCTGCATAGTAATAGATTCTGGCTAGTTTATGGTTATCGTTGTTAGGAATTTTTTTGTTTTCTACCTACGATTTCCTTCATAGTTTAATTCTGATTATTCTGGTCATAAATTGTTTACTGTTTTTGCGGATTAAATCAATTGCTAAATTGCTTATATTTTCAACAATCCAAAAACCTGATTATAGGCAATTTGCATCGCCTGGCTTTCTCGCGTCAACGAAGTTGTATCCCTTTAAAGGGGTGCTTTACAAACGGTGGCGCTTGAGAGCAGTTTACTGGTTCTAGAACAGTAACTGCTATGCCACCACCAAAGGCAAGGCTGAGGGCGAGCTTAATGATAAACAATTGGAGGCATATGAGAGGCTCGATACTCTTTTCAAGAGTGCCCTCCTTAGTATCCTTGACGACTCCATTATGGACTTGTACATGTCATTTGATAACGACAAGGATATGTGGGATGCGCTCGAGGCCAAATTTGGGGCCTTGGACGCTGGCAGCGAGTTGTACGCCATGGAGCAATTCTATGACTACAAGATGACTGATGAGCGTTCTGTTGTACAACAGGCTCATGAGATACAGTCACTCGGAAAAGAACTTGAGCACTTCAAGTGTAATCTACGGATAAGTTTGTTGCCGGTGGTATTATCGCTAAGCTTCCATCTTCGTGGAGCAACTTTGCTACTGCTCTGAAACACAAGAGGCAAGAGTTTTCCGTTTCGGATCTCATTGGGTCTCTTGACGTGGAAGAGAAGGCGAGAGCAAAGGACACTCGTGCTCGAGTTGCTGAGGCTGGTTCTAGTGCCCACGTGGTACAGAAGAAGAATTTCCAGCAGTCCCACAAGCCCAAATATAACAAGAGCAAATATGAGGGCAAAGGCAAGTCTGATGATAGGCACAAGCCAAAACAGCCTACCAACTTCAAGAAGAACAACAATAAGCCGAGAAAGAGATCATGCCATGTTTGCGGTGATCCAAATCACTGGGCACCTCGCTGTCCCAACCGCCATGAGCTGCGCAGACTGGACAACAACGGCAAGACTGCCAATGTTGTCATTGGCGACACTGAGATGAAGTATTCTGGGTACGGTATATTTCCTAGCATCCTTTCAGTTTGCCATTCTCCTGAATGGTTGATTGACACTGGTGCCAATGTACATGTTTGTGCTGATGCCTCCATGTTTTCTTCTTACCAGGTCACAGGGACTTCTCCCGTGCTGATGGGGAACGGGTCACATGCTTTTGTTCGTGGTGTTGGCACGGTCGATCGGATGTTTACTTCGGGGAAGATCGTGCGCTTGAAGAACGTGCATCATGTGCCCTCCATCAATAAAAATCTCGGCAGCGGATATCTTCTATGTCGAGATGGTTATAAGTTGGTTTTTGAGTCTAATAAAGTTGTCATATCTAAGTATGGACAATTTGTTGGAGGCTATGAGTGCGGAGGCTTGTTTCGTCTATCTTTGTCAGATTTTTGCACTAAAGTTATTAATCATATTTGTCATGAGGTTGAGTCCAATATTTGGCATTCACGACTTTGTCATATTAACTTTGGTTGCATGACGCGGCTAGCTAGTTTGGATTTAATTCCGAAATTCACTACTGTCAAAGGTTCCAAGTGTCAAGTGTGTGTGCAAGCTAAGCAACCTCGCAAGTCTCATAGGACTGCTGAGGCAAGAGACTTGGCACCGCTGGAACTTATACATTCGGATCTCTGTGAGATGAATGGCGTGTTGACAAAAGGCGGAAAGAAATATTTCATGACGCTTATTGATGACTCCACTAGATATTGTTATGTGTATCTTCTGAAATCAAAAGTGAGGCTTTAAACTTTTTCAAAATCTATAAAGCTGAAGCAGAGAACCAACTTGATCGAAAAATTAAACGGCTTAGGTCTGATCGTGGTGGAGAGTATTTTTCCAATGAGTTTGATTCTTTTTGTGCGGGACAAGGTATAATCCATGAGAGGACGCCTCCCTACTCGCCTCAGTCAAATGGGGTTGCCGAAAGAAAGAACCGAACTCTAACTGATTTGGTTAACACCATGTTAGATACTTCGGGTCTCTCCAAGGCATGGTGGGGGGAGGCTCTATTGACAGCTTGTCATGTCCTAAACCGAGTTCCCACAAAGAATAAAACTGTTTCTCCATTTGAGGAATGGGAAAGGAAAAATACGCGACTCTCTTACTGATACGTGCATTTTATATCATCATTTATACAACTTATATTATCATATTAGAATATTATTGGCATTGTTATATCATTGTTTTACATGTTTTAGATGATTTATGGGACTTTCATACAAAGTCCCTATTTTTGGTATTTAATTTCTGGGAGGCAGAAAACCTCCTTTTTCTTGTTTTTAATGTTTCAGGAGCTACAGGACCCAAATAAAAAGGAAAATTGCACAGCTGGTTTTTATCGGGAGAACACAGTGGGAAGAAGATCGAAGAGAGAGAGCCACGAGGCCCAGAGGGGGCCCACGCGGCCAAGAATCTGGCGCGTGGGACCCACCATCTGGAGCCTCGGGCACTTCCTCGCTGGGGCTTTTTAGCACGCCTTCGTCTCGCCCGAAAAGTTACGCCCTAATTTTTCCAAGTCCATCCGAGGCCGCGGCGGCGGCGAAACTCCTGATTCCCTCCGGGGGGTCAGATCCTGCTGCTCCGGAGCTCCGGAGAAGGGGGAAATCATCGTCATCGTCATCACCTCTCCTCCTTGGCGTGGGAGGAGGCCTCTACATCATCACCATCACCAAGACCAGCACCATCTCCATCATCATCTCCGTGATCCACTCCGTTCCCCTCGTAGTTTGAGAGTTGCTATACCCTAGATACTTGTCTTGTGCTACTATTCATGTTTGTGATTGAGTACTTGTCATTATTTGGTGGTGAAGTTATATTTTCAGATTGTGTTGTACCACTTATGCCACTGAATATCATCATGTTTGCACGTTGTGAGTAGTTCCCGTATGTTCCTGAGGGCATAGGATGAATTGGCAATGATTTATATATGACATGTGTTGGTATTTTGTCAAGTGTTTATCTTTTATGTGATTCTATGATGGTGTTGTGCGAACGTCGACTGCACAACACTTCACCTATATGGGCTCATAGGAGAACACCGTAGTGTAATGAATTGAGGAGACTTGGGGGACATGTAAACCTGAGACCGAGTCATGAAGTTATTATGAGGGTATTAGTATCGGGGACCTTAGAGTGTAATGCTATGGTGGGACTTTATGTCTTAATAATTCTTGTGCAGTCATTTACTTGGCCACATGATCCATCATAAGGGGTTTAGTTTATTTATTTAGCTATACCTAAAATGGCTCCGTCCAAAGAAGATTAAAACTTGACAAGATATTCAACGTGTTGTTTAATAAATCTCTATGCCTAGCATATCCATGCCGCCCTCGGGAACGTTTTCCACATATAAGTTACACATCACTTGAGCTTGTCCTCTTGCCACATAGAGGATTGGGCTTTCTCTCTTTGAGAGCTTTACTTGCTACTTTATTCAGCTTTACTCTTGCAACTATACAACCAAAAATACCAAAAACACTTGCATCTTTATTGTTTTATTTATCAATCTTGCTAACCAATACCTTCAGCTCCTCGTGGGTTCGACAACCTTTTCTAATTGAAAGGTACTACAATTGATCTCCTGCACTTGGGAGTCATCAAGATACTTTTCTGGCGCCGTTGCCGGGGAGCGTAGCGCTATTGGTAAGAAGTTTGGTAAGGAAACTTGAAAGCTGAATTTTATTTACTGTTTATCTCATTGTTACTATGGCATTTATGAATCGTGCCTCGCTGCATCTTGCTCTATATGAAAGTGCTTATGCCACTACTCCTAAAGTGGTTGAAACTACTGTGTCTGAGGTACCTAAAGTGGGATTTAAAATTCCCATTGGTCATGTTAAAAGAGTTATGAAAAATCCATTTACAGGGATGGAACTAAGTCTGCACGTGAACACATGGACAATTGAAGACATATGTGGCTTATTTAGACTTCCTGGTATTTCTGAGGATCAGGTAAAAAGGAAGCTATTATATTTGTCTTTATCTGGTAATGCTCGTGATTGGTACAGGTCTTTGGATGAAGAAGTCATATTGAATGGAGTATTTGAGGAAGGTTTTCTTTCTTAAATATTTTACTCCTAAAGAAGCTTATGAGAACCGCTGCTATATATTTAATTTCTGGCCACATCTGGGAGAGAGTATTACTCAAGCTTGGGGGAGGTTAAAGGAACTCCTTCGCAAGAATCCTTGTCATGATCTTACAAGGAAATTATATTGATAAACTTTTATGTGAGGCTACCATGAACAAAGGAATTCTGGATAATTCATCTGGTGGAAGTTTTACAAATAATACTGAAGAAGAAGCATGGAATTTATTGGAGACTATTTCTGAAAATACTAGTCATTGGGATCTTGATAAAGGTAATGAGCCCTATTTTGATTATGGATATTCATGTGTAGAGAACTTCTCTACTTCTATTTGTTTAAAAATCTGAGTGATACTTTTGGTCTTGATCCTTATGTTATAATTGAGATAGCTAAATTTTGCTGATCATATTGTGTTCCTAAAAGTGGTTTGAAGTTTATGTTGAACCTGTTAAACAATCTATTGTTGTTCCTAAAGTTATTAAACAGGTAGAACCAGTGTCATCTGTGACAATTGAGGAGTATGTTGAACCACCTCCATATCCAAACCAAGTTAAGGAGAATTTACTTATTGCTGTTACTAACAAGAGTAAAAGAAGATGTTCTCAGCCTTATGAACAGGTGGAAGTCAACAGTCAAATTTATTATCAAACAATTAAATGAAGAAGACCCTGTTGATGTTTATTATGTGAAGATGCTACTAAAGTCATTAAAGGTAATTCGGCCAAGTTGGTAACCTGTTATATCATGCTCTATTGGGACTTCAAGTTATCATGGTTATGTGATATTGGAGCAAGTATTAGTGTCATTCCATATTCTCTTTATCTTGAAATCAAGCCTGATATTGATCCTATCATTATGGAAGAGACAGGTATGACAATTCAACTTGCTAATAAAGATTATATTAGTCCATTTGGAATTGTTAGAGATGTTGAAGTATTGGTTGGCAAAATAAAATATCCTGCTGATTTTATTGTGCTTGGTTGTCCTCAAGATTCATTTTGTCCTATCATTTTTGGTAGACCTTTCTTACACACTGTTGGTGCTGAAATTAATTTGCCTAAAGAGAAAGTGTTTATTAAATGTGCTGGAGAAAAACTTGAATTCAACTTTTCAAATTTGCTGATAAACATTGAGAAAGAGCCAATTTCTGAAGATTAATTGAAACTCTTGCTCATATAGCTGTAGCTTCATCAGACGTGGTAGAACGTTATATGCTTAATCAAGATGAACCATTTAATGATGAGGAAAAAGATGCTTTGAACAAATATTATGGCAACAACCCCCACAATTACAATTGCATATCCCACCTGATAATTTAGGAGTGAGGGGATCCTAGTTTTGAATTAAAACCTTTGCCTAAAATCTTAAATATGCATACTTGGATGAGAAGAGCATATATCCTGTCATTATTAGTGCTAACCTTTCAGCTGAAGAAGAAGAAAAATTACTTGATGTGCTTAAAGCTCACCGACCAGCCATTGGATACTCTCTTGATGATCTTAAAGGTATAAGCCCAGCTCTATGTATGCATAAAATTAATTTGGAGGAGGATGCAAAACCTGTTGTTGATTATCAACGCCGTCTCCATCCAAAAATGAAAGAAGTGGTAAGAAAGAGGTAATAAGACTTATTGAAGCTGGTATCATTTATCCCATAGCTGATAGTAAGTGGGTTAGTCCTGTTCATTGTGTTCCTAAAAAGGGTGGAATGACTGTTGTTCCAAATGATGAGGATGAACTTGTGGCTCAACGTACTGTTGTTGGTTATAGGATGTGTATTGATTTCAGGAAGTTAAATAAAGCAACTCGTAAAGATCATTACCCATTGCCATTTATTGATCAAATGTTAGAAAGGTTATCTAAACACTCTCACTTTTGCTATTTAGATGGTTATTCAGGTTTCTCACAAATTCCTGTCCATAAGGATGATCAAGAAAAGACCACTTTTACTTGCCCATATGGTACATTTGCTTATAGGAGAATGCCATTCGGTTTGTGCAATGCTCCTGCTACTTTTCAAAGATGCATGAATGCTATATTTGCTGATTATATTGAAAAGATAATGGAAGTTTTTATGGATGATTTTTCTGTGTATGGTACTTCCTTCGATAATTGCTTGTTCAACCTTAACAAAGTTTTGCAGCGTTGTGAAGACCAACACTTGGTTCTTAATTGGGAGAAGTGTCACTTCATGGTTACTGAAGGTATTGTTCTTGGGCATAAGATTTCTGGAAGAGGAATAGAAGTTGACCCAGCAAAGATAGAAGCTATTGAAAAGCTGCCATACCCAAGGGACATCAAAGGTATAAGAAGTTTTCTTGGGCATGCAGGTTTTTACCGTAGGTTTATTAAAGATTTCTCCAAAATATCAAAACCTCTAACCAATCTTTTGCAAAAGGATGTTCCTTTCTCTTTTAATGATGATTGCATTGAGTCCTTTAATATTTTGAAGAATGCTTTAATAAGTGCTCCTATTATTCAACCTCCTGATTGGAAATTGCCTTTTGAAATTATGTGTGATGCTAGTGATTATGCAGTTGGGGCTGTTTTGGGCCAACGTGTTGATAAGAAACTGAATGTTATTTATTATGCTAGTAGAACACTTGATGCTGCTCAAAGGAATTATGCTACAACTGAAAAAGAATTTTTAGCAGTGCTATTTGCTTGTGACAAATTTAGACCTTATATTACTGATTCAAAGTCACAATACATACTGATCATTCTGCTATTAAATATTTAGTGAATAAGAAAGATGCTAAGTGATACGTCTCCAACGTATCCATAATTTCTGTTGTTCCATGCTTATATTATACCATTTGCTACATGTTTTATATACACTTCTATCACTTTTATGCATTTTCTGGGACTAACCTATTAACAAGATGCCACAGTGCCAGTTCCCTGTTTTCTGCTGTTTTTGGTTTCAGAAAGTTACTTCTGGAAATATTCTCGGAATTGCACGAAACAAAAGGCCAAGTCCCTATTTTTCCAACACGTACACGGAGTCCGAAGGAGAGACGAAGACTCGCCACGAGGTGGCCAAACCATAGGCCGGCGCGGCAGGGGGGCCCACCGCACCGCCTGGTGGTTTGGGCCCCTCGGGGGTCCGCCGACATCGCCCCTTCGCCTATTTATTCCCCGAGACGTGAAAACCCTAAAACACCGAGCCTTTCATCCAGAACATATTCGCTGCCGCCGCCGTCGTCAACCCTAACTCGGGGGGGTCTGAAGCTCTTCCCGGCACCCTGCCGGAGAGGGGAATCATCACCGGAGGGCTCTACATCGCCATGCCCGCCTCCGGAGTGATGCGTGAGTAGTTCATCCTTGGACTATGGGTCCATAGCAGTAGCTAGATGGTTGTCTTCTCCACTTGTGCCATCATGTTTAGATCTTGTGAGCTGCCTATCATGATCAAGATCATCTTATTGTAATGCTACATGTTGTGTTTGCTGGGATCTGACTTATATTGATACCTATGTGGAGCTGAATATTATATTATCATGTCTATGTCATTTGTGATCTTGCATGCTCTTCGTTACTTGTTGAAGCCTTGGCCAAGTGAATACTTGTGACTCCAAGAGGGGTATTTATGCATGATAGTTGGGTTCAACCTCTATTTAACCTGGGATAGTGACAGCAAGTTCTAAGGTTGTAGATGTGTTGTTGCCACTAGGGGTAAAACAGCAATGCTTTATTCAAGGATGAATGTATTGTTTACATTACGCACATTACTTAATGCAATTGTCTGTTGCTTGCAACTTAATACTGGAAGGGGTACGGATGTTAACCGGAAAGTGGACTATTTAGGCATAGATGCATGCTGGATAGCGGTCTATGTACTTTGTCGTAATGCCCAAATGAATCTCATAGTAGACACCACAACTCACACATGCATGTTATATGCACTTATCAATTGTCAATTGTCCAGCTGTAATTTGTTTACCAGCATGTTAGTTATCTTATTGGAGAGACACCACTAGTGAACTGTGGACCCCGGCCCATTCTTTTACATCTGAAATACAATCTACTGCAATCATTGTTCTCTACTGTTTTATGCAAACAAACATCATCTTCCATACGATACGTTTAACCCTTTGTTTTCAGCAAGCCGGTGAGATTGACAACCTCACTGTTAAGTTGGGGCAAAGTAATTTGATTGTGTTGTGCAGGTTCCACGTTGGCACCGGAATCCCTGGTGTTGCGCCGCACTACACTCCTTCACCAACACCTTCGAAGCAACCTCGTTTTCCTACTGGTTCGATAAACCTTGGTTTCATACTGAGGGAAAACTTGCTGCTGCACTCATCATACCTTCCTCTTGGGGTTCCCAACTGACGTGTGACGTTACACGCATCAAGCATTGTTTCTGGTGCTGTTGCCGGGGAGATATTCCCTCGTCAACTTAGCGCTAGCACTAAGCCTAGACTAATAAGATGGGTACTTTTATTGCAAGAATTTGATTTACACATTGTTGATAGGAAAGGGGAAGATAATCAAGTAGCTGATCATCTTTCTAGAATGGAAAATATACCTGATGATACTATTCCTATTAATGATAGTTTTGTTAATGAACAACTTGCAAATATAATGTTTCTAGTGCTAAAGTTGCATCTCCATGGTTTGCCAACTATGCAAATTTTATTGTTGGTAAAGTTTTACCACCACACTTCACTTTTCAACAAATAAAGAAATTCTTTTATGATCTTAGACATTATTTTTGGGATGATCCTTTCCTTTATAAGAAAAGTGTGGATGGTATTATTAGACGTTGTGTACCTGAGCATGAACAACAGGCTATTATAAGAGATTGTCATGACAGTCCCTATGGAGGGCATCATGCAGGAGATCATACAGGTGCAAAGGTATTACAATCTGGTTTTTATTGGCCTACTTTATTTAAGGATTGTGCTGAATATGTTAAATCTTGTGATAAATGTCAAAGAGTAGGAAATATTGGTAGGAGAAATGAAATGCCTATGAATTATTCTTTACCACTTGAGCCATTTGATGTGTGGGGTTTTGACTTTATGGGACTTTCCAGCATCAAAGACAAAGCATACTCATATTTTGGTTGCAGTGGATTATGTTACAAAGTGGGTGGAAGCAATTCCAACCAAAAGTGCAGATCATGCCACAGCAATGACGATGCTTCAGGACATCATTTTCCCCAGGTTTGGTGTTCCTAGGTTTTTAATTACTGATGGTGGTTCTCATTTCTTACATGGTATTCTTAGAAAAACATTGGCAAAATATAATGTTAACCATAGAGTTGCATCTCCTTATCATCCCCAAACAAGTGGACAAGTTGAATTAAGTAATAGGGAAATTAAACTCATTTTGGAAAAGACAGTGAATAAGTCTAGGTCTGACTGGCCACTTAAAATTAATGATGCATTGTGGGCTTATAGAACTGCTTTTAAAAATCCTATGGGAATGTCTCCTTATAAAATGGTTTATGGAAAAGCTTGTCATTTACCTGTGGAATTAGAACATAAAGCTAGATGGGCTATTAAACAATTGAACTTTGATTTTAAAACTGCGGGAGAGAAGAGAATTCTTGATTTAAACCTACTAGATGAATGGAGAAATGAAGCTTATGAAAGTGCCAGAATGTTTAAAGAGAAAGTTAAGATTTGGCATGACAAGAAAATTAAGAGAAAAGAATTCAAAGTAGGTGATCAAGTTTTATTTACAACTCTCGTTTCAAGTTTTCTGCAGGGAAGTTGCTTCAAAGTGGCAGGGACCATTAGTGATACAGGAGGTGTACCGTTCAGGAGCTATCCGTCTTCACGGTGATATGAAAGGTAAACCTCATGTAGTCAATGGACAACGCCTTAAACATTATATTGCAGGAAGGAGCTTCGTCGGAAAGGTGGAGGAGTTGAATTTAAAGACACCGGAGGAGGTAATTGCGAAGAATTTTGCAGTTTCAGAAACCCAAAATCAATAATAGGTAACTTTTGTGTTGGAAAGTTTCTCGGAATTGCGTAAATTTTTACGGGAGTCATTTTTTATGGAAATTAACGTGTGGGACAAGAAACTGGAAGGAACGGAGCCCCGAGGAAGGAAAGAGGGGGTCCCACGCGGCCAGATTCTTTGGCCGCGTGGGCCCACTCCTTTCACCCCTCGGAGTCCCGTTTCGTCTCGTTTTCGTCTCCGACGCTTCGTCTTGACCTAAAAACCGTCAATATATACCCCCTTCCGCCGATCTAATCTCGCACCGAGCGTTCTCGAGCGATCTTTGCTTTTGTTGTTTCTGTCTGTCAGGTTTTAGCCATGTCTAGCTCCGAATCCAACCATGAAGGGGAGAGCCTCCCCAAGGGAGGTGTTGTGAACCACTACCTCAACTCCGTGATGGCACCGCCGAAGATGATTTCCTTCAAGGAGGGTGTGATGCTCGTGGAGGAGGTGAAGGCTCCCAAGACCACCGGCACGGTGGAGGAAAGGCTGGATGATCTGGAGGAGAAGACCTTCAGGTATGGCACTGTTGTTGAACGCAGCCTTGATGCTCATCACTTCATGAACCTGGAGCTGGAGAAGAAGGTTGAAGAGTACAAGGAGAGGCTCGAAGATCTGGAAGAAAGATACAAGGACGTCATCGAGAAGTTGGACAGATCCAATGCTTTATGTGGGATGTAGAGAACCAGAACTGCGAGTATGAAGAACGCTTCAAGAAGATTGCAGAAGCTGCTACCCTCAGGTATAATAATCCACCTACATCTTTCCGTGATGGAAGGCCTTTCCCATGGAAGATGGCGGAATGGGAGGAGAATATGAGAAAGAAGAGGCTGCAGCAGAGGAGGCTCTAGCAAAACGTCAAGCTTGGGGGAGTTCAACCTAGTCTTTATCTTTACTCGTTTATCATATCTATCTAGTCATGGTGTGTTTTGCTTTTATCGTTTAGTTATCAATCTCTCTTAGGCGTGTGTGAGCTCATGGAGCATTATCATGTATCCCTATCTTGTGGTTTATCAATGAATATTAAAGTATGGTGTCATCCATGATTCTCTTGTTTGGAGATTTATGGGTAACACTCATGCAAATGAGCGTGGCATATTTAGAGGTTTCAGTCACATCTTGCCTTGAATTTAATTAACTTGAGTGTGTTGGACAATTGTAGAATTATCTCATTATAAAATAAGTAAAGAGAATGAGTCATATGACTTGAAAATTAATAGTTTAAGGTTGAGATATAGTCTTGTAGGATAAAAGTTAGGAAGGGTTAATGAAAAGGATATGAAACACTCTTGTTAGAATCTAGTATCTTTTGAGCAAATTAATGAATCATGGATATTTCAATACTTATGCTCTTGGAAAGTGAATGAAAAGGAAGGCACCTGAAAATTCAGTTAGCCATGGAAAGTGTAAGATAAAGGTTGTATAGAGCATAGGAACTTGATTGAAATATCCATGACTAAAGTTTGCACTAGTTACTAGTGAAGCAAGATTGTAAACAATCTTATATCTATCTTTTCATTTGTCTTCTTTAAACTTGTTATCCAATGAGAGTTTATCTTGTCTTTAAATTTCAGCAAAGTATAAAATATTATAATGCTTGCCATAAGGAGCAAAAGCATGTGAAAAAGAGTATGATTCAATTGTCCAACATACAATGGTTATTTGCTTCAAAAGTAAGGGGTGATTGCTAGAGCTTCTACTTATGTTGCCCTCATGTGTATGAGTTTTAGTTCATTAATCTTTCATTGCAATTGAATATGATGATGATACAATGCTCGTATTTATTTATCAACCATAAGTCCATTGATGCATGTAATGATCTATGTCCTTACTTACTCGAGGACGAGTAAAGGTTTAAGCTTGGGGGAGTTGATACGTGCATTTTATATCATCATTTATACAACTTTATTATCATATTAGAATGTTATTGGCATTGTTATATCATTGTTTTTACATGTTTTAGATGATTTATGGGACTTTCATACAAAGTCCCTATTTTTGGTATTTAATTTCTGGGAGGCAGAAAACCTCCTTTTTCTTGTTTTTAATGTTTCAGGAGCTACAGGGACCCAAATAAAAAGGAAAATTGCACAGCTGGTTTTTCATCGGAGAACGACAGTGGGAGAAGATCGAAGAGAGAAGAGCCACGAGGGCCCAAAGAGGGTGGCCCACGCGGCCAGAATCTGGCCGCGTGGGACCCACCATCTGGAGCCTCGGGCACTTCCTCGCTCGGGGCTTTTTAGCACGCCTTCGTCTCGCCCGAAAAGTTACGCCCTAATTTTCCAAGTCCATCCGAGGCCGCGGCGGCGGCGAAACTCCTGATTTCCCTCCGGGGGGTCAGATCCTGCTGCTCCGGAGCTCCGGAGAAGGGGGAAATCATCGTCATCATCATCACCTCTCCTCCTTGGCGTGGGAGGAGGCCTCTACATCATCACCATCACCAAGACCAGCACCATCTCCATCATCATCTCCGTGATCCACTCCGTTCCCTCGTAGTTTGAGAGTTGCTATACCCTAGATACTTGTCTTGTGCTACTATTCATGTTTGTGATTGAGTACTTGTCATTATTTGGAGGTGAAGTTATATTTTCAGATTGTGTTGTACCACTTATGCCACTGAATATCATTATGTTTGCACGTTGTGAGTAGTTCCCGTATGTTCCTGAGGGCATAGGATGAATTGGCAATGATTTATATATGACATGTGTTGGTATTTTGTCTAGTGTTTATCTTTTATGTGATTCTATGATGGTGTTGTGCGAACGTCGACTGCACAACACTTCACCTATATGGGCTCATAGGAGAACACCGTAGTGTAATGAATTGAGGGAGACTTGGGGGACATGTAAACCTGAGACCGAGTCATGAAGTTGCATTATGAGGGTATTAGTATCGGGGACCTTAGAGTGTAATGCTATGGTGGGACTTTATGTCTTAATAATTCTTGTGCAGTCATTTACTTGGCCACATGATCCATCATAAGGGGTTTAGTTTATTTATTTAGCTTTACCTAACAATGGCTCCGTCCAAAGAAGATTAAAACTTGACAAGATATTCAACGTGTTGTTTAATAAATCTCTATGCCTAGCAGTATCCATGCCGCCCTCGGGAACGTTTTCCACATATAAGTTACACATCACTTGAGCTTGTCCTCTTGCCACATAGAGGATTGGGCTTTCTCTCTTTGAGAGCTTTTTACTTGCTATCATTTATATTCAGCATTTTTACTTTCTTGCAACTATACAACCAAAAATCCCAAAAACACTTGCATCTTTCATTGTTTTATTTATCATTTTTGCTAACCAATACCTTCAGCTACTCGTGGGTTGGATAACCTTTTCTAATCGAAAGGTACTACAATTGATCTCCTGCACTTGGGAGTCATCACTTACTTATGTACTTGGGGTTGTTTGGCGAAAATCAATATACTAATTCCCAAAAAGCGCAAGCTTGGACCAAAAACCGTGGATTGTGTTCTTCTGGGCTATGCTTTTCATAGCATTGGTTATAGATTTTTGATAGTAAAATCTGAGGTATCCGATGTTCATGTTGGTACGATTTTGGAGTCGAAGGATGCGACTTTCTTTGAGGATATCTTTCCCATGAAGGATATGCCTAGCTCATCAAATCAGGAGATACCTAATACATCTAGTCCGAAATTAGTTGATATTCCTGATCCTATCATTTCGATAGAACACACTGATAATCCTATGGAGGATGATAATGAAGTTCCTGTTAGGAGCAAGAGAAAGAGGACTGCAAAGTCCTTTGGTGATGATTTCATTGTGTACCTTGTGGATGACACACCCAGTACCATTTCAAAGGCTTATGCATCCCTTGATGCTGATTACTGGAAGGAAGCTGTCCGTAGCGAGATGGATTCCATCTTGGCTAACGGAACCTGGGAAGACATTGATCGCCTTATGGGTGTAAACCTGTAGGATGTAAGTGGGTGTTCAAGACAAAGCTTAGGCCTGATGGTACTATTGAGAAGTACAAGGCGCGGCTTGTGGCTAAGGGTTATACCCAGAAAGAAGGTGAAGACTTCTTTGATACTTACTCACCTGTGGCTAGACTAACCACTATTCGAGTGCTACTTTCGTTGGTTGCCTCGCATGGTCTTCTCGTTCATCAAATGGACGTTAAGACGGCTTTCCTAAATGGAGAGTTAGATGAAGAAATTTATATGGATCAGCCCGATGGTTTTGTAGTACCTGGTCAGGAAACAAAGGTGTGCAAGTTATTGAAGTCTTTATATGGCCTTAAGCAAGCTCCTAAGCAATGGCATGTGATACCCGATGAGCAAGTCTTGATGCCTGCACAAATAAACGGGATTAGGTTGAGACTCCAAGTGCAGAGTGTATAGTAAGTGGAAGACAGTTTTCCCCACGAGGGGTGACTCGAGGGTTTAATATCGAACTCTCGGGAATCTGCAGTGGTAGATTTATCTTCTTATCCTTCTTTTGGTTACCTACAAAACAAGGTTAGATGTTTTGGTCCTCAACCTCACCTGTGGTTGTCAAGCACAAGGTGTAAGAATGATATCAGGATAGTTATGCAATGATGGTGGATGCAATGATAAATGATATTTTTGGGTTTTTAATGATGTATGCAAGATGAAAAGTATTTTTGTATTTTCGGATTTAATGATGGCTGAAAATAGAAAAGTGGTATATGGTGTTGGAAAGGTGTTTCTTATGATTAAAAATGGACTGGGGTTCATGGTTTCACAAATGCACTCTCTCTTTATAAAGTGGTAGACAATGGAACACACAAAGTTAACATATGAGATTGCAACACAGGGTTTGATAACAAGTTACTTAGATATATGGGCATCACGTCCTAACATAGAGATCTTTTGGTTATTAACCTCTCTTATACTCCACCAAGATGCGAACTAAATCATAACACCTCAGTAATTAAGATAACTCAGAGTATAGCATTAAGTATCATGACATGAAGTGAAAATAAGAACATGCTAGATCTAGTCATGGAGTAGTGGCAATGGTCACGCCCACATCCCCGGTAGCATGGTATTTTAGTTTATCCCTAGTGAGGTAACAAAGTAAGGTAAAGATACCAAAGTGGATCGCAGAACTTTCTCTCACGTTCACTGCACTAGCCACCCCCGTTACTCCAACTAATGCACACGTTCCCCCACACGCTCTCATAAACATGCTTGATCAAAACAAGTAGACAAGAACGGGGTACATAATATGCATCTATACTCATAACTGAAACAAACATTGCAATCTCAAACATATATTAACTCATAAAGATCCACCACAAAGGTATTACAACGGTGACCGTAATCATGTTCAGCAGCTCATACGGTGCTAATTAGTGAAGCTCAAGAGAGGAGAGATACATAAGTTACTTCCACAAACCCATAGTCCAGAGGTGGACTACTCCCTCTTCATCATGGAGACGGTGGAGAAGTCGATGGAGAAGATGGAGACCACGCCGGCAGCGCCCCGCCGGAGTTTTCCCCCTCCAATCTGCAGCTCCTGATCTCCGTTTCGGTGTTTCTGTGTTTGTGCGGCGCTCCTTCCAGAGAACGTCGGGGGACCTTTTTTATAGGCGTTTTTAGGTCAAGACGAAGGCGGTGGAGCGAAGATCGACGGCAACGGAGCCACGAGGCCCAAACGGGTGGGTCCCACGCGGCCAGTACTGGCCGCGTGGGCCATGCCCGTTTGGCCCTCGGGCCTCCGTTTGCTTGCTTCCTTTTTCCGTAGTCCTTCTTCCTTCCAAATATTGACGCCCGTAAATTTCCAGGTGATTTCGTTGACGTTTGGGTCCCTGAAACATTAAAATACAAAACTAGGGTTTTCTGCCTGTGCAGGGTTAATTCCAAATAAATGGAAAACTATGAAGTATTCCCAAAATCATGATAAAACATTGATATAACCCTTATATGATGCAAATATGATTGGAATATAAGCAATTAAAGTGCAAAGTTCATGTATGCATTTTACATGCATCAACATCCCCAAGCTTAATCCATGCTCGTCCTCGAGTATGAAGATGATAAAACTAACATGGACTTTGCAATTTAATACTTAACAATGGATATCAAAGATGATTACTATTGCTACATATAGTCAAATGATTCATTCTTCAAAGGAGTAGCAATATGCAAATAGTTTATGAAGTGATATCAAGTATTCAAGACAAGGATGTTCATTGATAGTTCACAAAGTGTAACATAGTAGCAAGTAATATGGAACACATGTATGCATAATGATAAGTAGAACATCCTACAATGGTCATAGAGTGTAGATGAAAATCTGAATATGATAGGTGTACACTTTGGAAAGATGTATATGTGAGTAGAGGTAAAGCATGCATAAGTTTCATCCAA
This sequence comes from Poa pratensis, assembly GCA_947311845.1. Lineage (NCBI taxonomy): Eukaryota > Viridiplantae > Streptophyta > Magnoliopsida > Poales > Poaceae > Poa > Poa pratensis. Next base: position 3,990,531 of record CAMZMU010000075.1, read on the forward strand.
CTTCCAAACTCTTCTACTTAAGTTAATGATTGCAATAAGGTATTCATTGGTGTCAAGCTCTCATTGCCCCTATCATAGCATCTTGAATGATTAAGGTTAAAGTGAAAGCAAATATGAGTAGTGTGCTTGATAAAGTAAAGGTTGGATGTCTCATGCCCCTTGAATACAAGTACCTACACCATGATTACTCAACTTAGGAAACAAAGCAAGTTCAAGTTATATCATTGTAAGTAATAATAGTATCATCAAGAGCGTCAACTGGGGTACCTCTTGTCCCAGATATGGAACAAGCCCATATCAAAATGACAAGACAAACAAACAAATGAAAATCTCAACACCCTTTTTATTTACCATTGGAATAGTTTTTATTGTAAGGTGTGTCACAGAATTCACCATAGTATGTAAGTAAATTTCCACCATGAATATGCATGGCTTAGATTAGCGGCCCAGGCGTCTCTCTAACCATTTATACAAACTCATTTAAACTACTTCATTTCCACCTCATTTCACCATGATAGGCATCCATAAACAAAAGTACATGATATCAACTAAATGAGATGAAGGAGCATGTTGAAAGCTTTGCATGTGACAGCACATATGGGCTAACCCAACCTCGAACATTTATCAAGCCACTAGCATCATAATCTTAATCACAATGGGTCATGTTTTATTATGCAAATAAAAGAACATTGTGCATCAAGTTCGTGAGAGCTATATAACCAATTTTTTCCATTGCAATCAATAACATAAACATTTTCATTCAGAGGTAAGATAACACAAACAACATGTTAAACATACTCGGAATAGCATAAAGCCAATAGGTAGATATGGTGGACTCACTGGAATAACTTTGGTTGAAGGTGTTGGAAACAAGTTTTTGCTTGTTGGAGTTTTTGGGCTAGCAAAAGGGAGAAAGTTGACCATCTAGATGCATGCATGAGTGTCCATAGAACTAACTAATCCATGTTAAACCAAGTAAAATAACAATCAGCACCAAAACATGAATAAGTGATAGCTCTACAAAAAGAATTTGCAAACTATTACTCATAAACAAGCTCATGAATCATGCAACTATATGTATCATTAAAAATCAAGTCAAACATCCCTTTTCCCAATCTTATAAAAGCATCCAACATATTTCAACCCATATTTCCAGTAGCTCTCTCATATATAATTGATAGTGTGGTGGTCTCTCAAGACTCAAACAAAAACAAAAACGACGCTCCAAGTTTATGCGATAAAGTGTTTCGATCGAAAAACAGAAGTTGGACGTGTGCAAACCGAGAGTGTGTAGGTCCAGCGGGGTTGTCTTCACATCCCCAAGCTTATGGTCTTCACCATCCTTGGATAGCTCTTGGTGCATCTCCTCCAATCCCTGTGAAAAAACTTCAAAACACCGTTTCTCCCATCTCTTTTCTGTGGGGTGCATTAATAGTGATAAACAAATAGGTTCCTTGCTGCATATAATCCTTGAACAAAAATTCATATGAATGTCCAGAAAGTGTATAATGTTGTATGCCTACTCATAAACTCAATTGGATCAAAAAGATTCAACTTAAAAGCTCAAAGCATGCATCAAACAAAATGGGACAGAATCTGTCCAGAAAAACAGCAGCAGCAAAACGTATTTTTCTACCCTACCAAACTTTCTCGAAAAATTCCGAAAAAATTCATGCATACAGAGGATGAAAAGTTGCAACTACAGTTCAAATATGAGCTCATTCGGAGTTACAGAATAAGAATTAAAAATCATACCGTGCACTGACTTCGTGCAGGAATAAAATCTCCGAACTATAAGCAACTTTTTCAAACCAAAAAGGGTAAAACTTGGCACTTTATTAAAAACTCCAGAACCTAACTAGACAAAAATCTCTTGTTACAGCAAGAGGACACAAAAAAAATCACACACAAAAATAACCGGGTTGCCTCCCGCAAAGCGCTTTCTTTATAGCCATATAGCTAGGCTTCTTACTTGTTGTTTTATTGTGGACGAAGCTCATGAGGGAGCTTGAACTTTGATGGTTCCCTCTTCCTTGGAAGTGTTCCATGCATAATACCAGGGTCCCATGTTGCTCTCAAACCGATCAAAATAATAGTCAAGTTGAAACCTGGTTGAGAGAAAAATAGAACACAAAAGTAATAACAACGAAGTCTAACTTTCTTTCTATGCATTGGCATTTTGTATATGAATGAAGTTTTCCAATGCATATTAACAAAAGTTACTTGCAGCCCATAATTATTAGTAGCATAAAGAGGGTTCATACCTCCTCTCTCATAATAGTTGCAAGTAGTAGAAGTGTATTAATCACGTAACCAATAGAATCTTCCAACTTAGATAATTTGGGAACATAAAGAGAGTCATTAAATTTATTTTGGAATTCATTAGCATGCTTCCCTCTTTCAAAATAGTTGTTGAGATCAATATCAAGTTTAATATCATGGTTGCAACAAAGATTTGGAACTAGAGATAATTGCAAACCACATAAGTATTTCTCAACATAAGCAAATTTCTCCTCTATGGTGTTATTAGGAGAATTCAAGAACAAAGTGGGACTCTCATGGGTGAGAGTATTGTCACAAACAGCAAGTATATCATTTTTATCCTCACATAGAGAAGTAACAACTTCCAAACATGTAGGATTATCAATAAGCATAGGACCATCATCTAAAGCATTATCATATAGCTCATTTAAGCAACACTCCTCATTATCATCAATGAGTTTACTAGTAGCATTATTAGTTTCATCATAATAGCATGGGTTATCATATAGGACCATAGAATTTTCAGTTTCACACTCATCATAACATGGGTTCTCATAAATAACAAAGGATTTTTGAGTTTGAGTGTTACTATCATTTGTTGAAGGTGAAGTTGGGAGATCCAACTCTTCATTCTCCAGTTGTTCATCTTTTTCAGCATCTTCTTGAGATTGCATGGGCATCCCCAAGCTTAGGTTTTTATCCTCTTCTTCACATTCTTCCTCTTCCAAGCTTATGTGTTCATCATCTTTTTCCTGCAAAATATTAGTACTTTCTTGGGGGGTAAAATATTTAAGAAAAACCTCCATCAAAATACTCCAATCAGTTTTCACTTCTTCATCCAAAGACATGTACCAATCACGAGCATTACCAGATAAAGACAAATATAATAGCTTCCTTTTTATTTGATCATCAGAAATACCAGGAAGCCTAAATAAACCACATATTTCATCAATTGTTTCTATGTGTTCACATGCAGACTTAGTTCCATCCCCTGTAAATGGATTTTTCATAACTCTTTTAACATGGCCAATGGGAATTTTATATCCCACTTTAGGTACCTCAGACACAGTAGTTTCAACCACTTTAGCAGTAGTGGCATAAGCACTTTCATATAAAGCAAGGTGCAGCGGTGCATGATTCATAAAAGCCATAGTCGAAGCATCAATAATTTTTGGCTTTTCTCTCAGGTGTGGCAATGGGCTTTTCTCCCATTTTAGCAAGTTTTTTGGTTTTTTAATTTTTTATGCAAAACTGAAATAAATATGATATGATATGCAATGACACTAACAAAACAAATAAATTGCTTTGTAAGTAAAGATGGATAAGATGGTGCTCACGTAGGTGCAACCTCCCCAAGCTTAGGTGTTAGCACAAGTTGGTGACGTTGACTTTGTTGTGAGATGAATGCGATGATGCACACCCTTGGATAAATCTCTCAGCTACGATTCCCCGGCAACGGCGCCAGAAAACGTCTTGATACCCGAAGAGCAAGTCTTGATGCCTGCACAAATAAACGGGATTAGGTTGAGACTCCAAGTGCAGAGTGTATAGTAAGTGGAAGACAGTTTTCCCCACGAGGGGTGACTCGAGGGTTTAATATCGAACTCTCGGGAATCTGCAGTGGTAGATTTATCTTTTATCCTTCTTTTGGTTACCTACAAAACAAGGTTAGATGTTTTGGTCCTCAACCTCACCTGTGGTTGTCAAGCACAAGGTGTAAGAATGATATCAGGATAGTTATGCAATGCAAACAAGAAATAAATATGCAATGATGGTGGATGCAATGAAAATGATATTTTTGGGTTTTTAATGATGTATGCAAGATGAAAAGTATTTTTGTATTTTCGGATTTAATGATGGCTGAAAATAGAAAAGTGGTATATGGTGTTGGAAAGGTGTTTCTTATGATTAAAAATGGACTGGGGTTCATGGTTTCACAAATGCACTCTCTCTTTATAAAGTGGTAGACAATGGAACACACAAAGTTAACATATGAGATTGCAACACAGGGTTTGATAACAAGTTACTTAGATATATGGGCATCACGTCCTAACATAGAGATCTTTTGGTTATTAACCTCTCTTATACTCCACCAAGATGCGAACTAAATCATAACACCTCAGTAATTAAGATAACTCAGAGTATAGCATTAAGTATCATGACATGAAGTGAAAATAAGAACATGCTAGATCTAGTCATGGAGTAGTGGCAATGGTCACGCCCACATCCCGGTAGCATGGTATTTTAGTTTATCCCTAGTGAGGTAACAAAGTAAGGTAAAGATACCAAAGTGGATCGCAGAACTTTCTCTCACGTTCACTGCACTAGCCACCCCCCGTTACTCCAACTAATGCACACGTTCCCCCTCACACGCTCTCATAAACATGCTTGATCAAAACAAGTAGACAAGAACGGGGTACATAATATGCATCTATACTCATAACTGAAACAAACATTGCAATCTCAAACATATATTAACTCATAAAGATCCACCACAAAGGTATTACAACGGTGACCGTAATCATGGTCAGTAGCTCATACGGTGCTAATTAGTGAAGCTCAAGAGAGGAGAGATACATAAGTTACTTCCACAAACCCATAGTCCAGAGGTGGACTACTCCCTCTTCATCATGGAGACGGTGGAGAAGTCGATGGAGAAGATGGAGACCACGCCGGCAGCGCCCCCCCGGAGTTTTCCCCCTCCAATCTGCAGCTCCTGGTCACCGTTTCGGTGTTTCTGTGTTTGTGCGGCGCTCCTTCCAGAGAACGTCGGGGGACCTTTTTTATAGGCGTTTTTAGGTCAAGACGAAGGCGGTGGAGCGAAGATCGACGGTAATGGAGCCACGAGGCCCGAACGGGTGCGTCCCACGCGGCCTGGTACTGTGGCCGCGTGGGCCATGTCCGTTTGGCCCTCGGGTCTCCGTTTGCTTGCTTCCTTTTTCCGTAGTCCTTCTTCCTTCCAAATATTGACGCCCGTAAATTTCCAGGTGATTTCGTTGACGTTTGGGTCCATGAAACATTAAAATACAAAACTAGGGTTTTCTGCCTGTGCATGGTTAATTCCGAATAAATGGGAAAACTATGAAGTATTCCCAAAATCATGATAAAACATTGATATAACCCTTATATGATGCAAATATGATTGGAATATAAGCAATTAAAGTGCAAAGTTCATGTATGCATTTTACATGCATCAGCATGAAAAGTTTGAAAGAACTTTAACTGCTGCAGGATTCATTGTAAACGAATCTGACAAATGTATGTACTATCGCTATGGTGGGGCGAGTGAGTTATTCTCCGTCTGTATGTCAATGACATACTGATCTTTGGAACCAGCCTTGATTTGATTAAGGAGGTTAAGGATTTCTTATCTCGTAGTTTTGAGATGAAGGATCAAGGAGTGGCTGATGTTATCTTAAACATCAAGCTGCTGAGAGATGGTAATGGTGGGATTACACTGCTTCAGTCTCACTATGTGGAAAAGGTTTTGAGTCGCTTTGGGTATGACGACTGCAAACCTTCTCCTACACCATATGATCCTAGTGTGTTGCTTCGGAAGAATTAACAGAGTGCTAGAGATCAGCTGAGATATTCTCAGATTATTGGCTCGCTTATGTATTTAGCTTGTGCCACGAGGCCTGACATCTCCTTTGTTGTGAGCAAGTTGAGCCAGTTTGTTTCTAATCCGAGAGATGATCATTGGCATGCCCTTGAGAGAATTATGAGTTATTAAAAGGCACTGCAAGCTATGAATTCACTACTTCAGGTATCCGAGGGTACTGGAGGGTTATAGTGATTCAAACTGGATATCTCATGCTGATGAGATTAAGGCCACGAGTGGTTACATGTTTACACTCGGTGGTGGCGCTGTTTCCTGGAAGTCTTGCAAGCAGACCATCTTAACGAGGTCAACTATGGAAGCAGAACTCACAACGTTATACACATCCACTGTTGAAGCAGAGTGGCTTCATGAGCTCTTGATGGACTTACCTGTGGTTGTGTCGGAGACTGGTCCCAGGAACTAGGGGTGTGTCTCACTGAAGCCAGGTACGAGCAGGGGGCTGAACACGCAGTCAAACAACCCTCAACTACCTCGGCGACGGTGCTCGTCGAGCTCGGTGAGGGACATCACGGCAGAGTGTAAACACGAGCCGCTACCCAGGTTCGGGCCACCGTGAGGTGTAAGACCCTACTCCTGCTTGGTTGTATTGCACTGCTTATGGAGGTTACAGTACAATGAGCTAGCAGAGGCTCAAGCTTTGCTAGGGAGGAAGCTATGGTGGAAGATGCTCCGTCTTCTCCCTTGTGGTGGTGTGGATGAGCTTCAACTGGTGGATCCCTTCTCCTGGTCGTACACTGCCTCCTTTTATAGGTGCCTCGGGCCTCTTCCCCATATTCATTAGGCGGGAAGGGCTACCACATGGCGACGAAGAAGGAAGGCAGTGCACGGCCACGAGGCTGTCCATGGACTCGGTCCATGGCAGAAAGCTGTGTCCTCTTGGCAGGAAAAGCCACCGTCCATCCAGGACGATGGGCTGGCGCTAGAGAGGCCCGTCGGGTGCCCCACGGTGACGTCGGCTTGGAGCATAGCGGCCAACGGTCCCCTTATCACCGGAATGGCAATTCTTGTAGTTCGCTTTGCTTGGTGCAGCTTTGTTGACCACCTTTATCACCAAAGAGGCAACTGCGGCGTGGTCGTCACCGCGCGCAGGCGCGCGTCACTCTGCACCGGGCGCAGAGGCCATGTGCGCTCTGTCGCGGAGACAGAGCTTGCTTTCACCCGAAGGAACCTCGCGAGGGCTGGGTTGCCTCGCCGAGGTCTTTGGGTACTTGATGCCTCGCAAGGGAGGCCTCGCGAGGGAGGCGCAGACGTGCGCCAGGACTTAGTGATATTCTCGGTGGGAGAGGCCCTTGCGAGGGAGAGGTCTGTCGTGGGGTAGATAACACGGCAGATGCTACTTTGGGTAGCTTAAGTTTTTGGGCAAGGCGACACTGGCGTCTGGGAGATTGTTTAGCATTGCGGGGGACACAGGTTTACCCAGGTTCGGCCTCTCCATTGGAGATAAAGACCTACTTCCTGCTATCTTATTATTAATCTTGGTCTCGATCTCGATAACCCGGCTACGACAATAGAGCCGGATCTCGATCTAGGTTACAAAGCTTGTGTGTCTCTCTCGATGGTTCTCTCGCCTAAAGCTTGGGGGTTATGAAAGACTTGCTAGCTATGGCTCAGGGGCCGGTTTATATAGATACCGGGCCTTCTGACCGCGTACACAATAGAGCCGAGTTCTACCCGAACTCCAAGTCCTATCTTAGCTCCTTTGCTCTTCGTGTATTCCAAGTCTTGAACCGCCTTTTGAACCGCCTCTTGTACCTTCTAGAACATCACCTTCCTTAGCCGGGTCACCGCCAAGATGCCGGCCCAGAAACATAACCCGGCCCGTGCTGAGGGCGAACTGGCCTGACCGGGCCTCCCTCCTGTCGGATCACGTTTCCCTCTTCGTGGGCCTACCGGGTTATTATCCCTCCATCAAGGTCTCTCGCGAGGCTCACCAGGCTGAGACGCCTGGTCCTTAGCAGAATCTTTGGTAGAGTGTTGAGGGTTGTGGCAGGCCGGCCCGTGGTACCCTGGTTTCCACTGGGCCGACAGGTTGAAAAACCAATACCTGCTATTCTTATGAACTGTGATAATCAAACTGTGATAGTTAAGATTAAAAGTTCTAAAGATAATTTGAAGTCATCAAGGCATATGATGGCGTGTTAACAGTAGAGTGTTTTATTACTTCCCAGCAACAGCACCAGAAGATCTGCTTGTTGACCGTGACAACACACGTTCGTTGGGAGACCCCAAGAGGAAGGTATGATGTAGTGCAGCAGCAGTTTTCCCTTGAAATATGACCAAGGTTTATCGAACCAGGAGGACACGGAGGTTCTTCAGAAGGTTGTCAGCAGCGCAACTGACGTGGAACCTGCACACAACACAAGCAAACTACTTTGCCCCAACGAAACAGAGAGGTGGTCAATCTCTCCGGCTCGCTGAAAACAAAGGATTAAACGTATTGTGTGGAAAACAGTAATGAGTGCAGAAAGTAACAGAGAACAAATGATTGCAGTTGGTGGTTTTATCAGTATGAGGAAATGGACCGGGTCCACAGTTCACTAGTGGTGTCTCTCCATAAAAGATAACTAACATGTTGGGTAAACAAATTACAGCTGGGCAATTGACAAATAATGAGCGCATGACAATGCAATATATGACAAGATGATTATTATGAGATTTAATTGGGCATTACAACAAAGTACATAGTCTTTCTATCCAACGCATCTATGCCTAAATAATCCACCTTCCGGTTAGCATCCGCACCCCTTTCGGTATTGAGTTGCAAACAACAGATTATTGCATGAAGTAAAGTGTGTAATGTAAACAATGCAAATGACACGTAGACAATGCATCATTGTTTTATCCCTAGTGGCAACAGCACATCCACAACCTTAGTCGTTTCTGTCATCTCGAGCCCAGATTACTGGAGGCATGAATCCACTATCTAGCATAAATACTCCCTCTTGGATTTACAAGCATCTACTTGGCCAAAGCATCTACTAGCAACGGAGAGCATGCAAGATCATAAACAACATAAATAGATAGATTGATAAACAACTTGCTCATAGTATCAATATTCATCGGATCCCAGCAAACACAACATGTAGCATTACAATAAGATGATCTTGATCATGTTAGGAAGCTCACAAGATCTAAACATGGAGGAACAAGTGGAGAGACAACCATCTAGCTACTGCTATGGACCCGTAGTCCAAGGATGAACTACTCACGCATCACTCAGGAGGCAGGCATGGCGGTGTAGAGGCCCCCGGTGAGGATCTCCCCTCCGGCAGGTGATGCATGTAAAATGCATACATGAACTTTGCACTATATTACTTATATTCCAGTCATATTTGCATCATATAAGGGTTATATCAATGTTTTATAATGATTTTGGGGAATATTTGGTATGTTTCCTATTTTTATGGAATTAACCCTGCGCAGGCAGAAAACCCTATTTCCATATTTTAATGTTTCAGGGACCAAACGACGTCCAAATGACCTGGAAATTTACGAGCATCAGTTTTTGGAAGGAACAAAGCTGGGAGCGAAGGAAGCAAACAAGCGGAGGCCCGAGGGCCCAGATGAGTGGGCCCACGGCCCATGTACCTGGCCGCGTGGGACCCCCCTTTTGGCCCTCGGAGCTCCGTTGTCGTCGATCTTTCCTCCACCGACTCGTTTTGACCTAAAACCGCCTATAAAAATAGCCCCCGACGTTCTCTGGAAGGAGCGCCACCGAAACACAGAAACCACGAAACAGAGACCTGGAGCTGCAGATTGGAGGGGGAAAACTCCGGCGGGGCGCTGCCGGGGTGGTCTCCATCTTCTCCAACGACTTCTCCACCGTCTCCATGATGAAGGGGGAGTAGTCCACCCCCTGGACCTTGGGTTTGTGGTGGTAACTTGATCTAATCTCTCTATGTATGATCATTGTTGGAGTCCATATGATGTGCCTTGCATAAGTATGGATCTATCTATGTAATTCTTATGGTGGATATTGTGGTATGAGATGATTTGTTATACATTTACCGTTGTGTTGGAGCTTTTATGATTTGTCATACTTTGGAGATATTCTATGATGCATGTGATGGTTTGATTTATGCATAATGCCTTGTTTATCCTTGTCATGAGGTGATTGACACCACCAAGTGTGGATAGATGAGAGAGATGTGGTCATGCACACGAATTATGAATCATTGCACTAGTGTTTAGAATATTGTCCATTATGAAGTATGATGTATGTAGGTACGGGATGGCCGATGTGACACGGCATATGTATTGAGTGACATGTGAAATACAGCCCAACATCCTTTATCTGGGGGTAAAAAGGAAGAGTATGATGTGGGAGTGACAGCAACCACGCTAGCCTTACGAGGGTGACCTAGCAACACAAATGAGTACTTCTTTCAACTATGTGTTTTAGGACATATAGCCGTCATAAAAGCTACCATTAAAACATGACAATTGTGTGTACTTTATCTATAACATGATAATCACCGTAGATGAGAGAGAGGATTAAGTGAACCCATGAACCCATGTCCATTGTTCCTATAAGAGAAAACCTTTGTCTTGTCCTCTTGCATTGAAGAGGATTGGGACACTTTTACATTCTTGTTTTGTTACATTAAACTTCCATCCATTAAATCAACCATCTTGTTCTTTAAACTTGTTTAGTGCATAATCAACTAAAACTTGTGACACTTTAGTTGTAGGGAATAGATAACTTTTCCTTCTTGCTCCTGCGGATCGATACCTACTTCCACATTGAGAGGTGCTACAGTGATCCCCTGCTCTTGGGGGTTATCAAGTACTTTTCTGGCGCCGTTGCCGGGGAGCGTAGCGCTTAAGTTTCTATTCTTGTGTGCACTAGACTTTAGATTTATTTTATCTTGTTTTATATCTTGCAATCATCTAAGCTTGGGGAGGTTCCTTTAAACTTGTTTGGTTGTGAGTTTCTCATTAGTTTTATTTTCAGTTATATATCAAAAACAAAAAATTAAAAAATGGAGAAACTTTCTGGAATGTCTATGGGTAATGATTATTTTAAAAGTATGACGCCTACTCTGAATATCAATCAACCAAAGAGGGAAATAGAGTGGGTAAATTGCTTAAAGCTCTTCACAAAATAGCTAATCAGTTTTGTGAGTTACATGGTATAACTTGTTGCAATAGAAGAGTTGTTAAACATTCCCACTATCAATGCAAGTATAATAGTGATCCTATAATTGCTTGTTATCGTGAAGATGAATGTTTATGCCCTGATATAGAACAAGTTGAGAAATATATTGCTTATGTTGGAGCCCATGAGATAGACTCTCTTCTTGATAAATTTCTTGCAACTAGTCATGTAGCTCGTGAAATGAAAGGGCAAGTTTCTATTATTCTCCAAATTTGCAAAAAAGAATTTAGTGATAATGTTTATGTTAAAGAAAGAATTCTTGCTGCCACGGAAAGCACTAACATTTTGCAGGAAGAGGAGGATAAGAACCTAAGCTTGGGGATGCCCGTGCAACCCCAAGAGGATGATGAAAACATAAGCTTGGAAGAGGAAGTATGTGAAGAGGAGATTGAAATGGATGTGTTCCAACCTAAGCTTGGGGAAGAGTTGGATCTCCCAACTTCACCATCGACATTTGATAGTAGCACTCAAACTCAAAAATCTTTTGTTATTTATGAGAACCCATGTTATGATGAGTGTGAAACTGAAAATTCTATGGTCCTATATGATAACCCATGCTATTATGATGAAACTAATAATGCTCCTTTACTTTTTAATGCTACTAGTGAACTTATTGATGATAATGAGGAGTGTTGCTTAAATATGCTATATGATAATGCTTTAGATGATGGTCCTATGCTTATTGATAAACCTCATGTTTAGTTGTTACAAATTATGTGAGGATAAAAATGATATACTTGCTGTTTGTGATGGTACTCTTACTCATGAGAGTCCTACTTTGTTCTTGAATTCTCCTATTACACCATAGAGGAGAAATTTGCTTATGTTGAGAAATACTTATGTGGTTTGCAATTATCTTTAGTTCCAAATCTTTGTTGCAACCATGATATTAAACTTGATATTGATCTTATAACTATTTTGAAAGAGGGAAGCATGCTAATGAATTCCAAATAAATTTAATAATCCTCTTTATGTGCCTAAATTATCTAAGTTGAATGATTCTTGTGGTTATATGGTTGAATTTATTTCTACTTGCAACTATTATGAAAGAGGAGGTGATAAGAACCCTCTTTATGTACTAATAATATATGCTGCAAGTAAATATTGTTAATATGCATTGGAAACTTCTATTTATGTGATTCATTCATATACAAAATGCCAATGCATAGAAAGAAAGTTAGACTTCGTTGTTATTACTTTTGTGTTTTGTTTTTCTCTCAACTAGGGTTCAACTTGACTATTATTTTGATTGGTTTGAGAACACCATGGGATCCTGGTATTATGCATGAACACTTTCCAAGGAAGAGGGCACATCAAAGTTCAAGCTCCCTCATGAGCTTCGTCCTCATAAACATCAAGTAAGAAGCCTAGCTATATGGCTATAAAGAAAGCGCTTTACGGGAGGCAACCCGGTTGTTTTTATTTGTGATTTTCTTTGTGTCCTCTTGCTGTAACAAGAGACTTAGTGTTTAGTTTAGTTTCTGGAATTTTTAATAAAGTGCCAAGTTTTACTCATTTTGGTTGAAAAGTTGCTTATAGCGTTCGGAGATTTTATTCCTGCACGAATCTGTGCACGGTATGATTTTTAATTCTTATTCTGTAACTCCGAATGAGCTCATATTTGAACTGTAGTGCAACTTTTCATCCTCTGTATGCATGAATTTTTTCGGAATTTTCCGACAAAGTTAAGTAGGGTAGAAAAATACGTTTTGCTGCTGTTTTTCTGGACAGATTCTGTCCCATTTTGTTTGATGCATGCTTAGAACTTTTAACTTGAATCTTTTTGATCCAATTGAGTTTATGAGTAGGCATACAACATTATACACTTTCTGGACATTCATATGAATTTTTGTTCAAGGATTATATGCAGCAAGAAATCTATTTGTTTATCACTACTAATGCACCCCACAGAAAAGAAATGGGAGAAACGGTGTTTTGAAGTTTTTTCACAGGGATTAGAGGAGATGCACCAAGAGCTATCCAAGGATGGTGAAGACCATAAGCTTGGGGATGTGAAGACAACCCCACTGGACCTACACACTCTCGGTTTGCACACGTCTAACTTCTGTTTTTCGATCGAAACACTTTATCGCATAAACTTGGAGCGTCTTTTTGTTTGTTTAGGTTTGATTTTTATTTTGTGAGACCACCACACTATCATTTATATATGAGAGAGCTACTGGAAATTTGGGTTGAATTATGTTGGATGCTATTATAGATTGGGAAAAGGGATGTTGGAGTTAATTTTAAAAGATACATATAGTTGCATGATTCATGAGCTTGTTAATGAGTAATAATTTGCAAGTATTTTATCAAGAGCTATCTTTTATTCATGTTTTGATGCTAAATGTTATTTACCTTGTTTAACATGGATTAGTTAGTTCTATGGACACTCATGCATGCATTTAGATGGTCAACTTTCTCCCTCTTGCTAGCCCAAAAATTCCAACAAGCAAAAACTTGTTTCCAACACCTTCAACCAAAGTTTTTCCAGTGAGTCCACCATATCTACCTATTAGCTTTATGCTATTCCGAGTATGTTTATCATGATATTTGTGTTATCTATACCTCTGAATGAAAATGCTTATGTTGTTGATTGTTATGGGAAAAGTTGGTTATAGAGCTCTCTCGAACTTGATGCACACTTTACTTTCATTGCATAAATAAAATATGACCCATTGTGATTAAAATTATGATGTTGTGGCTTGACAAATGTCTTTGGTTGAGAGTTAGCTCATATGTGCTGTCACATGGCAAGCTTTCAACATGCACTTCATCTCATTTAGTTGATATCATGTACTTTTGTTTATGGATGCTTACCATGGGTGAAATAAATGTGGAAATGAAGTGAGTTTAAATGAGTTTGTATAAATGGTTAGAGAGACGCCTGGGCCGCTAATCTAAGCCATGCATCATTCATGGTGGAAATTTACTTACATGCTATGGTGAACCTTCTGTGATACACCTTACAATAAAAAGCTATCTAATGGTAAATAAAAAGGGTGTTGAGATTGTTCATTGTGTTTGTTTGTCTTGTCATTTTGATATGGGCTTGTTCCATATCCTGGGACAAGAGGTACCCCAGTTGACGCTCTTAATGATACTATTATTACTTACAATGATATTTAACTTGAACTTGCTTTGTTTCCAAGTTGAGTAACACATGGAGTAGGTACTTGTATTCAAGGGGCATGAGACTTTCAACCTGTACTTTGTCAAGCACACTACTCATATTTGCTTTCACTTTAAACTTAATCATTCAAGATGCTATGATAGGGGAATGAGAGCTTGACACCAAGGATTACCATATTACAATCATTGACTTAAGTAGAGAAGTTCAGAAGTTAGATGAAATTTATTCATGCTTTACCTCTACTCATATATATATCTTTCCAAAGTGTCCACCTTTTATATTCAGATTTTCATCAATACTCTATGACCATTGTAGGATGTTCTTACTTTTCATTATGCATACATGTGGTCCATAGTACTTCTCTTATGTTACACTTTGTGAATTATCATTGAACATCCTTGCATTGAATACTTGATATCACTTCATAAACTATCTTGCATATTGCTACTCCTTTTAAGAATGAACCATTTGACTCTATGTAGCAATAGTAATCATCTTTGATATCCATTGATAGTATTAAATTGCAAAGTCCATGTTAGTTTTATCACCTTCATACTCGAGGACGAGTATAGGTTAAGCTTGGGGATGTTGATGCATGTAAAATGCATACATGAACTTTGCATATATTACTTATATTCCAGTCATATTTGCATCATATAAGGGTTATATCAATGTTTTATAATGATTTTGGGAATATTTGATATGTTTCCTATTTTTATGGAATTAACCCTGCGCAGGCAGAAAACCCTATTTCATATTTTAATGTTTCAGGGACCCAAACGACGTCCAAATGACCTGGAAATTTACGAGCATCAGTTTTTGGAAGGAAGAAACTTGGGAGCGAAGGAAGCAAACAAGCGGAGGCCCGAGGGCCAATGAGTGGGCCCACGCCCCATGTACCTGGCCGCGTGGGACCCCCCTTTTGGCCTCGGAGCTCCGTTGCCGTCGATCTTTCCTCCACCGACTCCGTTTTGACCTAAAACCGCCTATAAAAATAGTCCCCCGACGTTCTCTGGAAGGAGCGCCGCCGAAACACAGAAACCACGAAACAGAGACCTGGAGCTGCAGATTGGAGGGGGAAAACTCCGGCGGGGCGCTGCCGGGGTGGTCTCCATCTTCTCCAACGACTTCTCCACCGTCTCCATGATGAAGGGGGAGTAGTCCACCCCCTGGACCTTGGGTTTGTGGTGGTAACTTGATCTAATCTCTCTATGTATGATCATTGTTGGAGTCCATATGATGTGCCTTGCATAAGTATGGATCTATCTATGTAATTCTTATGGTGGATATTGTGGTATGAGATGATTTGTTATACATTTACCGTTGTGTTGGAGCTTTTATGATTTGTCATACTTTGGAGATATTCTATGATGCATGTGATGGTTTGATTTATGCATAATGCCTTGTTTATCCTTGTCATGAGGTGATTGACACCACCAAGTGTGGATAGATGAGAGAGATGTGGTCATGCACACGAATTATGAATCATTGCACTAGTGTTTAGAATATTGTCCATTATGAAGTATGATGTATGTAGGTACGGGATGGCCGATGTGACACGGCATATGTATTGAGTGACATGTGAAATACAGCCCAACATCCTTTATCTGGGGGTAAAAAGGAAGAGTATGATGTGGGAGTGACAGCAACCACGCTAGCCTTACGAGGGTGACCTAGCAACACAAATGAGTACTTCTTTCAACTATGTGTTTTAGGACATATAGCCGTCATAAAAGCTACCATTAAAACATGACAATTGTGTGTACTTTATCTATAACATGATAATCACCAGATGAGAGAGAGAGAGATTAAGTGAACCCATGAACCCATGTCCATTGTTCCAATAAGAGAAAACCTTTGTCTTGTCCTCTTGCATTGAAGAGGATTGGGACACTTTTACATTCTTGTTTTGTTACATTAAACTTCCATCAATTAAATCAACCACCTTGTTCCTTAAACTTGTTTAGTGCATAATCAACTAAAACTTGTGACACTTTAGTTGTAGGGAATAGATAACTTTTCATTCTTGCTCCTGTGGATCGATACCTTACTTCCACATTGAGAGGTGCTACAGTGATCCCCTGCTCTTGGGGTTATCAACAGGGTGCCGGGAAGAGCTTCAGAACCCTCCCGATCTAGGGTTGATGACGGCGGCGGCGACGGAACTTTTCGTGGAATATGATCGTGTTTTTAGGGTTTTCGGGACATCGGGAATATATAGGCGAAAGGGCGGCGTCGGGAGGCAACCGAGGCGGCCACGCCAGGGCAGGCCTTTTTGTAAAGATGGTACGAATCAAGAATATTTTGTCAAGTCACAAATCGATATTCTTGATTAAATGATTTTGTTACCAGAACGAAATACATCTACAAACTACAAAGAAATTAGATGATACCAAATATGAGAAACAATTAAGAATTGTAAGTTACATTTAAGATTACAAAGATAATTGTTATTTGAATCTTATTAAGTAATAGTGGTTACTTAATATTTTATGAATCAGAGTATGCGCGAGGAAACGGTAGTCCCGCTTAGTCACTAAATGTGTATATGTGCTATCTAGATAACGTATTGATATCAAACAATGTGATAATCAATGAATCACAAAGAATATACGGTTTATGTATGGTACAGACTGTTAAAGGAAAAACACTTCCACAAGCAAGCATTATCATAAAGTACTTATATGATAAGAGGTTATGATCGAATAATAAAATGCAGCTGGTTTATTTGTAATCTAGTGCAAGTGGGAGACTATTGGAGATGTGCCCTAGAGGCAAATAAATATTAGATATTTATCGCATTATCTCATTAAGTTTATAAATAAGTTTTATACCGTGCTATAACTGTATTAATCGGAATTGTTAATACATGTGTGGTATGTAAACAAACCAGAGTCCCTAGTTAGCCTCTATATAAACTAGTTCATCAGTCAACGGATGATTGAGATTTCCCGGTCATGCTGATTCATAACAGTTGATGATGAAGTCATTTTATTAGTAGAATAAGGCGATGGACATTACCCACCAAAGTATTGCAAGAGGATCGTTGATGGCGTGTTAACGGTAGAGTGTTTTATTACTTCCCAGCAACAGCACCAGAAGATCTGCTTGTTGACCGTGACAACACACGTTCGTTGGGAGACCCCAAGAGAAAGGTATGATGTAGTGCAGCAGCAGTTTTCCCTTGAAATATGACCAAGGTTTATCGAACCAGGAGGACACGGAGGTTCTTCAGAAGGTTGTCAGCGGCATAACTGACGTGGAACCTGCACACAACACAAGCAAACTACTTTGCCCCAACGAAACAGAGAGGTTTTCAATCTCTCCGGCTTGCTGAAAACAAAGGATTAAACGTATTGTGTGGAAACAGTAATGAGTGCAGAAAGTAACAGAGAACAAATGATTGCAGTTGTGGTTTTATCAGTATGAGAAAATGGACCGGGGTCCACAGTTCACTAGTGGTGTCTCTCCATAAAAGATAACAAACATGTTGGGTAAACAAATTACAGCTGGGCAATTGACAAATAATGAGCGCATGACAATGCATATATATGACATGATGATTACTATGATATTCATGTGGGCATTACGACAAAATACATAGACCGTTATCCAACAGCGTCTATGCCTAAATAATCCACCTTCCGGTTAGCATCCGCACCCCTTCCGGTATTGAGTTGCAAACAACAAATTATTGCATGAAGTAAAGTGTGTAATGTAAACAATGCAAATGACACGTAGACAATGCATCATTGTTTTATCCCCAGTGGCAACAACACATCCACAACCTTAGTTGTTTTTGTCATCTCGAGCCCAGATTACTGGAGGCATGAACCCACTATCTAGCATAAATACTCCCTCTTGGAGTTACAAGCATCTACTTGGCCAAAGCATCTACTAGCAACGGAGAGCATGCAAGATTATAAACAACATAAATAGATAGATTGATAAACAACTTGCTCATAGTATCAATATTCATCGGATCCCAGCAAACACAATATGTAGCATTACAATAAGATGATCTTGATCATGTTAGGCAGCTCACAAGATCTAAACATGGAGGTACAAGGTGGAGAGACAACCATCTAGCTACTGCTATGGACCCGTAGTCCAAGGATGAACTACTCACGCATCACTCCGGAGGCAGGCATGGCGGTGTAGAGGCCTCCGGTGAGGATCTCCCCTCTGGCAGGGTGCCGGGAAGAGCTTCAGAACCCTCCAGAAGTGCCAGCGGCGACGGAACTTTTCGTGGAATATGATCGGTGTTTTTAGGGTTTTCGGGACATCGGGAATATATAGGCGAAAGGGCGGTGTCGGAGGGCACCCGAGGTGGCCATGCCAGGGCACGGGCCCTCTCCTAGGCCGCGCCGAGGCCTGGCGAGGCTGCCTCGTGGCCCCACTCCGTCTCCCCTTCTGGCTTCTGGAGTCTTCGATGAGATATTTACACACGTTGATTTTCGTCCAATTCCGAGAATATTTTGCGACTAGCCTTTCTGAAGGAGAAAAACAGCAGAAAACAGGAACTGACACTTCGGCATCTTGTTAATAGGTTAGTCCCAGAAAATGCATAAAAAATGCTATGGTGTGTAAACAAAACATGTTGCAATTGGTATAATAACAGCATGGAACATAAAAAATTATAGATATGTTTGAGACGTATCAATCGTATCACTAAGTTCAACATTGCAATAGGAAGTAATATGATAGCTTATTCCTCAGACCGTGAGATTATATCAAATAACTGCTTCTGGAATATACTTTGATTGCATCAAACGTCATGTCTTATATAGTGTGACAATAAAGATGACATTTTCGGGTATCCTAAGGAAGTAGTTGAGGCGAGTGATCAAGAGCGGGATTTGTTCATCCGTGTGATGGAAAGATACTCTGGGCCCACTCGTGAGATTATATCTATAAAGCTGCGCAGCGTATGACTAGGTCATTGGAGATATAATATCACAAGACGAGTAAAGTAACCCTTGTCGGTAACGAGATAAAACACAACATAGGATGTTGACGATCGTATCTCGGACTAGGGTAGTATCGAAGGAACAAAAGGAATGAACATATCATGTTAACGGTTCAACGACGATTTATTCTGGAATGCACATGGACTGTCATAGCCATCTAGGTCTCCCTGACGGTCATTGGCGAGCGAGGGGTCTCGACCATGTCTGGAGTATTCCTGAACCGTAGGGTAACACACTTAAGGTCTTGACGACGCTTGGGGATCGTTTTGGAATTATCGGAATAATATAAGTAGAGAGAGAAAATGAACCGGAAAGGTTCCGGTGGAATCGGAAGGGTTCCGGGGAAGACCGAAGGAAGTTCGGAGTGGTCCGGAAGTTGTTGCGGAGTCACGGGAGATTAAATAATATGCAAATATATTAATTATGAATTAGATATATTTAAATATTAATTTAATATTAAATAAAAGAGGAAAAATGGAAAAAACAACTAAATGGGCCAAATCCCGGAGGGAAAGGCCCATGTGGGGACCAACCCCAAAGGAGGGAGGTGCGGCTGGGCCAAGTGGCCCAACCGACCACCATGGGGTGCGGCTGGGCCCATGGTGGCCGGCGCACCACCCCCTCCTCCTCCTTGTTTAGTCCCACATGGAGAGGGGAGGGATATTGACATCCCTCCTCCTCTAATAAATAGTGGGGCATATTAATTGGAAAAAAGACACAATAAATTTAGGATTTATTCCTATTGGCCGAGGATGCCCCTCCGCCCACTTCCACCCTCTCCCCACCTCCCGCTGTGCGCGGTCCCCTTGTAAGGACAGCGCGCGCGTGAGAAATCTATACCGCAGTACGCCGTCGTGATGCGGGATTCCACCCAAAAGTTCTACTTCCGCTATCTCGGCTGGATCGGAGAGCCTGGGAGTCATCGTCAAGCTCTGCACGTGTGCGAGTACTCGGAGGCGCCACAGCCGTGGTGCCAGGGCGTCATCGTCGCACCATCTACGTCGCCGTCTTCGTCGCGCCGAGTTCTTCGCGACCCCGAGGTCGGCTACGTCGTCTTCATCGACAACGCTCGTTGCGGGAGCGTAATCCCCGCTATCGGTTTACAAGGGTATGTTACCGATATCTCCTCCGGTACCGCATTACTAGATATATAGATCCTTGGCTAAGTTCTGGTGTTGCGAGAGTTAGGAATTTTTTCGTTTTCTGCTACGAACCCCAAGACAAGGTTCATCGGAGAATAGGGTGAGGCCATTTGTGGCGTCTTGAGTTTGAAACTCACACCCCTCCAACGAGACATACTCCCCTAAAAAGGAGGAATTCAGGAATACATCGTCGTCTCCGCTGATACGTCTAAAACGTATCTATAATTTTTGATGTTTTATGCATATTTTATATTAATTGCCACATGCTTTATATACACTTTATATCATATTATGGCATTTATTGGGCTAACCTACTAATAGTTGCCAAAGTGCACAATTTTCTTGTTTTACACTTTAATGTGTAGGAATTATCAAAATTGGGCAAAGGAAACCTTGTTGGAGACGAATTGGGATTGTTCATTGTTCATTGTCTGTTTGTCTTGTTGTTTTGACATGGGCTTGTTCATGTCAAGGGGCAAGAGGTACCCAGTGCAGTTCTTGATGATACTATTATTACTTGCAATGACCTTTATTTGAATTTACTTTGTGGACCAAGGTGAGTAACACATGGTGTAGATACTTGTATTCAAGGGACATGAGACATTCAACCAATACATTGTCAAGCACACCACCCATATTTGCTTTCACTTTAAACTTTAATCATTCAAGATGCTATGATAGGGTAATAAGAGCTCCACACCAATGATTACCACATTGCAAGCATTAACTTAAGTAGAAGCATTTGGAAGCTAGATGAAACTTATGCATGTTTTAACCTCTACTTATTTATCTATCCAAAGTGTCCACCTTTTATATTCAGATTTCATAAGAAGTACTCTATGACTACTATAGGATGTTTTTACTTTTCATTATGCATACATTTGGTCCATAGTACTTTCTTCTATGTTGCACTTTGTAAAATTATCATTGAACATCCTTACATTGAGTAATTGATATCACTTCATAATCTATCTTGTATATTGCTATTCCTTTTAAGAATGAATCATTTGACTCTATGTAGCAATAACTTCATCACTACATTCATAACACGTGCCTTACAATATTTGATCAAGTTTATGATGGTAGCATGTCACTTCAAAAATTATTTTGTTTTATCGTTTACCTACTCGAGGACGAGTAGAAACTAAGCTTGGGGATGCTTGATACGTCTAAAACGTATCTATAATTTTTGATGTTTCATGCATATTTTATATTAATTGTCACATGCTTTATATACACTTTATATCATATGTGCCATTTATTGGGCTAACCTACTAATAGTTGCCAAAGTGCACAATTTTCTTGTTTTACACTTTAATGTGTAGGAATTATCAAAATTGGGCAAAGGAAACCTTGTTGGAGACGAATTGGGACTTTTCCTGAATCTGTGTGAGAACTGTTTTCGGAGATTGTCAGTTTGACCCTCGAAGATGACGTCCAACAGAAGTCTCCCCGAAAACAAAATTGTCACAATTTTCCATACGAAGATTTTAAGCCCAAGATCAGCCCAATCGGAGTTCGGACGCGGCCTGTAGTCCCGTTTTGGTGGAACCCTAAAAGGGGGTGACGCAAATCCGAGAGTCTATATAAGGAAGGAAAACCTAGGTCGTGGGGGAGCCCCATACCACGAATTTTCCTCCTCCCCAGCAGCCATCTTGGGGAGGAGAACCTCCTCAACTCCATCTCCATCACCAAGGGCAGCCGCCGCCTCCAAGGGCTGCCGCCACGCCGTCAAGGGCAGCAGCCGCCGCCGCCACGCCATCACGCCGCTGCTGCCGCGCCATCTCCTCCACGGGCCGCCGCCGCCGCGCCGTGACTGCTGCGGGCTTCCGTTTCCACTCCGGGCTGCACCTCTTCATCAACCTCTCCATCAAGCTCCTCATCACCATGACCAGGTGTGAGTAGTTTCCCTCGGGGCCGAGGGCTCGTACGGTAGCTATGTGGTATACATCTCTCTCCCATGGTGTGATCTTTATGTGATCATGAACATTGTTAGTACGTACCGCTGAATTCATATGTAATGTTTATGCTACTCAAGTGAATTTATCTAGTTTCCGGAGTCATTGTGACAACACGGTATCAAGATGACAGTGTGGGTACTTGTGTGTGACTCTATGAATAATTTAGATATTTATCATGTCTTATTCTTTGCGGAATTGTGGTGTTTGTTTACTCAGACTTTGAGGCGTGCTTTTGTAGCCCTACGCATAGTACTCTTGTTTCATCAAGAAGAAGAATAATCCCGAGTAGCATTTATTTGCGTTCAGTTGTGCTAACATGTTGAGAGATACCACTAGTGAAAGTATGATCCCTAGGCCTTGTTTCCAAGCATTGAATCACCGTTTACTCTCAGTTTTGCTGCCTGTTTGCTTGCTGCCATTGTTACTACCACCTGCTACTACATATACCATCTGCAATTATACAACCGAAAATCCCAAAAACACTTGCATCTTTCACTGTTTTATTTATCATTACTACTAACCAATACCTTCAGCTCCTCGTGGGTTTGACAACCTTTTCTATTCGAAAGGTACTACAATTGATCTCCTGCACTTGGGAGTCATCATCCGCGTGCCTCGTTTATTTCTATACCCGAGCTCTTTACTTATGCACTTTACATTGTGATAGCCTTCGTGCTTGAAGTTTTACATCTTGCTATCACCTTGTTGCCTGTCTTGCTTAGCATAAGTTGTTGGTGCACATATGTGAGCCTAGTATATTTAGGTTGTTGGCTTTTTAATTTAAACACCAAGTTTTATTCCGCAATTATCAAGCCTAAACCGGAAAAGTTTTAAATCGCTTATTCACCCCCTCTAGGTGACATCCTTGTTCTTTCAAAGGTGCCTAGTTAGGCATCTTGCATTGTACATACCCTAAGAGCATCTCCAGCAGATGCCCAAAAAACATGTTGGTGCCCAATAACCTAACATTGAGAGCATCTGGAGCAAAAAAACAGAGCTCCAGCAGATACCCAATCCCTTTCTCGTTCCCCCCAAAAAAATTTGGCAGCCCAAAAAACTAGCCCATCATGCTGCATATTTGGGGCACGCCCGACCGTGCCCAAAAACGAAATCGGCTGCGCGCGAAGAGGCAACCACAAGTCGGAAGGTCCCGCGACACGCCTCCCCTCCCCAATCCACCGTCTCCGGCCGCCATTTCTCCATGGACGGCCAATCAGAAGCCCTCCCAGCCATTTCTGACCCGCCGCGTCTTCGGCTGCTCCATCCGCCGACGCCGCCATGGCCCCACCTAAGGTTCCTGTCATCCACCAGCAAGTCTTCGTCGCCGCCATCGGGCCCCGCCGGAGGAGAGGCACCGCAGGTGCAACCTGCCGCAATATTGTGATGACAATGTTGTATGTTTTGGTGCATGTTGTGATGTAAATGCAATATTGTGATGACAATGTTGTATTTTAAAGGCCAACCGGAAGGAAGCAAGAAAATGAGAAGGGGAAGAAGAACGGATAATGATATCAAAGAATCATTGGATGCCATCATGATCGCGAGAAAGGAGATGATAAAAAAAGGTTATGAACATGAAAGAGATGGAAGAAATGAGGGTGGCCGAGGAGAGGTTGGCGGCGGCCGAGCAAAAGAAGGTGGAGGTTGAAGAGAGAAAGGTGGCTATGGAAGAAGAATCAAACGCAATGGAGATGAAGCAAAAGTTGACGAGGTGCTATGGGAGGTGGCATGGCCGGCATGGGAGGTGCTATGGGAGGTGGCATGCCCGGCATGGAAGGTGGTATGGGTGGTGGAATTCCCGACATGGGAGCCTACATGAACTCCGGCATTGGAGGTGGTGTTCGAGGTGAGGTTGGAGGCATGGATGACGGCCACGATGGCAATGCCAATGTCAACCTAATAGCCAATGTCAATGGTGTGACCGAAGAGGAAGCAAATGAAGGAGACGCAAGTGATGGCAACAACGACAATCAAGTTTGATGATATGGTTGTGTGAACTCTACTTCTGTTTGCGTTTGAGTTGAACTATGACATCATTTTAATTTGGGCCATTTATTGAATTGCCCTCAGAGGCCTCCATCTACTCAGTTTTGCCCCTAGCTCTGAATGGTGCTCAGTTTTGACCTTTCTTCGTGCGCAGCTACTATGGCGAGGCCAAACGGCCAGTCTGAAGTCCATTCCGTTAACTCTTGACGAGTGGGACCGACATGTCATATATTTGATAATTTCAGATAACATTTTTTTAAATGTTTAAATTCTGACAGGGGACCCACATGTCAGAGATTTAATCTTTTCAGAAAAAAATAAAGGAGTACGATGTCATGATGACATCATCAATGGAGGATCTTCTCCTTCCTCACGCCCTCGACGATTTTGGCCGCCCCTGCTCGAACAAGTGCCACAGAGAGCTCTAACTAGTTCTCCTCTTCCTCTACGCTGAAGAACGAGAACTGGGATGGACGGAGACGTCGGGATCGATGCCATCTTCTTCGCCTCCGGCTGTCGGCCGACATGGTCAATTCGCCTCCGTGTGACCTCCCCCGAGCTTTTTTTTTTTTTTTTTTTGAAACTGTGGGGCAAAAGCTTTGCCCCATATATTAATTAAGCAGAAAGGTGGTTTTCGCCCGGTTTCTTCCTCCCCCGAGCTTGAAGTCCACTCTATCGTGCTCAGGGTGAGCATGCGGTCCTCCCCGACCTCTTCTCCCTCTTCCTTCTGGGGTCGTTCGTCGTCGTGCCGCCGCCGCCGCTGACAAATGCCGTTCTCTGCCACCGCCAAACGTCGTCGCTGTGTCAACTCCGGTGACCACTACCGAGCGGCGCTTCCACCTTTTGGTTTAGCGCATTGAATGTGACTGCTAGCGCGTCGCAGCTCGCACTGGATCGACGAGTGCCATCGGCAGACCATGGACGCGGGGATGAAAAAAGAAGCTATTACAAAAAAAAATGGAGTTTCTTGACTGGATGATTTTACAGGAAAACCCTGGAGTTTAAGAAATGGGGTGGGTATTCACAGTTTTGTCCTCGACGGGTTATGGGAGAGTCAACTGGCTAGGGTATGGCCTAAACCATAGCATTCCTTATCGAAATGATCTAAAATTTTGCACACGCATGTAAAATGCAATTTCGCACAATATTGACGTAGGTACAAAGATGGTTTTTTGGCACTAAAAACCCATTTTTCATTTTTTTAGTGCTGAAAGTGCCTTTTTTGTAAAGCAACTACCAAAACGGCTCCCCGAAAGCACAATACCCTAAGGTATAAAAAATAATTTACCACTTTATAAGTACATATGACCCTGGGTTTGAATATAAAAATATTCCTAGGTATTTCTTATATTTCATAGAAGTTCCTGCCGATTTCGTTGGAAGTGGGTCCAATTTGAACTACAAGTGTCAAAAAATTTGCTCGTAATTTTTTGCAAAAATCACTTTTAGATCTACAACATGTACTTTCTTTAGAGATCTTTGGTGATTTTTGTTGGAAGTAGGTATGCTTAGGATTAGGTTCGGGTTAGGGTTTACGGTCACGGTTTAGGGCTAGGGTTAGGCACAACTAATTCAAAAAAATCAAAAAAAGGGAAAACCTTCGTGTGGCGTCCTCTTATGTGACCTACAACCTATATAAAAATAATAAACATGAGTTATGAAAGTGTTTGCGAAAAACCCTTCTAAAAAATGAGCTACGAGGTACAAAGATGTATGACTTTCGACTGAAATGAGCTAGGTTATGGCCTTAACCATGACATAGTTTGTCAAAATGAGGCCATATTTCACACACTCGTGTAATCTTGGATGGAGAACAATGTTGAAGAAAGGATTTTTCGTTTTCATTTTACCAAAAACCCATTTTTCATTTTCTGAATGTTGAAATGGCTTAGGGCTAGGGTTAGGCACAACTAATTCAAAAAATCAAAAAAAAGGGAAAACCTTCACGTGGCATCCTCTTATGTGACCTACAACATATATAAAATAATAAACATGGGTTATGAAGGTGTTTGCGAAAAACCCTTCTAAAAATGAGCTACGAGGTACAAAGATGTATGACTTTCTACTCAAATGAGCTAGGTCATGGCTTTAACCATGACATAGTTTGTCGAAATGAGGCAATATTTCACACACTCGTGTATCTTGGATGTAGAATATTGTTGAAGAAGGCATTTTTATTTTATTTTAACAAAACACCAATTTTAGGGTTAGGGTTTAGGGCTAGGGTTAGGCACAAATAATTCAAAAAAATCAAAAAAATGGGAAAACTTCCTGTGGCGTCCTCTTATGTGACCTACCACCTAGCAAAAATAACAAGCAAGGGTTATGGAAGTTTTTGTGAAATATGTGAACCAAGTGGCGTCCTCTTAAACCCACTTATCTACCTAAATAGTGAACTGAGTGGGTAACAATAAGTAAAAAATAACAAATGACATCTTCTAGAAGCCCTCTACCTAGTTGACAAGGTTTCACCTTCTGAAAAATTCATGTACCAACTCCAACATGGCAATGCCATTTGGATCAGAAGTGTTTTTCACAAAATCTCAATAGAGCAAGTTCCTAACTAGCTAAACCTTACAACTAGAAAGTTGTAGCCCATCAAATTTGGCGCACAGACATATAAATATTGCTTCCAAATTCGCTAGGAATCGGCCGGAACGCGCTGATGCCGACATGGCCATGTCCAGAGCGTGCCCACAAAGTGTTCGACAAAAGTATGACGGTGCCGCCCGCTCGTGGTCGTCGAGAAGCCCTCTGATACGTCTCAAACGTATCTATAATTTCTGATGTTCCATGTTGATATTATACCAATTGTTACATGTTTTATATACACTTCATAGCATTTTTATGAATTTTCTGGGACTAACCTATTAACAAGATGCCACAGTGCCAGTTCCTATTTTCTGCTGTTTTTGTATTCCAGAAAAGCTAGTCTGGAAATATTCTCGGAATTGGACGAAACTTGGACAGAACCTCCTATTTTTCCAACACGAAGACGGAGTCCAGAGGAGACACGGAGGGGAGCCACGTGGCGCCCACACAATGGGGCCACGCGGCCCCCCCGCCGCGCCGTGGGGTGGTGTGGGGCCCTCGTGGCTCCACAGTCGCCGCCCTTTCGCCTATTTATTCCTCCCAACGCGAAAACCCTAAATACCCGAGCCATTATCCACGAAAAGTTCCAGAGACGCCGCCGCTATCAACCCTAGCTCGGGAGGGTTCAGAAGCTCTTCCCGGCACCCTGCCGGAGAGGGGAATCATCACCGGAGGGCTCTACATCACCATGCCTGCCTCCGGAGTGATGCGTGAGTAGTTCATCCTTGGACTACAGGTCCATGGCAGTAGCTAGATGGTTGTCTCTCCACTTTATGCTATCATGTTTAGATCTTGTGAGCTGCCTATCATGATCAAGATCATCTTATTGTAATGCTACATGTTGTGTTTGCTGGGATCCGATGAATATTGAATACTATGTCAAGTTGATTATCAATCTATCTTATATGTTATTTATGATATTGCATGCTTTCCGTTACTAGTAGATGCTTTGGCCAATTAGATGCTTGTAACTCCAAGAGTGAGTATTTATGCTAGATAGTGGGTTCATGCCTCCGGTAATCTGGGAGAGTGACAATAACTTCTAAGATTGTGGATGTGTTGTTGCCACTAGGGATAAAATAACCGATGCTTAGCTTAAGGGTACGCCGTTAGGTCTAATGCATTTGTTTACTTTACGCACATTACTTAATGCAGTTATCCGTTGCTTGCAACTTAATACCAACGGGGAACTCGGTATGACAACCTGGCGGTGGATTATTAGTCATAGACGCTGTTGGATAACGGTCTATGTATTTTGTCGTAATGCCCACATGAATATCATAGTAATCATCATGTCATATATATGCATTGTCATGCGCTCAATATTTTGTCAATTGCCCAGCTGTAATTTGTTCACCCAGCATGTTAGTTATCTGTTATGGAGAGACACCACTAGTGAACTGTGGACCCCGGTCCATTCTTTTACACTGATAATACAACCAACTGCAAACACTGTTTCTTTTCATTCTCTGCAATTTACTATTGTTTTCCACACCATAGTTTAATCCTTTGTTTTCAGCAAGCCGGTGAGATTGACAAC
Source organism: Poa pratensis (assembly GCA_947311845.1). Classification (NCBI taxonomy): domain Eukaryota; kingdom Viridiplantae; phylum Streptophyta; class Magnoliopsida; order Poales; family Poaceae; genus Poa; species Poa pratensis. Next base: position 4,018,897 of record CAMZMU010000075.1, read on the forward strand.
CTCACTGTTTCGTTGGGGCAAAGTAGTTTGATTGTGTTGTGTGCAGGCTCCACGTCAGCGCGCCACTGACAACCTTCCGAAGTGATTTCTTGCTCCTACTGGTTCGATTAAACCTTGGTTTCATACTGAGGGAAAACAGCTGCTATACTGCATCATACCTTCCACTTGGGGTCTCCCAGCGAACGTGTGATCCACGCAATCAAGCATATTTTCTGGCGCCATTGCCGGGGAGCAGAAGCACTTCGGTTCAGCAATCTCCTTGCCTTCCTTCCACATGCCATATTTTCTGACGCCATATTGGGAAGCAAGAGGATTTCTGCAAGGGGAGTTTCACGCTTCCAATCTCTTTACTTTGTTATTGTCTTGCTTAGTTTATTTTTATTTAGTCTTGTTTGCTTTATTTATCAAAAACACAAAAAATAGTTACTTTTATTTTTTCGAATTGTTATTTTTCAGTCTTGTTATCATATCTAGCCCTGTTCCTGTCATCATGTCACATGAGGAAGAGATCTTTACTTTCAAGCAAGGAAGTGAGGAGAGTTTTAAAGATGCTTGGTCTAGAATTTTTGAGTCTTATGCTAAAACTGAACCTAAAATGACTTTAAGCCTGCTTCTTAGTAGCTTTTATTTTGGTCTTGTTCTTTGCTACAGATATGCTTTAGATGCTGTGGTAGGAGGAGATTTCCTTCGTTATGATGGGGATCAAGCTTTTAATGCTATAAAAAATGATTACAATTTCTAGCCCTCCAATCAGTAAATTTGATTTGGCTTTGATAAGCATAAGTGATAGACTTAATACTCTTGAAACAAACATATCTGGTCTAAAAGAAGGGTATAATCAAATTTGTGAACACTATGATAATGTGCCAGTAACTTTTGAACCATCGGGATGGGTTCCCTCAGTAAAAGTTGTTATCAATGGTGAAACTTTTCATGCTCGCTGTGATATTATGTCTGAATTCTGTTTAATGCCCAAGGATATTTTTGATTCCTTAAATCTTTGGGAGCTTTCCAAATGCGAAGATTGTATAATTTTGGGTGATAATACTATTAAATTACCAAGAGGAGTAGCCGAAGGAGTATTTACAAAACTCCTAGGGATAACAATATCTATTGATTATCTTGTCATTGAATGTGCAGGAGTAGGACAAATTACGCTTGGAAGATCTCTGTTGAAACGCTTTGGAGCAATAATAGATGTGGGCCAAGGCACTATGAATTTCGCCTCTTCACCTATGTGTAACCAAGTATTTCCTAAAGATAAGGGTAAAGGTAAGAGAGCTAAGCGTAAGATTGTTGATGCTTCATCACTTGGAAACACTTGATTCTTACTTTCTGCGCCTAGCTGAAAGGCGTTAAAGAAAAGCGCTTATGGGAGACAACCCATTATTTTATTTCTGCAATTTTTCTTTTTTTTTAGTCAAGGAGTTGTTTACTTCTGTAACAATTCCTTTGTATCTTTATTTTATTGCATTGTTGTGCCAAGTATTGCCTCTAATAGGAAGATGATGCTAGATTTGGATTTCTGCGCAGGAACAGTTCACCGTTGTAATTCTGTAAAATCACAGAAAAATTATTTAAATCTGAAATGTTTTGTGCGTGATCCTCAGATATGTACGCATCTTTCGTTAGTTTAAAGTTTTGCGATCTGAGCAACGTAAGTGACTCGAAAAAATTCGTCTTTGCGGACTGTTCTGTTTAGACAGATTTTGTCTTTTATTTTTCGCATTCTCTCTTTTACTAGTGTTGAGTGGAATTCTTTTTTAGGGGAAGAGCTTCACATAACATCAGTGGCAGTAGCTAATGAAAATTACTTTGAGTTTGGTGTGGCGGAAGTTTTCAAGGGTCAAGAGAGAAGGATGATATAATGTGATTAAGAAGAGTGAAGAGCTTAAGCTTGGGGATGCTCCCATGGATCACCCCAGCAAATTTCAAGAAGACTTAAGCGTCTAAGCTTGGGGATGCCCAAGGCATCCCCTTCTTCATCAGCAACTTCTCAGGTCATCTCTAGTGAAACTATATTTTAATTCTTTCACATCATATGTGCTTTACTTGGAGCGTCTGTGTGCTTTTATTTTCAGTATTTTATTTTTCGTATGGTCAACTTGATTGGACCCCAGCATTCTTGATTGGGAGAGAGACACGCTCCGCTTTTTCATATGAATACTCCTATTCTTCACTTATACTTGTTGAGTATTCTTGTCTAGCTATTGCTATGCTTTTAGCTCCTGTTTTTCATGCATCTCTTATTCAGAGCTGTTAGTTATTTTAAAGAAAGTACTCTCTTGCTTCACTTATAATTGTTTGGAGAGTTTATGTTGAAATAAATTGATTGGTGTTTGGTTGGAACAGAAAATGTTGCATGTGGTAGATGGTATAATGGAAAAAGCTTACATATTCTTGTAGATCATTGTATTGGATAATTTGATACTTGTCAATTGTTTTGAGTTATCAAGTAGTTCATGTTTAAGCTTTTGTATCATGTAGTTAAAACCTATTAATGAAGAACTACCGTAAAGCTCGTTGAAATTTGGTTTGCATGTTTGGTATCTCTAAGGTCTAGATATTTTCTAGTAAAAGGGTTTGGTTAACAAGGAAGACAGTGTAGAGTCTTATAATGCTTGCAATATGTTTTCATATAAGCTTGCTGTGTCGGTTGATATCCTGTGTTTGCTTCAAATAACCTTGCTAGCCTAAACTCTGTACTGAGAGGGAATGCTTCTCGTGCATCCAAAACCTTGAGCCAAATCCATGCCATCTGTGTCCACCATAACTACCTATATGTGGTATTTTCTTGCCATTCCAAGTAAATTTTTCATGTGCTACCTTTAAACTATTCAAACTTTATTACTCCTATTTTGTGTCAATGTTTACCAAGCTCATGAGGACGGGGTGGATGTCTTTATGTCAACTGTCAAACAGACTTTACCACCGGACTAGCGGCATATACATCCGCTTATCCATTAATTTTGCAAAAAGAGCTGGCAAATGGGGTGCCCAGTCCCAATTAATTACAACTTTAACCGCTTAATTCTCTTCACATTTTTGCCCTGATTTATCAGTCAAGCAATGACAAACAGTGAAATATCTGCATGTGTAAACAAAAGAGAAAGAGGGATGATCTGCCTTGCTGGTAGAAATAACGTCCTTCATGGGAGCCGCTCTTAAAAGTCTGGTTGGCAGGGGTCATATTGTACTTTCCATTTTCTGATTCGTTGACAATTAACAAACACCTCTCAAAACTTATTTTTACTCTCTATATGATTTCAAAAACTTAAAAAGCTCTAGCACATGATTTAATCCCTGCTTCCCTCTGCGAAGGGCCTTTCTTTTACTTTTATGTTGAGTCAGTTTACCTACTTCTTTCTATCTTAGAAGCAAACACTAGTGTCAACTTTGGTGCAACAATTTTTATATGCTCGTATATTGCACTTATTATATGCTTTGTGTTGACAAATATCCATGAGATATATATGTTGAAAGTTGAAAGCAATTGCTGAAACTTAAATCTTCCTTTGTGTTGGTTAAATACCTTTTGCTTAGAATCTATTGCTTTATGAGTTAACTCTTATGCAAAACTCCTTGATGCTTGTCTCGAAAGTACTATTCATGAAAAGTTTTTGCTTATATGATTCAGTTGTTTGCTCATTATCTACTTGCTAGCAAACTATAGACCATTGACCTGGATCACTTCATTCATAACATGTGCTTTACAGTATTATTTGATCAAGATTATGATTGTAGCATGTCACCTCAGAAATTATTTTGTTTTTATCGTTTTACCTACTCGAGGACGAGTAGAACTAAGCTTGGGGATGCTTGATACGTCTCAAACGTATCTATAATTTCTGATGTTCCATGTTGATATTATACCAATTGTTACATGTTTTATATACACTTCATAGCATTTTTATGCATTTTCTGGGACTAACCTATTAACAAGATGCCACAGTGCCAGTTCCTGTTTTCTGCTGTTTTTGTATTCCAGAAAAGCTAGTCTGGAAATATTCTCGGAATTGGACGAAACTTGGACAGAACCTCCTATTTTTCCAACACGAAGACGGAGTCCAGAGGAGACACGGAGGGGAGCCACGTGGCGCCCACACCATGGGGCGCGCGGGCCCCCCTGCCGCGCCGTGGGGTGGTGTGGGCCCTCGTGGCTCCCAGCCGCCGCCCTTTCGCCTATTTATTCTCCCGACGCGAAAACCCTAAATACCCGAGCCATTATCCACGAAAAGTTCCAGAGACGCCGCCGCCGTCAACCCTAGCTCGGGAGGGTTCAGAAGCTCTTCCCGGCACCCTGCCGGAGAGGGGAATCATCACCGGAGGGCTCTACATCACCATGCCTGCCTCCGGAGTGATGCGTGAGTAGTTCATCCTTGGACTACGGGTCCATGGCAGTAGCTAGATGGTTGTCTCTCCACTTTATGCTATCATGTTTAGATCTTGTGAGCTGCCTATCATGATCAAGATCATCTTATTGTAATGCTACATGTTGTGTTTGCTGGGATCCGATGAATATTGAATACTATGTCAAGTTGATTATCAATCTATCTTATATGTTATTTATGATCTTGCATGCTTTCCGTTACTAGTAGATGCTTTGGCCAAGTAGATGCTTGTAACTCCAAGAGTGAGTATTTATGCTAGATAGTGGGTTCATGCCTCCGGTAATCTGGGAGAGTGACAATAACTTCTAAGATTGTGGATGTGCTGTTGCCACTAGGGATAAAATAACCGATGCTTAGCTTAAGGGTACGCCGTTAGGTCTAATGCATTTGTTTACATTACGCACATTACTTAATGCAATTATCCGTTGCTTGCAACTTAATACCAACGGGGAACTCGGTATGACAACCTGGCGGTGGATTATTAGTCATAGACGCTGTTGGATAACGGTCTATGTATTTTGTCGTAATGCCCACATGAATATCATAGTAATCATCATGTCATATATATGCATTGTCATGCGCTCAATATTTTGTCAATTGCCCAGCTGTAATTTGTTCACCCAGCATGTTAGTTATCTTTTATGGAGAGACACCACTAGTGAACTGTGGACCCCGGTCCATTCTTTTACACTGATAATACAACCAACTGCAAACACTGTTTCTTTTCATTCTCTGCAATTTACTACTGTTTTCCACACCATACGTTTAATTCTTTGTTTTCAGCAAGCCGGTGAGATTGACAACCTCACTGTTTCGTTGGGGCAAAGTAGTTTGATTGTATTGTGTGCAGGCTCCACGTCAGCGCGCCACTGACAACCTTCCGAAGTGATTTCTTGCTCCTACTGGTTCGATTAAACCTTGGTTTCATACTGAGGGAAAACTGCTGCTACACTGCATCATACCTTCCTCTTGGGGTCTCCCAGCGAACGTGTGATCCACGCAATCACCCTCCATAGCGCGTCAAACCTTGCCATTTAGTACCAGTGGCTTACGTTGAACACGATAGAGCGGACAGAGAGGTCATGGGAGGTCGGACGGAGGCGAATCTAGCACGGCGGCGTTTGGCCAGAAGCGAGGAAGACGGTGTCGATCCCGATGTTTCAGTCCATCCCAGCCCGTTTCCTTAAACATGGAGGAAGAGGAGGACTAGGCGGAGCTCAAAGTGGCACTAGTTCTAGTTGGTGCGGTCGAAATCATGTCGTCCCCTTCAACTCTGGCCGCCGTGCTCCGCGGAGGAATTCCTCGCCGTGCAAGCTTCCCCGAGCTATCTGTACATCACTACGTGCTCCTGGTGAGCTACGGGTCATCCATGACTCCTCCTCCCTCTCCTTCGTTTCCTCGTTTGCCTTGTTGTCGCGAGCCTCCGTTCTCTGCCACGGGAGCTCGTGGCTGCCGATGCTCCGATGACCATTGGGTCGCGCCGCCTCCTTTTGGTTCCACATGACCATGCGCATCTTCCGCGCGTACTCGCGCTGGTCCGCGCGCCTCCTACCTCGATTCCTTGATCGACAGATGGTCACCTCCATTGATGACGTCATGGTGACGCCCTCCTCTCCTTTTGTTTTTTCTGGGTCCCACAAGCTGACCTGACGGAGACGACAAGTCACGGAACGAGTTCTTGCGCACGGACTAGGGGCAAAACTGAGCACCATTTGCAACTGAGGGCAAAAGTGAGTACATGGAGACAATTGAGGGCACCCTGATAATTAACCCTTTTAATTTATATTCGTATGTGGATTTGAAGTACTATTAGCTATGATGATTTGAACTACTATTTGATATATTGTTGTCTTGTTTTACATATTTATTTTGTAATGCTTTTTGATTCAATATGTATGCTATATGTTCCAAATATATGGGTAAATGACCGGTAGTTGGTGCCCTATTTTAGGGCAGCTGCTACGGCTGCTGTTTCTACGGTGTCCTAATACAGGGCATCTGAAACGGAGGAAAAAAATTGTGCCCTATATTGACTAAAACATGCAAAACTCGTGCCCTAAAACTGCTTTTTGTGCCCTAATATAGGGCATCTGCTGGAGATACGCAAGACACAAAGGTTTTGATGCTAATTATGTTTTTATAGTGGCCTCCAAAAAAACACATCTTCGAGTTGAAAATCTACTCTATAATTTGTAGTGAAATCCGTCAAGCGAAAGAGACATTTCAAGGATGGTAGTGAAATGCTTCACGATCAGAGTAATTATAAATTGAAAGACAAGAGCAGCTCCCACGAGCGCTCCCCCACCTATCCTCCCACGAGCAAACCCTAGCCGCTGGCAGGCCCGCGCCACCGGCCAGCCCGCGGCTCCCTCTCCCCTCCTCCTCTCCCCCTCCATCCTCCCGCGTCCATGCCGCCCCCGCGGCGGCCGGTCGCGGCCTCACGCTTCTCTCGCCCGGAACCTCCGTCTCGCCTCTCTGCTCCCGCCGCCGTCGGCGCGAGCCGCCGAGCGCGGCTCGGGCGGTGCCGGCGGCGGCGGATCTTCTCTACCTGCCACGGGGAGGACGTCTCGCGGGGCGATGGTTCTCCGGCGTCGGTGCACTTTGGGCGGCTGAAGGTCGGCTCCGGCCGGTGGATGGCGACGCGGCGGCGCCCGCGTGGTGCTGTGGGCGGCGCAGCACAGCGGGGCGGCGGGCTGCAGCGGGGCAGCGATGGCGGTGCCCTCGGCCCAGATCTGGGCCCTTTGGGCCCAATCTGGGTTGGCGCGGGCCGGTCTGTCCGACGCGCGGCGTGCTCTGCAGATGGGTACGGGTGTAGATCGAGTAGGGGTTCAGCAGCGTCGGCGGCTGGCTTGTTGCAGCGTGGCGGCGGGCTTTACGGGCCCATTCTGGGACCGGTCAGACCCTATTAGGACTGGTGTGACCCGAGGGGGCTTTACGGACCCGTTGGGTCCGGCCGGACCTGAAGGGGACTGGTGTGCTCTGCGGCCGCGTCCGGTCGACTACCGCCCCCCGGCGGTGGAGGTAGTTCCCTCCCGCGCGGCCGCGGTACGGCTGACCCCAGCTCAAGTTACTCCTTGGCTCCGTCTTGCAGACCTCGTGAAGCTAACTTCGGTGAGATGACGATTGTGACTTCGTATCCGTGGTGGCGCTTGCTGGCGGGCGGTCTGTTTGGTGGTGGCGAGGCTTTGTTCTCACGGGCTCCTATGTTAAGGATCGTTCGGGATTGCAGATAGAGTTTTTACGGGAGAAATCCTTGTCGGCTCGATTGACACCGACGCGGTGCCGCCTGTGGGTGGCATCTTCCCTTCCTGAAGGGCGTCGTGGCTATCCTCCATCTGCTTCCCTGTGTGCCGGGGAAACTCTAGGGCCAGTGCGCTGGTTCGGGCAGCAGCGGATGCTCTCCTTCTTTAAGGTGCTGCTTGGTACTCGACGGTTCGGCGCTAGGAGCGTGGTGGTACTTCTTCGGAGAGGCGCAGCGGTCACGGGTCATCGTCGTTTAGTCGATCCACCTTTGTCTCCTTTTTTCTTTCTTACTCTTTTCTTTTCTTTGGTAGTGTGTGTGCTGCTGCCCAGCACGTGTGGTGTTGCGTTTGTATCGATGGTTGTATGGTGATCGTTGCTTTATTTATAAAGCTGGGCGAAAGCCTATTTCGAGATAAATTGAAAGAACAAATGATAAACTAAATTCAAATTATTACCGTTGGTATTTTGCAGGAAAAGCTTGCTCTCAAACACTCCACGCTCGGCGTCCCAGGATTCAGACTGAGATCCCGTGCCTTGCCAGAGGCGGGTCACGGCGTGGCTTGAGGGCCAGAATCGACCGTCCATCCCCATCCAACGGGCTGCAACGAGTCAACCAAAAGTCCAGCTCGCACTAGTTCCTTTCTTTCTTCCAGTTCGCAATACCCAGCCAGGCAACGAGGCGCGAGGGGGAAAATTTACGCGGGCGTTCTCGCTCGGGGCTCGGCCGCCGGGGAAAGAGAGGGGGAGCAAGCTCCAGCTCCGGCCGCCGGAGAAAATGGCACCGGCAAGCCCTCCGCTCCCACTCCGTCGGGTTGTTCCTCCCGCCCCACTCCGACGGCTCCTTCACCCCGCGCCGCTTCGATGGGCTCCTCCGCCCCGCTGTGACGACTGAAGCTTCTTCTTCATTTTCATTTCATTTTTCAGTACTAAAGTCTGTACATTGAGCACTTTTCTGCTGCTCGTTTGCTGATCTGAATTTAACTTAATTTGATGTCTGTTTACAGTTCTGAATTTTACAGTTAACTGAATTTGCTGTCCGCTTCTCCTACCTCGCTGCTGCGAGTTCCATGGCGCCGTCGGAGCGGGCCGTCCGAGGGAGCTTAAGAGGACGGCGGAAGGAAGCATAGGAGGTCGTCGGAGGGGCCGTCGGAACGGGCAGAGACGGCCGCCGGATGGGAGGCGGACGTAGCAGCCGGAGGTGGGTGGATGGGAGGCGGACGGCGCCGCTGCTTCCTCCGGTGTACGCCGCCGGAGCTCACCCTGGAGGAGCAGTCGGAGCGGCTCCTCTCCCTTTCCCGTAGCGCCATGACGGGAGCTCGCTCCGTTTTCCTGTGGCGCGGTGACTTGACCGGCAGCGAGCGCTCGCGTCGTTCCCGTGAGGAAGGAGCTGGACTTTTGGTTGACTCGTTGCAGCCCGTTGGATGGGGATGGACGGTCGATTCTGGCCCTCAAGGCACGTTGTGACCCGCCTCTGGCAAGGCACGGGATCTCAGTCCGGATTCTACTAGCACTCAGCACCTCGGATACTCTCGCGGGGCCCACCCACGCCGCTTCCAGTAATTACTCCGCCGACCAAAACTCAAACGCCCACACGCTTCCTTCAGCTTTGACCGCTCCTCCATTCCAAAACCCAAAGCCTCGCCGCCGACTGCCTCGACTCCTCGGCTGATTCCGCGAGAAGCGATGCCCCGGGAGCTGCGGGCGCTCCGCCGGCGCCATGGCCTCGCTTGCCCCGGCTCCAGCTCCGCCCACACCCACACCCTCTCCGCACGGGTACCCGCCCCCGCTCAAACCCTCGCCTCCGTCGCGACACAGGTGACTGCGGAAATGCTCGCTCCACTGGATGATCGCTCGCCGTCGCGTTCTCCGTGCGCGCGATGCGGATTTTATGTACAGATTGCAGTGGGGAAGGGACTGACGATCTTGTCTCCATTTGATTGCAGGGCCGATGTGGCGGGGAGGAGCAGCAGGGGGTCGCGGTGGTGGGGAAGGGCTGTTTGAAGCCGCTGGAATGTGCTGCCAGCGGAGGGGGTTCCGGTGCGGCCAAAAAGGTGAGCTTTGCGTCGGAGCCCCAGGTTCGGGTCATCTCACCACGGGCTGTTGTCGAGGCGACGGGGAGGCGGAGGGGCAGGGGGACTCTTACTAGTGCAAAAGTAGGAGGAGAGGAGAGTCTTCATCCGAGGCCTGTCCGATTTGGTGGCGGTTATTCAACTGCTCCGGTTAGGCGGTCTATGAGAAACGCGGCTAATTTGGGTGTTGAAGTTGAGCAGGTAACTGTAGCTGTGTGTAACTCTGTCAAGTTTGAGGAAGGGGGTGGTGCAGGGGAAACTGTGGACAGGAAGCGGAAGAGGAATGTCAGGCAGAATTCTGAGCATATGTTTGTCAGTGCACAGATTGGTGTTTCTCGTAGAAGCACAAGGTCGAGCTGTCTTCTGCCAGAGGCCCCATTTGTGCCGCCTCCTGTTGTTGAGAAGAAGAGAGCACGGAGCAAGGAACCAGATGTGAAAGAGCAAACACTTGCGGAGCAGCCTGCTAAAGTTCAAGATTCAGGGAGTACGCTGAATTCTGAATTTGCTACAATCGATGATGCGTTTGCTCAGAGCAAGAGAAATAGGAGAAAGGTGCAGGAAGATGAACCTGCTGCGCAGAAGTATGCTAATGAGGAAACATCTGGTAGGACCACAAGATCAAGCTCAAGAGCAGCTGCCGTTATGTTGCCCCTTGTTGTTGAGAACATAAGGACAAGGAAGACAGAAGGTGCACACTCTGATAGGGAGCTGCCTAAAGTTCTGGAGGTGCCTGAAAAGGATGCTCCTGTTCTCGGTGGGTTAAGGAGTAGAGCTGTTCAGGGTAAGAATAGTGTGGAGGAAGAAAATCACTTTGTCAAGAAACTGGAAAATAGGAGGCAACCTACTAAGCCAGCTACTTGCAACAGCAGTTATGAGGAGCAGATGGTCCAGACAGTGGTGAGAAAGGGTGTTTGAAGGGTTCAGGGGCTGATATGAGCAGCAGGAGCTCCGGTGTTGCCAAAAAGGTGACTTTTAAGTTGGTGGGGCAGCCGGCAGCGGAGGTGGCAGGGTTCAGGACGAGGCTCCGGGTTGCTGCTGATGGAGAAGGTGATGCTGGAGAGGCAGGTTCAACTGCTCCGTTGAGGTTGTCCAGGAGGAATGTGGTGAATGTTGGTGCTGGTGATGGAGTTAAGAGGATTGCTGGAGCTGTAAGTCGGAATATCTCTGCCAAGGCTCATGAGAAAGAGGAGGATGTTGGACAGGCAGTTGATAGGAAGCGGAAAGCGAGGGAGAATGCTGAGAATATAGGGTATGTCTGGTTGTTGCCTAACATTGCCACAACTAATTTTAGTCAAATTATGTCTGCCACTAAAAGTGCGGCGAACAAAATGGCCACCAAAGTTGTGGCAAGCTTCGTAAGAAACTGATTCTATACCATGGGGACCATGGGGCTAAAAAAGTAGGCCAAGTGACAGTTGTGGCAATGGACCAAATAGATGCGTAACAGCCTATGGATCTGTGACATGACTAAGGTTAAGTGTGACAGGTCGAGTATTCTCTTGTTGCCAGCCCGTTGCCAGCCTCTTTTCTATGGTCTCTGTTGTCGAGGACTAGCCTGCTAACATTCGAGATTTCTGTAGAGTTGTAAGATATCGACTGGGTTCCAGATGGTGTAACACACATTAAGATGTTTATTATCTGTGAACTATTTTGGTATTTCAGTGCATGTTTTGTGGCCTCTCGGAGTAAATTTATTATGTATCACATAAACCAGTGTGTAAAATGCATCAACCATTTCTTTCATTAGTTTTGCATCACATCTCATGCGGTAAAAAAATTGCACTTCTATGGATTATTGCCTATTAAGCATCTACTATTGACATGGAAATAACATATAGCCTCATGGATAGTTATTTATGATGCCAGAACATTCTTGGACAGTGGAGATGATTCTTAATTCATCATCCAAGATTTGTGCCAATTGTGCCTGGAGAGATAGAGCTGTAACCGTTGAATTTTCTTTACTATTGGAATTGTTTTAAACCTGAAACTTGACATTATCTACATCCAAGTGTATTTAGCGTTTATGCTGATAGTTGATTAGCCATGTTGCATTTTTTATAGCTCCACGTTCTTGTGTTTTAAACTTATCATGAACCCCGTATTTGTATTTGAGTTGAATATCGCCAGCTGTTTTTCCTTTATTGTGTTTGATCATGGGGGAGGAGGCCAGAGGTAATGTCTGTGACTGCACAAGGGGAGGCATGGAGGAGTATAGGCGGCTCTGTGGAGTGCACGAAGGAGGGAGGGTTGTAAGGCTCAAAGTTGGATATAACACAAGTAGTTCTTGCATTGACTGCTTGTCGACGTGTTGTATGCACAAAATTGTGGCTTGGTAAAGAAATAGGTGTAATTTGTTATTGGGATATGTTCTCCTTCTGATTAATTCTGCTCTGTTCTTCTTGTAAGCATAAAACTAGCGTGATGTCTTACTTGAGTGTTAGTTAGCTTTATTTATTACTCATCTGGGAACAAGGCATGTATTGTGTACGCAGAATTTACAGTGATCAGGCTATTTCAAGTTCCACGTGAATGATGGTGCTTACTGACTTTCCCAATTCTTGGTAGCCATATTTATCTTTGTGCTTTTTGCTACATAGTTTCTTTGTTGGATTTATCCCAGTATATCTTCTGCTCACAACTGAAGGGCACTGATCAGAGTCACAGATAACTACTAGTAGCAGTTTGAGGCAACTCTATTTATTTCAATGTCATCGTTTTCCTGCAGCTAATGACAAATCTGAAGACATGTTGTTGTACTGCTTGCGTCTTTAGTAACAGCAGAGGTTTGTGGTGTGGATTTATTGCAGACTTCTTTCCCCGAGATATGAAGATTTATGCACTTAAAGTAATATGTAGTCATGTTGCCAAAAAAAAATTAATGCCATGAGCACTGCATTTTGTTCTATGAGAAGATAATATATTGTTTATCTATTGGATGGCACTTTCAAAGATCTGTTCATAATCATTTCAGTTAGAACCTAGAGTATATTTTTATGCAATGAAAAGGCAGGATCCGCAAGATCCAAGTAGTAACCTGCAGCATGTCCTGCACTAAATTTCCATTGTGCATGGATGTAGTGGCCGAGTTGTTTCCTTGAACTTTTTTAGTCGCAGTGATAACACTGTCATGAGGTTGTAATTCAGAATTAGTTACTGCTAATTGTTTATGTCACGTCATATGCACTCTATTGTGACTTCAGTAGTTCAAGTACACTCCACACACAGAGAATGAAAAGGGAAAAAATCTTGATACCTAAATTCAGACGGTATGCAGAACAAAATTGACCTGAATGGAAGGTTCAGGTCAGCAAGACTTATTCATCATTGTCTATGTACCATATTATCATATATACCTACTGTGTCATGGGGATAATTTTTTGAGGCTGGGGATATCTATCTATACTTCTTATAAAGCAAAACCCCACTAAGTGTAATTAATATTTTTCTATCTCCACATGCAAGCTATCCACATCACTTTCTCTTTTAACCAATCAATTGTCCATGTCATCCCACTAACATCAATTAATTATTTTCTATCTCTACATGCAAGCATCCACATCATATTTTTTAACCCATCAAATTCTCCACATCATTTTGTTGATGTTCGAATGATAAGATCACACTTTGTCACTTATTTTTAGCCTCTTGACTGCCATGATTAACTAAATTCTGCATATTTCTTTAGTCAACTTCAGGTTTCATGTGTTCTATTAAATTTCTTAAGAGGTACCCGCTGCAATGTGCGGGGTGTCGTTCTAGTTGTGATTAATGAATGGGTGATTTCCTTTTACAGTGTGTCGTGCAGAACAAACGGTTTGCATATTTTCTTATTGAACAAACAACAAAGACTATCTTCCATGTTATAAGGACGTTCTCATCTGGTTGGTGTTCCTTTTTGGCTTACAGCTTAGCAGGGAAAACCCTGTAAGATTCTTTAAGTATCAAGACTGATAATTACATACATTTGATTCCCTCGGATAATTAGAAGATTTTACAGATTTTGAAGGGCTTATTATTTGGCTTAGAGTACTCAGTTAGCTCTTTCATAAAATAAAATAAAACACAGTTAAATCGTGTTGTGCTGCAGATCTGACTACCAGGAAGTTCATTCCTGAAAAGGTTCATGGTTTGAGAGGATGCATTTAAGCTACAGAAATAAGATACTGCTATCATGTGTCACATACTTTCCGCTTTCATCTCCTACCGTTCTTCAAAAAGAAATAAGAATTACTAGCCACTTGCATGTAAAGTGTTGTTTCAGGCATGGCAATGAAAGGCAGTAATGTTAAAATTGGTTCACCTATGATGATGTTGGTGCAGGCTTTTTTGGTCATGTCGAACACTTCTGTCTGATAGGTAAGGCGACAAGGAACTAGGTGGTACAGTGGTACAAGTTAAGGTTAACGTACTACAACTATATTCTTTGGCTGCTTGAGATGTCACATCGATAGGTTTGTCTTCTTAACTAGATACCTGTTTTTCCAAAATGTGTCTTCCACATTTGTTAGGTGGTTATCAATCGTATGATTCATATAAAACGTCCTCAAATGCAGAGTTATATTTTGATGTTTCCGTAAGTATGGAACTTGAAGTTTAGCTTTTATTTCAACTTTTCGAGAGCAGATTCTTTTTGAAAATCAGCAGCTGAAGGTAAATAAATTGCTCTTGACATGCTTTAATTCCTACGACAATGGCTCCAGATTTCTTATATGCAATGCTAGGCTGCACTTTGGGGTTTTCTCTATTTAAATGCCCTTGCTTTTGGTGCTGAGGTGCCACCTGAAACTACTACGATTTAAATTTATGTTTCAGTTTCATTTGATAGGTTATTTTTAGCATTAAGTGGTGTGGTTTGAATATGAGAACAGAGGCCGTACTGCCATTCATATGTAGGAGAGGACATAAGATAGGAGGGCTAAGCATTTCAAGACTAAATGATGACCCTGTATTCCTGTAACATCTGAATTACGTGAGCTATCCAATTTCTTTGCTGTTTTTGGATTGGTGACAACGCTGGAATTTCCCTTGAACTGAAGACACTTCGGAAGTTTTGCTAAAGATACTAATATCTGTTATTATGCTTGTAGTGTAATTTCTCTAAAGATAATATTTTTTCCATTTGCTGAACTCTCCTGCTACTTCCGGAGAAAGTGGGGGTTTTTTTTTTTTAATAGAGAAAAGTGGGTTTCAGTGGAGCAAAGGAAAAGAGGGGAATGGAGTTCAATAGGAAGGATAGTATGAGGAAGTAGATATCCGAAAGCACAACAATAAAGAAGTGAGCTTGCCATTAGCTCCTATTTTCATACCGGTGTACATTCGATCCTATACATGGATAGAACCTATAGAGTTCTATTTTTATTTAAAGATTTATCGTTCCTAAGTACATGTACAAGCACACTGACTTGAATCCCTATGTCGTTTTGATCAGAGATTGAAGTTATGTTTGTTGTTAATTTTCTAAATGAGATGAATGTTGTTGTTTGACTAGCAAGTGAATGGCTATTCGGAATATATTCTATTTCAATTTCTTGATATCACGAAAATGATATTTTAGCCAATAATTTAGTTGTATATTTGGGTAGACCACCATAATCTCTTGCTAATACGTGTTGGATCAAATGAGTTAGAAGTTGATTAGGACATTTTATGTATACATATATAATTTTGATAACAATTTTACGGACTCCCGTAGCAATAGCAACGCATGGGCATATTTCCTAGTAGACATTAGAAATGCGGAAATCTCAACCTCTACACATGATAACTTGGACTAAAAACACTATATATATGGATGCATCACTAGTACATCAGGTCGTGGCTGTTTTTTTGTTTTGTTTTTGCAAATACCTCTAGCCACATCATTGTTGAAGTGACGGCCTCACGCGGAGAAGAACTATGGTGGTGACTAGTGTGGCTCAAGGATGAGCCCAACTGTTGCTCTCCACCTTGCCCAGCGTGACGCGTCTGTGGGTGGATAGAGCTTCGCTGACACGACACGGACGCCGACACATGCAGCTGCGCGGTCGCCTCGCCGTGGCAACAGCCGCTGTCGATGCCGGGAGGGTGGTGGGAGGCAGTAGCCACAAATGACCCTGGGAAGGAGTGAAGTGCAGTGCGTAGCCGGCGGCATGACTAGTACACTTCGCGAGCGGGGAGAAAACTAGAGAGAGGGGAAATAGAAAATCCTGCATTTTTCCTATTCCTACGTTTTTAAAATCCTGCAATCTAAAGAGGCCATAATTGTGTTGTCAGCTGATGGGAGGGCCAAACCGGATAGGGAATACAAATATAACGGACATCGGATCTCTCCCCAAATCCGTCCAAAGTTTAGACTAAAATGGCATGAGACTGACATCTCACAAACAATTTGTCCATTTGGGTGTTTCGTTGAGTTTTCGTATATTTTGTTTTTACCCAAACAAAATCCGACAAATGGGGTCTAGATTTGCAGTATGCACTTTTATTGTATGTAGGACGAGTGAGTAGAGAGTATTTGGTATATCCATGGATTTTAATTGTTTTTTTAGGTAAAGCATAACTTTATTACGAAACTATTTGGGCAGAATCCCCATTACATCACTCCTGGCACACTCTGGCACCTCATACTCCCATGACAAAGATGAATTTAAATTACATTTTGCACCCTCTCTTGCTAGTATATGTGCTACTTTATTTGTGCATCTCTTACTGTAACTAAACGAGCAAAAGGAAAACCACAAACGACTTTGAATTTTCAAGTCCTCAATGACTGCAGCCTCCTTGGAGTAGTCTGCCTTTCTACTACGCCATGGCCAACAACTGGGAATCCGTCTCAAACTTTGCACGAATTACCCCCAAAGCAGCTGCTAAATTGAAGGCTTCCCTATCGCTCTTAGTTCAGCAGTTAACGCATCATGTATTGCATCAGAACACCCTGCCCTTGCAGCCATGACCTCTCCCTTATTATTTCTTGCAACAACTCCCCATCCTCCTTTCTTCTGTCCTTCAACATATGATCCATCAGCATTGAATTTAATAACATCCACTTCTGGGGGTGACCATCGATCAACGATTACCATTGTGTCATCTCTCTTTGATACAAAACAATTTAGGTACTCCGCTGCTGAACATTGGACACGGCGAATCATGTCAGGCAATGCTGTCGGTAATTCTTCCACTCGGATCCTATTTCTCTCTTTCCACCATATAGCCACCACATAGTAATTATTTGCAGCCGCTGATTAACTGGCAATTCCCAAATTAAATCCATAGTTCTTTCAATACTCTCACAGCTTTCAAGCTTCAATCTAAGACTTTCATACCCCAAAGAACGCCACAACTGTTTCACTTCCTTGCACTTAACAAAAAGGTGGCAACCATCCTCCTGGTACAGAATAAACAATTTGGATTCTCAATCTTTACCCCCGTCGTATAAGGTTACTTCTCAATGCTAAAAATTGTGTGCACATCTCCACCAGAAATGCTTTATTTTGTTAGGGCATTCTAACTTCCACACTCTCCACCACTTCTTCGATCCCCTTCCACCTAGGATGTTTGTTGCACACTCGTACCAGCATCTAATCCATTCTCCTGTAACTGTATTTCCATCAGTAGCTTGTATGCGTTTCTAACAGAATATATTCCTCTAGGATCAAACTGCCATGCAAGAAAATCCACTGCCCCTTCACGCAAAGGCATGTTCAAGATCAATCCAGATTCCTGAGCTGAGAATGTTTCCGTAACCATCTGCTGATCCCACTGCCCAGTTATTGGGTTAATCATCAGAATACTATCCACATGAGGCAGTCAAAATCTTCCTTGACCAGGCTCTCGGAATCTAAGCATCTGTCCAAATATTCACTTGGTCTCCATCTCCTATTCTCCATATAGCACCCTTCTTGATAGTTTCTACTCCATGCAAGATACTGCGCCAAGTATATGACATGTTTCCAATCGGCTGCACACATACTATCAGGATTTTGGACAAGCCGTCGGGTTACCAAGAATCAAAAATGCAGGTTCCCTAACTAATCACACCCGCAAAGAAAAAGCCCGTCACCAATCACTCATTATCCGAACAAGACCTTCTATATGTTTTTTCTTTTCTTTTGACAATGACCCCGACCGAATTAATGCTATATGTGGCCATTCCGTAGAACTATTTTCACATGTTACCCCTTAGGTCGACGGCAATACAAATAGCACCGAAATAGTGCCGCCAACGAATTCATACGTAGAAGTGATGTCGGAGGCGAGCTCGCTGGAGCCGAACTAGGTCGGCGCCAAGCTTCATGGCGCAGAGCTTCCCGAGCGTCCATGCCAAAATATGTTAGAACATATCCACCGGCGCGCCCAATACAGCGTCGACAAGTTGCCGGACAGACGTAATTGGGCGCGTCGGCAACCGTTGCCACCTACTCCCACCGGACGCTCCAATAGGTTTTTGAGAAAGAAACTGAAGCGACGGAATTCATTATAACTTTACGCATTTCACTGAAATTCGATAGTTTTTACAACATGCGTCGAAATTTAAACTAAAACCTAGTCTAATTGTCGGTCCAGTAGCCGTAGAACCGGTCCCAATCGTGCGCCGCCACCGCGACGCCGACGTTCCACGCGTCGTCCTCGTCTTGCTGCGGCGGCGCTTCGGCCGGCTCCTCCTTCACCACCTCCTCCTTCACCTTCACCGGGAGCGGCGCTGGCGCGGCGGCAATCTCGATCTCGGCGTCGAGGTCGATGTTGTTGTTGTCGACGCACGACCAGTGCTCGGTGAACTCCCGCGTCGCTGGCTGGATCGTATTGAACGACAGTTTCTCGGCGAGGGAGAGGTCCCTCTGAAACTGGGCCTCGGTCTCCTCGTCCGTCAGCGTCGGCTGTGGCGGCGGCGGCATGGCAACGCGTTTCTTGCCGCGGGACGACGTCGCCGTCCCCGGCTCGGCCTTCACCTTCACATGGGGCGCCGGCGGACCGAAGTCGCGGATGGTCACGCCGCCCTGGCGCGGTGCTGACCATCCTGGCTCGTCCTTGATCTTCAGGCCACCCCTTGGCGGCGGCGTGGGCTCCGTCTTTATCTTGACGAAGCGCGGCATCGTCGGCGTCGTCGAGTGCACGCTCGACGACTAACTGCGCGAGGAGGAGGAGCTCGGCGGCAGCTCCCACATGTCGCAGGAGTGCCCGCCCGCCGCGGCGTACCCGTACTCCTACATCACTGCGTGGAAGCTACGCCCTCCCACCAGCGGCGGCGCCACTCGCCGTTGTTGCGAGCCGGACGCACGGGGCCACGGTGGTCGTCGATCGCCGACTCGCGCTGAGCGGCGAGGAGCTTGGGCCAGTACTGGCTGTTCTCCGCGTACTCTGGGTCGGCCCGCTGACAGGGCGGGGCACTCTTGCCGCGTACTCGCTGTTGTTGCGATGCCGGTGGAAGAACGCTGCCTCCTCCTTCCGGAGGCAGCTCTTCGCCGCGTCGCCGCCACTGCCTTCCGCTTCGTCGATGTGCGCCAGCGCCGGTGGATTTCTGGAGAAAGGGGGGAGAAGAGAGGAGGAGAGCGATGGTGGAAAACGGCGAGCGGCGTTGCACCTTCTTTTATAGACGGTCGAGGGAGAAGAAGAGCGGGAACGCGGCGCGAGAAAATTCGCCATTACTTCGGCGTCGGTTCCCGAGGCGTCGTAACTCCGGCGACGCGCGTCGGGAAGACGAGGCGTGACGCGTCGCACGCGTCAGGAAACCGCTGAGCGGCCGCAGTTAATTGCGCTGACCGCTCCTGACTCACTGACACGTCGGTCCCGCCCGTCAAAATTCGACGAGGCGCGCGTTGCCGCGGTTGCCGGCGCGCCGGCTTGCGTCCCTAAAACCTGGGCGCGAATCGGGGTTGCTGGACGCTGTATTGGGACATGCCGGCAACATTTGATCTATTGGGCACCCGCTGGGATGATTTCGTGCCGGCGCGCGCCCTATTGGGCGCGTCGGTGGAGATGCTCTTAGCATCGAAGTGCACATTTTCTGCTCCATTGTCGTTGCGCCAAATCGAGGACCATATCTGAAAGTAGTTGGGCGGAGTGACCAAATGTGCCATTTGTCGAGGGTCATTTTTAGCAAAAAAAAAAAGAAAAACCTTTTTTTAGATGAAGAAAAACCTTATATGCAAGAGTACCCCGACCTGTCAGCTACCCAATATCCCAGTGTGAAACGGTACGCGGAGCGCGCCGCCTCCCCGTAAAAGTCGCACCCGCACGCGCCGGTTTTCATCCTGCGTCTTTTCACCGGGCGGGAAGCCCGAAAATGGCAAAATTCGAACTCCACCCCTCCCTTCCGCAGCAAGCCTCCGCTTCTCTCCCACTGCCATCCCGACCCCACCTCCACCGCCCCTGCCGGCCCCACCGTCAGCAGCCCACCCACCAGAATCCCCGACGCTTGGGGGATAATAAAGCTAAAATCGATCGATTGAAATCCCATCCCAAAATCCCAGGAGTTTTCCCTTGATAATCGTAACCTCGTTTCGCCTTCGCCGCCTTCCTTCGCCTCCCGGAAATTCGAACGGAGCGAGACTGCGAGAGGGGAATCTTCGGGGCCTGGATCCGTCTGCGGAGATGGGATCGTGCTGATCTGCGGCGCGGATTGGGTTCAGGGCGGGGAAGATGGATTTCGCGGCGATGAAGCGGAGGGACCTGCAGGCGCTCTGCAAGCGCCACGGCCTCGCCGCCGGCGGCACCAACGCCGCCCTCGTCGCCCGCCTCACCGCCACCCTCTCGGTACGGACCACTGCCCCACCAAACCCTCTCCCCAAACCCTCGCTTAGTTTTTTTTTTTGGAAATGTCCCCTGGAAATGTCCTCTCGCCATGGTTCACGCCTTCACGGGAGTTGTGGAATTGATCCTTGTGTTGATTCGGTGTTGCTCCGCAGGAGGAGGCGGTGGGGTGGTGGTGGGGAAGGGATGTTTGAAGCGATCGGCGGCCGGTGCCAGCGGCGGGGATTTGGATGCGGCCAGGAAAGTGACCTTCGAGTTGGAGGAGGATGAGGCGGAGGAGGTGGGTGTCGCCGGGAGGGGACGTCGGAGGTCCCAGGTGTTCACTTCGCCTGCTGTTGCCAAGACTAGGGGAAGGCAGAAGGCCGGGGAGGCTCCTCCTGCCGCCAAAGGAACGCGTCGGTGGACGCGTTCCCAACCTTCTGGTGGTGATTCTGCCGATGAGAGTGATTCTGGAGAGGCAGGTGCAGATCCTCCTGCGAGGCGGGCTGGGAGGAATGCGGTGAATCTGGGTGCTGGTGATGGAGCTGAGAGGGCTGCTGGGGCAGGAACTCGGAAAAACTCCGGCAAGGCTGAGCAGGAAGAGGTGGACGTAGGAGATGCAGTTGGTAGGAAGCATCAGCTGAAGCGGAAGACTAGGGAGAATGATATTGAGGATGCAGATGTCAGTGGGCAAGTTGGAGTTTCTCGTAGAAGCACAAGGTCGAGTGGCGTTCTGTCAGGGCCTGATGCCTTGTCGTCTCCTGTTGAGAAGAAAAGAGGGAGGAAGGCAGCAGATGTGAAGGAAAAACCATGTGTCGAGGAGCAGCCTAAGGAAGCTCTACAATCAGGTAGAACTCTAAGATCTGGAGTGGTGTTGGTCGCTCCAGCGCCACCTATTGTTTCTGAGAGTAAGAAAAGCAGGGGGAAGGTGCAGGAAGAGGAGCCTGCTGTGGAGAAGGTGACTAAGGCTGAAATACGTGGTAGGACTACAAGATCAAGCTCAGTAGCACCAGTGCCACCTATTGTTTCCGAGAGTAAGAAAAGCAGGGGGAAGGTGCAGGAAGAGGAGCCTGCTATGGAGAAGGTGGTCGTTAAGGCTGAAATACCTGGTAGGACTACAAGATCAAGCTCAGTAGCACCTGCTGTGGCTTCTCCCAGGGTCATTGTGAAGAAGAGGGGGAGAAAGACTGACGATGTGCAATCGGATGGAGGGCCGGATGAGAAAATGGAAAATAAGAGGCAATCCAGTAGACTCACTACTGGCAGTAGCATTCATCAGCTTGCTTCTTCTGGAGATGAAGCATCTCTTGAACAAGTTGCTGCTCCCAGCAAGGGTCTCCAACTGAGAAGATCGAGACGAAACCCTTCCGAGGCCAACATGATGTTAAATAGTAACACAACTTCAGAAAGTAGCAACGGGAGTAGAGCTCCAACTGAGTTCAATGGCCCGAAGATACCTCGTCCATCCATGGTGAATGCTGCCAAGGATGGCGTAGAATATGGTGTAGAAAAGCCAGACAGGCATGTGGGGTTGAAAAAGAGTAAACCCCGGAATGTCAGTTCAACAGTAGCTACAAATGGTGGTGAAATTACATTTTCTGAAAGCAGTGGTAAGGCTTGTGCTACAGGCATGCAAATAAAGGTACCTGGGCCGTTGAGAAGATCGACACGGAAATCTGTTGTTCCAACGTTTCTTGAGCATGAAACCAATGGCATGCATGAAGACGTGGAGAAGAAACAAACTGTGACGAAACCTGTTGGGAGATCAACCCGTAGATCTGTTGCCCCGGTTATACTTGAGAAAGAGAGCAAGGGTCTCAGTAAAGAAATCGTTCCTGAAGCACATGTTAAGCGACCAACACGGAAATCTGTTGTCCCAGCTATGCTTGAGAAAGGAAGAAAGAGCATCATTACAGAAATTATTCCCGAAGCACGTGTTAAAAGACCAATCCCGAAACCTGCTCTTCCTATGGTTAATAGTGAGAACAATGATCACTGTGTAGTAGTCAACAGTGAGTGTGAAGAGTTTGAGAAGCAACCAACAGTTAAGCAACCTGTTAAAAGGTTAACACGGAAATGTGCTGCCCCGGCTCTGCTTGAGGTAGATAGGAAGGGTTTACCTGATATGCTCAATAATGAGAACGGTGATTGTACTGAAATGCAAAGTGATAAAGTTGGGCATTTGGAGAAACAACTAGTAGTGAAGGAGCCTGTTAGGGGATCAACTGGTAAATCTGTTGTCCCAGATGTGAATGAAGTAAGGGTTTACATGAAGAATTGAAGTTAGAAGTTTCTGTGAGGACACCAGTGTGTAAATCTGTTGTTCCTAATGTGGTTAATAAGGAGAATGATGAGAGTCTGCAGCGAACAACACGCAAATCTTCCAAGTTAGCGATATCACCTTCACAATCAAAGCCCACTGCTTCAAAGGGAAGACCTGCAAAGAGGAGACGAACATCATCTTTGCAAGAAGATATGCCTGCTGAAGAGCAGAAGGAAGACCAAATTGCTTATGAAGCCCACACGAATGATGTGATTGAAGTAGCAACTTCTACTGCTTTGGAAATTGGAGTACTGCCATTCGCAGCTGAAAAATCAGATTTGCAGGATTCACAGCTTAACTCTGAGCTTGAGGGCATTGTAGTTGTAAAATCTGGCGCTGTCCGTGGTGAGGACGATAGGGACATTTTGGAGATTGAGATGGACGGTACAGTAGGTAAGTAAATCACTGTTACTGTGACTGAATTTGTGTCCCTTTTCTTGATGTTCTGTTCAATTTCTTTTGATGTAATGCATATTTCTCCAAATACTCTTTCAGGTACCACTGAGAAGCCTCCATCCAATTTACCACTTCTGGACTGTAAAGATGTAGGTACTATACCTGAGGAGGTAGTGCGCTCGATTGAAAATGATGCTGGAAGGTGCTCTCCAAAATTTGGACAATCACCGACTGGGCCACAGTTCCTATTCTCACACGGAATCGCAGAAAAATCCGCTACACTAATGCAATTCCATGTCCTGAAAACTGCGTAGAAGAATCAGATGTCCACAAGGTTAAATGTCAAGTTGAAACAGTTGTTCCTTCAAAATTTGAGTCATATCGCCGCTCTGATGAAAATTCAGTAAGATTTGAAGAAAGTGTGGGCTGTACGTTTTCATCTCAGCAAAATAATGAACAAGAAGGTATATCTTTACCTTTTTTTGCAGGTGTCCGCTGTAGAATAGAAGTTTCTTATTGTTCCTCCTTTATATATTTCTATGCAATACAAGAACTGAATACTTTATTTGCCAGGGGCTTCAGTCTTCAGCTGCTCAAAAGATTTGGTTGCGTCTGCTCAGTTAGATCTGTCAGAGGATGTAGATCATGTAGTAAGGTAATTTTATTTTCGATTACTGAAATCACAGTAATGATGAACGCTAGGGGGTCTTCCCTTTTAAAAGTGGGATGTGCAATTTACAGGGATGTTATTACTGAGGACTTGGTCTGCAAGGAGGAAGAGAAAAAGGACTTTATTCCTTCTTCGGATATTAATGTTCCTCATCAAATATCTCATGCCAACGAACCTGGTATGCCTCTATGGAGTACTTTATTGCTTTTGATTTTACCGAGTGTTCCCAGAATATGTCGCTTGCATCTTTTTTGTAGAAGTTGGAAATATCATGGATCTATCTAGGCTAATCTGTGTACCTCCTAATGCAGCTGAGAATGCTTCTGGTGCTAGTGGAGCTGTTATTTGCATATCACAGAGCACCCCTATTTCTGATGAAGTGAACTCTGATTCTTCACGATTAGAATCATCGGATGCTTTGGATATTCGCATAGCATCTTCCAATACTGAAGCGGCTCAACAAGATAATAAAGAGGAGTTCAATCTACACAATGGTGTCACTGATGGCATCCACACGTGTGTCATGTCTGAAGCTGCACAGGTTGAGGTATCAAAAAGTGAAAAAATGCAGCTGCCAGACGAAGAAACATCAGCGTTTCGAGATGCACAGCTTAACCGCAAGCGGGAGGGTAATGACATTGATGAACACAGATTTAGCTGTGGTAAAGAAGGAGCTGGGAAGAACAATATGTCTCAGCTGGCCAACGAATCTGTTATGGATTATTGCCAGGAACAGGAGCATAACTTCCCACATGACCTATCTGCAGTTAAATCTCCGAAAGGATATAAAACTTGTCAGGATGAGTTTGTAATAGGATCAGGTAATATTTCAGACCACTTGTTTAGATTAATGTGAGACACGGTCTTGCTTCATTCCATAGCACTCACTCCATTTCACAAATAAGTACATTTTTGGACACGTGTTCGAGAGGTTAACTTAGACTACTAGTTTCTTTTGTAGTATACATATAAAACCCAAGAAAATTATAATAATCTGGAATTGCTTTCCGAGATGATCTATGCATATGATATTTAAGTATCAAAAAGTCTATGGTTCAGTATGTCAGCATTGTTAGTCTTTTATTTTGCTACATAAACTTAACTAATTCTTGGCATGAGAATTTTGTTGCCTACAGTATATCCTTACTCCAGTTTTTACATCAGGGATTGGTCGAACTAGTGGGAGCATAGTCATAGGAAACCACATTGCTATGGATGCCCCTGTTACTGCGAAGCAAGGGGATATCTTGAGCCCATCTGCAACTGCTGTGCTCAGGAACAGGGAGACCACACATGCTTGTAAAATTGATGCTCCTGAGCTTAGAAGTGATCACTTGTTCGCGATGGATTCATCAGCCAATCCATCAGCACGAAGAGTACAGAGCGTCAGTGGTAAACTGAGGGAGGCAGGACTTTCCGTGGGCAATTCTGATAATAGACTACGTATGGAGCAGGTCCAGCAGGATGATGTACAAGTACTAGATGGTAAGGAACTAATGATCTTTTATATCTTACTCTTATAAAGATCTAAGATGGCGGCTGTCCTTTCACCTATTAAGTCTGTGTTGGTGTCTGTCCATTCACTTCTTAAGTTACTAAGAGTTACAGTAGTTGCCATGCATTCTAGGGGGAACAAATTGGTTGATTCAGTTGATTACTATTTTGCGATATTCTGCTATTGAAGCGTATCTACATGAAGTGAATGGTACTTTATTCTTTCAGGAGTAACAAAGTCTTGTCATGAACAAGAACAGATGGCATGTCAGCCACAGCTAGACTTGTTGGAGGCTGCAAATTGCATGAAGCAGTAAGTTTAATCTTGTTTATATCACTAGAAGCACTTATGTATTCTTTTTGTTTGATCATTTTTTAACTTAGAACTTACATATTCCCGTTTTGCAGCTTTACTAATCTTGAGGAAGTATCCTATGATGAAGAAAATAATAAGCCTGTTCATTCTGCGGACATTAGTTCTTCCTATGAAAAAATAGATGCAAACGGACCTGGTAAGCACTTCACTGATCATGTTAATTTTGAAAGGAACTAGTTTTCATATCCTGGAGATTAGCAGTCTTTGTCTATGAAACAAATTGCATGCTCCTAATTAAGATTTTTTTCACCTACTGCAGTTAAGCATGCTTCTGGGCTTGTTGATGGTCTCTTGAGCAGCTCACTGATTGCTTCTACTGATGACACTGATGTACATCCGAGTTCTAATCCTTACCAGGTTGAATCAACTGATTTTTTGGATGAACTGAAAGGGTGTTCTAGTACTGATGCACTACAGCAGGGTCTCAAAGAGCAAAACGACGAGCGTAAGGAAAACCAAGTTACTTATGGAGCCTGCCCAAGCGATATGATTGAAGGTGACACTGCCAAAGACTTAGAAAGTGAAGTTCCACCTCTCCCTGCTGAAAAAACATCAAATATGCCAGAGTATTTGTTCTTGGAGGAATCCAGCAAAGGATCTGATATGCATGGTGACCATGTGCTTCCAAGTGCTGAAAATGTAGAAGATTCCAACACTTGTCATGTTGAACTGCAAAATGAGAAAATGGTTTCTTCAGAAACTGATTCCAGTAAAGGATCTAATATGCATGGTTATCTTGTGCTTCCAAGTGCTGAAAATGAAGATGATCCCAGCACTTGTCATGTTGAACCGCAAGTTGAGAAAATGATTTCTTCAGAACCTGATTCACATAAAGGCTCTCATGAAGATTTAACCATAGTTGAAGGAATTAGGAGTTGTATCTTTTCATCTCAGCTAGAACATGAAAAAGATGAGCAGCTAATAGCCCCACTGCTAGCAGTAGAAACATTGGCTTTGCTAGATCAGCAGGCTAACCCCGAGCTGGAGGCGGGTGAATCTGAGAAATGCAATTTTAGTAGTGAAGTCACAAGTGGCAAAATTGGAACTGGATATGGGACGAACAGACAATTCGAATTGCACCAAGACTCGCATATGGATCCTACCCAGGGAAAGGAGCTCCCAGATGACCTGCCTGCACCTAAATCTCCTGAACAATCAGCAGCTTGTCAGGATGCAGAAACATTGGCTTTGCGGGATGAGCAGCCTAACCCTGAGCTGGAGTCGAGTGAAATTGAGGAGCGGAACTTAAGTAGTGAAGACACAAGTGGCGTAGTTGGTGCTGGATATGTGGAGGACACTCTATTCCAATTCCATGAAGACTCTCATACTGATCCTATCCAGGGAAAGGGTCTCCCAGATGACGTGCCTGCTCCTAAATCTCCTGCACAATCCGCAGCTGGTCAGGATGCAGAAACATCGGCTTTGTGTGATGAGCAGCCTAATCCTGAGCTGAAGGGGGGTGAATTGAAGGAACGCAACTTAAGTAGTGAGGACACAATTGGCATATTTGGCACTGGATATGTGAAGACCAATTCATTCCAATTGCATGAAGACTCTCATATGGATCCTATCCAGGGAAAGGGTCTCCCAGATGACGTGCCTAACCCTAAATCTCCTGCACAATCTGCAATAGGTCAGGATGCAGAAACATCGGCTTCACCTGATGAGCAGCCTAACCCTGAGCTGGAGTCGAGTGAAATTGAGGAGCGGAACTTAAGTAGTGAAGACACAAGTGGCGTAGTTGGTGCTGGATATGTGGAGGACACTCTATTCCAATTCCATGAAGACTCTCATACTGCTCCTATCCAGGGAAAGGGTCTCCCAGATGACGTGCCTGCTCCTAAATCTCCTGCACAATCCGCAGCTGTTCAGGATGCAGAAACATCGGCTTTGTGGGATGAGCAGCCTAATCCTGAGCTGAACGGGGGTGAATTGAAGGAACGCAACTTAAGTAGTGAGGACACAAGTGGCATATTTGACACTGGATATGTGAAGACCAATTCATTCCAATTCCATGAAGACTCTCATACTGATCCTATCCAGGGAATGGGTCTCCCAGATGACGTGCCTGCTCCTAAATCTCCTGCACAATCCGCAGCTGGTCAGGATGCAGAAACATCGGCTTTGTGGGATGAGCAGCCTAATCCTGAGCTGAAGGGGGGTGAATTGAAGGAACGCAACTTAAGTAGTGAGGACACAAGTGGCATATTTGGCATTGGATATGTGAAGACCAATTCATTCCAATTGCATGAAGACTCTCATATGGATCCTGAGCTCCCAGATGACGCAGCTGCACCTAAATCTCCTGCACAATCCACAATTGGTCAGGATACAGAAACATCGGCTTCACCCGATGAGCAGCCTAACCCTGAGCTGGATTCGAGTGAAATTGAGGAGCAGAACTTAAGTAGTGAAGGCACAAGTGGCGTAGTTGGTGCTGGATATGTGGAGGACACTTTATTCCAGTTCCATGAAGACTCTCATATGGATCCTATCCAGGGAAAGGGTCTCCCAGATGACGTACCTGCACCTATATCTCCTGCACAATCTGCAGCTGGTCAGGATGCAGAAACATCGGCTTCGCCTGATGAGCAGCCAAACCATAAGCTGGATTCGAGTGAATTTGAAGAGCAGAACTTAAGGAGTGAAGATACAAGTGGCATGTTTGGTACTGGATATGTGGAGGACACTCTATTCCAATTCCATGAAGACTCTCATATGGATCCTATCCAGGGAAAGGGTCTCCCAGATGATGTACCTGCACCTAAATCTCCTGCACAATCCGCAGCTGGTCAGGATGCAGTAACATCGGCTTCGCCTGATGAGCAGCCAAACCCTAAGCTGGATTCTTGTGAATTTGAAGAGCAGAACTTAAGGAGTGAAGACACAAGTGGCATGTTTGGTACTCGATATGCGGACACTCTATTCCAATTCCATGAAGACTCTCATATGGATCCTATCCAGGGAAAGGGTCTCCCAAATGACCGACCTGCACCTAAATCTCCTGCACAATCCGCAGCTGGTCAGGATGCAGAAACATCGGCTTCGCCTGATGAGCAGCCAAACCCTAAGCTGGATTCTTGTGAATTTGAAGAGCAGAACTTAAGGAGTGAAGACACAAGTGGCATGTTTGGTACTGGATATGTGGACACTCTATTCCAATTCCATGAAGACTCTCATATGGATCCTATCCAGGGAAAGGGTCTCCCAAATGACCGACCTGCACCTAAATCTCCTGAACAATCCACAATTTGTCATGATGCAGAAACATCTGCTTGGTCGGATGAGCAGCTTAATCCCAAGCTGGAGGTGGGTGAATTTGTGAAACACAACTTTAGTAGCGAAGACACAAGTGGAATTTTCGGTACTGGATATGCGGAGGACACTCTATTCCAGTTGCAGGCAGACTCTCGTACTGATCCTATCCAGGGAAAGGAGCCCCCAAATTACCTACCTGCAAATAAATCTCCTAATCAGTCCACTATTGGTCAGGATGGGAATGTTTTGGGACCAGGTTTGTATTTCTGATGCTTTGAATTGTTTTTAACATTGTATTGTTTTTACCTTAGTCGAATGACACTGCTCCCAACTGCAGAAACATCTCCATTGCTGGATGAGAAGCTTGGCCCTGAGCTCGAGGGTGAAGAATTTGAGGAACACAACCTTAGCTGTGATAAAGCTGCTATTTGGGATTATAAAAGGAATACAATGATGAGAATAATGATGATCAAGCCACTGCAGCCATGCTTTCAAGTGGCATGACAAAACCCACACCGATCGAAGGATCTGGAAGTGGTATGTCACTGCTGTCAGCTACAGGAACGCCAGCATTGACAAATGAGCAGCTCAACTCTAAGCTGGAGGCAATGAAGAAGACAGCCTTTGCTTTGATGCGGACAATATCTACATTTCTGATACTGGATTAATGGAGAACAACACTTTATTTAGCTTGCCTTTCTTTGAACACGAGCTTCCAATTGGCACGCCTGTAGCTAAATCTTCTGGAGAATCAGTAGTTTTTCGAGACAACAGTGCTCCTGGATCAGTAGGTCAGCATAATTCATGAACTGTTACTGTTTCTTTTTTATATTAATGTTAGATCCTTAGCCTGATGTTTCCTTTATGTAATATGTCTGTTGGCTCTTTAACACCAGGAACCTGTCAAACTAGTGGGCGGCGGCGTATAGACGAGATTAGCACAAAGCCGCTGAGCTTCAAAATTTTGAGCGCCGTCAAAGGCAGTTACATTGCTATGGACTCTGCTGAAACGAAGCAAGGGGGCAACCTGAGGCCGACTTCTTTGCTTAGGGACACGGAGAACGTCCCTGCAGCCAACCTTTGGTTGAAGGAAGAGCTTAACACAGATTTGTTAGATGTGAAGGACTCGCCAAGGCAAGGGACCCCTGATGGATCGTAGATTGTTAAGCTAGTGTTTTGTAGCCATTGTTCAACCTCTGGTTGAAGGAAGAGATTATGCCTGCCAGGAAACACTCAGTTATATATGTTCTAGTAACGAAGTGGCTATGTTGAGCTTCTCTTTTAGTTTAGTGTGACCTTGATAGTAGTTAGAGCTGTCTAAAATATTAACCTTGGTTTTCCTTGTTAGGTTTGTCTTGTGAAGTGTGATCCTGGCATCATTAACAAAATATGTCTCTGCTTTGTGCTGTTAATATCCCTGCGTTTGCCATAACCAAATAATATCTCTGGTCTGTGCTGTCTGTTGCTGCACGTCTTGCATGAAGTGGGTTCTATGTTTTGCCTGTCTTCCAGGGTATCTATCCTGGCATTAACCCAACAGGTGCCAAATTCTCATTCAGCTCAGCTGCAAAGTACAACGGTGATTCCATATTCCTGGGAACTGAATGTTTGTAAAGCTGATAGTACAGGCCAAGTAGATGTGCACAGTTTGGGGCTACCCCATTCAAATCGCTGTTGATGTGAAACAACTGCGACCATGACCTGGAAGAAGCATTGTAAAAACAAACAATGGTGTGCCTCACATCCAGTGAATGAGGGGATGATCAGGACGTCTACTTGCTGCTGCTCTCTGCTAGCGACTGGTGGTCCGTTAAAAACGTTGGGTTCTTCTTGTAAATATGATTCTCCTTCTATAAAAATATGGTATGCCATTTTGGCATACTTGCGAAAAAAAACCGTCGGGTTGTCAATGTTGAGCGCAGCTCAAAGTTCTCCTGCTAGCAGCAAACATTTGGCCTCAGCATCAAACACTGTCGGTGCAAGCAACGGCGATGCCTGGATCATGTGGAAAGCTGCTGCCCTGCTGCTTGATATTCCGGTTGCCAACGCAGACCCCACTTACGTCGAAGAAGCCGACAGCACACTACTCTCGTCTCTCTAGACGCACCATTGTTTTTACCGCAATGAGAATGTTCTGGGACGAAGACGATTGGTAGTGGAAAACAAGGCAAGAAAGTCGAACTTCGAACTTGAACTCTGGTGTGTTGGAACGACTCGATCCTAATTACTGAGGTACTGTAATAATTTAATTTCCCTGCGTGAGCTTTCGTAGCTCAGTTGGTTAGAGCACCCGTTTAGTAAGCGGGAGGTCTTGAGTTCAACTCTCAACGAAAGCAATTGATTTTTTTTATTTTTCATGTTAGTTTTTTTTGGTACCATCGGTAAGGAGAGCTCAGAAGGAAGCCACTCGTGTTCTCCAATCGGGTGGCTACATACACACAATCACTCTCTCTTGGCGAGCTCCAGGGAAGCGCAGGACATGCTTCGGCCAAATCCTAGATACTGCCGCCATCTTCCTTCCTGCGTGTGGCTGCAATGTTCACCGGGAATGTTCGCAGTTGCCGGATAGGCAAGCAAAGGCAGAGAGGGCACGGGGGCTGGAGATCAGGTTGGAGTAACAGTAACGTGGCGATGGTGGCTGGGTGACATCGTCGTGTGCGTGGGACGGGGACGCTGGCTGATGAGGTCCATGGCTTTGGTTCCGTAGTGCCATGGGAACTGAAAAGCGGTTTATTTCTCCAATATTTCTGGTGATTTTCTTCATGAATTTGCTCAATGAATGAAGCGAAGATGCGCAAAAGCAACACTACTATTCATGCGGCATGGCAAAGAGGGGGTTGCATGTCAGATCTCAACAGGTTTCAGAGTACAAACAATCTTAACTGAGAATTCTCCTTGGCAATACAGGCAAATGCAATGTTCCTGTAACCGCTGATCTCGATTCCATCTTTGACTCAAACCGACACATCATTGCACCGGTTAAAAATGACATGATCATGTTACAAAACTACGACATTGTATACTTTTCTGCAACTCATAATCAAAATTGGGATACAGATTTTTGCAGACTTGATCTCCGATCAGAGTCTAAGGAGAAACACAGGATATCGTTACGACTTTATACATTGCTATAGATAACATCTGATCCATTGGGTGGATGTTCCTTCTATCTCTTGCTGGTGGAGGAAAATCGGTTAGGGGCTCTCGTGCATATCACCTAGCTTGGCGAGACCCTTCGCGAAGAAGCTTACTGAAGCTTTGGTGCTTTGAGGAGATATACACTCCTCACCAAACCTTTACCCAAGTCTCCAACCTCCTTGAGTATAGATGTTGGGTCCAGCATGGCTTCATCGGCCTCATCTCTACCACGCTTCTGTGATACACACAAATCAAGTCAACCTTTGAGTTCTCCCAAGAAATGGTCCTTTACAACACAAGCTGTCAGTTACAAAACTACCTTTGAGTTCTCCCATGTAAGACCAATTGCGTCTCCTCCAATCGAATCATGCCACAGTTTGAAGGTCACAGGGAATGCACACTGTATACACAAATAGTGTTACTATTCTGAATGGATATCATTACGCGGTCAAAACTCAAAAGATTTAATTTTACCTTCAAGTCTCGCAGGAAGTATACGGTAGGGTCGAAATTTACCAAGAGTTTATCTCTTGAGCTTCTCACAACGCTTGTACTGATTGGCATGTAAGGGTGGAAATCATTACTTGGATTGCCCTTGATTACCAACCTACCTGTAAGGGTGTTCCAGAAGTTATTTGCATTAGAATACATAAAATGAGTTGCCGGGGTTAGCAACAAATACTGACACGTGAACTAACCATTAGGAGTCTCAGCAGGAAAAAGAACATGGTGAGGACGACAAAGCTTCTCTTGATGGAGGAGTATAACAGCATCATAATTGCTTAAAGGTGTTTGGAAGAGGCACTGTAGTAAATGAAGCAAATGAGAAAATCAAAACAAATGAGACAGTGAACCAATCAAATGATGACAGTAAAACCTCACCTCCCATGTATATTGGCCTAATTGACCATTAATGATGAGATTTGTTAACAGCTCAGCGCTGCTTTTAGCGTATGAAGCCATCCGTTTAAGAACCTGTGGTTATAAAGTAAACAGGAAGTGACCAAATTAAACTGACTTATTTGGTTCCAAAAGTATTACTCTAACCGACTAGCAATTAGCATAGATGCTTCTCCGGCAGAAGCCTTATATGGCATTTCAACGGATTATGACAATTATTGGCACCGCCTCTCAGGCAATAGTTGGTAATCATACGCATGCTTATCATGCTTATCGTGGAGAAATGCCATACAAAATGTGGTGGCAAGAATTGTCATATAGATGTTTCTCATGATATTGTGAAACAGCACTACAACATTGAAAATGTCATTGATGTACAAGAACTAAAGATATAGTGTGCATTATTTGTCACTTTACTTCCCTAGCTTTATCAATGATGTCGACTTGAACCCAACAATGGTAATTAGGCACTATTGCATTGGAATTATTGAATTTTAATGGACTGAGTACATCAAGATGAAGAAATTAACGTAATAAGCGATATACTAAAAAGATTCAGTAATGCCAGAAACATCAGTGTGCATGGCACTCAAAAAGGGTACAAAGAACCTGAGATGCAAGTAATGGTTGACTAAGGATCCAGTAAGTCCAACATTGATTCCTTTGGACGTGTCAATTTTTTCACTGTACGAAAAGATGAACACCTACCGACTTGCTTGGTGAATGTTTTGTCCAAGCTTCAGATGATTTGTCATACGATGTAGCCAGAAACATTGCAGGCTCTATATCATGAGGATTTTGCTCATAAGATCTTCTGCTCAGCATAAACTTTTCCTGTAGTTTTATCGAGAAATATGTTATCAGCTTGACAGCTAATTCAGAAGTCAAAACAGAAAAGAGAGAATCAGAGAACTAACATTGATTTCTTTCTCGTCCTTCAGGTTGAAGTCATTATTTATGTCCACGACCATGGGTGAAAAGGTCCAGTCAAAACTGGACAGCAATCGCAGGAACCTGTCATTTTTTAACAACTAGTAAGAGGACATATAAAGCATTGGTGGGCTTGCGAGACCAGTAAAAAAATCAACCGATTAGTGAGATAGCTGGGAAGGAGGTGATACCCAAGCTTTTCGAGGCAACTAATAACCTAATGGGCTTATAAGGCTCGTACTTTAGTTGCAAGAACCTATCATAGTAAAGGTTCTCTTATCCTGGCAGTTACAACTTAAATAACTTATAAGCCTTAACCAGCAATAGGCCATTCTTCCAACACAGATCTTAATGTCTGATGCTGGACTACATATATATCAAGAAAAAATAGAATATTCTTAACAGTATTTATCAAATCATTCGTATCACTCCTTAATATACTCTAAATCTTGCTGTCTTAACTGTAGAACAACGAAATTTATTGAAATAGATATTTCAGGACATAAATTCTTGGGTTTTCATTATATTTTTAACAATTATGTTCACTTCCTGACACAGAAGCCAAAGGCGTTCCCAGCAAGCAAGACATGGCCACTATTAACCAGTAGATCAGCGCCTGCTCTCATGACAAGAAAGTATGAAATGGATAATATTAACAGTAAATAGGAGACTGTATGAAAGGTTTCAGAGTTGTACCTAAGAAACCCAGCAACCCGTGAAGATGGGGCATGGAATGGAAATGGCTTCAAAAATAGGTAGGCAACCACCAATTCAACAGCCTCCTCTGAGATAAATGAAGAGAATAGATGTGCGGAAATCCATCTTTTTGCTAGCCTTTGAAACAGAAAGAGCATACCGTAAGTGTATAATTTAGCTTTTAGGTACGCTATGTTAACTAACACCCTTCGAAACCTTAATGATTACCTGACTACCGGCCCGTACACTTGGTAAAGACCGTGCAGACCGTTGATCATGCTTGAGTGCTGGCTCCGCAGAAAGAGCTCCTTATCTTCTGATGGATCACTTTGTGTGTTACCATCTGTAGCTGAGAGATGAAGAAACAATATTATCGAACTGCATGATCTTTCTACATAAGCCAGTTAGAAAAAAAAAATATTGCGTATATAATGAGAAGCTAACCTTGCTTTTGTAACACCAAACCTCTTTCATGAAAGATCTTGAGCGAAAACGAATATCCAGATGTAAGAACATTGACCTCATCTTCACTGGCTGTTACGAACATTCCTCGACCCTCCAGGCTGAAATAACACCAGATTGAGTCAATGAAGGAATTGAACATAAGCAAAATATAGTACATAAATGATGTCACATACCTTTCACCAATTCTTAAAAGAAATGCAGCTTTTGTCTTCTCCATGGCTAAGGGATCCAAGGGCCAGTTACCAGACCCCTCTAACTGTTATTGAAATGGAGGGTAAGAGGAAAGAGATTTGTGGAAAACAAATTCGAAAAACGAAGCCTGGCTAACAAACAGATACAGAACAGGATATGCAAGGTACTGAGTAGTCTAGCTCCATAAAGAAAAGAAAATAGTAGTATTTATCCATTGTGATATATAACACAACTAACGTGTGGCATACCTGAATCATGACTTCCAAAGATCGAACACAAGTTGCTGCAAACTTCGGCAGCCTCTGAGAACTCTTTTCATATGCCAATGGATGAGGTTCAGGAGGATACACAGATGTGTGCCTAAAAGCTGGCATAAGAAAAACTTTGTGAAATAGCGATAACAATGAACAGGATATGTAAAGAATAAAACATATTTTGTCGAACCTGAGTCTAGAGGTTGCACAGTGGATATTTTAAGAGGAACATCATCCAACAGACGCAACTGCTTAGCTAATTTATCAAAGGCTTCAAGCAAAGTTCCAGAAGATGACACTGGATCTGCACAATTCCAATCAAGCATTATTTAAACCCAAAACCAAGGACATGTAAAGCACGAGATATAAAGTTTAAACTTTACCTTTGCCACCAACCAAGAGGCAAAAGTCAAGCTGATCAACAACATGAATCAAATCTTCCTTCCGCAACATTAAATGCTTGGTAAGCACATAATCAGCGATTCTTTTGATGATTGTGTGCTTCTCCGAAGTCTCACATTCCCACACTGCAGTTTAAAAGTAGTATCTATTAGTATCAGCATTTATTCGAGTGGTATATGCTCTTCACAGGCAATGACAACAAACATGCAACATTTACCTGTGCTTTCAGCAATAGCCCCATCTTTAAATCTCCTAAGTTCAGCTTTCTCTCCCCAAAATTTCCTAAATTTAATAGCCTTGGGATTTATGAGCACAATGACATGTGTGTTAGACTACATTTATTGCAGATCATTACTATGCTAGCTATAGAAGGGAAATCACCTCATCACGATTCTCAGGATTTGGACCAATATCAACAAGACGATAACTCTTCTCCAACAAGCCAAGCATTACGCCGACAATCAGTGGGCTGCTACCAAACTCTGAGAAACCCTATAAAGCGTTGTTTGTCACTAGATTGAAATGCAAAAGTAAGTGGTAAGTTATAGTATAAAGATGTGACATACATCCATTATATTCCATTCAGAAGGTGTGCTTTTCCACAGGACGCGGATCATCTTTATTCTATCTGTAAGTCCTTGTTGCAGCAAGGACTGAACATCTTTTTCAAGCACTCGCCAAGATTCATCATCCAAGCAGAAGCTTAATGCATTAACTTTAGAGTTTCCCTTCAAGTTTATCCTGACAGTGACAGCAAGAAATATTGTGTGAGAACTTATTAAGCTTTTTAGCTTCAGTCTTTAATTACGATTTGATAACAAACTGAATTTACAATTTGCGAGTTCATGTGAAAAAACAAGCATTCTTAGAATAATGGTAGTAAAGGAAATTAGCTAAATAAAAATAAAACTAAACATGTGCAGTGGAAAATGGCATCTAAGTTGAGGCTAGCAAGTAAAGGAACTGGGGCCACTTGTCATCTTCCAACTTGCTTGAACTGTGTACATTTTTGGAATATATAAAAAATATCAGTTCGATCACTGTCTTCCGAAATTATTCTATCGACCGACCGCTCATTCACTCAAACATACGCCTGTAGTCTCAGACTCCCAAGCGAAGCATGTACTGCACTGCTATTTCGAATGGAGACTATGATAAGAGAGCATAACGCAAAATCGCAACATGCACGGGAATGACATATCATACTTGCTTAACTGAACATACCTTAGACATGAATCAAACTTAGCTGCAAAGTCAACCTTGGTCATAAAAAGCTCTTCGAATCCACCATCTCTGCATTTATCAAGGCAATTAAGTGTGCAAGCTGCCTCATCTTGAAGCTGAAAAAATATATATATGCGTTAAGGCGGAGACTATAGCAGTTAAAACAAAAGAAATTTGCAAGCTTGATTACAATTGTTAGGCGTAATATTCTGAACATAAGGAGCAAGGATAACTACACTTCTACCATGGATGGTTGTTTCATATCATAGTTGCCAAGATTGTGTATGCAAGTACATGCATATGAGATTTGAATAACAAAACAAAGTTAAGTGGGAAAGGAACTGGTGTTCATAGAGTACTTTCGTAGTCAAACGTACCTCTAAAAAAGCCGACTTTGTCATTCGAAATGCCACATTGAAATGGCCAGATACATCACATATGACAACATCAAATGTTTTCACGAGATGAGCAATGTACTGAAACGATAAGGAGATCATAAGAATGAGAAAGATCGCTGAAAAAAATTCAATATCACATCACTGCAGGCACAAATTCAATACAGAATTACAGTCATGCACAATGATCTATATTTGGAGGGATTACTAGCCTACTAGGTATCCTCATTACTTAATTATTACAGGCAGAAGTGCAACTGACACCCATGGTGTAGTTAAATCAGCTGAGCTAAGTACGCTATGCAATATCAACTGTTTCAGACCATATTCACACTAAGGCAAAAAAAAACTTATTTGGAGAAATTATGATTTTGCAAACATATAATTCCTGTTATTCTACAGGAAACTATACTACACACTGACGCAATCATTTTGGGGTTCAACTATAT
Organism: Poa pratensis; assembly: GCA_947311845.1. Taxonomy (NCBI): domain Eukaryota; kingdom Viridiplantae; phylum Streptophyta; class Magnoliopsida; order Poales; family Poaceae; genus Poa; species Poa pratensis. The sequence goes on from CAMZMU010000075.1 coordinate 4,056,869, forward strand.
AATATGCAGCAGGTTGACATACCTCTTTGGTGATCGTACGCTTCTTAATTGGCTGAATCACCAACCCCCTCGGCCACATTTTCGAAGTCGCTACAAGTAAACATATTATGATATAGCAAACAATGGTAAATGTACACGGATTGTCAAATTTCTGTTGCTTGGAATGTACCAAAAAAGTTGATTGCGACGCGGAAAATTTGCCTCGTGGTCATGGATCTATTAATTATGCTTCCTCCAGAGTCCATCGTAAGAAACACGAGGATGGCAGATATTAAGTAACCATTGAGGCAATCATGTGCATATATTGAAGTTCTTTGACGTGCCCATACCTGCATTTCAAACAAAATATTAGATTGCCATCCAGGGTAAAACCAGTAAGTAGACCTCTGCTGCACTGTAAATATCGAAGCATTTCTTTCAAATAGTTGTTGACGGGGCTACTCTGTTCATTTCAAAGAAATGAGACTTAACAGCTAAGAACTGAAACAACAGAAACCCGCTCTCAAAATGTGCACATTTAATCCTTATCTTTTATAAGAACTATAACTGAAGATGAACCTCGTACTTTTAGTAAAACCGATGCCTCTTGCAAGGCTTTCCAATTTGCAAAGGTGCAGCTGATAGATTTGCATTTTCCTCCAGAAACATATCCTCCAATATGCTGTTATTGTACTTAGGTGTCGGTTCGTTTATGCCATCTGCAATACAAATCTGATCAGTCAGCCTTAAAAGGAATATTCCTACACTAAAGGCCAAAGGTATGGGTTTGAGTGATTCTAAAGTAGGCATGTTACCTTTTGTATATGCACGGACATTGTTTCTTGTTGACAAATTAAGCTTTGAAACATCGAATAAAGAGCTCGCGGACGGGATTATCCTGACATAGAACCCAGGAAGTTCTGCAATTTCTGTCTCTGTGCCAATGGAAGTGTTGAAAAATGAGAAGAGAGGGTGAGGACAAACAGTCAAGTGCATGCCTACTAACTTGGAATGCACATTGAGATGAAACAACGAAGTACGTAATTTGTTAGGATGACAACCTGGATATACATGGAGGACAGGCTTTCGTGCCTCATCTTGGAAGGTAGACCATGAAACCTTGCGGATCAAAGGAGATGAATTCAAGCTCTTCTCGATGACGCAGAGATAAAGACACCTCTTCGCATGGTACCGGTGATTCAGAAAATCTTTTTCATGAAAGCATTCCTATATAAACAGCAGAAATAAATCAGTACTGCATGGTAATCTAAAACCTCTATAGAAGCTTAAGCGCTTTGAATATAACTGATTTGGAAAGGCACCAACTAGATTCCAATTCTTGCAACATCCAAAAGGATATCAAGTGAAGTAATATTTGTCATGGATGACATCTTGCTCCATTAGATTGACTAAAGGACCTGACTTCACCCTTTTGTACTTGTATTTTGTTAACCAACAAGAGTCTTTGCTGACAGTATTGATCGGCAACATAGCCAGGGGCAGAGCTACGGCCGATGCTAGCCAGGCTATAGCACCGGCCCTGTGCCCCTGTAGCGGCACATAAAGGACAAGCTATTCTGCTATTAGCATGTCAGCCCATAATCACAAATCTTGAGCCCGTGAGTACCAAAAGACCAATTGCAGCACCACGCACCTATTGGTGGGAATTGCCACTTGCTGACCTATTCTACTCAAGCATCTCGGATGCAAAATACACCCGGCCATACGGACACAGCACTCCAGCGACAAGAAATCCTCGAAAGTGCCCTGACATCACTGATGTTCCACGGCCACATCCTGCGGCTGCCCTCATTTAGCTCACGTGCCCTTGTGCAGGTGTGTGTAAATTTTTCATCTATCTTGTTCCGTTACCTCAGAGTTTATATGTAACAAGCGGATATTCAGATGTAATTAGATGGTGCTTCATGATTCCATAATTTTATAGAATTGAGAGCTGTTCAAGAGATGCCTTTACAAAAAGTTTACTAACACAAAAAAGAGCAAATACTGAACTTATTACGAATGATATTGATGATAAAGTTGCCGATTTAACAATTCAGAAACTTTTGTGTATTTTTCAAAAAGGAAATTTGATCCTGGTACTAGAAATGAACTACTTCCACTATGATTTATTTAGTTGGAGTCAAGTAAAATTTCTTGCATATGCATAGGTTAGCACCCAACTTGCTCTATTTCTGGCTCCGCCGCTGAATATAGCACAGATGAGCTGAAATCCTGTTACTATTATAGTTCTCCAAACTAAATTAACCGAAGCAAAGTTGCAACATACCTTAGGCAAGCGGACGAGAAGGTCGGCGGCGACGTCAGGCTTGGCGACCGCCCCAGCCGCGTGGCTCCCCACGAGCCGCACCACCTCCGGCGGCCGGAAGGAAAATGCTAGCTTCTCGGCGGCGAGGCCCAGGTCCCTCACGAACCCCGAGGCGGCTTCCGGCGCCACCTGCTGCGGCGGCACGCTCTTGATGAGCTCAGCGACGGCGTCCGCGGCCTCCCCGGCGGCGCGCAGGGAGGCGGCGCTCGGCTGCGCCTCCTTGAGGAGCGTGGAGAGCTTGAGGTTGGTGGAGTACTCGGAGGAGACCATTGCTGCTTCGGTGGTGGTGGGTCGCCGGCGGCCGGAGGCGAGGGCGTTTGGTGGTTTAGGGTTTTTAGTTACACGTTGGAGCAGTTCACCATCATTTTCCTCTGTAGTAGTACACACTGCAAAGTGGCCTCGTAGGTGGCTAGCCAGGCCCTATATTATCCACAGGCCGGCCCAAACTGAAACAGAATATACCTTCCTACGGTTTTAATTATTCTCCGCCCCTTGCAGAGAATAGGCGTGGCCCGCATCTAGAGTGGCCCATTAACCGTGAACAATGCTTTTATAAATCTTTATTATTAAAGGGGAGTTGGGATCCGTACGTTGGGACCGATCGTAAACTTTCACTTAAATCAGGATTAGAGTTTCGTTTTGACTCGGACTCAAAGCTCTGTTCGCATCGCGTGCGCGTGCTGTGTTTGGTACGAAGGGGTATGTAGGGCTATGGGCCATGCGGAGGTGTGTTGCGACCCTAAGGCCCTGAGTGCTCGATTCGGTTTTTGTAAGTCGCGGGGCGGCGTCGGTATGTCGTACGACTACCTGTTTTGCTTTCTGTTTTCTAGGATCGATGTCTTGTACCTTTCTCACACGATTAATCCTTGGGTGTGGGCCGGCCTAGTAAGGCCCAGTTCTTTTGAGTTTCGGTCTGTGCATAAGCCACCCTGAGTAGAGCTGTCCAGAGAAGTAGCTGTGGATTTAAGCCAAGCAGAAATTGCAGTCCAGTTTTTTTGGTCTTCCGCTGTCCTGACTTATTTTCTGAGTTGTATGATGAAAAGTCTGTAACGCCCTTTTAACATATTTTGAGTTCGTTTATGCTATTTTCGCATGTATGATCACAATATAATATTTCAAACATCATATTAATTGCTAAATATGAAAATAAAATAGGATTCCTTGTTAGTTCATTACAACTAAAATAGAAGGAAGGGCATGCAAATGTTTTCTTTCCTAGAAAATATACAAATATAGTCTAATAATTCTAAGGAAACACACTCCTAGCAATATCATTACGGATCCCTTTCATGTAAGTACCATCATCTTCGGGTGGAGCACTAGGATATGAAGCACTCTCGTCTTGAACATATCCTCCACCATCAAACATGTCGAAATGTTGATCACGTAGGTTGCTATCACGAATGTAGTTGTGTAGACACATGCAAGCGATAATTATCATCTTTTGTCGCTCAAGTGGTCGACGAGGTAAGCCTTGAAGTATTCGAAATTTCATTTTGAGACAACCAAATCCTCGTTCAAGTGCGTTTCGTGCTGCTGAATGAGGATGGTTGAAATTCTCTTCTCTTCTCTTCCCGTGGAGGATTATGTTAGAAGTCCGGTACATGGTACCGAGTAGTTTTGTAAGGCGCTAGATATCCTATTTTGTTCGGTTATCCTGAATCAACAAGATAATATTTTCCTGCGGTGATATGAAAAATAACATATTACCTAACATATTAGCTACGAGGAAACATTTTAGAAAATGTGTACAAAAAACATTACCTGGCGGGGGTGGGGATAATGGGGATATGATACTTGAGCATCGGTCTACACACGTGTGTCATGAACTGAGTCGGGCCAGCCAGCAACAACAAATGTGAACCTCAAATCGAAATCACAAATCGCCATCACATTTTGACTTGTATAACCGTGCCTGTTCCTGTGTTGTACCTCAAGTTTGCTTGGCACAATTACTTTAATGTGTGTTCCATCTATAGCCCCAATGGCATTCTTGAAATGTGGCAAAAATCTTGTAGTTTGCATTTTAGGATGTACTTCGGTGAAATTTCTGTCTCTTGGCCTAATGTAATCACCAGCCATACGGTCTACACAGTCTAGAACCTCATAAAACTTTTTGCTAACTGTAGACCGACTATGTTCAAATCGATCAACAACATTACCAGTTGTTTGACATGTTCCCACAGTCCATAAAAAGAGTTCCAATGCTTCTTTAGCGGACATGTTGCAACTTGATGTAAGACCATAGGTTCCAACCAATAGATCAAGCAATGGGTAAAACACAGACCTCCTCATCCTGAACATAGAATAGAAAACTTGTGCATGCGTTTCTTTTTGTTCCACCCATTGAATACCTGTTATCTCCGGATTTCTTCGCGGTGCATAAGGCAACTTCTCAGTAGATAGGCTGGCATACGCGGCAACTGCAATCATGAACCTATCATATTCATCATCATCTTCATCACCTGGAATATCCATCTGCCACATAAACAACACAATTAATTACCAACATATACGAGAAGGTAATACAAATATAAATTGATAGGTTCATCAAGACAATACAAATTTATAGGTTCAAATCAAATAAATAGGTTCGAAGCAAGTTACAAATAGATAGCATATGACAATCTCCTCAGGTTCAAAGCAAATAGATAGCAAATTACAAATAGGTAGCTTATAGGTTCAATACAAAATTCCTAAACAAATAGATATCAAATTACAAATGTCTACTGATTTTTCCTCTCCTCACATGCCATGCGGATCCACTCAAGCCTCACAACACTTGCAGCCTCCATATAACAACTGAAGACAGTACGGTATTCAGCCTTCATGAACAATTGTGAAGCATAGAAATGTTCACGTATACCAGGTCCACATCCATCAGCAACAACCTTGGCCATCATATCCAAAAACTCCTACCTCACTGGATCAACTCTAGCCTGTGAGGGCTCTGAGTTCTGTGAAGTCGTGGAGTTTCTGCTTTCTTCCCTCTTCTCAAATATGTCACATATACAACGCAAACAACTTTTTTCAGCGCTATCTCTTGCCATCTTTTCAACTACCACAGGACTAGGTGAATAAGGACGTGCTCTCTTTTTTCCATGTCCTGTGACACCTGGTGTAAGCTGTGTGTCCAACTCTGTTCCTGAAAATTCATCATCCCCAACATCAACAGAAGAGGGAAAACCTTGAAAGGGACCAGCCATAGATGTTGGCAGTGGCACCCTCACATGTTCATTGGTAACACAATTCGCATAAAAAATCTGGCACATTTTATCCTCATTAGCAAGTGGAGCTCGCCGAAACTTGGCCGCATCTGGGCATCTCTGCAAAACATTGAGCTCAACTTCAGTACACCAATTGGATCAGAAAATAATGCATAGAACTGATATAAAAACTGCCATATACCTTAATCTCAAGATCCCACCACTCATCACTAGCATCAATGGTCTTGGTGATAGGATCTCTTCCAAGACCTGATGCATTTTGATTGAGTGTCATCCATGTGCTGTACTCTTTTTAAGTGTCTCCCACCTATTTTTGAATTGCTTTTTTGTTATACTTTCTCTTAGTGCGGTCATTGAAACTCTTTGTCAAATTGTCATAGCCATTTTTGTTCAGATGACCTTCATGACAGTTTCTCTTTAGTACTTCCTCTATACAGACATCCAGGAAAACTTCAGCTGCAAATTGATCCCACACAACCTTCTCACTAATCCTAGACTTTGCAGCCTTCTCCGACATCTATTGATTACGTGCATAACAATAAGGTCCTGCCCACATGTAAATAAGATACAAATCCACATGCAATTTGATACCAAATCCACCATATTTGGTAAAAATGAACATGGCGGAGAGCTCTCTATGCAGTTTTACATCATGTACTACAAATATAAATACTTTAATACGCCAATTTCACTACGAATCCACCACATAACGGTATACATCTCAGAAATCAGAACATAACCGAATCAGAGCAGAAACACATACACATGGAGTTGGGGGAGGAGGAAGCAGGTCGGGGCAGTACCTTGAGCAGGTCGGGAGAGGAGGTAGGCCGAAGGATGGCCACAGCAGACGGAGAAGGTCGGCCACGAACAGGCCGATGAGATGGGGTCGCGCGGGCGCGACTATCCTTCTGCCATGACCTGGGGCGGGCTCGGGAGCGTCTACGGTGTAGGAGACAGGCGGCGGGGGCGGCGGATGTCGGAGTGCGCCGTGGGTGGTGGGCGGGAGCGGCGGCGGTGGAACCCTAGTTTGGCCGCCTCCTGTTCGCACGGTCGGGACAGGCAGAGAAAAGAACTCTTCGATGTGAGGAGAGAGAAGACAGGAAAATATGTCCGGTTCGCTCAGCTCGGTGGGTGGCAATTCGGTGTAAATTGCATGTCAAAGAGGGGCAAGCCAAAAAACCTCTTCGTGGAACTTGCGGGAAGCCCCGCCGGGTGTGGGAAGTTGGGGTAACCCAACTTTTCTCCACTGTGAAGGAATGGTGGAAGCTGGCTGCCCAAATAAGCAGCTTAAAATCGAGTTCTTTTTGACTTATGCTTATTTCGACCCCTAAGCTGTCCAGAAGTCCCAAAAGAACTGGACCTAAATAGCCATCGTCCAGTGCTGATCAGCGGAAAGACCGATCCTACCACTAGAGGGAACCCTTCCTGAAGGGAACTCGCATGCAGAAACGAGCCCAGGAAACGCCACGTGCTAACCACGTGGAGGAAGCAAACTTCCACACGGCACGCACTCGCAGGCCGCGTCGGTCACGCGCGCCGCCCCGCGTCCACGGCCGCTGGGCGTTTCGCTGGCCTGATACATCCGCGTACGCGCGTCTGTACGTCGCAATGTCGCAATGGATTTGAGCTAGCTAGCCCACTGATGACTGATCGATCGTACCATGCATGGGTTGAGCTAGCTAGCTCCAGTGATTGATCGGAGCGGCGCGGCCGTTTTTCTCTTTATGAATGGACATTGTATAGACTACGCATAAATACGGTGTACACATTACACATAACTAGTAGTACAGAATACATACACCCGGTGTACAAACTGCACAGACTCGAGAGTACAACTATAAAAAAAGAAGTTGTACAAAGTACATACAATTGGAAGTACAAAACACGATGTTGTACAAAGTACACATGACACGATGTACAAAGTACACTGACGCATGAAGTACAAATATACAAAAAACGGAGTACAAAAGTATATAGAACTGAAAGTACAAAATTCACAGAAGTGGTTGTACGAAGTACATAGAACAACATGTACAACTATAGAGAACCGGAAGTACAGACAAAAAGTTCGTCAAAACCTATGAATATGAGATCTAGTTTTGAAGATCTCGACGTGAGAAACTCAAAAGTGAAAACGATTCGCATGGATCAACGGTTCTCAAAATATTTCGTTTCAAAATTTTGCTTTTAAAAAATAAAAGGGAAAAACTGCCCACGCACCTCCGGTATCCCTTTGAAGTAAAATGTACACCAACATAGGTAATACAAGTGTACAAAAAATATAGTATAAAAGTACACAAAGCCGAAAGTACAAACTTCACTGAAGTGGTTGTATGAAGTTCATAGAACATGATATACAAACTACAGAGAACCGGGAGTACAGAAAAAAAGTTCATCAAAACCTATCAAAATGGGATCTAATTTTGAAGATCTCGACGCGAGAAACTCAAAAGTGAAAACGGTTCGCAATTTGGATAAACGGTTCTCAAGATATTTCGTTTTGAAAAATAAAAGGGAAAAACTGGCCTCCCACCTCCTGTATCTCTTTCTGTCTAATAGTCCCCACTTTCAATCCAATTGCGACACTTGGCGGACATGCACACAACCACGCAGGACCGTACAAGGAGAAAGCGACACATGTCACCACGACACAACACACAGGTTCCCTTCGCAAAGGGAACCCTTTTCTAGCGATTTCCGCCCAGATTCATTGCACTGTGTGCTAAAAAATGAAAAATATATTGTATTGCACGCTTTGCTCAAATGAACAAAAATTACACGACGGGTCCCCGAACTGGGCGACAAGCAAGGGATTTCGAGAAAGGGAGGGGAGGGCGGCTCTTGCAGGCTCCGCCCGCCGCAGTTACAATAAAAAAGGGCGGCTCTTGAGATCAGAATAAAGGGGTGCTAGAATGGCGTCGACGAAAAGAGAAAAGCAGCACAGCCGAGAGCCCGCAAGAATGAACTTGGGCGGAGTTGTGCACTGGTGGAAGATGGAGGGGGGTTTACGCACGGGTGATGCATGTAAAATGCATACATGAAATTTGCACTTTAATTGCTTATATTCCAATCATATTTGCATCATATAAGGGTTATATCAATGTTTTATAATGATTTTTGGGAATATTCATTTATTTCCTATTTTTATGGAATTAACCCTGCACAGGCAGAAAACACCGTTTTCTTATTTTAATGTTTCAGGGACCCAAACGTCAACGAAATCATCTGGAAATTTACGGGCGTCAATATTTGGAAGGAAGAAGACCTGTGGGCGAAAGAAGCGAGCAAACGGAGGCTCGAGGGCCAAACGAGGGGGCCCACACAGCCTGGTACTGTAGCCGCGTGGGACCCACCCATTTGGGCCTCGTGGCTCCGTTGCCTTCGATCTTTTCTCCACCGACATCGTCTTGACCTAAAAACGCCTATAAAAAAGGTCCCCCGACGTTCTCTGGAAGGAGCGCTGCACAAACACAGAAATACCGAAACGGAGATCAGGAGCTGCAGATTGGAGGGGAAAACTCCGGCGGGCGCTGCCGGCGTGGTGTCCATCTTCTCCATCGACTTCTCCACCGTCTCCATGATGAAGAGGGAGTAGTCCACCTCTGGACTATGGGTTTGTGGAAGTAACTTATGTATCTCTCCTCTCTTGAGCTTCACTAATTAGCACCGTATGAGCTGCTGAACATGATTACGGTTACCGTTGTAATACCTTTGTGGTGGATCTTTATGAGTTAATATATGTTTGAGATTGCAATGTTTGTTTTAGTTATGAGTATAGATGCATATTATGTACCCCGTTCTTATCTACTTGTTTTGATCAAGCATGTTTATGAGAGCGTGTGTGGGGGAACGTGTGTATTAGTTGGATTAACGGGGGGTGGCTAGTGCAGTGAACGTGAGAGAAAGTTCTGCGATCCACTTTGATATCTTTACCTTACTTTGTTGCCTCACTAGGGATAAACTAAAATACCATGCTACCGGGGATGTGGGCGTGACCATTGCCACTACTCCATGACTAGATCTAGCATGTTCTTATTTTCACTTCATGTCATGATACTTAATGCTATACTCTGAGTTGTCTTAATTACTGAGGTGTTATAATTTAGTTCGCATCTTGGTGGAGTATAAGAGAGGTTAATAACCAAAAGATCTCTATGTTAGGACGTGATGCCCATATATTTAAGTAACTTGTTATCAAACCCTGTGTTGCAATCTCATATGTTAACTGTGTGTGTTCCATTGTCTACCACTTTATAAAGAGAGAGTGCATTTGTGAAACCATGAACCCCAGTCCATTTTTAATCATAAGAAACACCTTTCCAACACCATATACCACTTTTCTATTTTCAGCCATCATTAAATCCGAAAATACAAAAATACTTTTCATCTTGCATACATCATTCAAAAACCCAAAAATATCATTTACCATTGCATCCACCATCATTGCATATTTATTTCTTGTTTGCATTGCATTACTATCCTGATATCATTCTTACACCTTGTGCTTGACAACCACAGGTGAGGTTGAGGACCAAAACATCTAACCTTGTTTTGTAGGTAACCAAAAGAAGAATAAGAAGATAAATCTACCACTTCAGATTCCCCGAGAGTTCGATATTAAACCCTCGAGTCACCCCTCGTGGGGAAAACTGTCTTCCACTTACTATACACTCTGCACTTGGAGTCTCAACCTAATCCCGTTTACTTTTGCAGGTATCAAAGCCTTGCTCTTCGGGATCATCAACGGGTGAAAGGGGTGGTGCCATGCGGAAGTTCGCTCAGGATTTACTCGATTTGCCTGGATGGATTCTTGGGTTTCTGGGTATGGGTTCAAAACAAAACGTTGAATGAAAGACACAAAACTTAAAACCCGCGGCAACGCACGGGCACTGTGCTAGTTTTAATAATAGTAAAAATTTGTACATATAAATTAATGTGAAATATTTTTTAGAAAATTGATAAAAATATTTGAGGTCCGAATTAATTGTTTGTAAGGTTCAGAATAATCATTTGCGAGCTAAAAAATGTACATATGGTTGATGAAAATATTTTGCACGACTCAAAATAATTATACATGGGTTCAAAAAAAAAGTTCATGTAGTTAACAAAAAATCACGGGATTTAAAATTTCATTACAAAAATATGATTTGAAATACAAAACAACAACAAAGCATTTCATTCTCAAGCAAACTGGGGTAGGCTGAAATTAAAAAAAATGAAAATAAATAGAGAAGGGAAAAAAGAAAACAGGAAATAGGAAATAGATAAAAAAAAACTAGAAAGAAAAAAGAAAATGAAAAATAAAGGACCGTGCTAATAAGGGCACGTGCCCTAGATTAGTTTTCGTGGACACGGACATAATATGGTAACAGTGACAAAACATGAAAACAAATGTGGCACCAGCCAGTTCTGTCCGTATTCGCTCCGTTTTCATCCCTATGGTATGTAGATTTTTTTTTGGTTTTCAAACTTTAAAAATGTTGTATCTCGTAAACCGTAATTCAAAATTTATATCCGTTTTCATGGTTGGCTTTCTTGCGACGAGATGTTCAAAACTAGATCTCATCTTAACATGTTTTGACAAGTTTTTTTCTGACCCTAGTTGTCAGATTATAGTCACTTGGTCACCAGGTATTGTCTAGTTGGTTACCATGTTAAAATCAAATGGTTGCCTGATTTTTGAACTGCGCTACTCGGTAATGTAATCCTTTTGTGACGGTAATTCCATATTTTACGTGTCTAGAATGGATCAAATACCCACTCTCTGAATATGGAGATCATGACTATGACAAAAAAATGTAAAAATACCTGGTAACTATGAATTATTTGTGTGGTAACTGTTAACTGATAACATTTTAACTACGATATTATAACCTGGCAACTGACGACGAAAAAAAAAGTTCGTCAAAACATATTAAGATGGGATCTTGTTTTAATTTACTCGTCGAGACAAAACCAGCAATGAAGACGGATCGTCAAATGAATTAACGGTTTAAGGGACAATTTATTTCTAATTTTCGGATCTGAAAAGATTCTCACATGCATGGAAATGTTGGTCCATCCGCATCTATAGGTAAAATGCGCGCCGGGCGGAATCACTTCATGGGGCACGTCCATATATTAGAATAACCGAAAAATAAATGTCGAAACAGATCTTAGAGATAACCTGGTCACCTCTAATTATGGCAAAGAAATACTACCTCTATTAATGAATATAAGACGTCTCCCAAAACGTTTTATATTTAGTACAGAGGGAGTATGAGGTAAGGAGTGGGCATGAATAGTAAACGTCCTCCTCTCATGCACAAATCTAGCATCGTCGGTGTGTGTGTGCGTGTGTGTGTTATCCACGCCCTCCCACGTAGGAGAGGTATGCCCCATATATAGGGTGCGCCACTGTCTTATAGACACGGCGGAGTGGCGCTACTTGCCCAGGTACTAGCTATGGTGGGACTAAGCCTACCTTAGGTTGTTGTAGCTGACGAGGCTAGCCGGTTCGTACGTGGTATGGCGCGGCGCCAATGTGCGGGCTGTCCACTGCAACTTTGGGGCATCGTGGTACTGTTGCGGAAGTCAGACCTGATTGTGCACGACGGGACTTGGCTCTGAGTGGGTGGCGTTAGCATACCCCCCACCCCCACACACAGAGCTAGGGCATGGCTGCTGAGCCAACCATGTCGTTCGATCTTCCTGCTCATGTCGACATCGATATGGAAAGTGGACTCTGGTTGGCCGCCTTGTCCTTTGGTAGCCGGCTGGTACATGGTGGCCGATTGACAGAGCGTACTGCCTGGTGAGGCGAGCCAGTTGTGTCTGTTTGAGTCTTTTGGAGGCGCCTGCCATTAACGGGCCGGCCAACTGGCCTTAAAGTTTTGCCTTTGAAAGGTATCAAGTTCCCATAATCCCATGAGTAGCCTTCGAATCTTCGGGTTGCTCGAAGAGGCATGCGAAGTATTTTTAGTAACCTCTTGATCATGGACGTGGGCTCGCGGGGAGCCAGCATTGTTGTCCGGTTCGGCTCAGGGAGGCGATTGATCTTCTATCATCGAGGGTTGGGCGACTGGTCAACAACGACTGCTATGTCGAGTCCTAGAGGGTCACAGTGGTGTCAGGCGGTCAAGCATCTTTTCAGACCGTGGGTCCCATCATGTAGAAGCATTGCCAAACACGGACTTGACGCCTTGGATGCTGTGTGGGCAGGTCGAAACGGAGCGATACCATGGATAATGATGCCTCGATCGCGAGGAAATGTCACGAAACCGACGCGATGTCCCTCGCCGCTCAACGCGCAGCAGCGAACGGTGATGAAGAGTGGTGCACCCCTTCGAATTAGCCAAGGAGGAGCACAAGTTCGCGGTGGCCGAGCGCAAATATGTCGTCTTGTACTACCTCGGCATTGAAAACCTGATGCGGGTAGGTCCCGATTTTCACGGATTTGGATGGAGGGAAGGATGAACACGAAGAACACACGAAGAACGAAGAACACAAAAGAGGGGAAATCCCACACACAAGGGTAAATAGCAAGTAGCAACCCGGCAAGACTCGATTGGTAACAAATCCCCGAGGGCAGCCCCCAATCCTCCTCTCCCAAGCACACCTTACTCTTAGGATTGTTTGTCCAATTGGTCAATCCAACCAATCCAACCTAGCCACCTAAAGATGGAAGATTAGCAAGTAATCGCAACTACAAGCGGAGCCTTGGTATCCACGCATGGATCTTCTCCTCAAGAGGAGGCCTTGGTTCATCTCCACATGTGGAGGCCTTGAATCATCTCCAAAGGAGGAAAGAGACACTTTGAAAAGAAGGAGCAAGGCTCTACTTTAGTTCCCAAATCATAGTCTAACCCTAGATCTGGAAGGGAAGGGTCTATTTATAGTCTAAGTCACGAGATGGGCGAAAAGTGGGCGATACAAGGCCACGTGGGCCCGTCAAGCGCGCAGGCTGAAGTCTTCAGGGAGACCGGCCTGGAGGCCGGCCGAGGCTGGTGTGGAGGCCGGCCTGAGGGCCGGCCTGGGGGCCGGCTGGAGTCGTGCTGAGGCCGGCTGCCTCGGGCAGGGCCCGGCCCTGGGTCCGGCCTAGGCCGGCTGGAGGGCTGGTTGCGTCGGGCGGTAGGCCGGCCTGTGGCCCGGCCTAGGCCGGCCTGGAGGCCGGTTGGCTCTGGAGGTAGCCCGGCCTAGGCCGGCCTGGAGGCCGGTTGGCTCTGGAGGTAGCCCGGCCTGGGGGCCGGCCTGGGGGCTGGCTGGCCAGTTTCCACAGCTCCCTCTCCTTCGTCTTGCGACGTCTCTTGGCCATCTTCATCACTTCCTTGGAGATCTTCATAGGGGTCATCAGGTCCACCATAGCTGAGCACACACAAGGTATCGGAATGAAGTAGCAAGCCATTCAAAGGAGTGTCGAGATCACACATAGATAGGAGTGAATTCACCTTATCATGGAGAGCTTTGACTCTTGCTCTTGTCATTGGGCCACTTGTTGTAGGAGCCTAGGTTGGGCTACATCATCTCCCCCCCCCCCCTTGGAAAAGAGTCGTCCTCGACTCTTGGTCATCCTCATCGCTTGATGTTCCAAGGTATGGCGATAGGTCGGCGACGTTGAAGGTGTCATGGACCAAGTGTTTGGAGTTGGAGATGTCGATCTTGTAGGCATTGTCGTTGATGCGCTTGATAACCTTGAAAGGTCCATCTCCACGAGGGTGAAGCTTGGACTTCCTTGCATCCGGAAAGCGATCTTTGCGAAGGTGTAGCCAAACAAGGTCTCCTTCTTCAAATATCATGGCGCGCTTGTTTTGTTCATCTTCGTAGCATGGTCTTTGTTGTGCTTCTCGAGTAGTTCTTGTTTCCTCATGGAGCTTCTTCATGTAAGCGGCTCGCTTGTCGAAGTCCATGTTAACTTGCTCACGGAGTGGAAGTGGTAGCATGTCGAGCGCGGTGTAGGGGTTGGAGCCATAGACGACCTCGAAGGGTGTTCTCTTTGTTGCGCGATGTAGTGCTCGATTGTAGGCGAACTCGGCGTGTGGGATGCACTCTTCCCAATTCTTCAAGTTAGGCTTGATCAACACACGAAGGAGTGTAGATAGGCTTCGGTTCACCACTTCGGTTTGGCCATCGGTTTGAGGGTGGTATGCGGTGGAGAATAGTTGCTTGATTCCCATCTTGGCCATCAAAGTCTTCCAAAAATAGCTCACGAACTTGGTGTCACGATCCGACACAATGGTCTTGGCACTCCATGAAGACGGACGATTTCCCTGAAAAACAAAGTAGCAATGTGTGAAGCATCGTCGCTCTTGTTGCAAGGTATAAAGTGTGCCATTTTAGAGAAGCGATCAATGACGACAAAGATGGAATCCTTGTTTGTTTTAGTGCGTGGGAGTCCTAAGACAAAATCCATAGCTATATCGGACCATGGGTGATGTGGAATAGGCAAAGGTGTATATAACCATGAGAGTTTAGAGTAGACTTAGCTTTGAGACATGTAGAACATCGTCGAACTAGGCGTTCCACATCACGCTTCATTCTGGCCAATAGTAGTTGGTGGCGAGCATGGCGTAGGTCTTGTCGCGGCCAAAGTGACCCATGAGTGTCCTCCATGAGATTCCTTCAAAAGGACCAAACGAAGCGAAGACTCGGGTATACATAGTTTGTTAGCCTTAAACAAGAAACCTTTGTGCAAATAGAAATCACCAATTCCTTTGTGCTCCGAACATTGAGCGAAAATGTCTCCAAAGAAAGCATCGGTAGCATACAACTCTTTAATCTCATCCAAACCCAAGACACTAATGTCAAGACGTGTAAGTAGGTTGGCCTTGCGGGATAGAGCATCCGCGACCACATTGTCTTTACCTTTCTTGTATTTGATTACAAAGTGAAAGACTCAATGAACTCAACCCACTTAGCATGTCTTTTGTTCAAATTTGTTTGACTTTTCAAATATTTCAAGGATTCATGGTCGGAATGAATGACAAATTCCTTAGGACGAAGGTAATGTTGCCACACATCCAAAACACGAACCAAAGCAAATAACTCTTTGTCATAAATGGGGTAATTCAAGCGAGCTCCATCTAGTTTCTCACTATGGTATGCGATGGGTCTACCATTTTGCATAAGCACTCCACCAATGCCCAATCCACTTGCATCGCATTCAATCTCAAATGTCTTAGAGAAATCCGGAAGGGCAAGGAGTGGTGCTTCGGTTAATAACCGTTTGAGCTCATTGAAAGCAAAATCATGTGCATTGCCCCAAATGAAAGGTACATTCTTCTTTGTAAGTTCATGGAGGGGGCAAGCAATTGTGGAAAAATCCTTGATGAAACGGCGGTAAAATCCGGCAAAACCAAGAAAACGTCTCAACTCCTCAAGTGATGTCGGAAAAGGCCAAGTCCGAATTGCTTGTATCTTTGCTCATCAACTTCAACTCCATCCGAAGAAACAACAAAACCCAAGAAAACAAGTTTGTTGGTGGCAAAAGTGCACTTAGAAAGATTTGCATAAAGCTTTTCATTGCGAAGAACCAACAAAACTTGAGCAACATGAGAAGTGTGCTCTTCCAAAGATTTGCTATAATAAGGATGTCGTCAAAGTATACCACAACAAATTTCCAATGAAAGGACGCAAAACATGATTCATGAGACGCATAAAAGTAGAAGGTGCATTGGAAAGACCAAATGGCATGACGAGCCACTCATAAAGACCAAGCTTTGTTTTAAATGCGGTCTTCCATTCATCACCTTCACACATGCGTATTTGGTGATATCCACTTTTAAGATCAATTTTGGAGAATATAGCGGAACCACAAAGCTCATCAAGCATATCATCAAGTCGAGGGATAGGATGGCGATACCGAACGGTTATGGCGTTGATGGGGCGACAATCCATGCAAAGGCGAAGAGTGTTGTCGTGCTTGGGTACCAAGATGACGGGCACGGCACACGGACTCAAGCTCTCGCGGATGTGTCCCATGGCAAGAAGTTCTTGTATTTGCCGCTCGATCTCCTTTGTCTCTTCGGGGTTGGTGCGGTAAGGAGCGCGGTTTGGTAGCGGTGCGCCGGGAACAAGGTCGATGCGGTGCTCGATTCCGCGTAGAGGAGGTAGTCCCGGTGGCACTCTTGAGGGAAGACATCTTCAAAGTCCTTCAAAAGAGACAACAAAGAAGGAGGAAGGTTTGTGAAAGTGTTAGTCATAGAAACTTCACCCTTGCATATGAGCACATAGTGGAGGGTGGATGGGTTCTCTCTCAACTCCCTCATCTCTCTTTGTGGCAAATAGTGTAAGTTTTGTGGGAACTCTCTTTGAAGTGTCACACTCATTTGGCTTGTGGCTCTCACTCACTTTATGGTGGGTCTCTCGCTCACCACTCATCTCACTAGACGAACGATCTTGTTGTGCCCTTGCAATGTCTTGGCGTTGTCGGCGATGACTTGACTTGGTGTCATGGGACGAAGGACGAAGGTCTTGTCGTTGTTCTTGAAGCTATAGTAGTTTGTCCTTCCATCATGCATAGCACCCTTGTCAAATTGCCATGGACGCCCAAGGAGTAAGTGACAAACGTTCATAGGCACAACATCACAATCAACCGTATCTTCATAGGCTCCAATCTTGAAGGACACTTGCACCATGTGTTGAATCTTGACGGCTCCGGTATCACTCAACCATTGCACATGGTAAGGATGTGGGTGCTTCTTGAACTTCAAGTTGAGCTTATCACAAAGTTCTTTGCTCGCTAGGTTGTGGCAACTTCCACCATCTATGATGACCTTGATGGACTTTCCATTGATTCCCGCTCTTGTTTGAAACAAGTTGCATCTTTGGTCTTCTTCCACTTGAACATTGGTGGTTAGAGCTCTTGCCACAACCAAGGAAGGGTTGTTGTCGCCATCACAATAGATCTCACTTTCTTCTTGAGCACTTTGCATTGTGGCGACCTTGTTCAAAGCATTGTACTCATCTTCACTCATAGATTCATACTCTCCCATGTCATTGATGATCATGACCTTCTTGTTGGTGCACTCAAAAGATTTGTGCCCTTGTCCGCCGCACTTGTAGCATTGCAAAGTCTTGTGCCGGACGAAGATCCTTGAGGCGCCTTGGAGAGGGAGGTACTTTCTTGAAAGGTTGAGGCGCTTGAGGTGTCGAAGTAGAGACTCTTGGAGGACCTCGAGTGTTCGCTTGAGGAAGAGCTTGTGAAGGTGTAGGAGTTGACGAAGAAGGCTTGTTGGCGAAGAATGCCTTTGTCTTGAGGTATTTGAGCTCTTCAAGCACGTGGCGCTCGGCCTTGGAAGCTTGATGTACTAGCTCTACCAAAGAGGCATATGGTTGGAACTCCACGATCTTCTTGATGGATAGTTGAGGCCATTCATGAAACGAGCCATGGATTGCTCTTCGTACTCGTTGACATTGGCTCTCATCATGGAGATTTCCATTCCTTGTAGTACTCGTCAACCGACTTCAAACCTTGCTTCAACTCTTGCAACTTCTTGTATAAGTCTCTAGTGTAATGGCTTGGCACGAAGCGCTTGTACATTGTTTCTTTCATTTCAACCCAAGTGTCAATTGGTTGTTGGTGGTTAGCGACGCGAGCATCTTGTAGTTGTTCCCACCACAAGAGGGCATACTCTTCAAACTCCATCGAGGCTAAGGCAACCTTCTTGTTGTCGGAGAAGCGTTGCACACGGAAGATCTTGTCAACCTTGAGTACCCATGAGAAGTAAGCTTCCGGATCACTTGTGCCGTAGAACTTGGGTATGTCAAAGCGGACGTTGGTCAAGTCATCATAGTCGTCACATGGCCACCACGTGGGAATGCACGTCCACGTCTCCTTCGGTTGAGTCCATCACCATTGTGTTGGCTTGACTCGTTATCACTTGACTCGGAACGTTGGTGTTGGTGACGATCATGAGGAAGCTCTTGACGAGCGCATGTTGAGGAGGTAGCTCTTGTTGAGGAACGGGTTGTTCGACATTGTTCGCATTGTCATGGTTTTGATGACGTGGCCTTGGAGGATGACGAGGGTGACGTCCTTGTTCACCAAAGTCATTCGCACCCGGAACGCCATTGTCATTAGCCAATGGGTCATGACGATCACGTTGTTGCGGTGGTGGTGATGGTATGCGTTCATGACGTCAATTTTGGTGAGGTTGTTCTTGATGCGCATTGGCATTGTTCGCGTGAAGATCATGTGGTTGTTCAACGTGAGGAGGAGGTCGTTCATGGGCGTCGCGCCTTGGATCATGTTGACGTTCTTGTCGAGGTTCATGACGTCCATGACGTGCTTGTGTCGACCTTGAGGTGCTTCTTGTACGGCTTGAGTGTGAAGAGCTCGTTGTCGCACAAGGTTGTTGATAGCTTCGGTCAACCGCTCCATATTTGCTTCTTGAGCATGCATGCGGTCGTTGAAGGTGTTCTCTTGATTTTGAAGACGGCGCTCGTAGCGTCCTAGGTTGTCACGAAGAAAGTGTCGCATGCCAACAAGCTCCGATTGTGTGACATAGCCATGATCACCGCGAACTCCACCATGGATTTCCTCATCCGAGCTTGAGCTTCCGTTTGTACTTCCCCTAAACATTTTCTCAAGATCAAGTGAGATGTGGTAAGAAAAACCAAGACAAACTATATCCCAAGTATAATGTGGCTTGAGAGGAGAGTATCCGGTTCTAACACCCAACACACACACTTATGAGGATAGGAAGGTATGAAGTGGCAAACGAAACAAGCAAACCCGCGACAAGTATATTGTCAAAGGTAGAGAAAATCCACAATGATCAAATTACCAAAGAAACTCCAACCACAAAGTATCAAGAAACACACACAAAAGCGAATGATGGGGTTGGGCGACCAAAGGGCGAGCACTCGAAGATAGACAACCTAACGAAGACTACGTGCTCAAATGTCACCCAACACAAGAAGGACGCTAGCTCAATTGCTTTTTGTGGGCAACGGATTTGCACAAGAGTTAACACTCACACTCACTTTGGCGGTCTTAGCTTTGTCGCAACCTACAAGAGATGAACTTGGCACCACTTGATTCTTTTCTTTTTTTTTTTGATTTTTGCTTTTTGACGATGATTCCTTCTCTTTTGCTAGTGCCAAGCTCTCTAACGATACACACTCGCCAATACTTGAAGACAAACACTCAACACGTGCAATGCCTCGCAATATCACCGAGCTAGTCCAATAGGTTCAAGTTGCGCGAAAGGAAGAAGGGTTCACAACGGATTCCGATGACGGGGAAATGCCGAGTCCTTGGTGTCGTCTTTGCTTGGCGTTGATGACGCGTTGTGCGGAAGCTTGTCGATGTTGTAGACGTTGCACACACCGGAAAAGGACTCAAACAACAAAGGATAATTGCCAAAACGAACCGAGGAAAAAAAAGCAGGAAAAGAAAATTTCTGGGCAAACCGGCCCTGGGGCCGGCCTAGGCCGGTCTGGGGGCCGGACGCGTCGGTTGCCTGGCCGGCCTGTGGCCCGGCCTGGGCCGGCTGTGGGGCCGGCCTGTCTGGATCTCGAAACTCCGCGGATTTTGGGCGGAAAAACGACGCGAAAATCCTCGATTTCGTGGGAAATTGGCAAAATTAAGGCTAGGGAACGCAAACAAGGGTGGAGGGGTCCTAAAGCAACAGATCCATGGATCAAAACTACCAAAAACTCAACAAATCGACAATCGGCTCGAATCAAAAGGCTATTTTTGGTGGAAATTTTCGAATTTCTCAAAAACGAAGAAAAATTTGGTGGATTTTGGTGGAAACACAAAACAAATCCGTGTCAACCTAGAGCTCTGATACCATATGATGCGGGTAGTCCCGATTTTCACGGATTTGGCGGAGGGAAGGATGAACACGAAGAACACGCGAAGAACGAAGAACACAAAGAGGGGAAATCACACACAAGGGTAAATAGCAAGTAGCAACCCGGCAAGACTCGATTGGTAACAAATCCCCGAGGGCAGCCCCCAATCCTCCTCTCCCAAGCACACCTTACTCTTAGGATTGTTTGTCCAATTGGTCAATCCAACCAATCCAACCTAGCCACCTAAAGATGGAAGATTAGCAAGTAATCGCAACTACAAGCGGAGCCTTGGTATCCACGCAGGGATCTTCTCCTCAAGAGGAGGCCTTGGTTCATCTCCACATGTGGAGGCCTTGATTCATCTCGAAAGGAGGAAAGAGACACTTTGAGAAGAAGGAGCAAGGCTCTACTTTAGTTCCCAAATCATAGTCTAACCCTAGATCTGGAGGGAAGGGTCTATTTATAGTCTAAGTCACGAGATGGGCGAAAAGTGGGCGATACAAGGCCACGTGGGCCCGTCAAGCGCGCAGGCTGAAGTCTTCAGGGAACCGGCCTGGAGGCCGGCCGAGGCTGGTGTGGAGGCCGGCCTGAGGGCCGGTTGGGGGCCGGCTGGAGTCGTGCTGAGGCCGGCCTGGAGGCCGGCTGCCTCGGGCAGGGGCCCGGCCCTGGGTCCGGCCTAGGCCGGCTGGAGGGCTGGTTGCGTCGGGCGGTAGGCCGGCCTGTGGCCCGGCCTAGGCCGGCCTAGAGGCCGGTTGGCTCTGGAGGTAGCCCGGCCTGGGGGCCGGCTGGCCAGTTTCCACAGCTCCCTCTCCTTCGTCTTGCGACGTCTCTTGGCCATCTTCATCACTTCCTTGGAGATCTTCATAGGGGTCATCAGGTCCACCATAGCTGAGCACACACAAGGTATCGGAATGAAGTAGCAAGCCATTCAAAGGAGTGTCGAGATCACACATAGATAGGAGTGAGTTCACCTTATCATGGAGAGCTTTGATTCTTGCTCTTGTCATTGGTCCACTTGTTGTAGGAGCCATAGGTTGGGCTACATCAAAACCCCTAAGTTAGGTTTGGATTTCGTATAGATATGTTGTTTGATGAACTTGTATATATGTTTGATGCTATGCTTACGAACTTCTCTTGTTTGTCGTCATTATGGTTGTTGAACTACTATGTGATCGTTGTTGAAATTCAACAACTTTTTCTTAAAATTTACAGTATGCATTTGCAGTACTGCCAGACCGACGCATTTGCAAACTTTAGAACTTGTTTAAGGGACACCCAAAAATGGTTTTCCGCGGTATGAGTTTTTTTTCCGGGATGATCTAACTACTGTTTAGAAGGCTCAAATAATAAATTGAGCGGTCTATGAGAGAAGTTGGGTAGGGGTGGCTTATTTTTAAGCCTCCAAAAGAATTAGGTCTTACTTAGCATAAACTTGCACCTTTGAATTCATGCAAACTCTAGCGGTCTGTTGTGTAATTCCGGCAACAACAAAAGCGTGGGCATTGTGTAACGAGTTAGTGGTCCATTCCAGCACGCGTCGCGTATCATCAGACAATAACCAAATCTCGGCGGTCCTGCTGAAGCTCGACATCACTAAGGCTTTTGACACAGTCAGTTGGGCCTTCCTTTTGGAGGTTTTGCGGAGGATGGGGTTTGGCGACCTTTTGATTGCAACCATCTGCGCTCTTTTATCATCCGCTTCCACAAGGGTGCTACTCAATGGGCATCCCGGTGGAAAGATCTTCAACAGGCGTGGATTGAGGCAGGGAGATCCGCTCTCACCACAGCTCTTCATCCTGATCATGGAGGTTCTGCACCTGTTGATTGAGAGGGCTATGGCCTGTGGATTGTTGGCGCCTCTCGCAGAGACCGGGCTCACGCACCGCACGTCGATTTATGCCGATGATGTGGTGACTTTTCTCCGACCACTTCCGAGAGATCTTAGAGTCTTCGCACAGCTGCTGGAAGATTTCGGCATGGTCTCTGGATTGAGGGCGAATCTGGAGAAATGCTCGGCGCATTTGATTCGCTGTGGAGAGCCGGAGGCTCAGCTGGTGGCCCAGGAGTTGCAGTGTCCTCTGTTGCCATTCCCCTTGCGCTACTTAGGCCTTCCACTCTCCCTTAGGAAGTTGACGGCGGCTCAGCTCCAGTTCATTGTGGATAGCGTGGCCAATCACCTCCCCAGATGGCGTGCAGGGATGCTGAACCGAGGTGGACGGCTCGAACTTGTGAAGACCACTCTCTCGGCGGTTTCCATCTTCGCCATGATGTCGTTGGATCTGTCGGTTGAGACACTCGTAGCGATTGAAAAGATCATACGTGGATTCCTGTGGGCGGGGCGCAAGGATGCGCGTGGAGGGCATTGCTTGGTTGCGTGGAAGAGAGCATGCATGCCCAAACGTTTAGGGGGGCTCGGCATCCCTAACCTGAGGCTCATGAACCTGGCACTGAGAGCAAGATGGCTCTGGCTTAGCAGGACTGACAGGTCCAAGCCCTGGGCAGAGTTCAACATCCAGGTCCCCAGACTAGTGCGAGAGCTGTTCGAGGCGGCCACTGTCTCAGTTGTGGGCGATGGGGCTTCCACCTTCTTCTGGACAGATAGGTGGTTACCTGGAGGGATTGGTCGGGTAAAGGATGTGGCCCCGAGCCTTCTCCTTACCCAAGAGCGCCCGCAGCTCCCGACGTGTTAGGGAAGGACTCGCTGGAGGTTGGCTCGAGGACGTCCCCCCGGATCTGAGCGCGCAGGAGATTCGTGAGTTGCTGTCCCTGGCTGATAGCGTGGAGGGTTTCGCCCTGTCCGCAGAGACTGCAGACGAGTTCAGGTGGAGTTTGGAGGCCAACCACCAGTACACAGCTCGTTCGGCCTACAGGGCTTTCTTTGAGGGCCAGGTTGGGATGGCTGGGGCGCAACAGATCTGGCGCTCTCGAGCACCCAACGAGTGCAAGTTCTTCCTTTGGCTCGCACTGAGGAAGAGATGCTGGACGGCTGACCGTCTAGGGCGTCGGGGGCTGCCTAGACCGGCAGCGTGCCCTTTTTGTGACCAGGTGGAGGAAGATATTGATCACCTGCTACTCGGGTGTGTCTTAGCCAGGGGTGTCTGGTCCTCCTTCCTGAGAAGATGGGGAGAGCTGAGTGGATTCCTGACCAAGACTCTCACCTAGAGGAATGGCTGCCTCTAAGGACGCTAGGTGACAATGAGGCGAAAGAGATGTGGACTGCGATCACTCTGATCTGCTGGAGCTTGTGGAGGCACAGGAACAATGTAGTTTTCGAGGGGCATAGACCATCGGTGGAGGATGCCATCAAGATGGTAGAGGCCGAGGCCGACCTGTGGCGAGCGGCTAGCTTGTTCAGGGGTAGCCTGGGACCCGTAGATAGGTGGAGGGTTGGCGAGTGATCCCTTTTCTTTTTTGGTGGATGGCGTTTTCAGGCGTTTGTGCCAAATACGCGTTGTAAAGGCCTCTTGGCCTCTTCTTCTTGAAACCGATGCGTCCGCTTGGACGTATCCTTAAAAAAAAAAATCGTAATTTAGAAAACTAGCCTGTTCGTACGTAACGTATGGGCTGATTGGTTCAATTGTTATTTTACGGTACGGTCGTACGTACAAATACATATGAACCTGACTGTTTGTGAAAAGGAAAAAAAGCGATCACGTGACGTACGGATTCTTCGAGGATCGATCGATGCATCATTTCACACGCTCGACGTGTATCTTTAATTTTCTCTAGGACATTTTCCACAGACGACGTAGCGTACTTAATTACCATCTAGACTACTCGGAGTACTATTTATGCATGCCATTGCTTCCTAGCTCCGCACTCGCATCCTAAACTCGATCAGCCTTCTCAGTTACTATCTTAAGCTCGATCTAGCCAAGGGTTCAAGATGGTTTCTCCTCTGTCCAGTCCGCTGCTTCTCCTGCTCCTGGCGATCGTGGTGCACCGCATCGTCCATGCATCGGCGGCCTCCGGCGCGAACCCCACGGCCGGGTTCACGAAGGTGGACCTGACCGCCGGCAACTTCCAGGTGCAGAGCCCCTACAACGTGCCGGAGAGCCAGCGGTTCCGGTACAGGCACGGCGTCCGCCAGTTCTGGGTGCTCGACTCCGACAAGCCCTTCAACACCGCCACACACACCAACCCCCGCACCGAAGTCAGGCTCCGGGTAAGCAAGGTTCATCGATCACCTGAGAAGATGATCTAGCAGCTACAACGTGAAACTATAAGCATCTGACATATGATATGGTCTCAATGCATGCAGGGCCACGACTACTCGTCGGGCGTGTGGCAGTTCCAGGGCTACGGCTACGTGCCGTCGGGCACCTCCGGCGTGTCGGTGATGCAGATCCACACCGAGGAAGGCGCGGAGCACGCGACGGTGCTGATGCTGCATGTTTACGACGGCGTGCTCCGATTCTACGACGGCCAGGCCGTGGAGGGGGACATCTACGACCGCTGGTTCCGGCTCAACGTGGTGCATGATGTCGATAGGTCCGCCGTCGCCGTGTACGTCGACGGCCAGAAGAAGTTCTCCACCGGCGTCATCCCAAGCCGATCCTACTACTTCAAGTTCGGGGTGTACATGCAGCACCGCGACTGGTCGCCCTGCATGGAGTCGCGCTGGACCAACGTCACCGTCTACACCAAGGCTTAGGCCCCGCACAGCCCCATTCTTCATGTCTACATATAGGAGTATATATATATAGATACCCGATCACATATATTTATTATTTCTCTGGTGAGATCGTGTAAATATTGTAGAGCTATGCTTATATGATATTATTATGATGTAAATATGGAGGTGTAGAAATTATTTACATCAGTATTATTTTTTATATTTTCATAAGTAGTCCAACCTTTTTTAACTTATCTCACTCATTTCTCTGAGCTTATGCTTTTAGATCAAGATTCTACAGTTCTATATTGAATTGCACGCACCAAGTATTTAAGCCAAATTCCAAAATGTGGAAAAAGACATACACCATATTTCAAATAGAGGACCTTAAGGGTATTTTTTCATCAAAAGGCTTTTTACCACAAAAAGTAAATCCGGTGCAGTGGACGAGAGAGTCGTGAAATATATATATCAGGCGAGCGTCAATGTAATATATATGGTGATGTGCACAAGGAGGAGAGGAAAAAAATAAAATGACCAGAGGAAAACTGTCTTGTCTCGATCGACGGACATCGGGAGTAAAGTATACCCCTTTTTAGGTTCGACACGGGGCGCGAACGAGGCTAAGAATCGTCTCACCCGGGTGAAGAAGATCTTGAGCTCGTCGGAGAACTCACGAACAGAAAGGTGACACAAGGAGCTACCCAGGTTCAGGCCGCCCGGAGGCTAACAGCCCTACTCCTGCATGTCTGGATTGATGGTGTAATCATAGTGGGGAGCTACAATGTGGTTCTCGGGAGATCTCTGGTGGGCACCCGGAAGGGTGTTGCCTAGAGGTAGACGAAGAGCA
Source organism: Poa pratensis (assembly GCA_947311845.1). Lineage (NCBI taxonomy): Eukaryota > Viridiplantae > Streptophyta > Magnoliopsida > Poales > Poaceae > Poa > Poa pratensis. The sequence continues at coordinate 4,082,650 of CAMZMU010000075.1, forward strand.
GATCCTGACCCGGAGGAGATCACCTCTCTCTCTACCCTCTCAGCCCTAGACTAGCTCTATCTCTGGCTTGTCCTTCCAACTTCCTCCTTCTCTCCTCGGTGGGCTTGGTACTCCTTTTATAGGCTAAGGGGATGCCACAAGGGTCACGCAAGGGGTGTGAGGAGTTTTAGGCGGGAAAACCCCTCTGCTAGCTATAGGAGACGACGTGACCTCTTCTCCTCCAAGTCTTTCGCTCCGGTTATGTGAGGGCGTCCATCTTTGGGGAAAAGCGGGCGGACAGGGCCTGACACCCCCACCGACCACGCTCCTGGGCGGCGTCCTGGGCGCCTCCTTCATCTTGGCGCCCAAGTCTTCACGAAGCTTCCCGTGCGCGCTGGCGTCCTTATCCTCAACGCCGTATGGAAGGATGCCCTCGGGTCTGGTTCTTGGTCTTCGGTAGCAAGTGACCCCGAAGGCTCCTAGTCCTTAGCCGCATGTTGTCGATGTCGAGCTCGTTGGGTTCCCGCGAGGTAGGCAGGCGGACCCGCCTACCAGTCTTGACTCCTGGCCTTGTCCATCTTCTTGGTGGGCCCACAGGCGGCGGACCCACTTTGGCAGCATAAGGGAACCCTATGTTTCACTGTTGCGACAAAAACTGTTCGGGGCAGCGCGGTGGCAATTGGTTGTTATTTCCATGTCAAACAGGGGCAACACACACAAAAAAACGCGTCGTTGCCCTTGGGGGAAGCTGCTGGAAGCTGGGGTATCCTAACTTCTCCCCACTATGAAGGATGGACTGAAAGCTGGCTATCCCACGAAACAACTCAAAATCCAGTTTTTTGGGCCTCAAACTTATATTTACCTTTAAACTACTGAGAAGCTCCAAAAGAACTGGACCTAAGTCGTGTTAGTGTTTCTTTTCCGTGCCCTCGGGCCGGGCGAAAAAAGCTCGGCCCGATGGCCACCATTAGCATTACGCATCACCAATAGCTCACCAATATGTTAACCTGCGCGCATGCTTTCATGTCACTAGCTTGCATCTGTCCGGCTGGGGAAAAATGACAAAGATGTCCCAAATTTGACAGCCCAATCGACATGAGCTTGACTAAGCTGCTCCACTGCCTCCTGCTCCGTCTTCGTTACCATGGAGTCATGGACTGAACAGGAGGCCATTCGAGTCATTCTTGTCTCTTCGTACCATGGACTAATTCTTGTGTCACGTTGAGACAACCATATCTTGCAAGAATACTGCACTCTGGCATATACTATCTTTCAAGAAGATGTCATGTTGACACACATTGGCATAAATACACATATGTGTCAATTCTATCTAATCAAATGTATACTCTCTTTGCTAATTATTTCAATTAGATCCATCTATTCTCGGCCGTCCTGATCCACTCTTTTGCATTAGCACGGATCGGCCGGTTTGGTTTGTCAGGAACGATCGTCCCTGACGATAGTCTAGCTTGAAGCCTGCCTAATTTGGCAACATCTCAAAGTGGCGTTGCGTTCAGATAAAATAGTAGACCCAAAGCTGGGTGCCCTGCTGCCCGCTTAATTCTTTTTCCCCCGTACGTGAGCTGACAAATAAACGACAATACTTGTGTCAACTACCGCTACATATACTCCCAAATGCTACGAATAAACTTTGATGGCATGCACGTCCTCGAAATCTGATTGGCATGATTAATTTTAATCTATTTGTTACACTGACATTGGCATATATGATCTTTGACCACGATTATGGAAGATAATGTTAATTGTAATGCACGTATAAAGCCCTACAAAGATATACATCCTGAAACTATTTAGGTAAGGTTGGACACGTGATCACATCATTGCAGCATGCCGGCATCTACCACATTGCATGAACGCCACGGAAGCGGAGCTGGCCGCCATTGAGGAGGGGCTGAGTCTGTCGCTAAATTGGACAACTCTGAACATCACGGTTGAGACAGACTGTGCCGACGCTATCAAGCTGATTGACAAAGGAACCCCCAGCTCGTCCGTCCATGCGTTCAGGATATGCAGAATTCGTGAATTACTCCAGGAGAGAGATTGTAAAATAGCTAGCATTAGCCGTGAGATCAATGGTGTTAGTCACGCTCTTGCTAGGATAGGTAGGATTCAGTCTAGAACCCAGGTCTGGCTACGGAGTTTCCCCCAGGAAATTGCCGAGTTAGTAGCAGATGAGGGTCAGCCTGCCTTGGTTTAATGTAATTCTCTCTCCCCCGCAAAAAAAAGGTTGGACACGTGACATTGTTTGTAAATATTAATTCACTAGTATAGATCGGGCAATTTAAGACCCCGCCATCGCACACAGGAGCAGCCATCCGTGTGCGTTATCCCATTTCGCATTCGCTTCGCAATTATAGCTGTGTGCGAGTCCCTTAACGATGTTCGCTGGTCAAACATTCGCCTACAGTTCTGGTTTCTAAAGCGTTGACGATATATCGCACACGATTACATGTAGCAACGCGTCTGCATTATTGTTCTATTTCACACATGCGTTACTTCCATGAATCATCTGTAATCTCAATTGCCTCCTCGTATTCCGTTCGACGCGTGTACACTGTACAGCCTTCTTCTCGCCTCCTCCAATTTGCCACGCGTTGGCGACGAGCCAACTTCCTCGTCCTATATAATGCTGCTCGCACTCAGTATCGGCGCCACCGTAGCCTCAGTAGGTACACGATGGTGCGCCACAAGAAGACCGCTCGCCAGTCGTGTGTGGCTCAATGGAGCATTGCCGCGCCCGTTGCGGCTTCCGGGAACTCCTCCCCGTCTTCGAATTCCGGGAACTACTCCCCGCCTACGCGCCGTCGACGCGTGGAGAACGAGTGCCCAGAGGAGGGCGATGACGCGGCGATGGAGGGCCCGGAGGATTCCTTTGAGCGCAACGTCGAGGCGCGTCTCGAGTGGTGGGAGGTGGCTGAGCGCGAGGCCGAGAAAGCTGAGTTCGAGGTCGCGGAGGCCATGACGGCTGTGCGCGAGGCCGAGAAGGGGCCTGAGGAGGACGACCGGACCATGATTGAAGAGCATCACGTGGTCGAAGACTCCATCGCCAAGAAGCTAGAAGAAGACAGATCGCGTGCATTGAATGATGCCGAGGTCTCAGGCTCCGGCAAGGAGATAATCTGCATATCCGATTCCGACGAGTAGTAGTAGTAGTGTAGATTATTGTAATAGTTATTTTGCTCTTTTCCTTATGTTTAGCATGTTTCCTCGCAAGTCATTTGTTAGAAATATCAATATATATATATATATATAATATATTAAATTAGTTAAAGAACACGGCAGAGCGAGAATAGCTGCGTGCGCTGCTCGATCTATCGCACACGATTGGAGTTCGAAATTCGTGTGCGCTGTTACCACATCGCACACGTTTTATTGGAAAATTTCGTGTGCGTCGTTATCAATCGCACACGGTTTTTTCTGTCTAAATAATTCGACTTCCCGCTTCTTTCAGAATTTGCGCATGAAGCTGGGGGTAACTTCGTTGACCTCATGGTGGAGGAGCCCGAAGACAGCAATTCGGATTCGTCGTCGGACGAGCCGCTGGCCAGCCCAGAGGAACTATAGGAGCATAAGTTGGTGGAGGTGTCCATCGCGTCGGTGCAGCGTGAGGAAGCAGTGGTGCATTGTGTGGTCGAGGAGTCTTTCGACTCTCTTCGCAAGGACCGGGTGCGTGAGCTGCTGCGCGCCAGGAAGGAGGCCAACAAGCATACGCGGCTCTGGATGCGCGGCGAGGCAAAGCGTTTGGCCTAGTGGAAAGCCGCTCGCCACGATGCCGAGGCCTCAGGGTCCTGCAACCCGCTCGCCAACGATGCCGAGGCCTCAAGCAACGGCAAGGGCCCAGACGGCGACGAAGACGTTGTCGTCCTCTCTGACGACGACGATGATTAGATAGGTATTACTAGGTGTTTTCTATGTGTTATATACATGTATGTACTGTGAGATTGGAAATGTCCAATCTTTTTGTAGAAGGAAGGGCAAACCATGCGTTTGAATTAATGGTACCCTTCCAGTAGCAACTAATATTAGCCAAATATTATTAACCAGATTCCATTATGTCTAGTACTCCTTTCCAATGTTTTTCGATGTTTTGTTCAGAAGTTGATAAACTTGGCAAAAAACTAGATATCGCACACGATTATGACTCAAGAAAAGCGTGTGCGAAATGTACTCTTTAGCACAACTATCGCCCACGGTTATGCCTGCTCAGAACCGTGTGCGATACCTTCTTAGACGCCTGCATGTTCGCACACGCTTTACTGCTCCATAATCGTGTGCAATACTTGCCGGGCCGTTAGGGCCCAGTAAGTGAAACCCTACCTTATAAGTAAGAACCAGACGTGCTTGACCACACACAGTCCACTCTCCCCTCTCCCAGCCGCCTCCTCTCTTCTATAGTCGCACACGCCCTCTTCGCCCCTGTGGTACGGCGCTGTCGCATCTGGCCATCCCCGCCGGCCGATGACCTCGCGGGATGCCTGTCCAAGGCCTCCCCCCCATGGCGATATCGCCATCTTCTCGTCGAGATCCCGAAGGTTAGCGCTCGTTTAGCAAGGCCGGATTAGTTAGTTGCCCGATCTGTTAGAATATCTTGTTAGTCCTTGTTTATTTGTGTGGTACTGTTAGATCTTACTGCATCTCGATTATGTTGCATCTTTGTTTAATAGGCTGGGTCAGTTAGATCTTCTATATTGGTTTCTACTGTTAGAATATCTTGTTAGTACTTGTTTATTGGTGGTACTGTAAGATCTTTGTGCACCTCGATTATGTTGCTTCTTTGTTTAATAGCCTGGTTCAGTTAGATCTTCTATATTGGTTCCTACTGTTAGATCTTCCATATTAGTTCGTACTGTTAGATCCTGTTTATTCTTGTATATATGATCGCTATATTTTATACTTGTGTAATAGGGATCATATTTTGGTGGCACTGTACAAGAAAACGAAAGGGGAAGAGGGCTTTGCCCCATATCTAGTTGGTGAATAAGATCCTTGCGGCTAGGCAAGCTTCACCACATTCCTTTGCCTTCTTTTGTGCCTAGTAAGTGAACAAGCATTTTGATTTACACTCTCTTCATTGTTTCTACATTCTCGCTTTAATGATTTTTGTACACGAAACATGCAGGGCCTTCGAGCAATACTTGCAAGTAGCTTGACTTGCAAGCATTTCTCTTTCTCTTGGGGTTGCACCTTGCCTACAAAGATTGGCAAAGGTCAAAGAAGGATAACGAAGTTTCTCAAATAGCGTCCAGAAAGAAGGATGATGAGATTGCTGAAGTATCCTTCTTTTCCAACGAGTGGCGTCTACCCTTGTTGTCCTTTGCGGGATGATGAGGTGCAGCTAGAAGACATTTTTTGCATTTAAGACAAAGACGTAACCAAGAAAAGTTCTTTCTTCTTTTGACTAGTTTTCACATTTTTATAGCTAGCAATTGATACTTTTGTCGCAATGTACGAATATCAAATGTGAAATGAATAAAACAAGGAGATTTGCATTATTGGCAATGTATGAATCTGGAATGAAAGTCTACTGGCATGTTCCTGATAAATTATAAACGTGTGCGATGGGTCTGCAAACACACACGACTAAAACTACGACAAGCGTTAGCAATAAGTTTTTAAACACACACGAAAGAACTTACTAAAGCGTGTGCAAATAACTAGTAACCTAGACGACTACAGAAATATAAGCGTGTGCGATAACCTGAGACATCGCACACGCTTTCCTGAAACCAGGCGTGTGCGAAGTTTGCCACATCGCACACGCATTCTTTGCTCGTCTGCGATGTCTTTCCACATCGCCCTCCCATGGATAGCGACGGGCGCTATAATCGTGTGCGATGGCCAAAGTCGCCCGTGTGCGTTTTCCCGATCTGTACTAGTGATTGTCAAAGTATCTTAAGTTAGACTTCGCCCATATCCAAAACGCATGGATTGAAAAATAGTAGTAATAAAATAAGAAGCACATTTTGGGTTTAGGACTAGTGCCTATTGAAAGGACAAGGATGTCGCCTAGAGGGAGGGGGTGAATAGGCGATTAAAACTTTTCCGGTTTAGGCTTGATAATTACGGAATAAAACTAGGTGTTTAAATTAACAAGCCAGCAACTAAATAAACTAAGCTCACCTATGTGCACCAATAACTTATGCTAAGCAAGACAAGCAACAAGGTGATAGCAATATAGAATACTTCAAGCACGAAGGCTATCACAATGTAAAGTGCATAAGTAAAGAGTTCGGGTATAGAGATAACCGAGGCACGCGGAGACGAGGAAGTATTCCTGAGTTCCTCCTTTTAGGGGAGTACGTCTCGTTGGAGAGGTGTGAACCAACACAATGGTTCAACAACCACAAAGGTTTCACCTTCTTCTCCGATGAACCGCACCACAAAGGTTTGGTTCACCGTCCACTATCGGAATCCTTCGAGGTGGAAATCCGGAGCCTTTCAACAACGATCCGGGGCACAACCCACAACGGGATTGGGGGCTCCCGAACAGCTACAAGTGACCACACAAGGGTCTCAACGTGACTCCGGTCGCCGCGCTTTGCCCCATGGTGGGCGCCAAATGTCATGGTATCTTGCACGGCATATGTCACGGGGGGTGACTTCTCGCGTGGGGACACAGGTGGCGTGCAAAGGCGTGTGCACGAGATCGGATACGAGCAAGGTGAACACCGAGACGTATCTAGGTTCAGGGCCCTCGTGAGGAGGTAACACCCCTACTCCTGCCTAGCCGTGGTATATCGTGGTGACAAGGTGTTACAATGGTGCTCCTTGAGCTGTATCGAGTGTCCTCTTCTTCCTCGGAGATGAGGTGAGCCTTCGGGGTAAACTAGGATCCAACCCTTGCTAAGAGGGATCCGGCTGTCCTTATATAGGCAGAGCAGCCGGTTACAGGGGCGGCTACCCGGCGGTCGGGTAGCGGAGACAGGCCGCCGGTGAGGACGTGGCCATGGTGGGAGGCCGTGCTCACATGCGCGATGATGGCCTGCCCTCCCTGTCTTGTCGATCTCAGGCCCCATGGTACGGCGCGCGGCGGTTGACGTTATCTTTGACTTCGGTGGCTCGGGGCAGACTAGGTCTACGCCTCCTTTATCTTCTAGCTCTTGGACGCCTACGAAGGGGATCCAAGGCGCCAGCGAGGCCAGGGGCCGGCAGCCGGACCCGGACGACCGGCTCGGAGGGTGGCACCCGGAAGATTCCCTTTACTTGTGGTTACCCGGGGAGGATATCCCTGACAGTAACTATGAATTATTTGTGTGGTAACTGTTAACTGATAACATGGTAACTACGATATTATAACCTGGCAACTGGCGACGAAAAAAAAAGTTCGTCAAAACATATTAAGATGGGATCTTGTTTTAAAGTACTCGTCGAGACAAAACCATCAATCAAGACGGATCGTCAAATGAATTAACGGTTTAAGGGACAATTTATTTCTAATTTTCGGATCGTGAAAAGATTTCTCACATGCATGGAGATGTTGGTCCATCCGCATCTATAGGTAAAATGCGCGCCGGGCGGAATCACTTCCTGGGGCACGTCCATATATTAGAATAACCAAAAAATAAATGTCGAAACAGATCTTAGAGATAACCTGGTCACCTCTAATTATGGCAAAGAAATACTACCTCTATTAATGAATATAAGACGTCTCCCAAAACGTTTTATATTTAGTGCAGAGGGAGTATGAGGTAAGGAGTGGGCATGAATAGTAAACGTCCTCCTCTCATGCACAAATCTAGCATTGTCGGTGTGTGTGTGTGCGTGTGTGTGATCCACGCCCTCCCGCGTAGGAGAGGTATGCCCCATATATAGGGTGCGCCACTGTCTTATAGACACGGCGGAGTGGCGCTACTTGCCCAGGTACTAGCTATGGTGGGACTAAGCCTACCTTAGGTTGTTGTAGCTGACGAGGCTAGCCTGTTCGTACATGGTATGGCGCGGCGCCAATGTGCAGGCTGTCCACTGCAACTTTGGGGCATCGTGGTACTGTTGCGGAAGTCAGACCTGATTGTGCACGACGGGACTTGGCTCTGAGTGGGTGGCGTTAGCATACCCCCCACCCCCACAAACACAGAGCTAGGGCATGGCTGCTGAGCCAACCATGTCGTTCGATCTCCCTGCTCATGTCGACATTGATATGGAGAGTGGACTATGGTTGGCCGCCTTGTCCTCTGGTAGCCGGCTGGTACAGGGTGGCCGATTGACAGAGCGTACCGCCTGGTGAGGCGAGCCAGTTGGTGTCAGTTTGAGTCTGTTGGAGGCGCCTGCCATTAACGGGCCAACCAACTGGCCTTAAAGTTTTGTCTTTGAAAGGTATCAAGTTCCCATAATCCCGTGAGTAGCCTTCGAATCTTCGGGTTGCTCGAAGAGGCATGCGAAGTATTTTTAGTAACCTCTTGATCATGGACGTGGGCTCGCGGGGAGCCAGCATTGTTGTCCGGTTCGGCTCGGGGAGGCGATCGATCTTCTATCATCGAGCGTTGGGCGACTGGTCAACAACGACTGCTATGTCGAGTCCCAGAGGGTCACAGTGGTGTCAGGCGGTCAAGCATCTTTTAAGACCGTGGGTCCCATCATGCAGAAGCATTGCCAAACACGGACTTGACGCCTTGGATGCTGCGTGGGCAGCTCGAAACGGAGCGATAGCATGGATAATGATGCCTCGATCGCGAGGAAATGTCATGAAACCGACGCGATGTCCCTCGCCGCTAGACGCGCAGCAGCGAACGGTGATGAAGAGGTGGTGCACCCCTTCAAATTAGCCAAGGAGGAGCACAAGTTCGCGGTGGCCGAGCGCAAATATGTCGTCTTGTACTATCTCGGCATTGAAAACCCCTAAGTTAGGTTTGGATTTCGTATAGATATGTTGTTTGATGAACTTGTATATATGTTTGATGCTATGCGTATGAACTTCTCTTGTTTGCCGTCATTATGGTTGTTGAACTACTATGTGATCGTTGTTGAAATTCAACAGCTTTTTCTTAAAATTTACAGTATGCATTTGCAGTACTGCCAGACCGACGCATTTGCAAACTTTAGAACTTGTTTAAGGGACACCCAAAAATGGTTTTCCGCGGTATGAACCTTGCACTAAAACATGTCTAGATACATGTGTGTACAACCTAGTTAGAGAGTCTTATATTTTGATACGGAGGGAGTACTTAGGTAGCGTCGCGTATCATCGGACAATAACCAATTCGTAATTTTAGAAAACTAGCCTGTTCGTACGTAACGTATGGGCTGATTGGTTCAATTATTATTTTACGGTACGGTCGTACGTACAAATACATATGAACCTGACTGTTTGTGAAAAGGAAAAAAAGCGATCACGTGACGTACGGATTCTTCGAGGATCGATCGATGCATCATTTCACACGCTCGACGTGTATCTTTAATTTTCTCTAGGACATTTTCCACAGACGACGTAGCGTACTTAATTACCATCTAGACTACTCGGAGTACTATTTATGCATGCCATTGCTTCCTAGCTCCGCACTCGCATCCTAAACTCGATCAGCCTTCTCAGTTACTATCTTAAGCTCGATCTAACCAAGGATTCAAGATGGTTTCTCCTCTGTCCAGTCCGCTGCTTCTCCTGCTCCTGGCGATGGTGGTGCACTGCATCGTCCATGCAACATCGGCGGCCTCCGGCCCGAACCCCACGGCCGGGTTCACGAAGGTGGACCTGACCGCCGGCAACTTCCAGGTGCAGAGCCCCTACAACGTGCCGGAGAGCCAGCGGTTCCGGTACAGGCACGGCGTCCGCCAGTTCTGGGTGCTCGACTCCGACAAGCCCTTCAACACCGCCACACACACCAATCCCCGCACCGAAGTCAGGCTCCGGGTAAGTAAGGTTCATCGATCACCTGAGATGATCTCAATGCATGCAAACGAAATATAAGCTTCTGACATATGATATGGTCTCAATGCATGCAGGGCCACGACTACTCGTCGGGCGTGTGGCAGTTCCAGGGCTACGGCTACGTGCCGTCGGGCACCTCCGGCGTGTCGGTGATGCAGATCCATACCGAGGAAGGCGCGGAGCACGCGACGGTGCTGATGCTGCATGTCTACGACGGCGTGCTCCGATTCTACGACGGGCAGGCCGTGGAGGGGAACATCTACGACCGCTGGTTCCGGCTCAACGTCGTGCACGATGTCGACAGCTCCGCCGTCGCCGTCTACGTCGACGGCGAGAAGAGGTTCTCCACCGGCGTCATCCCAAGCCGGTCCTACTACTTCAAGTTCGGGGTGTACATGCAGCACCGCGACTGGTCGCCCTGCATGGAGTCGCGCTGGACCAATGTCACCGTCTACACCAAGGCTTAGGGCCTTAGGCCCCGTACAAACCCATTCTACATATAGGAGTATATATATAGATACCCGATCGCATATATTTATTATTTTTCTGGTGAGATCGTGTAAATATTGTAGAACTATGCTTATATGATATTATTATGATGTAAATATGGAGGTGTAGAAATTATTTACATATGTATTTTATTTTATATTTTCATAAGTAGTCCAACCTTTTTTTAAGTTATCTCACTCATTTCTCTAAGCTTATGCTTTTAGATCAAGATTCTACAGTTCTATATTGAATTGCACGCACCAAATATTTAAGCCAAATTCCAAAAGACTTACACCATATTTCAAATAGAGGACCTTAAGGGTATTTTTTCATCAAACGGCTTTTACCACAAGAAGTAAATCCGGTGCGGTGGACGAGAGAGTCGGTGAAATATATATCAGGCGAGCGTCAGTGTAATATATACGGTGACGTGCACAAGGAGGAGAGGAAAAAAAAATGACCAGAGGAAAACTGTTCAGGGCAGCGCGGTGGCAATTGGTTGTTATTTTTATGTCAAACAGGGGCAACGCAAAAAAAAACGCTTCGTTGCACATGCGGGAAGCTGGGGTATCCTAACTTCTCTTCCCACTGTGAAGGATGGATCGAAAGCTGGCCGTCCCACGAAACTGTTCAAAATCCAGTTTTTTTGGGCTCAAACTTACTTTCACCTCTAAACCGCTGAGAAGCTCCAAACGAAATGATGGCCATCATTAGCATTACGCATCACCAATAGCTCACCAATATGTTAACGTGCATTCTTTGATGTCACTAGCTGGCATTTGTCCGGCCGGAAAAAAAAATGACAAAGATGTCCCAAATTTGACAGCCCAATCGACATGAGGTAGACTAAGCTGCACCACTGCCTCCTGCTCCGTCTTCGTTACCATGGAGTCATGGACTGCACAGGAGGCCATTCGAGTCATTCTTGTTAAGACAACCATATCTTGCAACAATACTGCACATTGGCATAAATCCACATACGTGTCAGTTCTATCTAATCAAATGTATATTCTCTTTGCTAATTATTTCAATTAGATTCATCTATTCTCGGCCGTCCTGATCCACTCTTTTGCATTAGCACCGATCGGCCTGTTTGGTTTGTCAGGAACGATCGTCTCTGACGATAGTCTAGCTTGAAGCCTGCCTAATTTGGAAACATCTCAAAGTGGCGTTGCGTTCAGATAAAATAGTAGACCCAAGCTGGATGCCCTGCTGCCCGCTTAATTCTTTTTTCCCCCGTACGTGAGCTGACAAATAAACGACAATACTTGTGTCAACTACCGCTAATATACTCCCAAATGCTACGAATAAACTTTGATGGCATGCACGTCCTCGAAATCTGATTGGCATGATTAATTTTAATCTATTTGTTACACTGACATTGGCATATATGGTCTTCGACCACGACTATGGAAGGTAATGTTAATTGTAATGCACGTATAAAGCCCTACAAAGATATACATCCTGAAACTATTTAGGTAAGGTTGGACACGTGATCACAAGGGCGAGGTCATCATTGCAGCATGCCGGCATCTACCACATTGCATGAACGCCACGGAAGCGGAGCTGGCCGCCATTGAGGAGGGGCTGAGTCTGTCGCTAAATTGGACAACTCTGAACATCACGGTTGAAACAGACTAGACGCTATCAAGCTGATTGACAAAGGAACCCCCAACTCGTCCGTCCATGCGTTCAGGATATGCAGAATTCGTGAATTACTCCAGGAGAGAGATTGTAAAATAGCTAGCATTAGCCGTGAGATCAATGGTGTTAGTCACGCTCTTGCTAGGATAGGTAGGATTCAGTCTAGAACACAGGTCTGGCTACGGAGTTTCCCCAGGAAATTGACGAGTTCGTAGCAGATGAGGGTCAACCTGCCTTGGTTTAATGTAATTCTCTCTCCCCACAAAAAAAGGTTGGACACGTGACATTGTTTGTAAATATTAATTCACTAGTACAGATCGGGCAATTTAAGGCCCTGCCATCACACACGGGAGCAGCCATCCGTGTGCGTTATCCCATATCGCATTCGCTTCGCAATTATAGCTGTGCGCGAGTCCCTTAACGGTGTTCGTTGGTCAAACATTCTCCTATAGCTCTGGTTTCTAAAGCGCTGACGATATATCGCACACGATTACATGTAGCAACACGTCTGCATTATTGTTCTCTTGCACACACGTGTTACTTCCATGAATCGTCTGTAATCTCAATTGTCTCCTTGTATTCCGTTCGACGCGTGTACACTGTACAACCTTCTCGCCTCCTCCAGTTTGCCACGCGTTGGCGACGAGCCAACTTTCTCGTCCTATATAATGCTGCTCACCGCGTTCATCAGTGAACTCAGCATCGGCGCCACCGTAGCCTCAGTAGGTACACGATGGTGCGCCACAAGAAGACCGCTCGCCAGTCGTGTGTGGCTCAATGGAGCATTGCCGCGCCCGCTGCGGCTTCCGGGAACTCCTCCTCGTCTTCGGATTCCGGGAACTACTCCCCGCCTGCGCGCCGTCGACGCGTGGAGAACGAGTGCCCAGAGGAGGGTGATGACGCGGCGATGGAGGGCCCGGAGGATTCCTTTGAGCGCGACGCCGAGGCGCGTCTCGAGTGGTGGGAGGTGGCTGAGCGCGAGGCCGAGAAAGCTGAGTTCGAGGTCGCGGAGGCCATGGCGGCTGTGCGCGAGGCCAAGAAGGTGCCTGAGGAGGACGACCGGGCCATGATTGAAGAGCATCGCATGGTCGAAGACTCCATCGCCAAGGAGCTAGAAGAAGACAGATCGCGCGCATTGAATGATGCCGAGGCCTCAGGCTCCGGCAAGGAGATAATCTGCATCTCCGATTCCGACGAGCAGTAGTAGTAGTAGTGTAGATTATTGTAATAGTTATTTTGCACTTTTCCTTATGTTTAGCATGTTTCCTCGCAAGTCATTTGTTAGAAATATCAATATATATTATATATGAAATTAGTTTAAGAACACGGCAGAGCGAGAATAGCCGTGTGCGCTGCTCATCTATCGCACACGATTGGAGTTCGAAATTCGTGTGCGCTGTTACCACATCGCACATGTTTTATTGGAAAATTTCGTGTGCGTTGTTATCAATCGCACACGGTTTTTTCTATCTAAATAATTCGTCTTCCCGCTTCTTTCAGAATTTGCGCTTATTATGAAATACCATGGTGTTCCCACCTTTTGGCCTACTCCTGCTTGCCTATATTTCATCGTCGGACATGGCTATTTGTTTATTTAGCTTTTGTACAATGCCTCATAGCACAGAAGCCATGGCAGATCTGGCCGTCGCGCCGGCGTTGTCGGAGGAGCAGCTGTCCACAGCGTCCGTAGTTGGGAGTTGCTCATTCGACCTCCCGCCGACAGAGGCGAAGGAAGAGCTATCCCCAGCGCATGAAGCTTGGGTAATTAACTTCGTTGACCTCATGGTGGAGGAGCCCGAAGACAGCAACTCGGGTTCGTCGTCGGACGAGCCGCTGGCCAGCCCAGAGGAACTACATGAGCATAAGTTGGTGGAGGTGTCCATCCCGTCGGCGTGGCGTGAGGAAGCAGTGGTGCATCGCGTGGTCGAGGAGTCTTTCGACTCTCTTCGCAAGGACCGGGTGCGTGCGCTGCTCCGCGCCAGGAAGGAGGCCAACAAGCATACGCGGCTCTGGATGCGCGGCGAGGCAAAGCGTTTGGCCAAGTGGAAAGCCGCTCGCCACGATGCCGATGCCTCAGGGTCCCGCAACCCGCTCGCCAACGATGTCGAGGCCTCAAGCAACGGCAAGGGCCCAGACGGCGACAAAGACGTTGTCGTCCTCTCTGACGACGACGACGATGATTAGATAGGTATTACTAGGTGTTTTCTATGTGTTATATACATGTACGTACTGTGAGATTGGAAATGTCCAATCTTTTTATAGAAGGAAGGGCAAACCATGCGTTTGAATTAATGGTACCCTTCTGGTAGCAACTAATATTATCCAAATATTATTAACCAGATTCCATTATGTCTAGTACTCCTTTCCAATGTTTTTCAATGTTTTGTTCAGAATTTGATAAACTTGGCAAAAAACTAGAGATATCGCACACGATTATGACTCAAGAAAAGCGTGTGCGAAATGAACTCTTTAGCACAACTATCGCCCACGGTTATGCCTACTCAGAACCGTGTGCGATACCTTCTTAGACGGCTGCATGTTCGCACATGCTTTACTGCTCCATAATCGTGTGCGATACCCGTCGGGCCGTTAGGGCCCAGTAAGTGAAACCCTACCTTATAAGTAAGAACCAGACGCGCTTGACCACACACAGTCCACTCTCCCCTCTCCCAGCCGCCTCCTCTCTTCTATAGTCACACACGCCCTCTTCGCCGCCATGGTGCGGCGCTGCCGCATCTGGCCTTCCCCGCCGGCCAATGACCTCGCGGGATGCCTGTCCAAGGCCTCCCCCCCCCCCCCCATGGCGATATCGCCGTCTTCTCGTCGAGATCCCGAAGGTTAGCGCTCGTTTAGCAAGGCCGGATTAGTTAGTTGCCCGATCTGTTAGAATATCTTGTTAGTCCTTGTTTATTTGTGTGGTACTGTTAGATCTTACTGCACCTCGATTATGTTGCATCTTTGTTTAATAGGCTGGGTCAGTTAGATCTTCTATATTGGTTTCTACTGTTAGAATATCTTGTTAGTCCTTGTTTATTGGTGTGGTACTGTAAGATCTTTGTGCACCTCGATTATGTTGCTTCTTTGTTTAATAGGCCGGTTCAGTTAGATCTTCTATATTGGTTCCTACTGTTAGATCTTCCATATTGGTTCGTACTGTTAGATCTTGTTTATTCTTGTATATATGATCGCTATATTTTATACTTGTGTAATAGGGATCATATTTTGGTGGCACTGTACAAGAAAACGAAAGGGGCAGAGGGCTTTGCCCCATATCTAGTTGGTGAATAAGATCCTTGCGGCTAGGCAAGCTTCACCACATTCTTTTGCCTTCTTTTGTGCCTAGTAAGTGAACAAGCATTTTGATTTGCACTCTCTTCATTGTTTCTACATTCTCGCTTTAATGATTTTTATACACGAAACATGCAGGGCCTTCGAGCAATACTTGCAAGTAGCTTGACTTGCAAGCATTTCTCTTTCTCTTGGGGTTGCACCTTGCCTACAAAGATTGGCAAAGGTCAAAGAAGGATAACGAAGTTTCTCAAATAGCGTCCAGAAAGAAGGATGATGAGATTGCTGAAGTATCCTTCTTTTCCAACGAGTGGCGTCTACCCTTACTGTCCTCTGCGGGATGATGAGGTGCAGCTAGAAGACATTTTTTTGCATTTAAGACAAAGACGTAACCAAGAAAAGTTCTTTCTTCTTTTAACTAGTTTTCACATTTTTATAGCTAGCAATTGATACTTTTGTCGCAATGTACGAATATCAAATGTGAAATGAATAAAACAAGGAGATTTGCATTATTGGCAATGTATGAATCTGAAATGAAAGTTTACCGGCATGTTCCTGATAAATTATAAACGTGTGCGATGGGTCTGCAAACACACATGACTAAAACTACGACAAGCGTTAGCAATAAGTTTTTAAACACACACGAAAGAACTTACTAAAGCGTGTGCAAATAGCTAGTAACCCAGACGACTACAGAAATATAAGCGTGTGCGATAACCTGAGACATCACACACGCTTTCCTGAAACCAGGCGTGTGCGAAGTTTGCCACATCGCACACGCATTCTTTGCTCGTCTGCGATGTCTTTCCACATCGCCCTCCCATGGATAGCGACGGGCGCTATAATCGTGTGCGATGGCCAAAGTCGCCCGTGTGCGTTTGCCCGATCTGTACTAGTGATTGTCAAAGTATCTTAAGTTAGACTTCGCCTATATCCAAAACGCATGGATTGAAAAATAGTAGTAATAAAATAAAAAGCACATTTTGGGTTTAGGGCTAGTGCCTATGCTTGAAACATGAAGCACATAGATGTTTTCCTTTGAGAATCTTTAAGATGCATATGTAACTATCCCTAAACTCAAGCACCCACACCCTTTTATGAACATTTGAATTTCCCTAATATAAGTCTATTAAAAAATGAAAATATGGTATTCACTCAACTGTTTCCTAAGTGCACATATTACACTGTGAACTCTCGAATTGAAAAATATAACCATCGACATTTAAATTGGATATAATGTGCCCTCGGGCCATCAGAAGATGGTTTTAAACATTTAAAAGTAGTTTATTTAGGTGATGTAGCACCTATAACTCGCCTCCACATCTTTTAAAAAGTTAGTAAACAACATGGTAAAAAATTATCGATAACCAAAACAATGTCTTCAGTAGTGTAGCATGTTCCGTTTATCCATTTGAAATGCTTTGATAAAATGGTTAAACTACGAAATGCTTTGGAAAGAAGGGTTTATATTCGTTTGAGAAAAAAACACAAGGAAAAATCACATCGCTGCTTTGTACAATTAGAATCGAGGGGAAATGGTTTTGCAATCTTGGTATATTAAAGTTGGTCAAGTTTTTTAATTTTATGACGTGGAGGTGACCTGGTGGACATATAAGCCTCACATCATCCCTCAAAGATTTGAAATAAAACGGACCACTAATTTGAAATTGTTCTAATTGACTTCTATCCAGGTAAGGAGTTGAGTTAAGTATGTCTAACTCATTATAGAGTTCAGGATTGCAATGTTCACTTTGACAATAAATCGAACTTGAAAATAAAGGATGTCGGATTTCTACTTGAATGTATTGAAATCAAAACATATTTAGTTTGAATACTTAAAGTCAAAGGGGATTTTTTTCAAAGCTTTTTTTTTCGCGGGGGTGCAAAACTTGATTATTAATGTTTCCTATTTTTTATATGTAGTGGCGACCTGGTATACATGGTCAAAAACCTCTTTGAAATAGTCCCGAGTATTCTACTCTATCTAACTAATGGGAGTTTATAGTTAAATATTTGTCTGATTTAAGAGTTCATGGTTGTAGGCCTGTAGCGTGCCCATAGACATCAAAGAAGCTGAATTACCACAATTCAGCAGTCCCAACACTACACTGAGCCCATGTAGCGCGAGGGGTGCCAAGAAGCACTGTTTTTTTAGAAATAGGAAGAACCCTGACCTCTGCATAAAAATGATGCACACAGGCTAAGCCAAGAAGCACTGTGGTCCTATATATACACATCGATCAGACGCTTGCTTAACAGCTTGATCAGGAGATCATGTTTAATTAGCTACAGTAGGTAGCTATGGCTTCTCAGATGTACACACACTCTACGCCGCTCCTCCTCGTCCTGGCTCTGTCATGCGCCACGCGCGGCGCCAGCGCCGCCGACTGCGACCCGACCAGCGGCTTCATCACGGTGCCGCTCACCGATGCGCAGCTCCCGGTGCAGAGGCCGTACGACGTGCCGCTGGATCAGCGGTATGAGTTCGTCAACAGCATGCGGCGGTTCTGGGTGTACTGCTCCGACAAGCCTCACAGCACCACCAGCCACACAAGACCTCGAACAGAAATCCGCATGGTAATTAGTTAACCCATGAGCGGTATATAAATTACTCTGTTAACTAACGCCTGACGTGTTAACCCGTGATGCAGCAAACCTACAGCTCCGGCGTGTGGCAGTTCGAGGGCTACGGCTACGTCCCCGCCGGCACCACCGGGGTGTCCATCATGCAGGTGTTCGGCGGGGCCAAGACGGCCACCACGCTGATGCTGCACGTCTACGACGGCGCGCTGCGGTACTACGACAGGGAGGTCGTTGACGGCTACATCTACGACCGGTGGTTCCGGCTCAACGTGGTCCACGACGTCGGCGGCAATGGGACGCTCACCGTGTTCATCGACGGCGAGGAGCGGCTGCGCGTGGCGGGGCGCGGCGGCCGCGAACACTTCTTCAAGTTCGGGGTGTACGAGCAGAGGAATCCCTCGCACTACATGGAGTCGCGGTGGAGAGACGTCAGGCTCTTCACCAAGCCTGCTTACTGAAGCAACAAGAAGATGGCCGTGCTAGATAAGATCGTCCTGATGTTGAATGAGTCCTGTCCTACTAGTGCTAGATAAGATTATTGCTGAATCCACATGTATTAGTTGCTGCTTTAATTTTCATTTCACCTATTCGGCCTGGTGGAACGATGTACGTCAGTACGTGGGCGAATTGTCCGAAGCAATTTTATGTTTAGCAAGTGATACTGGTTGATGGGATACAGTAGAACTTAACAGTCATCGAGTTTTTTCGCTGCTTTGGGTAGTTATCTCGATGAAGTTCATATAAACAGAGGGACATCAGAAAGTCATTTAGACTCCCGAGTGATCCCTTTGTTTTAAAAAATATTTATAAGTTTTGAAAAAAATCTGAAAACCATATGGGTATAGTCAATGTTGTATCCTATAAGCATGCAAAATCACAACGCGAAATTCATTATACTATGGGCTATACAAAAATAACAAATTTAAGAGACTTGAATATGTACGTTGTTCACTATACTCAGATCTGTATATTTGTCATTTTTGTGGAGCTCAAAATACAAAGCACTTCGAATTGAGATTTTACATGTTTGTGGGAACATTGTTGAGAACATTCAGGATTTCTTACAGATTTTTTAAAAACTTGTATTTTAAATAACGAGATTACTGGAACGCGGAGGCAGAAATCTCCACTCGAGGGACATATACAAGCCGGACCTGCTGCCTCAGATAGTCAGATCTGCAGACCATAGCACGACCGGTGTCTGAACTAGCCACGTATGAGGACCAAGTCAAACATCCGCCAAAATATGAGACATGCACAATACTCCCAAAGCAAACTATTCAGTTGAGCAATTCACCTCTTAGCTGCTATGCACTACTGCTTTATACTGCCTCTGTTCCAACAGTAAGACGTGTAAATATATCAAAAAAATCTAAGCTTACTAAACTTGATAAAATATATAAAAGAAAATATCAACATCGAAAATATTAAATAAATATATTAAAAATATATTTTAACGTGAATCTATTAATATTGATTTGGTATCGTAAATGTTCATATTTTTTATTTATAACATTGGACAAAGTTAGATGATGTTGACTTTTAACTTAATTTGTATGGCTTATTCATTGGAACAGATGTAGTATTTTATAATTTGGATGCCTCCCTAGCCCAAATGAGCGATTTTTTCTGGTCATAGTTGAGTCACCTTCTCCCCTTCTTTAGCGAATGGCTCGATGGCCAAGCTCGACCCTTAATGAACCCTATAATCACCACCCTAACCTCGTCTATAGCCGGAGCCGTAGCATCCACACATCGCAGCCTTTGACTTGGCATGTCTGGAGGCGGACAATACAAAGCCTCTAGCTCTTATGAGCACCTTTGATGTCAGTCCCCTAACCCTAACCACTTCCAAAAGTTTTAAGTGGGGCATCAGATTAATGGGAAGTTCGTGAACACCCATGGCTCTAATTGTTGTGGCAAGGTTACTTTTTCAGCTATATTGTAGTCATGCGCGGTCATGTATAGTTTGCCACGTCTATGACCCTAACAACTCTAGTGAGCCTTGCGGCCGTGTCTGCAGATGCAGATGGCGGCGGTGTAGCTCGTGCAGGGTGCAGCGGCGACGGTGGCCGGCCTATTGCAGCGTGGCGGCAGGCTTTAAGGGTCTGATTTGGACCCGGCCGGAGCCTATTAGGACTGGTGTGCCTCCGCGGAGGCTTTACGGGCCCAGTGGGCCCGACTAGACCTAACTAGGACTTGTGTGCCTTGTGGCCGCGTCCGGACGACTACCGCCGAAGGCGGTGGAGGCAGTTCCCTCCCGCGCGGCTGCGGTACCGCTGACCCCGATTCGAGATACTTCTCGCCTCCGTCTGGTAGACCTCGTGACGGTAGCTTCGGGGGGACGACGATCGCGACTTCGTGACCGTGGTGGCGCATGTTGGTGGGCGGCGAGTCTGGGAATGTCGAGGCTTCGTCCTTGCGGGGCTCCAGTGCTACGGATCGCCCGGGGGTGTGGACAGGGTTTTCGGGAGAAATCCCTTGTCGGCTCGCCCGACACCGACACGGTGCCGCCTTCGGGTGGCACCATTCCTTCCTGGAGGGTGTCGTGGCTACCCTTCGTCCACCTCCCTCAGTGTGTCGGGGGAACTCTAGGGCCAGTGCGCTGGTCCGGGCAGCAGCGTTTGTTTTCCTTCTTGAAGGTGCTGCTTGACGATTCGGTGCTAAGAGCGTGGTGGTACTTCTTCGGTGAGTGCAGCGGTTGCGGGTCTCCATCGCTTAGTCTTTCCGGCTACGTCTTCATTTTGTTTCTTCTTTTCTTCTTTTGGGCGTGTGTTTGCTGCTGCCTTAGCATGTCCGTTGTATCGGTTGGTTGCTATATTTATATAGCGGGACTACGGCCTATTTCGTCAACAACTCTAGTGAGCAATCCTCCTTTGGTTTTGTCGATATTACCTCTCTTGCGTCACGACTCTACCAAATTTGTGAGCTCAAACTCCACTGAATGGAGTAGAAGAAACACACCATCAAAGTGTTGCCCTATGTCTGTCGCTTGTAAGCCCCTTACAATTTTTGTCAAAACATGAAAATCACAAACTCTTGGTTTATGCTTGGATAAAATATTGAAGTCAGTGCTACAAAAGAAATTTATTTTGGTGTTTTGGCCACCTATAACGTATCAAGTGCTACCGTTTTAGATACTATTAGGCCTTCCGCAATGCATTGGCTCTTAGCGCGCTATGATGGTGATGTATTTTAAGAGATAACCATCCTCAATGCATTTTCTCTTAAGGATTGTATCTAAAAAGTCTGCATTTAATTATTTTGGGCTCATGCATACATGAAATTGGGCTAGCAATTTTTCCCTATGATCGTTTTCAAGAGTCGTATGTTAGCTTAGATAGAACATCAATCTCTTTCATCATTAACTACGGCGCCACGTTAGCATCTTGTATATGATACCGTGCTAAGAGCCAAGCACTAATAGTGCTCCCAACAAAAAAATGGCACTTATAGTGATCACATAAATTAGCAAGAACATGGTAATAGTGATACTGTTACTAATACTAAGACAATATCAATACTATGTTATCGCACGAACTTTGAATTTATCTTCAACACTTTAAATTTATCTTCATCCTTTTTGTTTTCAGAATTTTGCATTATCAATTTGTTAATTATTTTTTCTCTTTATGTATATTTTTTTTCGTTCAATCTTTACATACATATCGGTTTCAATTGAGCTTACTATCTCTGTTACAAAACCATCATACATATATATTTAGTCCAAAGTCAACATTCTATAAATTTGACAACCATAATAGACAAAAAAACACAAACATCTACGGTGTATTACAATAGTAAATAAATACACCTTTCAAAATAAAATACACTATGAAAAATTTATTCAATGTTGAATCTATTAATAGTGATTGGGTTTTTATATGTTCATTTTTTTGGTATAAAATTGATCAAACTTGTAAGATTTTGACCTTTGAATAAAAATCTTGTTTTTTTTTGGAACCGAGAGTACTCTCACCCGTTATTTCAGAATTTTCAATACGCATTCGAAATACGTTGAGGTTGCAAAGTAGAAGCACCTCGAGAACGGGACTAGGCAGGCCTAGGTTGGATCTCAGTGGAAAAAATAAGTGATCCGAATCTGGCCAAGAATATTACAGCAGGATTTTCCCCTAATTAAACGACCGATATCCGAACCACCACCACCACGCCCTTAATGGGTCCCGGAGCTCGCTTACCGGGTCCAACCACGCTCCCATCGAATTCCCCAATCGCGCCCACCCTCTCCTCCGCCAATCCCAATCGCCGCCTCCCACCACCAATCTGTCTTCGCACATGGCTGCGCCCCACTCGGCGGCGGGGCCAAGTATTCCGGCCGCCTAGCAATCGGCTCCCAGGGTTTCGGTGGTGTGCGCCGGGTCGCCTTGTCGGAGTCCGTGGGTGTTGGGATCAGCTCCGGTCCGGCGATCGCCGGCGAGCGGATGGACGTTGACGGTCGCCTCCGGCGCGCGCTCGCCGCCTTTGGGGGCGGAGACGTGTGGGACCTCGTCGACGCCGTGCTCGCCGCGGCGGTTCCAGCCGAGCTACGCGCGCGCCGTGACGGCATCGTGGAGCGGCTCTACGCCGGGGGCCGCTGCCGAAACTGCGACGCCCCCGAGCGTCCACTGCAGCCGCCGCGTCAGCCGGCTGAGGCGATGTCTCCGGCCTCGCAGGCGGAGGAGGAGGATGCCGACGTGGATGGCTTCGGGGAGGACGAGGACGAGGGCGAGGGCGCCGGCTTGGAGAGCAAGATCCTGGCGATCAGGGACTTCTTGGAGGACCCCGACCAGGTCCTTAGAAAAGATCACATTTTTACCGGTTTGGAATCAGTAGTACGATTTTGATCGGGAAAGCTCACTTCTTCTGTTGCAAACTGTACCTTTGTATGGTTTCGTCACAGTCGGAGGACGAGCTGGTGAGCCTGCTGCAGAACCTGGCAGATATGGACATCACCTACAAGGCTCTCCAGGTGCTGTTTACGTTTCTATCCATTTTTTTCCTTTTGCTCCAGGTTATGCTCGCTTACGAAAGAAGAATAAGTTTGTTGTTGCTTGCTTCTTCAAGCAGCTTAACTAGTTGGAGTGAAAATACTTGTGTTCTTGGCTGTGTAGGAGACGGACATCGGCCGACATGTGAATGGCCTGCGCAAGAACCCTTCAGCTGAAGTCCGTCAGTTGGTGAAGCTACTCGTCAGGTGAAGAACAAGTCATATTTCTGCTGTCTATTGCTAAGTTGGAAGTGCCTTCTGAATGTGGTTTGGATTTTGTGGATTTTGCGCTATTTGCGTCTGTGAAGGAAATGGAAGGAGATAGTGGATGGCTGGGTGCGGCTCCACAACTCCAGCGGCAGCTCGATCCTATGTAAGCCATTGTTCTCAGCTCCAAAGTTTTTTGGATTCATTTTGTTTTCAGTTAGATTGATGTGATTCATGGTGGCAGCTGATGATGACTCGCCTGGGAAAACCCAAGGAAAAAGCTACCAAAATGCTCAGGCAAGAACAAACCTAGTGCATTTTCTCTGTTAGTTTACCAAACAACCCACAATTTGCTAAGTAGTTAACCACTCTTTGCCAAGGCCTTTGACAGGGTGCAAAAATGGTTAGCTAAAGCATGAAATTGCTCATGTTCATTGGCTTATTATGGTTTAATCTGCCCCTTGTCTACAACCTACACAGCTCGTAACATAGATACCTTTGTTACTATTTTGCCATTGCAGGTTTCAGACTTCAAGTGTTCGCCCAGCCCACCACAGAGGCAAAGTGAGCCCCCACATATATTCTGAAAAATTTATATGTAAAGTGCTTTCAAGACGTAATAAGACGTAATACCGTGCCAACTGAAACTTTGTTTTATTGTTGAACCTAAGATGGTTTGAGCTCAGAGCGGTCTAGGTCTAGCAATAGCAATGGATTTGAGCCGACATTGGAGAAGCGTAGAGCAAGCCCTGCTCCCACATATCATATGAAGCCTAACAACAGCAGCAACTATTCAACTACTTCGTCATCTGCTCCAGCTGTAAGCCTAACCAGATCATCCTCCTGAATTTTTTCCTCGAGCCATTCTTGTTGTACAGCGATTGTGCACTTGGTTTGTTCATAGTAGTAGCGGAGAAGGTTCATACTGTTGTGGACAATACCAAATAGTGACTGCTCTTACGGTCTTACCATGGACAATAGTGAGAAACAAGTACATGTTTGACTTGTAGTGAGAAACAAGTATTCATTAAACTAAGAGTGTCTCTGCTTATTTTTTGCTAAACAGTACCCTACAGTCCTATACTTTTAGTTTGATATTCACATATATGCTTTGCAGAGGACAATTAGGGAACATAAGGATAATAATTTGGATCTTGAGAAGCTTGATTCGGCCAGAAAGAGGCTTCATGAAAATTACCAGGAAGCACAAAATGGTAATAATTTCATTGACAAACCAAGTTGTATTTTTGTATTCAATTTTGCTGTAAACATAAAGGATTAACATGGTTAACACTAATTTCACTGATTTCATTCTAAATTGTCTTTGATACCTCAGAATGGCATATTACAGTGACAAGCGAAGAAAGTGATAGTGGTGTCAATTTTTTGACATGTTTCGTCCCCTTATGTTTCTTTGTCACTTTTTTGCAGCGAAAAAGCAGAGGACGATGCAAGTGCTGGATATCCACGAATTACCGAAGCCGAAAAATAAAAACACCTTCATCCGCAAGGGTAGCGGAGGTGGCCTCCCTGGACGACGTTGACCTATCAGACCTCTGGCCGGCATGCAAATTCGTAGCCATGAAAAGATCAAAATGAAAATTAAAGGAGAATAGGAAAGGTTTATGTTTTTTTTGGTTTAGTGTCATCACTGTTAAACTGGCTGTCTCATTCCACTAAAATGTTGTCCAGCACATCAGGCTACGCCTGTGGTTCTCCTCTCAACAAGGGGAGAAACTATGGTTTATATATATTACCGCATTTCTGTTGTAGGCTTGTATCTTGTTCTTATAAAAGTTTTTATTTATTTTAATGTTCCGAACCATTTTAATTTAGGATTTGCTGTTGTGACGTTTATCCATTATAGCGTTGTTCTGAGTAGACATCCGATCTTGTTGGAAAATTATAGAATTTATTAGTCGTGCATGCATATTGAACGACAAAATTCTTAAATATTTTGTGTAGAACGCAATACAGACCATCTGTCGTTCTCGCCAGTGAATTTCCAAACCTTAGCTTTCGTAGTCCATGACTCCATGTGTTAACAGTTGGCAAAACCCCATCCATCGGTGTGGATCCGGCTACTTGACGGGTAGCTCCAAGAGTTGCCCATATTTATTTTGCTCTCAATACCCAAGAACAGCTTTTTTAGCTATTGGGAGCAAAATAAATTTGCTCCAACAGGTTACCCCTAAGTGGCGATGTTAGCAAAATTGCCCGTGAACAACCCAGCTGCCACGGGATGAAAGTTCACCCGTGCATGGTCGCATCCCTGCCGACTTCCCTGCCACCTCCCGTCGCCGGCAAGCTCCGGCGCTTTGTCCGAAGGCTATCCGCCACCCCCGTCGCCCTCCTACTAGGCCCCACGTTGTTGTCATATGCCGAGTATACACCCCGTCGCCACTCAACGCCCCCAGCTGCCGCCCCAAATTCGCCGCCGACGGGACCTCTCTATCGCCGCTCCTCACCATCTGGCACCCTCCGTCAGGCCCGTTGCGACCGGCCTGCGTCAATTTTGCGTGAACGACTCAGGCAAGCCGGTGCGCACAACCTAGCTGAGGAGGGCGCCATCGCACACGACCGAGCCGAGTGGGCGGGGCAACCAGGGCTGGGTGGCGGAGGCCGATGTCGGTGCTGCGTAGGGCGGCAAGGTTGAGCGTCGGTAGTGAGGATGGAGACTGTCGCGTATCGGAACGCGGACATCGGGGATGCCGAGCACCCCCTGTTTGTTCGGTAGGAGGGCGCGAGGTGCTCCGAGTCAGGTTCCCGCTCTCAACACAAAGCACACGAAGATTTTACCCAGGTTCAGGCCGCGTCGCCGCGTAACACCCTACGTCATGCTTGTCTGATTGTATTGCGGTGGTGGTGATGGTGGTGGATTACAATGGTGAAGACCCCAGGACCTTCACACTTCGGTAGTTGAAGGAAGAACTAACCCAAGGAGGTTCCCGGGGTTCGTTCTTCCAGCCCCCGAGCCTAAGAGGAAAGCTAGCTAGGGTTTTTCTCTCTACTCCTTCTCCCTCTCCTTCTCCAGCGTAGCCTAGGGCCTCCTTTTATATGCCAAGGGGCTACCACAGTTGGCTATGCTGCATGCGTGCCACCGAGGACGGGCACGCGTCGTGCCCGTGCCAAGGTGGCGGTCGCCGACCTCCTTCGTGGCAGCGCCGCGCCGCGCTGCCCTTCATGCCGCCTCGCCCGCCGAGACGGACGCGACGGCAGGTCAAGTCTTGTCGAGCATCCCTGTGTCATGCCGAGCGCATTGCCTGCGCCCGGCGGCCTGCACACGGTGTCTTGTCGCTGTCCCGCCTGTGCCTAGCAGGAGGCGTGTGCGGTCTTGTCCGTGACGCCAGCCACGCTTCCCTTCTCTGCGAAGTAACCCTTCCCGGGGCGCGGCACAGGAATCGCGCGCCACGTTGAATGCATCCGACTCCCCGGGGTGTCAGGGCTCTTCCCCGGGCGGTCCCCGCGGAAGGGAATCCAAAGTGTCCCCGCGGCCGGCTTCACGGGGTCTTCCTTTGCCTTCACTTTGTTATTGATTCGGCCTTCGCCGGCGGCCCGGGCTCACGCGCACGGAGTTGGGGGAACCCCCATTCCCGGTACATCGACACTAGCCCCCGGGCGTCCCCGGGCATAGGGGTGGCTGATCCTTGCCTAGGGACGTCCATCTAGCACGCGTTCCTGGGCCACGAAGTACTGCGGCCGCCATGATGTCATCTGACGTGGCGTTCACTTGACCGTTGGCGGACTCGAGGCGGTTGGCCTGGCCCGCGCCTCCTTGACTCGTCGGTTGGCGCCTCGGTTCCCACGAAGGTGGTAACCGTAGCCCGGGTCGCGACAGCGACCCCACCACGCGCCTGGGGAACATGAGATGGTTTTAATGTGGGCGGAATAGGAACCGCCCACGCGCCACGCTTCCCCACGCGCTCGATGCTATATAGGGCCGGTGCTCCCTTGGCCCTGCCTTCACTTCTCCACTCCGCCTTCCGTCTCCTGCCTTTTCCTTTCGCCGCCTCCCAACTCTGATCCCGCGCCGGTGTTCCGTCCTGATGGCGCCCAAAGAGAGGACGGCCAAGAAGGGCAAAGCTAAGAAGACGGATCGTATGTCCCAGCGCGAGCTTTCCTGGGAGGAGTGGCGCATCTCCTAAGCCTTCTTCCCGCCGGGCTATGCGATGGAGCATCTTCCCAGTCTGAAGGATGCTGTCGCTAGCAAGAGCAACGAGAATGGCCGGACCATGATCTTCCACGCATCAGCCCCATCGGACAGGCTGACGCCTCTCGATGTCCGCGTCTTCACGTGCTTCTTGCTGGCAGGGCTGTCGCCGCCGATGTCTCTCTTCCTCCATGCGGTGTTGGGGGTGTATGGGCTCGCCTTGGCCCAGCTCCACCCCAACGCCTTGCTGCTGCTGGCCACCTTCCAGCACTTCTGCGAAACCTTTGTCGGCGTCAAGCCGAGCGTCGCTCTCTTTTGCCACTACTTCTATCCCCGGATCGAGACCGGGGATGCCATCTCCGGCTCCGCACCTTCCGTTTCCGCGACAACCTTGCCGATTCCTTAATCACCTTGAGCAAAAGGCGGTGGGAAGAGTGGCGACATGAATGGGTCTTCGTCCGCTTCCCCACGACCGACGAGGCCCTCGCCGAGCCCACGGCGGTCCCCATTCGTCCTGAGAGCTGGTCCGAACCGGGGGAACGCGACACTGACTGGCTCCGGTGCACCGCCGGATCCTCTCCTTCCGCAACCGGTGTTTGACCGGCCGCGACGTGGTGGCGCACTTCCTCAGCCATGCCATTGCCCCCTTGCAGTTGTGCTCCCACTGCATGTGGGAGTACGAGGGCTCCAATGACAAGACTCGGCTGTTCAGGCCGATGATGCTTCCCGGGGCCCTGAGCAAGCTGTTGAATGACCTCTGCGGCGGGTCCGCTGAGTACGTGGGCCCGCCAGCAGGGGTCACTCCTATGTATAGGGACGAGGACATCGACAACATCATCTCGTCCCAGCCGGAGTGCGACGAGTGGGGGATTCTCTCGACTTGGCATCCCCCAGGTGTTGCGCTCCCCCCGGCCTCCCTTCCGGGGTCTTCTCGTCGTCCCCGCTGCGACTCTCCCGGGGGCTCCAGTCGTCGCCGTGAACCTTCGCTTTCCGAGGGGCCGTCCTGGGTGGGGGAGCACGCCGTTTCGGAGGCCGAGGAGGACGACTCCGACCCGGCGCCGCTGCATCCTCGTCCGCGTCTTCCCGCAAGACAGCAGTCCACGGAGGAGTTGGTCGCTGCGGGCAACGCGTCTCCGAGCGAGGAACTTCCCGATGGGCCCCTCCCGGCTCCCCCGCCGCTCGGTGGTTTTACCATAAAGGGCTCTTGGTCCCTTCGTCTGGACTCTGCCAGGTAACGCTTGATCTCCAATGTTGTCTCCTTTCTGACTGTGGCGCTCCTTGCCACTGAGTGTGCTCCACCCTCTTGAAGACCCCAGCCCCCGGCCTCTTCATCGAAGAGGTCCCGACGAAACGGGGGCCTCCGCTCCTTCGCCCAAGAAGCCGTGCACCGATGAGACCCCCCAGCCGAGCGTCCACGCGTCGGGATCACACTCGGGCGCCGGGACCCTCGGGCCCGGGGTCGCCCCTTCGGAGGCGACCCCGGCCAAAGGTAATGTCTCCTTTTTCTCTTTCTTTTTTCCTTCCGGATCTCCCTTCGTTTGACTCCGTCCCCTTCATCTCCAGGTCCAGAGCCTGTTCCTTCTCCCAGCGACGTGCTGATGGTAGACTCGGCTTCCGACAACAGCGACGCCGGGGGTGTTCTTCGGTTCGAAAGGCGCCCCTCGATAGGGCGTTGCCGCCAAGCCCTGGACCCCCTGGAGGCGGATGTGGAGCGGCTTCCTTCTTCCGTGGTCCTTCGCGAAGGCTGCGGGGTTGTTCCCGCTGCCGACGTTATCCTAGATGCCCCCGCCGTCACCCCAGCGCATGGCATACCGGACGGCGTGGAGCAGCGTCAGCAGTTGGCGGCAGACGCCGTCACCCACGCCACCGAGGAGAATGAGCGCACCAGGGAACTTCTTGGCCTTCAGTGCGTGGAGATTGAGTACAGCCGTCATATCCTCGAAGAGCGCTCCACGTCCGTCCAGGCCCGGGAGCGCCAGTTGGCGGCCACCCAGGCCGAGACCGAGGCCACCGTTGCCACGTCGGTGTTGGCTGCGGAGGAAGCCTCGGCCCTCAAGGCCAACCTGCACAGGGTGCTGGTGGCCGCTCTGGCCGCGGCGAGGCACGCCGAGAACGGCCAGCCTGGGAGTTCAGGGTCGGCGCAGCAACTGGCCGCCGCCCAGCAGGAGGCCCACACCCTCGAGCTTGCTGATGACCCACAAGTATAGGGGATCGCAACAGTCTTTGAGGGAAGTAAAACCCAAATTTATTGATTCGACACAAGGGGAGACAAAGAATACTTATAAGCCTTAACAGCGGAGTTGTCAATTCAGCTGCATCTGGAAAAACACTAGTAACAGGGGTGATGTGAAAACAGCAGTAATATGAGAGCAATAGTAACAGTAACACAGAAGCAATGGCACCAAAAATAGTTGTTTGCGTGGGGTTGACGGAAAAGCAATGATGATTACAGATGGACCGGGGTTCCCAGCTATCTACACTAGTGGTAACTCTCCAAGAACAAGTGTTGGGTGAACAAATTACAGTTGGGCAATTGACATAATTGAAATAGCATTAAGACAGAACATCCAGTCTATTAATCATGTAGGCATGTTTTCCATATATAGTCATACGTGCTCGCAATGAGAAACTTGCATAACATCTTTTGTCCTACCAGCCCGTTTGCAGCGGGGCCTCAAGGGAAACTACTGGTAATTAAGGTACTCCTTTTAATAGAGCACCGGAGCAAAGCATTAACACTTGGTGAAAACATGTGATCTCATATCAAAACCATCCCCTCCGGTTATCCCAGTTGCTGTCACTCCGGGGCCTCGGGTTCCGGACAAAGACATGTGCATACAACTTGTAGATACAATCTAAGCAACAATTATAGAGCTTAAATCTAAGATCATGCCACTCGTGCACTAGTGACAAGCATTAAACACAACAAGATTGCAGCAACAATAACTCACAAACTTTAATGAATAGACTGATCATAATGTAACAATTCATCGGATCCCAACAAACACAACACCGATTACATCATATGGATCTCAATCATGTAAGGCAGCTCATGAGATCATTGTATTGAAGTACATGAGAGAGAGTACCAACTAGCTACTGCTAGAACCCGTAGTCCATGGGGGAACTACTCACGGAGCATGATGGAGGCGGTGGCGTCGATGGAGAAGGCTCCGGGGTCAATCCCCGTCCGGCAGGGTGCCGGAACAGGAACTTCTGACCCCCGAAACTTGTTTTCGATGGCGGCGGAGCTACGGAACTTTTTGTGGAATATGACTCGGTATTTAGGGTTTTCCGTCGGGGGAATAAATAGGCGAAAGGGCGGCGGCTGAGGGCACCCGAGGGGCCCACACGCACCCTCGGCGCGGCAGGAGGTGGGGCCGCGCCGAGCCCTTGTGTGGCCGCCTCCTGGCGCTCCTCCGTCTCCCCTTTGGACTCCGTGTACGTGTCGGTGAAATAGGGACCTCCGTTGATTTTCGTCCAATTCCGAGAATATTTCCAGAACAGCTTTTCTGGAATACAAAAACAGCAGAAAACAGGAACTGGCACTGTGGCATCTTGTTAATAGGTTAGTCCCAAAAAATGTATAAAAATGATATGAAGTGGATGCAAAACATGTAACAATTGGTATAATATCAACATGGAACATCAAAAATTATAGATACGTTTGAGACGTATCAGCATCCCCAAGCTTAGTTCCTACTCGTCCTCGAGTAGGTAAACGATAAAACAAAATAATTTTTGAAGTGACATGCTACCATCATAATCTTGATCAAATAGTATTGTAAGGCACATGTAAATGAATGAAGTGATCCAAGTCAATGGTCTATAGTTTGCTACCAAATAGATAATGAGTAAACACTGAATCATACAAGCAAAACTTTTCATGAATAGTACTTTGGAGACATGCATCCACAGGTTTACATAAGTGTTAACTCAAAAGCAATAGATTCTAGTAAAAGGTATTTAACCAACACAAAGGAAGATTTAAGTTTCAGCATTTGCTTCAACTTTCAACATATTTATCTCATGGATATTGTCAACACAAAGCAATATAATAAATCCAATATGTAGCATATAACAATTGTTGTACCAAAGTTGACACTAGTGTTTGCTTGTGGAAGATAGAAAGAAGTAGGAAAACTGACTCAACATAAAAGTAAAAGAAAGGCCCTTCGCAGAGGGAAGCAGGGATTAAATCATGTGCTAGAGCTTTTTAGTTTTTGAAATCATATAGAGAGTAAAAATTAAGTTTTGAGAGGTGTATGTTAATTGGTCAACGAATCAGTAGTGGAAAGTACAATATGACCCCGGCCAAACAGACTTTTAAGAGCGGCTCCCATGAAGGACGTTATTTCTACCAGCAAGGCAGATCATCCCTCTTTTCTCTTTGTTTACACATGCAGATGTTTCACTGAGTATTCAGTTGACAAAATGTGAAGAGATTAAGCGGTTAAAGTTGTAATTAATTGGGACTGGGCACCCCGTTGCCAGCTCTTTTTGCAAAATTAATAGATAAGCGGATGTATATGCCGCTAGTCTGAAGGTAAAGTCTGCTTGACAAGTGACATAAAGACATCCACCACGTCCTCATGAGCTTGGTAAACATTGACACAAAAAGGAGTAGTAACAATTTTGAATAGTTTAAAGGTAGCACATGAAAAATTTACTTGGAGTGGCAAGGAAATACCACATATAGGTAGTTATGGTGGACACAAATGGCATGGATTTTGGCTCAAGGATTTGGATGCACGAGAAGCATTCCCTCTCAGTACAGAGTTTAGGCTAGCAAGGTTATTTAAGCAAACAAGATATCAACCGGTACACCAAGTTTTATATGACCAACATATTGCAAAATTATAAGACTCACACTGTCTTCCTTGTTAACCAAACCCTTTTACTAGAAAATATCTAGACCTTAGAGATACCACTCATGCAAACCAAATTTCAACAAGCTTTACGGTAGTTCTTCACTAATGGGCTTAACTTACATGATGCAAAAGTTTAATCATGACCTACTTGTTAACTCAAAACAATTGACAAGTATCAAATTATCCAAGTTAGTGATCTACAAGAGTATGTAAGTCTTTTCCATTATACCATTTACCACATGCAACATTTTCTGTTCCAACCAAACACCAATCAATTTATTTCAATAACTCTCCAAACAAGTATAAGTGAAGTAAGAGAGTACTTTCTTTAAAAGAACTAATAGCTCTGACAAGAGATACATGAAAACAAGAGCTAAAAGCTTAACAGCGCTAGATATGAATACTCAACAAGTATAAGTGAAGAATAGGAGTATTCTAATGAAAAAGCGGAGCGTGTCTCTCTCCCAATCAAGAATGCTAGGATCCAATCAAGTTGATATCAGAAAATAAAAATAACATACTGAAAATAAAAGCACACAGACGCTCCAAGAACAGCACATATGATGTGAAAGAATTAAAATATAGTTTCACTAGAGATGACCTGATAATTTTGACGATGAAGAAGGGGATGCCTTGGGCATCCCCAAGCTTAGACGCTTGAGTCTTCTTGAAATATGCTGGGGAGATCCATGGGAGCCTCCCCAAGCTTAAGCTCTTCACTCTCTATTATATCACTCTTCCCTCTTGACCCTTGAAAACTTCCGCCACACCAAACTCAAAGTAATTCTCATTAGAGGGTTAGTGCATCAATCAAAAACTCACATGTTCTGTAAGACGCAATATGACCGTTACTTTAAACATTAACTACTGCCACTAATGTTATGTGAAGCTCTTCCACCCAAAAAAGAATTCCACCCAACACTAGTAAAAGAGAGAATGCAAAATAAAAGACATAATCTGTCTAAAACAGAACAGTCCGCAAAGACGAATTTTTTCGAGGCACTTACGTTGCTCAGATCGAAAAACTTTGAACTAACGAAAGATGCGTACATACATCAGGATTACGCACAAAAATTGCAGATTAAAATCACATTTTATGAATTTATAATTTTCGTACAGTGAACAGCAAAAATCTGTTTCTGCGCAGCAATCAAAATCTAGCATCATCTTATCATTAGAGACTTTTCTTGGCACAACAATACGAAAAAGTAAAGATACAAAGGAGTTGCTACAGAAGTAACAAACACCTTGACTCAATAAAAGAAAAATTGCATAAAATAAAATGGGTTGCCTCCCATAAGCGCTTTCTTTAATGCCTTTTAGCTAGGCTTGATAGTTTTAATGATGCTCACATAAAAATAGAAAATGAAGCAAAAGGAGCATCAAGAAGAAAATTCGAAACACATTTAAGTCTAACCCACTTCCTATGCATAGGAATCTTGTATACAAATAAATTCATAAAGAACAAAGTGACAAGCATAGGAAGATAAAACAAGAGCAACTTCAGAACTTTCAGCATGAGAGGTGTTTTAGTAACATGACAATTTATAAAACCATATTTGCCTCTCTCATAATAATTTTCAGTAGCATCATGAACAAACTCAACAATATAACTATCACATAAAGCATGCTTTTCATGATCTACAAACACATAATTTTTATCAAGCTCTAAATAGTGGGATCAAAATTTCAAACCCACTTTTAACAATTTTATAACAAGATGATTGATCACTCTCAAAGATATGGGACTCCATAGCTAAGTCAAGACCTTCAACCCATTTTCATAGTAGTACATAATATTATCAAGCAATATAGGACCATCATCTAGAGCTTTATCATAAACTTTTCTAAACAAACCTCCTTATTACCATGCATT
The DNA here is from genome assembly GCA_947311845.1 of Poa pratensis. Classification (NCBI taxonomy): domain Eukaryota; kingdom Viridiplantae; phylum Streptophyta; class Magnoliopsida; order Poales; family Poaceae; genus Poa; species Poa pratensis. The sequence goes on from CAMZMU010000075.1 coordinate 4,116,607, forward strand.
TCGATATCAGGCACAAATAAAGGATTATCATAAGATTTATCAAAATAGCATGGATTATCATAAATAACAGTAGCATAATTATTCTCACAAGTTTTACTCATAGGGAATATTTCAAGAGAATCCACAGGAACATAACATTCATCCTCCTTTGATAAGCATGGAGGGCGATCAAATAATGTAAGAGTTAAAGAGTTACTCTCATTAGAAGGTAGGCATGGGTAGCTAATCCATTCTTCCTCCTTTTGTTCATCACTCTCCTCCTCTTTTTCATCCAATGAGATTTCAGTTTCAGCAATTTCTTCTTCCACATGTTCCTGCAAGGCAACGGTTTCTTCTTTTTGAGGATGTCTTTTCTCAAGAAATTCAGTAATATAAGGATTATCATTATAATACTCAAGGCAATATCCAAGCATAGCAAAAGTATCAGATTATAAGGAGCTTCATCTCGATTTCTAAGCAAAGCTGTAATTTCATAAGCTCCCGTAAATACAAAAAATTCTTCAATTTGCTCAAGGTTGTCAAAGTCATAACATCCTCTAGCATAAGAAGCCAAAGTTTCATTATCATTATAATCACATTGGAAAGGGAGGTGTTTACACTTCCTATAGCAACGAGATTCATTAAAGCACCAAGATTCATCATATGTAGAACACAAGTCTTTAGCAAAATTATTCAGTTTAATTACTTGTAGTGATAGATGCTTCCCTTTTTCAGACCAGTGGTGTTCATTTAATTTATCTAGTTTATCCTTAGTGAGCCATCCTGACAAATAAGATCTAGTTTCCCAGAAAATAGGCATGGCAACAGTTTTTTTTAGATTTTCGGTTTTTAAATTTTTATGGATTTTCGGGTATATAAGAAAAACAAAACTAAACAAAAATAAACTAGACAAAAGTAAACTAGGATAAAATAAACTAAACAAAAGTAAACTAAGCAAAATAATACTAGACAAAAGTAAACTAGACAAAACAAAATAAAATAAAAACAGAGAGAGAGGTAGAGTGTACTCCCCAGGTGAACTTATGAGTAGAGCTATGCTCCCCGGCAACGGCGCCAGAAAATAGTCTTGATGACCCACAAGTATAGGGGATCGCAACAGTCTTCGAGGGAAGTAAAACCCAAATTTATTGATTCGACACAAGGGGAGACAAAGAATACTTATAAGCCTTAACAGCGGAGTTGTCAATTCAGCTGCACCTGGAAAAGCACTAGTAACAGGGGTGATGTGAAAGCAGCAGTAATATGAGAGCAATAGTAACAGTAACACAGAAGCAATGGCACCAGAAAATAGTTGTTTGCGTGGGGTTGACGGAAAAGCAATGATGATTACAGATGGACCGGGGTTCCTAGCTATCTACGCTAGTGGTAACTCTCCAAGAACAAGTGTTGGGTGAACAAATTACAGTTGGGCAATTGACATAATTGAAATAGCATTAAGACAGAACATCCAGTCTATTAATCATGTAGGCATGTTTTCCATATATAGTCATACGTGCTCGCAATGAGAAACTTGCATAACATCTTTTGTCCTACCAGCCCGTTTGCAGCGGGGCCTCAAGGGAAACTACTGGTAATTAAGGTACTCCTTTTAATAGAGCACCGGAGCAAAGCATTAACACTTGGTGAAAACATGTGATCCTCATATCAAAACCATCCCCTCCGGTTATCCCAGTTGCTGTCACTCCGGGGCCTCGGGTTCCGGACAAAGACATGTGCATACAACTTGTAGATACAATCTAAGCAACAATTATAGAGCTTAAATCTAAGATCATGCCACTCGTGCACTAGTGACAAGCATTAAACACAACAAGATTGCAGCAACAATAACTCACAAACTTTAATGAATAGACTGATCATAATGTAACAATTCATCGGATCCCAACAAACACAACACCGATTACATCATATGGATCTCAATCATGTAAGGCAGCTCATGAGATCATTGTATTGAAGTACATGGGAGAGAGAGTACCAACTAGCTACTGCTAGAACCCGTAGTCCATGGGGGAACTACTCACGGAGCATGATGGAGGCGGTGGCGTCGATGGAGAAGGCTCCGGGGGTCAATCCCCGTCCCGGCAGGGTGCCGAACAGGAACTTCTGACCCCCGAAACTTGTTTTCGATGGCGGCGGAGCTACGGAACTTTTTGTGGAATATGACTCGGTATTTAGGGTTTTCGCGTCGGGGGGAATAAATAGGCGAAAGGGCGGCGGCTGAGGGCACCCGAGGGGCCCACACGCACCCTCGGCGCGGCAGGAGGTGGGGCCGCGCCGACCCTTGTGTGGCCACCTCCTGGCGCTCCTCCGTCTCCCCTTTGGACTCCGTGTACGTGTCGGTGAAATAGGGACCTCCGTTGATTTTTGTCCAATTCCGAGAATATTTCCAGAACAGCTTTTCTGGAATACAAAAACAGCAGAAAACAGGACTGGCACTGTGGCATCTTGTTAATAGGTTAGTCCCCAAAAATGTATAAAAATGATATGAAGTGGATGCAAAACATGTAACAATTGGTATAATATCAACATGGAACATCAAAAATTATAGATACGTTTGAGACGTATCACTTGCCGCCCTCGAGCGTGAGTGGGTTGCCATGGTGGACGCCCATCATCTGGCCCTCGCGAATGCGGAGGCGCGAATCCGCGAGCAGGCCGACTCGCTTCACCAGTTCCAATTGACCATCGATGACCTCTGCAGTGAAGTCGATGGAGCCGGCGCGAGGGTGCGGGAGGCTTCCCGAGGGGCGGCGATTCGGGAGGAGGAATTCCGGCGCTAGCTCCAGCATGCCGAGGTCCAGCTTGCTGGGTCGCAGCGGCAGCTCAACGACGCGGTGGCGGGGATAAACGACCACGACCATCATATTGAGCGCCTCCCGTAGACCAACGAGGAGAACAACGTCAGCGCCCACGTCGCCATCGAGCAGCTCCGCAAGGCTGATCAGCGGATTGAGGCGGACGCCATCGGTCTCCGCTGCCTTGTCGCCCAGGCTCAGAGAGCGATGGCCGCAGTTGACCTGCCCCCGGATAGGTTGGCGGCACCGACATCGCCAGCCTCTCCCTCTTTTTCGCTGACATGGTGGGGAAGATGGAGCTCCTGAAGGAGGTGGTGACGCACTGCCTCCGTGTCGAAGGTGTCAAAGCCGGCGCCCAGGTGGCCGGCGTGATCCTCCCCCGGGTGTATTACTTGGCGCCCCTCTTCCCGTTCGACCTCCTCTTCGAGGATTTCGACCCGGACGAGGACCGCGTGGCGGCGCAACGCGCCGTAGCTCCGGTCATCGAGCAAGTGAGGGCAAGGCTGTAGAGGAACTGAGTCTCCTCGGTCCCCGGCTCCCGCCTTTACCTTAGTAGTCCTGTGTAATAAACAGTAGCTATCCCAAATAGGTTATGTAATCGTTTGCAAACAGTCCCTTGTGCTCGCTAGGTCCTCTGGTGATGATCTTTGCATTTTCCCCTCGGCCGGGGTATTAATTACTGTTGGTGCGGTTCTCCCTGTGTTCCAGGGGTACCCTTGTGCGTCGTCACACGGCTCGGGGAAGCGCTGGTCCGGATCCAGCTGCCCCTCCTTGAGTTGCGTCTCCGCACAAGGGTCGCTCCGTTCATTGGCGATTCATCCCGGCGAAGGTCCTCGGGGCCGGACCCGAGTAAACCTTCGTGGACTATCTCTCCGCTGAATGTCCCTTCTTCACTCAGGCTTCGCCGCCAGCAACTAACCCCCTTCCCTGGGGAAAAAGCAAGACATCCGCTGGACGCGGGAGGACTGTCCCTCGGGCAGAAACACTTAGCTTTTCGCTGGAGTTTTGATCGATATTCTGCTGACCCCGGGAACCGCGAGGGTTCCCGAGCTCCTCGGCGGGCGCGGCCGAGTACCCCCAAGTTGCCGCGTTCACAAAAAACTCTTCCCCCATCTTACGCCTCGACTTCTACGAGGCATTTGCGCACCCGGAACCTAGGCGCGGGTCTCTCCCCTGGGTGCTTTTGATGCCCACTCCTCAAGTTGGATTCACCTTAGCCCCGAGTTCGGGTGAGAAAGGCCCTATCCGCCCCGGCCTAGATTCGTGACCATGTTTCTCATGCGGGAAGTGAGACGTTCGATGGGAGAGGTGATTCAAAGATATCGCGAAAGCACAGTTTATTCAACGCTAAGGGGAATCAACTTTCCAAAGGATACAGCGGGCTACGCTCGGGGAAGCCCATCTCCGGCCTTCTTGGGTGGCTCCAGCTCGTTGCAGTGGGGCCGGGCGCCTCCTGGCCCGGCCTTGGCTTGCGCTCGGAACGCCCAAGCCCCCCGGGGCGCTCCTCGTCCCCGGGCTCAGGGGCCCCTTGGTTTCTTGGCGGTCCTTCTTCCCGCTTCCCGCGCTTCGCTGGCGCCGCCTCCTGCGGCCAGTCCTCCGATGGTCGCACCGGCATAGCAGTTCCAGGCGTAGTGCCCGGGTAGGTTGGAGGCGTGGACGCCAGAAGCCGAAGCAGCCTTCACAGATCTCAAGCGAGTCCTCACAAGCCCTCCAATCCTCGTCGCACCAAGGGAACGCGAGTCACTATACCTGTATGTCTCCGCAACTAACAGGGTGGTAAGCACCATACTGGTAGTCGAGCGCAGGGAAGAGGGACACGCCCAAAGCATACAACGCCCAGTCTATTACTTGAGTGAAGTGCTCTCCATATCAAAGCAGCGGTACCCGCACTATCAAAAGCTGGCCTACGCCGTGTTCATGTCCTCAAGGAAGCTGACGCACTACTTCGCAGAGCACCCGATCACTATAATCAGCACCTCAGGGATCGGAGACATCCTCACAAACCCCAACGCAACTGGGCGAGTCGCAAAATGGTTCATCGAGCTGGGACCACGAGATATCAAGTATGATTACCCGAAGGCCATCAAAGCACAAGTCTTACCTGACTTCCATATCGAGTGGATCAAAGCTCAATTGCCTGGAGCACCAGATGTGTCCAACTCATGGACTATGTACTTCGATGGCTCAAAGAAGAACGAAGGCGCAGGCGCAGGTGTCATCCTCATATCACCAAAAGGCGACAAGCTTCGCTATATCCTGCAGATGGAATTCGAGTTACCATCCAATAACGAAGCAGAGTACGAGGCCCTGATCCATGGCATGAGGATGGCCAAAGCCCTCGGATGCACTCGACTGGTGATCTATGGTGACTCGAATCTTGTGGTGCAGCAAACGATGAAGACCTGCGATGCAATCGCAGATAACATGATCGCCTACCGTGATCTGTACAACCTAATGGAGGGCAGCTTCGAAGGCTGCGAGTTGTGGCACATAGGGCGTGAAAGTAACAAAGAAGCAGATAAGCTAGCCAACATTGGCGCGACTAAAGCACCAGTTCCACCTGGTGTCTTTCTCGAGCGCATCGAGCACAGGTCCATCAAGAAAAAGCGAACATCTCCTACATCAGCCGCACCAGCCAAGAGCAAAGCACCTAGCACAGAGGACCCGTCAGTCGAGATACTCCTCATCGAGCCAACTTGGACTCAGCCTTTCCTCGCATACATACTCCGCGGTGAGGTACCTGAAGACATAACAGAGTCAAGACGTGTCACTCGACGATCTAAAGCATGCACCGTCATCAACGGCGAGCTATACAAGCGCAGCGTATCAGGTATATTCCAACGATGAATAGCATTTGAAGATGGCCAGACCATCCTTCGCGATATTCATGCAGGTACCTGCGGGCATCACGCCAGCAGTCGATCACTCGTAGCCAAAGCCTTTCGCGCAGACTTTTATTGGCCCACAACACTCAAAGACGCGGAGGACATAGTCAAAAGGTGCATCGGCTGTCAAAAATTTGCCACAAAGCCGCACGCACCCGCATCGACGTTGAAGACAATACCATTGGCCCGGCCCTTCGCCCAGTGAGGGCTCGATATGGTCGGGCCACTAAAAAAATCCTCCCATGGAAGGCATACTCACCTTCTGGTGGCGGTCGACAAGTTCACCAAGTGGATTGAAGCAGTCCCTATCACAAGTTCGACTGCCACTATAGCAGTCAATTTCATAAAATCCATCATATACCGCTTTGGTGTGCCAAGTAGCATCATCACTGATAACGGTACAAACTTCACGGCTGAAGAGTTCCGATCCTTCTGCAAAGAGCAGGACATTACGCTCAATTATGCATCCGTGGCACACCCGCAATCCAATGGCCAAGTCGAAAAAGCCAATGGGCTCGTGACGAGCGGAATCAAGAAGCGCCTCCTGGTGCCACTCAAAAGGGCCGCGGGTGCTTGGGTCGAAGAACTTCCATCTGTGCTATGGAGTCTACGCACAACTCCTAACGCTTCAACACAGTTCACCCCATTTTTTATGGTTTACGGTGCAGAGGCAATCCGGCCATCAGATGTAAGGTTCAATGCACCAAGAGTCGAAGCATACAACGAAGAAAGCGCAGATGAGGCACTCGAAGATGAGTCGACTTGCTCGAAGAAGCACGCAACACGGCGCTAGCACGCATAACTGTCTATCAGCAAGACCTCCGCAACTATCACAACCGTCGACTGCGTACCAGGTCCTTCGAGGTTGGCGACCTGGTACTTCGACTGAAGCAAAAGAAGGTGCACAAACTTGCTTCTCCATGGGAAGGACCCTTCATCATCACCGAGGTCATTGGTGGTGGAGCATACAGACTGAAGCACGCGAAGACAGGCGAATTCTCGCACAATCCTTGGAACGTTGCGCAGCTGTGCCGTTTCTATGCTTAAATTGTTCAGTCGCACAATGTAATAGGCACATATATCGGATGGCTGCAGGTTTCAGACGCGCTCTTTTCCTTACCAGGGTACCTACGGGGACTGGAAGGTTTTTAATGAGGCGGCATGCAGCTTAACATTCAAAAATGGAATATAATCAATGATTCCTCATATTTCTCCCTACTTACTACTCGCATAACTTATTCGCACAAATTTAGCCGCACTCGAATAATCGGGGGCTGCGCTGTTTCAAAGCATGAGCTTTCGCTCCTTCAAACATAATACTCCAGCCGCACTCAAATACTCGGGGCTGGGTCATAAGAATCATACATAAACGAAAAAGTTGCTCAAAATCATGAGTTGCAGTTTCAAACATCGCAAAAATTCACAGCCTCACTCGAGCACTCGGGGGCTGTGCAATTTATGTTCCATACTCTGTGTTTTTCATAAACCCCACTCGATACACTCGGGGGCTGCGCACATACACATAAAACAAAAATATACACAAGTGGCAAAATTACACTCGGGGCTGACCCCTATACATAAAACCTTAATCTACAGGTTCATCCTTTGACTGGGTCCACTTCTCCTCCTCCTTTAGCACATGATGGATTAGGACCAATGCGTCCACCCGTGTCTCTTGGTAGTGCTCCACCATTTGCACAGGACCACCACCTGGTACGGGTGCAGGCCCCATCGCAATCTTTTTCAAATCAAGGTGCGGAAAGTGCGACCGCACAAAGGTAAGAGCAACGTTTGCCCCGCTAATAAGTTGCTCGTGTACAAATTTCTTGATCGCCTTGCCCTTTCGAAATTTCTTCAGCAATGCAGCAAGGCTTTGTGCCAGTGGCATGCTCTGTACAGGACACGTCAGTGGTATTTTTCCTAGCCAATTTTTTTTTTACAACGAATGGATGCATATATAGACCACAATTACCAGCAAAATCTACAGAAATAGCATAATCAATATGACATAATATAGCACGGCCCAAGTTGCGTAACTCAACAAACTACAAAGTCTATTATTTAATCTCCACAAAGCTAATATAGTACTAACTAGAAATGAACTTCAAATTTATTGAACATCTCAACAAACTAGCCTATCTAGATGTAGTTGATCACCATCATCATGTGCAAGTTGCGTCTCTCAGTGTTCCTCAAGGTGATGAAAATAGTTTGGTAAAACTCCAAATCTCTAGCCAAATGGAACTCCCTCGACGCTTGCGAGCTAAGGACGATGCGACCATCGCTATCCTGGTGTACAGAACGGTGTTGACCCCTCATATTTCACAAAGGCGTACTTAAACATTGCCGTCATAATTATGTAGGCCAGCGCTTTCCGCTACCGTATTAGATAGTTTCTGGGAGAACATATAAAGCATCACATGGAATAACAAAAGAACTATGTCACATCCCGCCACATATGCATGATAATATAAGAAAGTATAGGAAATAAAGGATTTTAGATAAATACCATGACATGTTTGGAGACATTTTTTTCGTCGCGTGATGCACAAAAGGCACCCCGACGGAGTTATATCTCAGGGGTAGTCTCTGAAGGAGACACTCCTTCTCATGCTCCTGCAGATTGACTCTTTGGGCGATCACCACATACTGCAATGGGTCGTTCTCCTCACTCATATCCTGATCACTCCTCCTCGCCCATATACTCGTCACTCTCCACATATTCGGAACTATTGTTGCCATAGTTCATATAGACAACATTGATCCTGGGTTGTGGTCCTACCATAGAAAAATCAAGTATATCACCTCCGTTTAGATTCATCTTGCCAATGAGTTGTGCCAATCCTTCCCCGTGCAAACGGGTCTTATTTCTTCACTTTGATCTTGTATATGGTCCCGTGCACATGAATAGGCATGATGTTGCCAACTAACTCGTTGAAATCCAACCGAACAATGCACGGTACAATCTATGTAACAAAAAAAAGACACGTTAGCTAGATATATATTATATATATATAGTAAGACAAAAACACAAGTTACAAGTGAATAGAATTTATTGTTAATTACCAATGAATCAATTAAGGTGATCCTCTTGCATATAAATAATGAACGAGAACCCAGTGTATTGTCTACTTGTGCACTGGGAGTTGCATACTTTGCACGCCATATCCTCTTCAAAAACAATAGGACCAATCAAACACACCATTTTGAAATAACAAATTAATCAAAATAATTGTATCATATATAATACATAGTTAATCATAAAACTAGCATACAATTATATCTAGTGCATCTAATTAAATAAAGCAACTATTGCTTTGTAAAACTAACATACAACTATCGCAGTTCATACATATTTCTTATAAAACTAATATACAACTATCTAGTGCATATAGATAGCGCAACAAATGCAATCAAAATCGCAACTAAGATAACAGTGAATCCAACTGCATAATAAAACCAAGACTCATTATCAATGGCATATCTTCTTGATACTAATAGTTCAGCAGGATATACCAGGGGCTTTTCACTTACATTGGAAGTCAAGTCATGTTATTAGAGAAAGTCTCACACGTTATATTGGCACCACCTCTTTTTGTTGTGAACGAGGGAGATGTCCCAAACCAAGCTAAAGTCAGTTGCGTCAACTCGTATTCCTAGTTCATGAAGGAAACGTTATTTTCATGGCTTGCACATATAAGAGTTTGTAGATCACATCTTCAGTTGGTTCGGGGAGAGATATATAGGGCGTGTTTGGTTACTCGCATGTCGCATCAAAATTTGTCACTTTGCATCCGTGACTCACTTGGGTCTGGCCCTGGAAAAACGGGAGCTGAGCCATGTTGTGCAAATAGTTTGGTTGCCCACAATGTTCTAGCCAGGCCCGTTCGGCTGGATGCAAGATTTTTGAGCACGCCGTTTGGTTTCATCCGCGTTTCGTGTACTCTTACCTCGTATCCATGTCGTAGACTTACCTCACAACATCACAACACCATCAAGGCCGACGAGCAGGACAACGGCGTGACGTAGCGGCGGTGCCGGGACGGTGGCGGTGCACGGTCAGTTTCCATGGCTAAGACTTCGGCCGAGTAAAAACGATGTCGAGTAGGTGAAGAACACATACAACACAAGATGTGCTCGTATACGACTGTCGAATTAGAAATCTTGCAACATGAAAGTTGTGCGGAACGTTGAGATGAAGCTACACCTCAAAGGATATCTCGAACCGTCGACCAAGGAAGACTTGAATTTGACAAAAGTTCGTCTAAAAAATTTCCGAACGTCGGTTCAAAATTGACAAGTTCTGGTCGATGAAACTTAAAACCGAGTAGGGGAATGAAACCTACTCATCGATGCACATATATTTCGTGTAGAAAATTTCTTAAATCGATGTATATTTGCAGCCGTAGGTGGACAGCAAGAAGGAAAGCTCAAGTACGAACAAGAACAAGTACGAACTCGAACTATTCCTGCAGCTCGAGAAGCTCCACCTCCGCGCTGGAGCGGTCTAGAAGCTCCGCCTCCGCGCCAGTTCCACCTGACCCGGCCAGCCTGCCGCTCGATCCGATCGGTGGTGAGCAAGGAGAGCTCGCTGTCCATCCGCTCCTCCACGGAGAGCACGGCTCCTCGCTCGCGAGCGCGGGACGGCGCGGATCCGGAGCGGGCCGCCGCCGCGGCACCCCACCGCCTCTTAATCTCCACAGGACAGACGTCCTCGCCGAGGAGGCAGTAGGCGTGGAAGTTGTTTGTGGCGGCGGCGAGCTGAGGGTAGGTGAAGGAGGAGGTGAGCATACGCGCTCACCCAAAGCCTGCAGTGAACAGTGTCGAAAATAGACTATGCGAGGTGGCTCTGAAGAAACGGCAGATTCGGCCGTTGCCTCTCGAGCCAGGCGCAGGGTGATTTAAGTTTCATGCTGGTGCAGGGAGGAGCAATGGGGCAGAAACCAAACAGGTCAAAAAAAGCAAAAACGCCACGTTTCTGAGACCTGTGAGCAACCAAACACGCCCATAGTGTGTGCGTGCGTGTGTGTGGGTGTGTGCGTGGGTGTGGGTGGGTGGGGGCGTTGTGTGCGTGTGAAGAGCTCCCGTCTGAAAGGCTCTGTACTTAGTCTAATATAGTCCTCTCCCCATAATATAATTTGTTATTACAACCATTATAAAAATATAATAGTTGTAATAACACTTTTATAATATGGGGTAGAAGGAGTACATAACAATCATCGCATATTCAAGTCCTTTAACTTATTGCATGGAGGATTATATGCACCTAGCTCATACATGAGTTGTCATTCTCTAGGGACCTTCAATATTAGGTACGACTTCAACGGTTTCACCGTTGAGTCACACTGTTCACATCCTGTCCGGCCAATTATTGTTCTACAACAGTCTTACAATATACCATACTACACGGAAGGAATACAATTTTGTTTTCTTTTGCAAAGACGAAGTGGCACAATGTAGCTTGGGCTTGAATTGTTGATTGGAATACGACCTCCAGGTCGCTAGCAATAGAAGCCCGCGGGTAATCTCCAAAGACCATATGCAGTGCAATAGATCTTGAGCCATTTAACATAGGCCAGGACATCGAAATACCCAGTCTGCTAATGAAGCATCGAGAGGGTTGCACTGCATATGATTAATAGATGATTGGCACCGTTAGAATTAATTTAGCAGTGATGGAAAAGTGTGTATATATTGGACGGTACAAGATGTGACCTGACCGTAACGAGACCCAAATCGTCGAGATGACTAAAAGAGCAAACTTATCATGTTCTGGGAAAGAGGAAGCTTATCAACTTTTGAACTACTTCAAGAAACAGTCACCACGACACGTATCTGGTTTCCGTAAGAACTTGTCTTGCTGAAGGAATAACGAAGAATTACTAGAGGAGACAAAACATAAAAGAAAAAATATAGTATCATCCTATGTTGCACATGGGAAACAATTTACAAGTTGGATGGTCGCGAGATTAACAAAACATAAACTGAATAAAAACAATAAGTGAAGATAAGAGCCGAGTTTTTTTTTACATGATACAAGAGCAGAGTTAGATAAGTACCTGCAGGCAAGCGGGCTTCGCCTTCCGTACAAACTAGTAAACACGGCTTGCCAAGAAAAGCCAGGAGCCCAGGACACATTCGTCGATAGACATTGCGAACTGCCCGAAAAAATTAAATATTATGGACTGATCTCTGAGGTTGAGTCATGAATCTTGAGACCGGCCATATATAGCCTGTATGAAAGGAACTATAGCCCAGTAAGCTAGCTGAAAACACAGACAACCAGGACACATGAGCCAACGAAATCAAGAGAGATAAAATTTATCTTATTTGTATAGGCGAGACTAGTACCTGAAGTGTCAGTTTGGTCCTCGATGTTAACTACAGACATGCATCAAATTCGTAAACGTCTGAAGAATAGAGTAGGGTGGATGGGATGTGTCCTGGCTGTGCTCTCCATGGCAGTTTTTACGGCTTCAATAATTACACCGTTGCCAATTACTTCACATTCGACAGTAATGAGACAGGGGAGGTTCTCGATTCCAATGTCGAGAGACTCAGCTTCATCTACTACCAAACGAATAAGAACGAGTTTTTCTAACTTGGGCATAGATCCTGCCGCAAACATCAGATCTACCGGGTGACAATTAGCATCATAATTAAAATTCCTCAAGAATCGGAACCCAATTGCACCACTGATTCGGAGCTTTCCGCTTGAACCTGTTGTTTCCATCAGATGCAAAATGACCAGAGCTGGTAACGCTCCAAGGAGACAAAGATCATGCTGCTTTACTCCATCCACTTGAAGGCGTAGCTGTCTGAGGTTAATGAGAGAACTTAACCATTTCGGAACCAGTGGGACGGGTGAATACCACGTAATCAGTTTCTCGAGGGTAAGCATGCACAAATGTTCCTGTAAGAAGCTGCTCCCTTCCCAGATAGTTAGAGAGCGAAGGTTTTGGGTGCCTAGCTTACATAGGGAAGAGATGATAGCTTTGTTCCACTCCTCCCCATTTTCCTGAACCAAATTTGTATTCCCACCTTTACCTTGGAAATGAAGGGCCAGATGCCTCAAATTCTGTAGTTCACCAAGGCCCCATAGGAAATGAACTGGCTGCTTAGATACAAAGATATCTTTAAGCGTCTCCAGCGCTTGCATCTTCAAAATCCCATCAGGAAATTTAACAGCAAGGTCAACAAGTATATGTGCTAAATTTCCGAGATTAATAATAGATGTAGGTAACTCCTTTACATTGGTTCCTCTTAGTTCCAATGTCTCTAAGCACCCTAAACGCCCTATTTGTTCTGGGAGCTTCTTTATTCTTGTCTTGTTTAGGTTTAGGTACCTCAACTGGAACAAGCTCACTATGTTTTCAAGATGATGCTCTTCCAATTGGTAGCAATGCTTCAAATAGAGAACACGCAAATGCCTGAATTCCTCCAAAGAAGGGATTTCCATGTAACTCCAAAACACATTAAAGGACCGGACATGAGACAACACCTGGCCTTCGATTGGTATTGTTGAATCTCCTTGTTTGCCGACTTGCAGAGAGAGTCGACGAATAACTTTGCTTTGTGTCCCAATTGTTAGAATAGGAACACTAAGTAAAGTAATAAAGTTCTCTTCTAAGGACTTGGATATGATGAAATCAAGAATTGTGTCATGAATTCGACAAGTCTTTACCTCACCATATTCATTTCTCTTCACGGGTTGGATCAAACTCCTATTGAGGAGCTCATTAAAACACCTCTCTCCTATCTCATGTACAGTATATCTACCATCTTTGTGAATGAATCCTTCACCAATCCACCTCCTTATCAGATCCTTCCTCTTAATTATAGAATCCTCTGGAAATATACAAATATATAAGAGACAAGTTTTTAGATGAGGCGGCAGATCAAAGTAACTAAGTGACAATATCTTCATCATTCCTTCAACGCTGGGATTCCGTTCAAGTGCACGACCAATTGAATCTTTCACCTGATTCCATATATCCTTTGTTCTTTCAGTGCTAGCCAACAAACTAGAAATCGCAATGATGGCCAGAGGTAACCCGTCACATTTTTCCAATATTTGATCAGAAACTTCTTCAAGGTATGATGGGCAATTTTCTTTGGAATTGAATAACCTCCTCTGGAATAACTGCCTTGAGTGCACTATATCAAGAGGCCTTATATTGTAAATATGTCCATTGAATGATGCACAACATGAATGAGCGACATTGTTCACACGGGTGGTGGTGATTATTTTACTACCAAAACCGGTCATGGGGAATGCTCGCTTAATAACATTCCATGTATCCACATCCCATATATCATCAATGACAATAAAGTACCTGCACCTACAGATTAATTAGTGATTATTTAAATAAATGAAACACATTCATACTGATAACATAAACAATATAGTATAAAATCTAACAAAGTATTAAATTGCAGATGTTAAATGTCCATGGTATTTTTGTGCAATTTTGGAGCAGAGATAAGCAATGGTTTAAAGAAGAGGTGGACGAGCAAGAAGAAGGTGAAGGCCCTATTGTGAAAACAAGGTTATCATTGATTTACGATGGCAAAACCACCATCCACATTATTGAAGCCTTTTTAACAAAACCAGATAATCATGCGTAAGAATGTTAAGGGAGCTGAAAATAAATTGTAAATAAGAGTAAGCCAAGTCGCTAGTATATCAAAGAAAATGGAATTTTTGTTTGTTTGCACGTCTGATCTTCTCCATGAAGCCAGTCATACTAGTATGCTGATGGACGGTTAGGGGGCTATTTTCATACTCAACAAAGGGAATATCAGACAATACAATACAAAAAAGGTCATGGATAGCCCTTAGCATATATTATCATATCTATCTCCATTATATTTCACTTGTTTTGGACATCAACATGGTCATCTCGGCATTATATTTTTTTGTAAAATGTTATAAAATATATGTAAAAATATAAAAACATAAAAATATGTTGATGACATGTTACTAGTATGATTTTCATATGGAATATCTGAACAACTCTCTTACACATTCAAGGGCGACTCGTAGACAAATAGAAATGTACCTCTTTTCTAGGAGGGAATTATTGATCTTGATGATGAGTTGTTGTATGCTTCCCGATTTAGTGCTGGCATAACCTTGACCACTAACTTCACTCAGAATAGTTCTCAAGATATTCATCATGTCGGGATTTCGTGAAACGGACAAGAAGAGGCAACACTTGAATTTCCCTTTGAGCTCTTGATACACTTGGTTTGCAAGAGTTGTCTTGCCCATTCCTCCAGATCCTACGATAGCGACCACCCTCAGTTGCTCTTCCGTTGACACACATCCATCCTCTTTAGTCAACAATTTGAGTATTTCAGCCTTGGGTTCATCAATTCCGACAAGTTTTGAGGCATGCTCAAAGATAGCAAGAGCTCTAGGGTCAACATTTGCATTTTTGGTGTTGGAGAAGGACTGGCGACTGTTGTACCTTTCATTTCTCTCACCCACCTCAATAATTTGTTTCTTCAGATCATGGATCTCTTTGCCAATCCGACGGCGAGCCTTCATCTTCCCCAGCGAGTGCTTGATCTTCTCAATGAAGCCATGTGGCTTTGTATCCTTGTCATGGAGACTTTGCATGAAGTCGTCGATGCAGTCCTCCATATCGTAGGACAACTCTCGCACCTCATTCATCCAAATTTTATTTTGCACATCAGGATCCTCCTCCTCGGACATCTTCAAAAGAAATGCATCCATGACGACGAGTTCACGAGTGAGAGACTCGATCTCCTTGCGCATCCCCTTGAAATGTTTGTACTTGTCGCCGAACAGAGCGGCCAGCTTCTCCAGAACAGGTTTCAGGACTCCCGTTGCCGCGCTTACCAGAGCCACCTCCATGACTGAGTATGAACTGTAGATCGTGGAGTGAACTGATACTACTTCTGCTAGTCACTGCAATCCAAGTAAGACAAAAATTTCAGAGCAAAACAACAGTTACTGCATTCAGCTTCTCCGGCAAGGGACGTACCTATCGGCCGATCCTGCCGCAGAGGATGGGCTAGAGCTGGCCTGCCAGCCTGTGGGCTGTGGTCTCGGTACTTCTCCGGTGAAGGGGAGCTCAATCAGACACCGGAGACGCGAGGCGACTGGATCTCGGCAATGGCGTAAGAGCATAGCGAGGAGGACACCGGGGTCGAACTCTCTGGGTTTATTAGCCGGCAAAACACGTACACTCGGTTCAACTTGGACTCGTGACTTGTCCGGACCACACTTCAGTCGTGGCTGGTACTTCTCTCCCGGACCACACGTCAATCATGCTGATTAGTCTGTGCACGGACTGGTTCTTACAAGGCAAGTGAAAGATAAGGCCAAATCAGAGCGAAGGAAATTCTTAACATAGTGATTGCCCCTAGAATAGTCTCCAAGGTCAAAATACAGAAACAGTCCCGAAAAAAGAATCACTGAAATATGTTAGAGATGCACGTAGAAAAGCCACTTCGTGTGTTAGTAACATACTAACATGTACCTCTCCCTTCGGTCATGTAAAAATTGTGGTTTTAGAAAAGGAGAGACAATTTTTTGAAGTTTCGATTACTAATATTGTTACCATAAATTACTACTCCCTCCGTTTTTTAATATAAGATGTTTTAGCTTTTATCCACATGCACATGCACACAAATGTATGTGGACACATTTTAGTGTGCATGTTCACTCATTTTAGTGTGCATATATAGACCAAGGTTTTGGTTACCGGTAGAAAAAAATTCCCGAGGGTGGTCGGGATTTCCGGTTACCGCGGTTACCGGAAAATCCCGACTGGTTACCGGACGAATTTGAAATGCGAAATTCGAAAATTTAATTTTTTGATTCCCAATTTAACCATTTACCAAAAGTTTTCGTTAAAATTCAAAATTTCGGGATTTTTTCGTCCGGTATGACCATTTCCCGAGGGTGCTCGGGATGTCCGGTTACCGACCGGTAACCGGATTTCCCGACCGGTAACCAAAACCATGATATAGACAACATGTGTACCACCTAAAAGATCTTATATTAAAAAACGGAGGGAGAAGGTTTGAAATCATACATATAAATTTGTTTCTATCAAAAACTTTCATCCACATAACAAAAAAATTCTTGAGTTCAACACTATATTGTATTTTCTCCGGTTCTTTTTGGGAGCGACGAGATTATACACAAGTACGAGTGCAATTTTTCCTTGGTTTTGGAAAAGGAGCAGCTAAGATCAAATATGATCTTCTGACAACAAAGGACATGAGAGCATGCATGTAGGCTAGACATTATTACAAGTACTCTCTAAGAAGCAGTAATCCATTACCCATGGGGACGCTGTGTTGGTCTTTCTCAAGAATACACCCCAGAAGGTGTATTAGTCATATAAAAGAAAGGCCAAACAACCGGTACACGTACACCCCCAAGAATGGCTACAACACCACAGGTACAAACTCGACAACAGCCGGTACACCGCCAAAAAGAAAAACCTAACGCAAATTATTGCCACCATAACTTATGGTAGGCAGATACGGTCAAAGTTTTCAGAGCATGGAACTTAACACATTTTGGCACTCAACGAAATGAAACCAAACATCCCATTCGAGTAAATCACAGTAAAACGTGGGCCGCCGCCATCCCACCAGAGCTTGTCATGCAATCACAGATAGAACCACAGCCGTATTGCACTCCCACCCGACACTAGTTGCCTACTTGCCTTCCTGCACATGCCACCATGATGCACATTCATTAGCTGGGATAAAAGATCCATATGCAGTACAACCGTAGAAGAGCATCTACTGAATAGCTCACGAATTTGATCAGTAGCAGATCAGACGGAAGTCCTACTACACAACGCATTCATATGTTAAAGGCTTATAGTAGATAGTACTAAGTAATTGAACCTGTAGTGCAAGGCAAAAGAGGAGCAACATAGTCAATTCGTATTTAATCTAGTGAGTACCGATAACATCAATGACACACAGATCATCAGAATCAGTAGACTTGGAAGCTTAGCAGTGAGTTTATGCAATATCGAACATGCTACGCACCTCCAATTTGCACTTAGCTTCAGCTTCAAATGTCTTGCACAAAATCTCATAGCTTTTACCAATCCCGATCTGCGAAAACTGAAGGGGTCAACATACATATATCTTGTTCTTATCGAGACTAGTTTTTGGGTAAAGTAATACCATCAGATCCACTCGTGATGGTGAGGTACTGGATATTACATATCTGCAAGACAAAATAATTAAATTCCAATGTTCCAACAGAACTGAGGTAGAAACCATAAAATTAACCAACAACCAGAAGATACACCCATTCTGTGCACAAAAAATAAAGCCATTAGCACAAAAACTCAAATTTACCACTGTACCTCAACTTATTGTAGAAAGCCATAGCCTCCGTATTAGATTTTTGAACTGTTAGCATCACGGCTCCCATTTGGCTCTGCATATACATATGCATTCTGGATGAATTCTATGATCAGACTAGCCAAGATGTCATCATAATTGCAATCGGACAAAAAGAAACATTCATAAACCAGAAGAACTGCTATGACATTCTAAGTCTTAACATAATATTCAGAAGAATAGAATAATAAACTATAGGTGCTTAAGAAGATAGATCACCTTGCGAGCTACAAGTTCAATCAACTGCATTAGAAACTTCCCCAGCCCCTTCTTTTGGGCAGTAGACTCCAACTGTAGCTCATACACATAAACAACCGGCACATCCTCTTCAACAACAAACCTGTAGTGCACAAAACCAAGCAAGCAATCTCCGGCACAGGCTCCATCTGTACATTCCACCCCTGCATCTTGCTTGCTGGAATTTTCTGCAATACAGTCATTTGCAGATTGCCAGACAAGGATATATTGTGCTTCTGGTGCAACCATTTCCCTGCGCTTAATTTTCTCTTCTGAAGGCCATTCTGATCCATAAGATCCCTCCATATTAACCTAATTATTGTTTGCCAGTGTTACATTCAATAATCATGGGGAAGTAGTGAAACATAGATGACAACATCCTGAAGCACTAGAAGGAGGTAAGACATTTATACAAATGTAACTACAATATAAACGAATAAATTATTTCATACGGGGCCTAACATTTTTCAAGTTACATATAAACAGTGAAAAATAATAAATATTAAGAATATAGCAAAATACAAATTATTCATGCGGGACCCGCATGTCAGGGGCCCATCGTATTCACGCACGTGCGTGTCCACATGTCCAACATAGGCGGCTATTGGGCCAGATCTCTGGGAATAAGTGGGCTGAGCTGCAAAATAAGGAGATTTGACCCAGATTCTGTACCTGTTTTTAAAGATTACATGACTAACTTGCTGTCCGCCGAGTTTGGGCCCGATTCTTCGGGTGGAATAATGGCTGACGATGTAATCTACGTGTTTATAGTACGCAAAATGGACCATGTAGCCCATAGCTCCGCCCAATTAGTTTGGGCCAAATCATTCACCAATCACGCTTCGAAACATTTATAGGATTCAATAGGGCTTTTGTTCGGCCTTATTTTGAGAATATCGCATAATCTGTGGCCCGCTAGCCTACTGTTTTGCACTTGCGTGTTTCGACGGGCGGACCCACGTGTCAGTACCGGGGCCCGCGCTTTATTTTATATAAGATAAATATAATTATATAAAAATATTATTTAGTTAGTTGGCCGTAAAAGTATTATTTATACAAATGTAACTATAATATATACCCCAGCTAAACAGGAATCGGTTCCTGTTTAAGCTAAACAGGAACTTTCTGAACTTTCTCGTGAGTGCTAAGTGAACCTTCTCAGACATAGTGATGTGAACCTTTTTCGCGAAAAAAACGGTTTCCCTGTTTTAGCGGACAGTATTTTTAACGCGATTTTCAAGCGCTTATCGGAATGACGCATGCAATAGAATGACGCATGCAATAGACCGTTGGATAGCTACACAAATTGCGCAACTATTTTGTCTTTACAGGTTTTCCAAATTCGTTACGGTTTTAAAACAATTTTGAATATACCAAACGTAGTTTTTCCGAACTTTTCCATTTTCGCACAATATTTTGGTCGCCATTTTCACACCTTTTGTCGGATTGACGCAAACGATACACCGTTGGAAAGATAAAACAAATGCACAACTTTGCTATCTATGTCTAATTTTCGATATTCATTGCGGATTAAGAGTAGATTTGAAAATACATGATACTGTTTTCTGAACTTTAATTTCGGGCGGACAGTAATTTGGCAATTAGTTTCAAACCGCTTATCAAAACTTAACAAATGATATGGCGTTGGAAAGGCATTGAAAAGACGCAACTTTTTTGTTTTAATTATATTTCCAAATTCCATACGGTTTGAGACTAATTTTGAATTTACCAAAAATGTCAAAACTTATTATGACGGGAATGATTTTGAAATTGATATGGTTTTGAAACTCGGGTAGAGGGTGGTGGCCATGAGGGCCGAATTAGACTCACCTAGTTGCTAATTGCATGCGGAGATGGTCGATTTGGCAAAATAAAATTTGTATGCTTGATTTTTATGTGTAAATTTCCGCCCACGAAATAACAGAGTAGCGAACTGTTTCGAATAAGGGTGTGAACTTTGTTTTACGTGTGAGTGAACTTTCTATCGCAGTGTATATTTGTTTTTGTTCACGTATTGTTTTTCTCATAGTTTTTAAACCATTTGTCGAAATAATATAAATAATATATCGTTGAAAAGTTGTGACAAGTATCTATTTTTTCATGAAGACCAATTTTGGAAATTACTTATGGTTCACGAGCAGTTTAAAAGATAGTAAATTCTGTTTTTTTCTAACTTCTACATCTTTACACTTTCTTTTGTTGGAGGGGACTTCAAAATATATATGGAGTGAACTTTTTTAGCTTTTTTCGAGTAGACTTATGTTTCTTAAGTGAACCTTTTCTATTAGGCGAATTTTTAAAATTCATGACGTGAACTTTGTTTTACACGTGAATTAATTTAATTTTTTTGTGAATAAAAGTTAAAAATTTTAGAACTGCATATGAACTTTTTTTTATCTGCACATGAACTTTTTTCTTAACGAAGCGCACTTTTTTCCTGAATGAAGTGAACTTTTTTCTGAAGTTTTCTTTAACGAAGTGAATTTTTTTCCGCATGTTTTTTCTTAACGAAGTGAATTTTTTGATGCGGTGAACTTCGAAAATTCATCAAGTGAACCTTCTTTTAATAACCTTCGAGAAACAATATTTCACATACTAGTTGAGATTCAATGTAAAAAAAGAAAAATAGTTGGAAGGGAACGATAGCGCATCACCGGCCATGTGCAGAGCTTGCCAAGGCAGGGCAGAGAGAACCTCGTCGGCACGCAGCTTGCCTCGTTGGAGAAGCAGGGCGAACCCTCCGGGATGGTGAACTTATTTTTGAACGAAGTGAACTTTTTTTTCTATATGAAGTGAACTTTTTTCTCTGGTTTTTTTTTGAACGAAGTGAACTTTTTCGCTGACCTTTTTTTCCGAACGAAGTGAATTTTTTCTGTACTTCAGATGAACTTTTTTCTGAGCAAAGTGAACTTTTTTCCAGAACTTTATTTTTAAGGACGTGAATTGCAAAAAAAATCGTCCAGTGAATCTTCATTTTCCTTCCTTTTTGAGAAGTGAACCCTTCATTTAAGATGTGAACTTTAAAAATTCAAAAATTCATCAGGTGAACTTTCGTTTAAGCTTTATAAAAAAATTAGATACTAGTTAAAATCGAATGTAAGTAATGAAAAAGAAGTTCAGATCGGGGGATTTCATGACTATACAAGGGACTTCTTTAGTGGATGAAGTGAACTGCAAATTTTTTATCCAGTGAACCTTCATTTAGGGTGTGAACATAAAAAATTCTTTAACAGAAATTTCGTTTAAGATTTATAAAGCTCTGAGTAAAAAAGTAGTTCACATAGACTAGGTCAGTTCCAATGTCAAATGAAAGAAAAGAAGGAAGCAAATCAAATCGTGTAGATTCTTATGTCTACAGGGGACTTCCTCGTTGGATGTAATGAACTGCAAAAATATGGACTGCCCTACCGGCCAAAGGAGGCTCAATGCGTTCGTCCAAAGGAGGCTCAACGCGTTCGGCCAGGAACGGATCAGTGGAAAATGAAGGTTCACTTGATCGGGGAGAATGTCAGAAGGAGGCTTGCGGCAAAATTATGACGGGAAAAATTTGAAATTGGCTTGATTATTGTGCTCGGGGCGAGAGTGGTGGCAAGGGAGGTACAAATTAGACTCATCAAATGAACTTATTATTTTTTCTCGAATTTTGAACTTTAAAAAATATAAACCTTTAAAATTCACCAAGTGAACTTTGTTTTTTCATATGGTGAACTTTTTAAATTCACCAAGTAAACTTTGTTTTTTCCAGAAATGTGAACTTATTATTTCTCTTGAAATGAATTTGTTTTTCATATATGGTGAACCTTTAAAATTCAGCGCCAGGACTACAGCAGCCGAGAAGTATTAGAGCGGCCGAGAAGTCAACAAGTTCAGAACCTATCAATAACCAGTTAATTTTGCCAAAAAAAGAATTGCAGTTCATCGAAACCAGGAGCAAATACAACCGATTGAAGGAGAGGGCCCCGCCCGGACGGCCAACGACGAACCAGGGCAGGCCGGCAGCGGCGTCTCCGGCGTGGCGAACGGTTTTCGACGGCGACGAGTAGCAGCTGGGGTTGGGGGGTCGTGGTGACCCGGTGCCGTCGAGCAGATGAGACAGGTGGGCGCGGCCGGCGCGCTAGGAGGAAGGCACCATGGCCGTGCGTGGGAAGAAGGCACCGTGGCGGCGGCAACGCAGGAGGTCGCACGGGCCTCGGCCAGGTCTGCGGCGGCGCGGGGCCTGGAGGGTCGGGCGGCGCAGGAGGTGGTCCGGCGGCGGCGCGGAACCTGGCGGGTCGGCGGCGGCGAGGAACCTGGCGGGTCGGGCCTCCCGCGAACTTTGAGGGTGGCGGCGGTGCGAGGCCCTCGACCTCCCGCGGAGGCGGCGGTGCGGGGTCCTTGACCTCCTAGGGCGGCGGCGGTGCGGGGTCCTTGACCTGGGCGGCGGCGGTGCAGGGGACCTCCCATGGCGGCGGCGGTGCGCAGGCTTGAGGGGTCGGGGGAGGGAAGAACGGGTGGGGTAGGGGCCCTGGCGGCGCCGCCGGGAGGCAGTTAAGCTGCCGGCGTGCGGCTCTCGGCCGGGCCGAGATGGCCGGAAGTGGTTCGCGAGGCATCCATGGATCGAAGAAGGTGGCTATGTTGGGCCGTGGTCGGGGGCAGGAGGTGGTTATTTTGGGTCTGGACCTGGATCCTTCTGTAATTAGGAATAGTTCCTGTTTAAGCTAAATATGAACTCTTAAGGGTAGGTTCCTGTTTAGTCCTGTCCTATATAAACGAATAAATTTTTTCATACGGGCGAAACATTTTTCAAGTTACATATAAACAGTGAAAAATAATAAATATTAAGAATTTAGCGTGTCAGTACCGGGGCCCACGTTTTATTTTATTCAAGATATATTGCAGAAAAATAATTTTTATATTACAAACTTATAAATAAACATACATAATTAAATTATTTTAGACGTGGCCTTACATTTTTCTAGTTATTACATACAAACTGTAAATTTTGCGAATTAACTAAAAAATAATTACCATATATGGGCCCATCACATTAATACACGTGCGCTTCTACTTTTCCAACGGACGCGTATATTGGGCCAGATCATTGGGGATAAATGGGCCGACGCTGCAAAATAAGCATATTTGGCCAAGACTTTGTACCTGCTTCAAGATCACATGAGTACATGACTCGGATGCGGTCCGGCAAGTGTGGGACAGATTCTTCGTGGGGTGGAGAGAATGGGCCAAATTCTTCATGGGGGTGGAGAGATTCGGCCATATTTGCAGGCCTGCTAAAGGATAGCTACATCGTCTGTGGTCGACCCACCTGGACTGGCCATATAGCTACATAGGGCCCTTTTCATACCACGTGGGCCATGGACCGAAAATTTGCTGAGGCGAATGGAGTGGTCTTTCTCTAATTGAACTTATTGGGCTTGTTACCCCAATGACCCAATGTACAATTAACTGCTGGACGAACTATCCTAAAAAAAGCAACTGCTGCACAAACGACTGGCCCATATGCTTTAAATTTGATACTCCCATAGCACGCACAATTGCCAAAATATGCGAATGACTTACCACAATATACGAGCTCAAACTAACAACAGAAGACGCATCACAACTAGGGATGACAGTGAAGACAAAAGTAACTTATATTGTATATTGCTTCACTTGGTTCACATGATAAGTGCATGACGACTTAATTATATGAGACCTTCCTGACATAGGTGGAAGGAAATTCGAGGTACATGTATGTAATTAAACGAGGACACAAACTCATCAAGCTGATGGCTTAGTCAACAGCGTCCTCTACGGCTAAGGCGTGCACGCAGGTCCTCGACCTCCTGCTTCAGTGCATTGATACGGTCATGTGCCGTTCCTAGCCTTCCTTCTTGCTCAAGCATCATAACCTGGACGTCCCGGATTTCCTTGCGCCACTTAAGGATGGTCTCGCCGTGCTTGCTACACTCCTCCATGTCCTGTTCGCGCAGGCGGCTGTTCTCAAGCCCACGCTCGCTGTTGTTTCGTTGACGACCTACCGACTGATTTGCTCAATATGACTTCATGAGAAGTTTAGTCAGCGGCCAGCTTCTCCATGAAAAGCTTCATCTTCTCAAGGTTAGCCTTCTCCAAGTTAGCCCACTGGACGTTCTTCTCGTGCATTCTGTCCCGTTCCGTGCGAAGATCCAGCACCATATTCGCCAGCTGCTCAGGTTGAAACACGGAAAATCATGAGTGCTCGAGAGGATACGCGACCACGAAAAGATAAGAATATCAGGCGGCAGTACAGAATTATTAACCTCGCTCTTGCTTGGGCTGCGGGTGATTTCCACAGCCAGCGGTGGATCTCCTGCTGATCGGTCCTCGCTCGACGACCGGCCGAACCCTGATATCACGTTCCCAGGGCGAGCACGTTTCCGCCATGCCATGGGCGAGCTCTGGTATCACGTTCCCGGGGCGAGCACGTTTCCACCCTGCCGTGGGCTTCGGCAATTGTGCTAATGTGTAAATGAGCTATTTCTTTAGATGCAACAAACTGATATTTGTTGAGCAGCGTAAAGGATTCTCTGCAAGCCCAAGCCTCAGCATTTAGAACATCTACAAGGATTGGTTGTATGCCGAAACAAACTTCCCCATTAAGATTGGCTGCTTTTGTGCGGTGTCACCGAAATAGCTGGGAATGTCACCTGTGTAATCATTTACAAAGGACTATAAAAGAAGCCCACAATAACATCAGGACATGGTATTGCAGAGCTAACACAAAAAGTAATAAAACATGATATGCATGGTTCAAAACAGACCAAATATAAAAACCTGCGTAATAAACTAATAACAGGAAATGAATTGCACAGCTAACAGCAAATAAATATGAACAACCGTTTATTGGCACGACAATCGGGAACAAAAGACTGTATACCTACAGTCCACAGAAGATCGGGATCAATGTCCTTCTATCCTGCTCCTCTCCTCCCAGTCGTGTTTCTGCCTGCCTGTTCCTGGAACAAGAGGGGAGGATAAAGAGGCAGATACCACCTGTCTACATTCAAGGATAGGTAGTTGGATGAATGTTTACAAACCAAAAGAAAACGAGATTATAAAACAAGATGCACAATGTAATAATAAACATGGATTATTTCAAAATTGATCACATATAGTTCGGATAAAATAAGCGAAAATCAACGTGACAGAATTGAAGAGCAAACAGAGCATTTCTAATTTCCCATAGTTCACAACAGAACAAACATAACCAGTTCGATATAATAAGTTATTAACCAAATAATAACATGGCATCCTTGTGGTGTTCAATGCAGAAGCAAACAGAACAAGCTTGGTATAATAAAAACAACAAGTTATACCTTGGATTCTATGGCGCCATATAGCTGCCCATTTTCCTCCCTAGCTCTAGGTCCAGAGGCTGCTGAAAGGGCTTCTCAGGGGCGGAGCCAGCACCCGGCGACCCCCCGGGCAGCTGCCCGGGCTAGACCAGATACTCTCCGCTAAGTAGTAGTGTAATCAGAGTGCTTAGTGCTGATGATCGCTGGGGCAAACGCAGGCTGCCGTCACTGTACGCAGAATCTGCCCAGGCTCCATTACTGCTCTGGCTCCGCCACTGGGGCTTCTAACAGCACCAATCAACTGGGCAATACAGAGTGCTCCTTGTCCAGATGATGCTGAGAATGCCCGCAGCTAACCATCTGCATTTTTGTGCGGTGTCACCAAAATCGATCACTCCTGTTTTCAAACGAGTAAAGACGTTTTAGCAACACGACTTACTATGAAGACAGTATATCAGAAAGTATGGTTTTTGCAAGAACAATGTATCCCTAGCTACATAGAAACCCTAGTTCAACGGTACGAAGACAAGTAACAGCACGATTTATACCTTAGCCAGCGAGAGGTCGGGGTCGAGGAGCTTATGATTTGGTTGCTTTCTCTGCTCTCACAGACAATACATACTATGTGGTGTGTAATCATTTAGCGGGGACTACAAAAGAAGCGCACATAATAACAGCAGAACATTAATTTCAGAGCTACAGAACAACTAATAAACATAAACATGATATGTTTACAAAACTAGCACGCATAACAAGCCTGGCATAACAAACAAATAACATGACATTACTTGTAAAGCTAAGAGTTACAAAGTCAAGTAATACAGAAACAACAGTTCAGCAAATTTTCAGAAACTGGGGATATAAACACAATGGTAGCTAATTCAAACAATTCTCATTCAGAGAAGACTAAAATGCAAAATACAGAGGAAGATGAAACATACTACTCCGTACATCTTTGGGGTTAAATCATTTCCAATGCGCGAACAAGAGTTCAAAATTTCAGATCTGTGGTAAGATTTGACTCTCTTTTTTTTTTTGGCGGTATCACGCATATGCGGCTGTGCTTGCAACACAGCTAAAAGATAGGTTGACCTAAAGGGAAGCGAATTCGGAACAAAAGGATTTTCTACCTTAAGTCGCCGGGGATCCAGATCGAGTTCGTTATCCTCAATATCTCCGCATCGTTGCCGTCCTCGCCTTGTCAACCCTTTTGCTAGGCTCCCGATCGAGCGACCTACTGCTCGCCAGATCCGACACAAGAGTGAAGTAGGAGGCCGCCTGCCGAGCGACCTACTCCTCTCCAAATCTGGCACAAGAGGAGGAGGAGGAGGCCGTTGCCGCTTCTAACACGAACGCAGCGAGCTGCGCTTGTTAGTCCACTCACGGCGAGGCTAGAGTGAGTGCCGCCGCCACACCGGGATCCAGATGGCGAAGAGTGTAGGGAATTTTCTTCTGGGCGCAAGCTATTTTGCATCGACCATGTCAAAATTTACATAGACGAGACACGGGGCCCACAAGTCAGCGAAAATGGGGCGTTTTATTTCTTTGCGCTAGCTATTTTGCATCGAGCAATTCAAATTTTGGGAAATAGCAAGCGCGCATAGTTCTGTTCGCAACGCCGACGCCCAAATTTGCAAACCCATATTATACTCCCCCAGCAGCATGTCCAAACCATTCTCGACACATCGCACCCTCTCACACACCGCGCCTTCGCCACCATGAACTTCAACAACGGAGCCGCGGCACATCAGCCAGCCGATTTTGGTCTAGCTCACCTTCAGCAAAGCCGGCTGACCACCAAACCTTCCACCTATCCGCCGTACCGCCAGCCTGAGCCCTACGGAACTGGTCCCGCCATTACGACGGCTGAGTCGCAGGCATGGAACAAACAAAACTTCTCGAAACAGTACTACGGTTCCCCGGTGGTGGCGGTGGTAGGTGGCCTAGCAAACAACTACGTCGGCCCCGGCAAGGCCTCTCATCAGGCTCCGGCTATCTCCTCGGGGCATTTCCCAGCGGAGGCGGGGGGGGGGGGGGGGGGGGGGGGGGGGGGGGGGGGGGGGCGCCGTGCGGAATACAATTTCGGCGCCGGCGAGAAGGTAACTCAGGCTCCAGCCATGTCGGCGGGTCAGGCAGCCCAGGCGGCGGCCGGCAATGTGCCGGTCCGGTATTTCCAGAACGGAGCAAAGCGCTGCGCGCAGGTAAGACCAGATTTTTTTTCCGAATTTGTGCAACTACAATGTTTACTGCTTATTTTTTCGCGGTAATCTTTGCTCTGTGTTATTATCAGTCACGTCACTCTAGTAACCATCCGTGATATCATACAAACAAAGTTCAGTGATACTAGATTTAGAGGGAGTTGCATGCCGTTGAAACTTTTACTGGTGTTAGTAAATAAAAGCTTTACAATGATTGCGATTTAATTTTTGTTCTCAACTGTAACTAGGATTATCAGACAGGTAAGTCTAGTAACCACACATATGTGAATGAAGGTTCTATTCACTCCCAATGAGAGTTAAGGTGGTTCGCTTCAACTTTAATGTACCAGCTGATTAGGTATTATAATATATATATCTCAG
This sequence comes from Poa pratensis, assembly GCA_947311845.1. Taxonomy (NCBI): domain Eukaryota; kingdom Viridiplantae; phylum Streptophyta; class Magnoliopsida; order Poales; family Poaceae; genus Poa; species Poa pratensis. The sequence goes on from CAMZMU010000075.1 coordinate 4,144,821, forward strand.
TCTCAGGCCTAGGTTTATTGACAGAAAACTTCATCTAATCGCAAAAACTCTCCTCATGCAGCAAGCATACTGTGCAGTATGCAATGTTTACTGCAGTACGATCCACGTTCTCGGCATTCATAACGCAGGTCATCAGCAGACAAGGAAATTAAAGAAGTTGCAACGCAGGGCTGTTGCTGGCGTAATCTCTTTAGGAACCCAGAAACAAATGGAGCTGAAAAGGAGGCGACTGCATGACGACAGAGCACCGAAGAGGGAAGTGAGGTTTTGTGAATCGTGCAATTTAATATTGTACACCCAGATTGCGTACGAGCATCACATAGAAGGGAAATGTCACAGGACCAGAGTGCAAAATTTGGTGCTGGAGGAGAAGAAGAGGCGAGTCATTGAGTCTGGAGCAGACCCATGTGAAGTCAAGATTTGCTACCCGTGCAATGCTGTCGTCAACAGCTGGTCTGTTTACAAGGTGCACATCGATGGCCATAAGCACAGGGCCAAAGTGAGAAGTCTGGAAGATGAAAGGATGTACTCTTCTATTTACCCTCGTCGCTAATGTATGCCATCCATTACTGCTGCATTTCCTGTGATACCAGTGGAGTAGCATATGTTGAAAACATTGTTTTCGTGCTACAAGATGATGTAAATTACTAAACATTTGGCAGTTCTAATGTAATGCAACAACTACAAACCAGATGAATGTTGGGTGCATATGTTTGTAGCAAATTTCTATCATAATGTGTCAAGATACACAATTTCTTGTTTACAAACTTTATCAAGCACAATTTGACCAAAAAAACCAATAATATAACACTGAACCGATGGCTAAATTTCTATCTTGGTAAGAGGAGCAGTCGTTCCACGACTTGAAATCCAGATATTTCTGGCCATTAAATATTCAGAATAGTTCATCGGCTGAACCGGTTAAAAGAGGTCAGAGTTGTCAAAATGGCCTCCTACTTGAAAGAGAGAATAAGAGGACACTACATGCCCTGGGAGGACAAAGCTGACACCCGTGGAATCTCTTAACAGCTTCCGCGCGAAATATTTGACGCCGAATATGTTTGTTGTTGAAGAAGAGTAGCAACAAGCGCCACTTGACATCAACATTTCATCCGTATCTTAGCTCTTCCATTTTTGTGCGGTGTCACTGAAATATCACTCCTTTTTAAAAGGAGTCCGGAGGACAGAGGCTGCTGCGTAGAGAAGCTACATTTCCAGCCAAGGAAAAGTGGAGCACCGAAGAGCGCTCAGCTTGTCCAGTAATTGTCCGTCCTCCAAGAGAGCCTCCTGCAAAAGTTTCATTTGAAATACAAAGAATAAGTTAATATGATTAACAAGCTGGGTTCAATCGAAATGTTTGTTGTTGAAGAGTAGCAGCAAGCCCTACATGACATTCCGGATGTCTGCAAGTAGGCATGCTCTGGTCCAGAAGTAGAGACTGCAGAGAGAAACCACACTATAGGTCCTAAGCCTGGGACAAAACGATTCGAGGAGCACAAGAGCAATTTCATTGCTTTCCTTCAGCAAAAGTGAAATGGCTTCCTCCCAACCAACCATCTGCATTTTTCTGCGGTGTCACCGAAATAGATCACTCCTGTTTCAAAATAGTTCAGACATTTTAGCCACATGACGTACTTTAGTTAACTGAAGCCAACACGTGTGCGTGACAAGGTCAGACATAGTTCCCATGAATCCACGTAAAAACAAAACTGATATTGATCCCCATCCCCAAGGACTCGAGCAATATATGCCTACACTGGTCGAGAGCGCGGATCGCAGAGGCTGCAAAGAGAAACCACTAAGTCCTCACCTTGGGAGACAATGAGCCGAGGAGCACCAAAGTATTCTCATTGCCTTCCATTAGTACTTGTGAAATGACTTCCTGTTTAGTGCAGCGAAACATCAAAACAGCGACGGTTCACGGATACGAGACCACTTTGTATTTAGCTCATTTAAAGCTTGTTCGGATTTGGATCTAGAGGACATTTCTGCATAAAAATACAAGGTTGATTATTAGAAAAGAGCCAAATATCATGCTTACAAGACATAAATATATTTTAAGCTGTAAACAGTTTGGAGCAGACCCATGAGAAGCACCAAAGCCATCTCATTGCTTTCCTTCAGCACTGGTGAAATGGCTTCCTCCCCACCAACCATGTGCATATTTGTGCGGTGTCACCGAAATAAATGACTCCTGTTTTCAAAAGAGTTCAGACATTTTAGCCACATGACCTACTTTAGTTAAGCGAAGTCAACATGTGCGCCTAACAAGGTCAGACATAATTAATTTGCATGAATCCAGGTAGAAACATATGCGTACAAGGCTTCTACCAGCACCGCGGGGGCGCCCTTGTCGAGAGCGCAGAGGCTGCACAAAGAAAACAAACTATACATCCTCACCTTGGGAAACAACTGTCCGGGAAGCACCAAACTATTCTCATTGCCTTCCATCAGCACTGGTGAAATGTCTTCCTCCCGACCAACCTCTTCCATTTTTGTGCAGTGTCACCGAAATATATCACTCTTTAAAAGGAGTCCTGAGGACAGAGGCCGCTGCGTAGAGAAGCTACATTTCCAGACAAGGAGAAGTGGAGCACCAAAGAGCGCTCACCTTGGCCAGTGAGTGTCCGTCCTCCAAGAGAGCCTCCTGCAAAAGTATCATTTGAAATACAAAGAATAAGTTAATATGATTAACAAGATGGGTTCAATCGGAATGTTTGTTGTTGAAGAGTAGCAGCAAGCCCTACATGACATTCCGGATGTCTGCAAGTAGGCATGCTCTGGTCCAGAAGCAGAGGCTGCAGAGAGAAACCACACTTTAGGTCCTCAGCCTGGGAGAAAACGAGTCGAGGAGCACCAAAGCCATTTCATTGCTTTCCTTCAGCACAGGTGAAATGGCTTCCTCCCCACCAACCATCTGCATTTTTGTGCGGTGTCACCGAAATAAATGACTCCTGTTTTCAAAGGGAAGTCAACACGTGCGCCAAACAAGGTAAGCTATAGTTAATTCGCATGAATCGAGGTAAAAACGTGATACTGATCCAATAACAATTTAACCCTAGCTATTGAAACCCTACTTCATTGGGAGGAAGACAAAATTAGCACAAGTTATACCTTGGTGTAGGAGCAAGCCCTGCTGGACTTCTGCAATCAAACCATATGCAAGCATGCTCTCCTCCCCATCCCCAAAGGCCTCCAGCAACATATACCACCAAGTGATGGGAGATACAGGGTGCTCTGGTTTAGAAGCTGCTTCACGGGCTTGCGGCAGAACCAATCGACTGGGCAACTAAGGGTGCTCTGGTCTAGAAGCTGCAGAAAGAAGATGCATTACGGATACGCCGAAGTAGATTAGGGGAAAACCATAAATGGCATTCCACTTCTCGATCTGAACCCACCGATCCACAGGCCCATACTACTCCCCATCCCCAAGAAGAGCGCGGAGGTTGCCGAAACAAGCTTGGATCCATGTAACGAACAAACCATCCGCATTTTTGTGCGGTGTCACCGAAATAGATCAGTCCTGTTTTCGAAGGAGTACAGGCATTTTAGCCACATGACATACTATCAAGACGGTATAGCAGAAAGTATGATTCTTGCAGGAACAATGTATCCCTAGCTATATAAAACCCTAGTTCAACGGTACGAAGACAAGTAACAGCACGATTTATACCTTGGAGCCAGCGGGAGGTCGGGGTCGCCTTCCAGTCCCACAGGTTCCGATAAGGCAGGAGCCCGCCCGAAAACAGACCTCCGCCACTCCCGATTGCACAAATCCGGCACGGAGGATTCCATCACTCCCCCCTGGTGTGCATCTGTATGAGAGAGGAGGAAGATGACGCCGGATGCATTCGTCCTCGCCTCCCGGGACACCTCCTCCTCGACGTCACCAGATCTGGGGGAGGCGAGGAAGGCTAGCTGAGCCGCCGTGCTCAGGCAGGACAGATGCGCTAGGAAAGACAAGACAGCAACGGGAAGGAGCGGTCACCGGAGAGGAGTTGTCAATCGTCCCTCTCTCTTCTTTTGTTGTACTACCCTAGCTACTAGGCTCATAGGCTCTCAGCTTGTTATTTGACACCAAAGCCCAGATCTATTAAGATATTGCACCGAAACAGACACCCCTGAAAAACATAAAATTATCACAAGGTCCTAAATATTTTTTTCTTTTTTATTTGGCCAAGGAGCGGCCTCAAAGTCGAAGGTGCTGACTCCCGACTTCCCGAGGAAGCTGCTTCAATACTGGGCAAATACTGTGAAATTTCCAAATACTAAACAATCTTGTAATCTAGCCAAAAGGACCCTCAAACTGAGGAGAAAACGCGAAAGGGTCCTCCGAGTACCGAGTGCACTGACGTGGATGGAGTCCCGGCTTTTTTTTGTTGTGCGAAAGATGGAGTCCCAACTCCCATGACTACTACTACAGTACTCCCTCCGTTCACAGAAGGATGTCTCAAATTTGTCAAAATTTGGACGTACATACACACTAAAGTGGACCAAGTGGGCTTGCCAATGAGAAGATTCACAATTGATGGTAACTTGGTTTGAGAAACGAGACCCGGACGCAAACCCAAACACACACACTTTTGAGAAGCTATGGGAAGGTATAAGTGGCAAAAGGAAATAAGCAAATCCAACGAAATATTTGTTGTAAAAAGTAGAGAATAACCACAATGACCAAATTGACAAAGAGCAAACCAACCACACAATGTTACGGAAACAACATAAACACAAACACACACGAAAGATACAATGGGGCTAGTGTGACCAAAGGGCGAGCACAATGAATATACAATGTGATGATCCTAGTGAAGTGTGACACCAACGCAAGAACAACGCTAGCTCAACCATTTACTCTCACTAAGCATTCGCAGCGTACTACTTACAAAGGATGAGACTCGCACATTTTTTTAATATACAAGCACAAATTAAACTAACTAAGCTGCTATTTTGATGAACAATATACTACCAAGTTGACACGATTGCAATGCTGATACGGGCATTTTATATCATCATTTATACAACTTTTAGTATCATATTAGAATGTTATTTGCATAGTTATATCATTGTTTTTGCATGTTTTAGATGATTTATGGGACTTTCATACAAAGTCCCTATTTTTGGTATTTAATTTCTGGGAGGCAGAAAATCTCCTTTTTCTTGTTTTTAATGTTTCAGGAGCTACAGGGACTCAAATAATAAAAGGGAAAATACACAGCTGGTTTTTCGTCGAGAGAAAGGCAGGGGAAGAAGACCGAAGAGAGGAGAGCCACGCGGCCCAAAAGGGGTGGGCCCACGCGGCCCAAGTACCTGGCCACGTGGGACCCACTAAGTGGGGCCTCGGGCACCTCCTCGCCTGGGGCTTTTTATCGACGCCTTCGTCCTCCCCGAAAAGTTACGCCCTAATTTTTCCAAGTCCATCCGAGGCCGCGGCGGCGGCGAAACTCCTGATTCCCTCCGAGGGGGATCAGATCCTGCTGCTCCGGAGCTCCGGAGAAGGGGGAAATCATCGTCATCGTCATCACCTCTCCTCCTTGGCGTGGGAGGAGGCCTCTACACCATCACCAAGACCAGCACCATCTCCATCATCATCTCCGTGATCCACTCCGTTTCCCTCGTAGTTTGAGAGTTGCTATACCCTAGATACTTGTCTTGTGCTACTATTCATATTTGTGATTGAGTACTTGTCATTATTTGGTGGTGAAGTTATATTTTCAGATTGTGTTGTACCACTTATGCCACTGAATATTATCATGTTTGCACGTTGTGAGTAGTTCCCATATGTTCCTGTGGGCATAGGATGAATTGGCAATGATTTATATATAACATGTGTTGGTATTTTGTCAAGAGTTTATCTTTTATGTGATTCTATGATGGTGTTGTGCGAACGTCGACTGCACAACACTTCACCTTTATGGGCTCATAGGAGAACACCGTAGTATAATGAATTGAGAGAGACTTGGGAGGACATGTAAACCTGGGATCGAATCATGAAGTTATATTATGAGGGTATTAGTATCGGGGACCTTAGAGTGTAATGCTATGGTGGGACTTTATGTCTTAATAATTCTTGTGCAGTCATTTACTTGGCCACATGATCCATCATAAGGGGTTGTAGTTTATTTATTTAGCTATACCTAATAATGGCTCCGTCCAAAGAAGATTAAAACTTGACAAGATATTCAACGTGTTGTTTAATAAATCTCTATGCCTAGCAATATCCATGCCGCCCTCGGGAACGTTTTCCACATATAAGTTACACATCACTTGAGCTTGTCCTCTTGCCACATAAGAGGATTGGGCTTTCTCTCTCTGAGAGCTTTGACTTGCTACTGTTTATTTTCTGCATTGCAACTATACAACCAAAAATACCAAAAACACTTGCATCTTTTATTGTTTTATTTATCAATCTTGCTAACCAATACCTTCAGCTCCTCGTGGGTTCGACAACCTTTTCTAATTGAAAGGTACTACAATTGATCTCCTGCACTTGGGAGCCATCAAGACACTTTTCTGGCGCCGTTGCCGGGAAGCGTAGCGCTATTGGTAAGAAGTTTGGTAAGAAAACTTGAAAGCTGTTTTATCTCATTGTTACTACTAGTCATCAACCCGTGCATCCGCACGGGCCAGAATTTTAATATGCATGAAAAATATTTAGATTGTATGTGTAAAATCAGGAAACTTATGTTATACACTTCACCACACTAATATTAAAACCAACTATATATATACGGTTTTCCTTGGTAACCCATGGTGCCGAAATCAAACAAATTTGTTAGAACTTGGAATATTAGGATTTTGGTTTCGACAATTTTATTAATTTCTCACCACATTATAGTTGTCATCTCCACCACAAAAAATATATTATAGTTGTAGCCGTATTAAAAATTACATTTAAATTAAACAGAATAAGACTCGATTTCACAAATTTGCAAGGAGCGGATAGGTGTTGAAGAAGCAACATCTGTCAAATTATTGAGTTGCGTCAGATGGAATGTAACCCACGACATGTTTGATCACATCAACGGTAATACATCTTAAAATATTTGATCTCTTGTTGTTATACAGATCAAGAAAAATGATGGTAGAAACATACGATAGTTAATATATAGAATTTCAGCATCGATCGTAAAATTCTTAACACATTAACTGATGAGACGCAAATAGAATTTGTTCCGTCCAACCAAAGAAGTGGGTTATGATCTGAAAATAAAAATTAAAAACCATTAGTAAAGACCGGTTTAATTTTTTAGAATATAAATTCTAGCCGTTTTAGAGAAGTAGCAGATATCCGGTGTATCAGTATGCATGTGTTGGACACCAGCTAGAGAAAATTGTTGTTTTAAAATAGGGTTATAAGGTACACATACCAATTCGATAAACCTTCAACAACACCGGAAATCATGGGGCCATTTTCGTCGTACAATGCTAGAAAAATAAATAGTAGTGACCATTTTATATTTTCTACAAATAACAACCCGAATATCTGATGAAGGACACCCCCTTGCCTCAGAACCCTGTAACAGTGTGGCTTGCCGAAGTCAATCCATCCGTACTTCACCAAAGAAAAGAAAATCAGTAACTGCACATGCCAAGAAGAAAATCGAAAGAATAGAACCACGCTCGTGGATTCCTTTACAGAGTATAAATGTCATAATGTACAGCAGCTATCAAGGTTTTTGCTAATCACCTTGTAGATGGTAGAAAAAGCCGTTCAGCTAAGACCATACTTCGCGCTGACAAATGAATCTTTCATGTCCGTCACTACCTGATTACAACTAATAACACCTGTTGAAACGCAGAGAGAAAAATCAAGCACCTTCTAACTGGTAAGAAATAGTATAACTAATTGATCACAATCTAGAATTGGAATGTACCAAAGAGGGAAGCTTGTCATGTACCTTCTTGAATTATTACGATCGCATCTTATTTCTTTCCTACACTAAGCATGTATTTTCACTGTAACACTGTAACAAATACGCTCTGGAGAAGAAACCTATTCTGATAAGACACAGTATAAACATTTGCCACCGAATCCTTCGTAGTATTTAACATTTTTTAGCTTAACTGAACATAAGGTAGATTTGGTACTTGACAACGGCACTACCTCACTTCAATCTGCTACAAATAGGCATACTCAACAATAGGTATTCAATATGTGTGAAACAGAAATTCTTAAAGTGCTCTGTACACTTACTGATTATGATCAACATCAGCTATAGAGATCAGTGCAAAATTCACTTACGATTAACCTGGACTAACTTTTTTGCATATATTTAAGAGCATGATCTTAAGGGTTTCAGTAACCAAAAATGAAAAAAAAACAGATGAACTGCCCTGCCTGATCCATAACTTACACATAGTATCCGCCAGTTGAAGTTTTATACGTGTAATTATTATAATTATTTGCTAATATTTACTTAAACAGATTAGGGAAATAATATCTAATAATGTTTACTCATACAATTAATTCTAATATCACATTTAAATGATTAGGAGGTGAACAGCCGAACCGGAAAAACTACAGATTACATGTCCCCTAATGTCACAGGAGACTTCCATGAACTAAGATCTCCCATGCATTGTGATCTGTTGCGTTCGAATTAAGAACTTTCTTTTTGATAAATAAGAGTGCTATGGTGCGAAAGCAGAAAACTGTGCAGTTCTCCGCCCATGGTTTGTATATTGAGAGGCGGAGAGGAGATGGAAGATGATGGAGAGAAAGCAGAAGAGGAGGGACAATAGCTGTATAGTACGGTTGTGATCTTCCCCAAGTAGTCCAGTAAATAGGTTAGGTCTTCCACCAGTAAGGAAATCACAACTGTATATAGAAAAATACAGTATATGCTAGCAAATATGGCCATGGCAATTTTCTTCACGTTTTTTTTACAGCAAACAGATCAAATCACTTTCTAGCTAGTGGAATGAAAATAAGGGTAACCACTAATTTTATCTTGACAGATGGAAGTATCAGTGCAATGGCTGCACACCTAATCAATGAGGAGATCCTTACACTTCAAAAATATATATTTCGCTCTGCAAACAAAAACATCCGGTGGAGATTCTTCTAATTGTCTTACCTCAATAATACATGAAGAGATAGCACTTTTTATCTTCATATTGACCAATAGTTACAGCTGATTAACACCTTAATTACAAATAAACTAAAATCAGTGTATGAAGCACAATTTATGATTTCAATAGAATCATGCAAGAAACTATTTGTATAAAAAATTACAGAGTAAAGGTGGTTATAGAACTGGTATGTTTATCCTAACATTGCTAGATGATTCTTTCCAATAAAATTTGTTACAAAAAAAGGAACATTACGACCTACAAATACTCTATTTCAGGATGAAAAATATGGATGTCTGAGCAGAAAATTGCGGATGAGATTTGCTTAGGCATGAAATTTAGAGAAAATACCCGAGATCCAAAGCAGTAACTCTCGATTCACACAGCGGCACTAATCCACGGGGATCGTTTGTGTTGTCGTGCACCAATGATCCATCAATAACCGAGCTGTAGATGTACCACGATTGCAATCAAACGCCGCAAGAGAGAATCCAGGGTGACTTGGTCGGGAACATGCGTGCAGCCAGGATCGTATGACTTAACAGAAACCTTGCGCCAGACTGTAATGAGAACATGGAGTAGGCGGTGGAAACCTTGACCAGCAGCCCAGCGACGTTTTGGGAGCACCGTGTCGGCCGGCCGGCCGTCGCTTGCCGCCAGCCTCAACTTCACACGGCAACCCACTGCTAGGAATCTGCAGACGCAGCTACAGACCTACTTCTCAAAATCCACGCCGTAGGATGCTCAATTTCGCGCCGCAAGAAATTGAAGCCAACGCCGGACGCTCGGCGCAGGATTTAGGGTTTGGTTTCTGCGGTGGAAGTTGTCCTGAGGATGGAGGCGATGATTAGATTGCCTTTCCTGTTTTTTTCTTTCGTTACACTTTTCTGTGATTAACAAAGCGAGGGAGAGAAGAGTCCGCCTAGCGTACGTGAAAGAGGCGAGGCGGAAATCACCGACGGCTGTCGATGGATAATCGATTGATCTGATGGACCATATTTTCTAACCGTGAGGATTAACATGGTGCCTTCTACGGTGCCTCCAATTAGTAAATATAAGATAAGATGGCATTTACGAATCGTTCCTCGCTGCACCTTGCTCTATATGACAGTGCTTATGCCACTACTCCTAAAGTGGTTGAAACTACTGTGTCTGAGATACCTAAAGTGGGATTTAAAATTCCCGTTGGTCATGTTAAAAGAGTTATGAAAAATCCATTTACAGGTGATGGAACTAAGTCTGCACGTGAACACATGGAGTTAATTGAAGACATATGTGGTTTATTTAGACTTCCTGGTATTTCTGAAGATCAGGTAAAAAGGAAGTTATTATATTTGTCTTTATCTGGTAATGCTCGTGATTGGTACAGGTCTCTTGATGAAGAGGTTGCTATTGAATGGAGTATCTTGAGGAAGGTTTTCTTTCTTAAATATTTTACTCCTAAAGAAGCTTATGAGAACCGCTGCTATATATTTAATTTCTGGCCACATCTGGGAGAGAGTATTACTCAAGCTTGGGGGAGGTTAAAGGAACTCCTTCGCAAGAATCCTTGTCATGATCTTACAAGGAAACTTATATTGATAAACTTTTATGTGAGGCTACCTGAAGCACAAGGAAATTCTGGATAATTCATCTGGTGGAAGTTTTACTAATAATACTGAAGAAGAAGCATGGAATTTATTGGAGACTATTTCTGAAAATACTAGTCATTGGGATCTTGATAAAGGTAATGAGCCTATTTTGATTATGGATATTCATGTGTAGAGAACTTCTCTACTTCTATGTTGTTTAAAAATCTGAGTGATACTTTTAATCTTGATCCTTATGTTATAATTGAATAGCTAAAGGTTTTGCTGAGCATATCTGTGTTCCTCAAAGTGGTTTGAAGTTTATGTTGAACCTGTTAAACAATCTATTGTTGTTCCTAAAGTTATTAAACAGGAGAACCAGTGTCATCTGTGACAATTGAGGAGTATGTTGAACCACCTCCATATCCAAACCAAGTTAAGGAGAATTTACTTATTGCTGTTACTAACAAGAGTAAAAGAAGATGTTCTCAGCCTTATGAACAGGTGGAAGTCAACAGTCAAATTTCATTATCAAACAATTAAATGAAGAAGACCCTGTTGATGTTTATTTATGTGAAGATGCTACTAAGTCATCAAAGGTAATTCGGCCAAAGTTGGTAAACCTGTTATATCATGCTCTATTGGGACTTCAAGTTATCATGGTCTATGTGATATTGGAGCAAGTATTAGTGTCATTCCATATTCTCTTTATCTTGAAATCAAGCCTGATATTGATCCTATCATTATGGAAGAGACAGGTATGACAATTCAACTTGCTAATAAAGATTATATTAGTCCATTTGGAATTGTTAGAGATGTTGAAGTATTGGTTGGCAAAATAAAATATCCTGCTGATTTTATTGTGCTTGGTTGTCCTCAAGATTCATTTTGTCCTATCATTTTTGGTAGACCTTTCTTAAACACTGTTGGTGCTGAAATTAATTTGCCTAAAGAGAAAGTGTTTATTAAATGTGCTGGTGAAAACTTGAATTCAACTTTTCCAAATTTGCTGATAAACATGTTGAAAGAGCCAATTTCTGAAGATATAATTGAAACTCTTGCTCATATAGCTGTAGCTTCAACAGATGTTGTAGAACGTTATATGCTTAATCAAGATGAACCATTTAATGATGAGGAAAAAGATGCTTTAGAACAAATATTATGGCAACAACCACCACAATTACAATTGCATATCCCACCTGATAATTTAGGAGTGCTACCACCACCTAAAGGGGATCCTAGTTTTGAATTAAAACCTTTGCCTACAAATCTGAAATATGCATATTTGGATGAGAAGAGCATATATCCTGTCATTATTAGTGCTAACCTTTCAGCTGAAGAAGAAGAGAAATTACTTGATGTGCTTAAAGCTCACCGACCAGCCATTGGATACTCTCTTGATGATCTTAAAGGTATAAGCCCAGCTCTATGTATGCATAAAATTAATTTGGAGAGGATGCAAAACCTGTTGTTGATTATCAACGCCGTCTCCATCCAAAAATGAAGAAGTGGTAAGGAAAGAGGTAATAAGACTTATTGAAGCTGGTATCATTTATCCATAGCTGATAGTAAGTGGGTTAGTCCTGTTCATTGTGTTCCTAAAAAGGGTGGAATGACTGTTGTTCCAAATGATGAGGATGAACTTGTGGCTCAACGTACTGTTGTTGGTTATAGGATGTGTATTGATTTCAGGAAGTTAAATAAAGCAACTCGTAAAGATCATTACCCATTGCCATTTATTGATCAAATGTTAGAAAGGTTATCTAAACACTCTCACTTTTGCTATTTAGATGGTTATTCAGGTTTCTCACAAATTCCTGTCCATAAGGATGATCAAGAAAAGACCACTTTTACTTGCCCATATGGTACATTTGCTTATAGGAGAATGCCATTCGGTTATGTAATGCTCCTGCTACTTTTCAAAGATGCATGAATGCTATATTTGCTGATTATATTGAAAAGATAATGGAAGTTTTATGGATGATTTTTCTGTGTATGGTACTTCCTTCGATAATTGCTTGTTCAACCTTAACAAAGTTTTGCAGCGTTGTGAAGACCAACACTTAGTTTTAATTGGGAGAAGTGTCACTTCATGGTTACTGAAGGTATTGTTCTTGGGCATAAGATTTCTGGAAAGGAATAGAAGTTGACCCAGCAAAGATAGAAGCTATTGAAAAGCTGCCATACCCAAGGGACATCAAAGGTATAAGAAGTTTTCTTGGGCATGCAGGTTTTTACCGTAGGTTTATTAAAGATTTCTCCAAAATATCAAAACCTCTAACCAATCTTTTGCAAAAGGATGTTCCTTTCTCTTTTAATGATGATTGCATTGAGTCCTTTAATATTTTGAAGAATGCTTTAATAAGTGCTCCTATTATTCAACCTCCTGATTGGAAATTGCCTTTTGAAATTATGTGTGATGCTAGTGATTATGCAGTTGGGGCTGTTTTGGGCCAACGTGTTGATAAGAAACTGAATGTTATTTATTATGCTAGTAGAACACTTGATGCTGCTCAAAGGAATTATGCACAACTGAAAAAGAATTTTTAGCAGTGCTATTTGCTTGTGACAAGTTTAGACCTTATATTACTGATTCAAAGTCACATTGCATACTGATCATTCTGCTATTAAATACTTAATGCATAAGAAAGATGCTAAGCCTAGATTAATAAGATGGGTACTTCTATTGCAAGAATTTGATTTACACATTGTTGATAGGAAAGGGGAAGATAATCAAGTAGCTGATCATCTTTCTAGAATGGAAAATATACCTGATGATCCTATTCCTATTAATGATAGCTTTGTTAATGAACAACTTGCAATTGTTAATGTTTCTAGTGCTAAAGTTGCATCTCCATGGTTTGCCAACTATGCAAATTTTATTGTTGGTAAAGTTTACCTCCACACTTCACTTTCAACAAAGAAAGAAATTCTTTTATGATCTTAGACATTATTTTTGGGATGATCCTTTCCTTTATAAGAAAAGTGTGGATGGTATTATTAGACGTTGTGTACCTGAGCATGAACAACAGGCTATTATAAGAGATTGTCATGACAGTCCCTATGGAGGGCATCATGCAGGAGATCGTACAGGTGCAAAGGTATTACAATCTGGTTTCTATTGGCCTACTTTATTTAAGGATTGTGCTGAATATGTTAAATCTTGTGATAAATGTCAAAGAGTAGGAAATATTGGTAGGAGAAATGAAATGCCTATGAATTATTCTTTGCCACTTGAGCCATTTGATGTTTGGGGTTTTGACTTTATGGGCCTTTCCCAGAATCAAAGACAAAGCATACTCACATTTTGGTTGCAGTGGATTATGTTACAAAGTGGGTGGAAGCAATTCCAACCAAAAGTGCAGATCATGCCACAGCAATGAAGATGCTCAAGGACATCATTTTCCCCAGGTTTGGTGTTCCTAGGTTTTTAATTACTGATGGTGGTTCTCATTTCTTGCATGGTATTCTTAGAAAAACATTGGCAAAATATGATGTTAACCATAGAATTGCATCTCCCTATCACCCTCAAACAAGTGGACAAGTTGAATTAAGTAATAGGGAAATTAAACTCATTTTGGAAAGACAGTGAATAAGTCTAGATCTGATTGGCCAACTAAAATTAATGATGCATTATGGGCTTATAGAACTGCTTTTAAAAATCCTATGGGAATGTCTCCTTATAAAATGGTTTATGGAAAAGCTTGTCATTTACCTGTTGAATTAGAACATAAAGCTAGATGGGCTATTAAACAATTGAACTTTGATTTTAAACTGCGGAGAGAAGAGAATTCTTGATTTAAACCTACTTGATGAATGGAGAAATGAAGCTTATGAAAGTGCTAGAATGTTTAAAGAGAAAGTTAAAATTTGGCATGACAAGAAAATTAAGAGAAAAGAATTCAAAGTAGGTGATCAAGTTTTATTGTACAACTCTCGTTTCAAGTTTTCTGCAGGAAAGTTAGCTTCAAAGTGGCAGGGACCATTAGTGATACAGGAGGTGTACCGTTCAGGAGCTATCCGTCTTCACGGTGATATGAAAGGTAAACCTCATGTAGTCAATGGACAACGCCTTAAAAATTATATTGCAGGAAGAGCTTCATCGGAAAGGTGGAGGAGTTGAATTTAAAGACACCGGAGGAGGTAATTGCGAAGAATTTTGCAGTTTCAGAAACCCAAAATCAATAATAGGTAACTTTTGTGTTGGAAAGTTTCTCGGAATTGCGTAAAATTTTACGGAAGTCATTTTTTATGGAAATTAACGTGTGGGACAAGAAAACTGGACGAAGCGGAGACCCGAGGAAGGAAACAAGGGGTCCCACGCGGCCAGAATCTTGGGCCGCGTGGGACCACTCCTTTTGCCCCTCGGAGTCCCGTTCCGTCTCGTTTTCGACTCCGACGCTTCGTCTTGACCTAAAAACCGTCAATATATACCCCTTTTCGTTGATCTAATCTCGCACCGAGCGTTCTCGAGCGATCTTTGCTTTTGCTGTTTCTGTCTGTCAGGGTTTAGCCATGTCTTGCTCCGGATCCAACCATGAGGGGGAGATCGTCCCCAAGGGAGGTGTTGTGAACCGCTACCTCAACTCCGTGATGGCTCCACCGAAGGCCGTGACCTTCAAGGAGGTGTGTTGCTCGTGGAGGAGGTGAAGGCTCCCAAGGCCACCGGTACGGTGGAGGAAAGGCTGGAAGATCTGGAAGACAAGACCTTCAGGTATGGCACTGTGGTTTACCGCAGCCTTGATGCTCATCACTTCATGAACCTGGAGCTGGAGAAGAAGGTTGAAGAGTACAAGGGGAGGCTCGAAGAACTAGAGGAAAGATACAAGGACGTCATCGAGAAGATGGAGAAGATCCAATGCTTTATGTGGGATGTAGAGAACCAGAACTGCGAGTATGAAGAACGCTTCAAGAAAATTGCAGCAGCTGCCACCCTCAGGTACAATGATCCACCTACATCTTTCCGTGATGGAAGGCCTTTCCCATGGAAGATGGCTGAATGGGAGGAAGAATATGAGAAGGAGGAGGCCGCAGCAAAGAAGGCTCTTGCAGAACGTCAAGCTTGGGGGAGTTCCACCTAGTCTTTATATCTACTAGTTTATCATATCTATCTAGTCATGGTGTGTTTTGCTTTTATCGTTTAGTTATCAATATCTCTTAGGCGTGTGTGAGCTCATGGAGCATTATCATGTATCTCTATCTTGTAGTTTATCAATGAATATGAAAGTATGGTGTCATCCATGATTCCCTTGTTTGGAGATTTATGGGTAACACTCATGCAAATGAGCGTGGCATATTTAGAAGTTTCAATCACATCTTGCCTTGAACTTAATTAACTTGAGTATGTTGGACAATTTTAGAATCACCCCATTATAAAATGAGTAAAGAGAATGGTACACCTTCAACCAAAGTTTTTCCAGTGAGTCCACCATATCTACCTATTAGCTTTATGCTATTCCGAGTATGTTCATCATGATATTTGTGTTATCTATACCTCTGAATTAAAATGCTTATGTTATTGATTGTTATGGGAAAAGTTGGTTATAGAGCTCTCTCGAACTTGATGCACACTTTACTTTTATTGCATAAATAAAATATGACCCATTGTGATTAAAATTATGATGTTGTGGACTTGACAAATGTCTTTAGTTGAGAGTTAGCTCATATGTGCTGTCACATGGCAAGCTTTCAACATTGCACATCATCTCTTTTAGTTGATATCATGTACTTTTGTTTATGGATACTTACCATGGGTGAAATAAATGAGGACATGAAGTGAGTTTAAATGAGTTTGTATAAATGGTTAGAGAGACGCCTGGGCCGCTAATCTAAGCCATGCATCATTCATGGTGGAAATTTACTTACATGCTATGGTGAACCTTCTGTGATACACCTTACAATAAAAAGCTATCCAATGGTAAATAAAAAGGGTGTTGAGATTGTTCATTATGTTTGTTTGTCTTGTCATTTTGATATGGGCTTGTTCCATATCCTGGGACAAGAGGTACCCCAGTTGACGCTCTTAATGATACTATTATTACTTACAATGATATTTAACTTGAACTTGCTTTGTTTTCCAAGTTGAGTAACACATGGAGTATGTACTTGTATTCAAGGGGCATGAGACTTTCAACCTGTACTTTGTCAAGCACACTACTCGTATTGCTTTCACTTTAAACTTAATTATTCAAGATGCTATGATAGGGGAATGAGAGCTTGACACCAAGGATTACCATATTACAATCACTGACTTAAGTAGAGAAGTTCAGAAGTTAAATGAAACTTATTCATGCTTTACCTCTACTCATATATATATATATATATATATATATATATATATATATATATATATCTTTCCAAAGTGCCCACCTTTTATATTCAGATTTTCATCAATACTCTATGGCCATTATAGGGCAAAAGCATGTGAAAAATAGTATGATTCAATTGTCCAACATACAATGGTTATTTGCTTTCAAAAGTAAGGGGTGATTGCTAGAGCTTCTACTTATGTTGCCCTCATGTGTATGAGTTTTAGTTCATTAATCTTACATTGCAACTGAATATGATGATGATACAATGCTCGTATTTATTTATCAACCATAAGTCCATTGATGCATGTAATGATCTATGTCCTTACTTACTCGAGGACGAGTAAAGGTTTAAGCTTGGGGATTTGATACGTGCATTTATATCATCATTTATACAACTTTTAGTATCATATTAGAATGTTATTTGCATTGTTATATCATTGTTTTTGCATGTTTTAGATGATTTATGGGACTTTCATACAAAGTCCCTATTTTTGGTATTTAATTTCTGGGAGGCAGAAAACCTCCTTTTTCTTGTTTTTAATGTTTCAGTAGCTACAGGGACTCAAATAATAAAAGGGAAAATACACAGCTGGTTTTTCGTCGAGAGAAACGCAGGGGGAAGAAGACCGAAGAGAGGAGAGCCACGAGGCCCAAAAGGGGTGGGCCCACGCGGCCCAAGTACCTGGCCGCGTGGGACCCACTAAGTGGGGCCTCGGGCACCTACTCGCCTGGGGCTTTTTATCGACGCCTTCGTCCTCCCCGAAAAGTTACGCCCTAATTTTTCCAAGTCCATCCGAGGCCGCGGCGGCGGTGAAACTCCTGATTCCCTCCGAGGCGGATCAGATCCTGCTGCTCCGGAGCTCCGGAGAAGGGGAAATCATCGTCATCGTCATCACCTCTCCTCCTTGGCGTGGGAGGAGGCCTCTACACCATCACCATCACCAAGACCAGCACCATCTCCATCATCATCTCCGTGATCCACTCCGTTCACCTCGTAGTTTGAGAGTTGCTATACCCTAGATACTTGTCTTGTGCTACTATTCATGTTTGTGATTGAGTACTTGTCATTATTTGGGGGTGAAGTTATATTTTCATATTGTGTTGTACCACTTATGCCACTGAATATTATCATGTTTGCACGTTGTGAGTAGTTCCCATATGTTCCTGAGGGCATAGGATGAATTGGCAATGATTTATATATAACATGTGTTGGTATTTTGTCAAGAGTTTATCTTTTATGTGATTCTATGATGGTGTTGTGCGAACGTCGACTGCACAATACTTCACCTTTATGGGCTCATAGGAGAACACCGTAGTATAATGAATTGAGGGAGACTTGGGAGGACATGTAAACCTGGGACCGAATCATGAAGTTATATTATGAGGGTATTAGTATCGGGGACCTTAGAGTGTAATGCAATGGTGGGACTTTATGTCTTAATAATTCTTGTGCAGTCATTTACTTGGCCACATGATCCATCATAAGGGTTTGTAGTTTATTTATTTAGCTATACCTAATAATGGCTCCGTCCAAAGAAGATTAAAACTTGACAAGATATTCAACGTGTTGTTTAATAAATCTCTATGCCTAGCAATATCCATGCTGCCCTCGGGAACGTTTTCCACATATAAGTTACACATCACTTGAGCTTGTCCTCTTGCCACATAAGAGGATTGGGCTTTCTCTCTCTGAGAGCTTTGACTTGCTACTGTTTATTTTCTGCATTGCAACTATACAACCAAAAATACCAAAAACACTTGCATCTTTTATTGTTTTATTTATCAATCTTGCTAACCAATACCTTCAGCTCCTCGTGGGTTCGACAACCTTTTCTAATTGAAAGGTACTACAATTGATCTCCTGCACTTGGGAGCCATCAAATGCCCGCAATATCAAAGAACTAGTCCGATGGGATAGGTACACAAAGAAGAAATGGCTCACAATGGGATGTGTCGAGTCCAAGGTGTCGTCACTTGATGTTGATGTAGAGTGGTTGCAGAAGCTTGTCGACGTTGCAGACGTTAGCACCTCAAAGGAAGACTCAAACACGGAAACAATTTGCCAAAACGAAATGAGGAAAAGAAAAATTTGTTGTGAAATTTGTGCCTGGCGGTAGTACCTCTACTCCAGCGGTAGTACCAGCACGGCGGTAGTACCGCTATCCTGTGGCGGTAGTACCGCTGCCCAGATTCATGTGCGTCTCAAATCGCGATTTTGGGCGGAAAAAGGCAACGAAAAATCCTCAAATTCGTGGAAAATTGGCAAAATTAGGCTATGAAACTTGGAACAAAGGTGAGGGCGTCCTTAGGCAACAAATCCGTGGATCAAAACTACTAGAAACGCAACAAATCGAGAGATCGGCTCAAATCCAAGAAGGGCTATTTTTGGTGGAAATTTTTGAAATTAGGTAAAATCAAGAAAAATTTGGGGGATTTCGGTGGTAACACAACTCAAATCCGTGGCAACCCTTGCTCTGGTACCATATGATGCGGTTTGAGGTCCCGATGTTCACGGATTTGGACGAGGGATCGGAGAACACGAAGAACACGATGAACACGAAGAACATGGAGGGGGAAACACGAGGGAACGGTAAAACAAAGGGGATAACTAGTAAATCCTGCAAGAGAGAATCACTCGGTAACCGGCCCCGAGGGTAGCCCCCGAATCTCAAACCTCAAACCAAACTTACTCTCAATTGAAACATTTTCTCAACACCGGTAGGTCCACCGGTCCAATAGAATCCCGAAGGGAATGATTGGCAAGTAATCGCAACTACTAGGATGAGGCCTTGTACAACCCGGGATTCGATCCTCGGAGAGGTTTGGTTTCCACAAGGGGAAAGTTGGAGCAAACTCAACAAATCAAGT
Organism: Poa pratensis; assembly: GCA_947311845.1. Lineage (NCBI taxonomy): Eukaryota > Viridiplantae > Streptophyta > Magnoliopsida > Poales > Poaceae > Poa > Poa pratensis. The sequence goes on from CAMZMU010000075.1 coordinate 4,164,640, forward strand.
CAAATCATAGTCTAACCCTAACCCTAGGAAGGGGAGGTCCTATTTATAGTCTAGTGGGCGAAGGGGTAGGTGGGAGGAGGTTACATGGGCCTCAGCCCGTAATCCTAGAGTGCGTAGCAGTAGTACCGCTGCTTACCAGCGGTAGTACCGTTCCTGGAGGGGAGGCGGTAGTACCGCTGGCGGCGGCGGTAGTACCTGTTGCCACTCGCTTATTTATTTTACACATTATTGGCGGTAGTACGTGGTAGACACCCGGGAGGTACCGACGCGACATCAGAGAGCAATTCGGAGTGGACGGTAGCTCGGGCGGTATCCCCAGCGGTAGTACCGGTTCCTGGGGACGGCGGTAGTACAGCTACACCGGCGGTAGTGCCGCCGCCTGGAGCTTCTTCTACTTCAGCGCGGTCTCCAGGTGGGCGGCGGTAGTACCACTGGGTGCGGGCGGTAGTACCGCTGGCTGGCACTTCATCTCCATCAGCTTGTACGTCTTCATCTTCTTGGCTCAGCTCTTGTCCATCTTCAACGCCCATTTGTAGGTTTTCTTGAGGGTCACACCTTAGTATACATAAGGTATTGGAATGAAGTAGCAAACCATTCAAGGGGGTGTTGAAGTCACACATAGAGAGGAGCGAGGTCAACTTATCATGAAGTGCTTTGACTCTTGATCTTGTCATTGGACCATTCGGCGTAGTTGGCGTGACTGGGGCTACATCAGGTGGTGCTTGACGAGAATTTAGGTTGGACGACTACAAGGAAAATATTGTTGTTGGCTTAGTTGTACACCTGTAGGTGTTGCGTTCCGAGAAGTGTTTTCTGATGTTCGATTTGGTTCGAGAACCTTTGAAGGATGATGTTAGCATGTCTTCTATGGTCTGTAATAAGTTTCAAGTTCTGATTGAGCATGATGTTAACCTGACTTCTGTGGTCTGGATGCATTTTCGAGGCATGCTTTTTCAGACCTGAAACGTGTTTTATATTTTAATAGCTTCCAAAATAATGAAATCAGAAGATCTGATTGAATGAGGCTTGCTTTTCATCCCTAGCTTTAATCTGGTTATATGATTTGACATCTCAGCTGTACTGCTTCTCTCCATGACTTCAGTTGCGCACTGTTATCTTTTTCACATACGACTAGCTATAACCTAGGTCTCCATCTTTGAGCGCCGTAGCTCCTAGGAGTCTGAAATGTTAACCGTGGGAAGAATCTCCTGCCTCGCTTATTATTCCAAATTAGTTGGAATAATCAAATTAGTTTGTCGCTTTATTATTTATAAAGCCTATTTTGAGTAGTTACAACTGTATTTTTTCTCACTTTCATGTTACTGCCAAATTAATTATCATTTGGCATAATTGCAAAATAAATTTTCATTAGTATGTTAAATTTGGAAGAACTTTCTAATAGAATGCTTAATTTCTTTAATCTGGTCAAATCAAGATGCAGCCAAGTCCTCTCAATGTCCCGATCCTCTCTTGTTTGATCACGTAAATGTCAATATAAAAAACTTTTGATCAATGGTGCAGCGGTAAGACGAGGTCGCGGGTTCGACCTCTCGCCCAGTACCGCTGATTTAAATTTTTTTCCCACAGTGAAAACTGACAAAGAGGCTTAACGAACGTTCAAAATAGTTAAATTTGCCCATGAATCCATGATGCAGATTCAACAATTATCATGATGAATCTGGTCCACATATGCCTGCCAAAGAGGCCTAGCTGCAGAGGAAGAGCCATTTGCATTCTAGAGATGGCCCAAGCTTGCTTATTTTGTAGTTTCAGCCCATTTAACCTCAATGATCTTGACAAATTTCTGCTTTGCAGCTTCATCCCTGGTATTCCCAATGATATGGGCCAGGCTTGATTCTGATGGACGTGGAAGAGCACTTGTTCTAAGAATTTGGTCTAATTTCCTTATTCCGAATCTGTAGTCCACTTACCCACACTGATATGGGCCAAGCTAAATTAGGATAGACACGTAGAACTTTGCACGTGCGCCCAGAATCTGGCCCAAAATCGCCGGGCCGCACGTGAGTCATGTGATCTTAACAAACATGTGCAGAATCTGGGCCAAATCAGATTATTTTGCAGCCTCGGCCCACTTATCCCCGATGATCCGGCCCAATTTCAGCCTATGTTGGAGACGTGGAAGCGCACGTGCGCGAATACGATGCACGAGAGCTGACATGCGGGTCCCACAGTAAAAAACAATTTTTTTGTACATTTTTTATGTTAAATTAGTAATATTCAAAGGAAACAAAGCCTCGTGGACTCGAAACAAAGCTAACCTGCAGCTCTCCCGTCGAATGGCAGTTCGCCACGCACGATCCAGAAGCTTTACCAAAATGGCACTCCTCGCTCTGTCTGACCAAAAGGGGTGGGCAGCGTATTCCGCGCTACTCGCTTGACCGTCGAGTCAGTCATGTAGCCGCGCTTCCTCCTTCGACTGGTCAAAACAAACACCTATGGCAAAAACAATGCAAAATTGTTATCTCAGTCGACCTGTGTGTCGAGTCCACAAGCCAATTTCCAAAAGAGCTTACATTCAAGCTGTAGGTTTACTTTCTCCAACTCTTCAAGCAAAAAGGCCTCCCGCTCCGTAGCTGGAGATGGCCTCGACTGCAACTCCGCATATGCGTCTTGTGTCTTCTTTAGCTCGCTTGTCACCTTGGAAAGTTTGAGCTGAAGGAAGTCGATGATTTTCTAATCATTCACGCTACGTGACTGAGTGGAGCCGCTCGCACCTGGACCAGTCGATGTTCTAGAAGCTCGGGTCTACATCCAGAATAACTCAGAACATAAGAGAAACAGAAGAGATCAAGCAAAAGGCTCGGGGGCTGTGCCTCCCGATAACTGGAGTTCATATTTCATGAAGCACAAATACGAAGTCTGAAGTTTTTTACAGCAAAAGCAAAATCATAAAAATCCCTAAAACTAGGCGACGAGGAAATCACTCGCTAGTCATCGACTTCTTGGAGGAAGCCTTCTTCGCCTGAACCTTGGCTGCCCTGTCTTCAACAGTTGATACAAGCTGTTGAGCATACTTTTGGGCAGCCTCCATCCAAGTGCCTAACCCGACGGTTTTGCCGCCAGGCCCCCTCGGGAACTTCGTCGTGACCTTGTCAAAATCTGCCTCGACTCCGTGCGCGAGCAACATGAGAAAAGTAGTCTGAGCACCACTTACCATTTGCTCGCGACAGAAATCGGCGACGGCAGTTCCTTCGGGCTTGAACAGCTCCACCAGTTCTGCAAACGAAGATGGAAGCTCATCATCGGGGAAGAAGCTGCTGTGAAGGGCGCCCAAAGCACTCGCCGCCTTCGTCAGCATCTCCCCTGCCCTACTGTTGGCAACCTCTGCAACAGCCACACTTTCATCAAGTGAAGCGCCAATGTTTTGCTTGCCAGGAGCAGTAGGGCCATCCATCACACCTAGCATAGCATGTAAATACCATGTTCAGAAGCATAGTACAACAACTTCAAATATCTAATGCAACGGCAAAATTGCATACCTATCAAAGTGGTGCTGGCAGCAGCGAGTCGACCAATTGACTGGTCTTCCCTAACTTCGGCTGCTTTCAGCCTGTTCTCCAGATCAGCAACTCGACGGGTAGCCTTGCCCATCTCTTCCGCACCGTCAGTCGCTGACTCTGCGAAATACATAAGCATTTCATCAACATGCTGCAAAAGATAGTTACATCAAAACACTCGAGTTCTCATTACAAGATACTTACTCTTCGCATCCTCGAGTTGCTGCTGCAAGGTGGCGACTTCCGTCTCCATATGTACATATTTGGAGCCAGCCTTCAGTAGCTCTTGTACAAATGACTACAGCACAGAAGGGGCAAAGTTCAGAACAGATTTATCGGGTCTATGAACAACTATGGTACGAAAGCACAAGCTTACATGATTTAAGAAGGACGAAGTCGACGCAGGAACACCTGTCGCTGCTGCCTCGTCCTTGTCAGCCGCAACCTCAGGCTCAGGTGGTGTAGCCGCGTCTGTGGCAGCCGGAGTCGCAGCGGTAGGCGGCTGTTCCGGTGGCAAGCTCCGAGCAGTCGACGCCGCACTGCTCTTCTCCATCTGAGGTGGCGGTGGCAAATCCTCATCCGAGGACACGCTGTTTCACACATGCTAAGTAAACAACTTGGCAACGTTCATAAACCATCAAAAAGCAAATGCACATACTCCTTACTCTTCAGTAAGGTCGACCATTCGACCAGGTGCAAGCACACCCATGCTGGGGCGTGATCTCTTCGGGGGTCGTGGGGGAAGCGAGCGAATCGGAGGAAAATCGAGTGGCGCCATCGTCGACTCCGTCTCGTTCCCCTCCTTCTCCTCTAAATCAGCAGTGTCTTCTTCCTCGCGTGACCACTTCTGCTTGGCCTGCACCTCAGCATCGCCTTCATCGGCGTCTGGCGTATGTGCGGTGGCGAGTGAGGTCACTTCATCATCAGAGCCTGCCTCGAGTGGCTCATTGTCCGGCACTGGGCCGCTCTCTGGTAAGGGCGGCATCGACTCATACATTCTGTGTCCCTGCACACATAAACATCAAAGGAATCAACATCACACATGCATAACATACCAACTTACATATAGTATCGACTGTTACCTCTGGTAGAGGGTTGCTGGTTTCATAAGGAGGCACAGGCGAGTTCATCTCGCAAGGCTCTTCATCAGTCAGTTTGGTAAGGCTTCTTACCAACATCTCTGCTTCCGCATCAGAAAGTTCCACTGCGCGTGAGCGGGTTGGATCAGAAACCCCGCTGTATGCCCACATGGCATGAGCTCGGGCTCGGAGGGGCTGTACTCGCCTCTTGGCAAAAATGGCCAGCAAATGGATGCCCGTAACCTCCCGACCAACAGTGGTCTGAAGCTTTAGCACCTTCTCCATCAGAATGTCAGCCTCTTCGGCTTCGACTCCGGTCGGCTGGGCAATCCAGGATGGCCTCTTCTTCACCAGGGCGTCTGCGTCAAAGGGAGGCAACCCGAACGCTTGGGTGCCTATGGTCACATCCTTGATGTAGAACCACTTTTGGCGCCATCCTTGCACAGACTCCAGAAAGTTGATCTTGAAGTACTCGACGTCAGGTCGGGTCTGTACTCCAAAACCACCAGGTCCCCTGACACTGTGCTGGCGCTTGATGTTGAAGATGCGGCGAAACAGCCCGAAGTGGGGCGCAACGCCCAAGAAGCACTCGCAAAGAACGAAGAAACACGCAATGTGCAAAAGCCCATTGGGCGTAAAATCGTGCAATTGCACTCCATAAACGTGCATCAGTGCACGAAGAAAGTTATGAACAGGGAAGGAGAAGCCCCTGTTCACAAAATCCACAAAACAGACCCGCTCATTGGGGCCTGGGCGTGGGATTACCTCGTGTGACACCCCTCCCTGGCACATCTCGCCAGAGAGGCGGTCGCCCCGTGCGCCAGCCCAAGATATCTGGCCGCACGTCACGACAGTGCAACATAATGGAAATCATTACACAATCAGGCACAAGAAGTGCTACAAATGGTTTACAAGGCCATCGAGGCATTACAGAATATCTTGCCAAGCATGGCTCAGGACAGAGTTTAACTGGCAGCGGAAGACGACTAAGGCAACGGCTTGGAGCGGCTCCACTCCACAGGTATCTGGCTGGGCTACTGATCCTAGCACGCTTCTGCTCCATCTTCTGGCTAAGTCTGGCCACATGAAAAGCCAGTCTGAGTACAATGACGTACTCGCAAGTAACGTAATCCACAAGACATGAACAGTCAGACAATCATGCAACAAGTTATACATTGGAAATAAAATACTACACATGGCAAGTGTGTACTCTAGACAGACAAATATACAGTATAACATAAAGGTAGCATGGCATCACAAGCAAAACATGGCATAAGCAAACAATGGGGTATCACCAGTGCAGAGTCCAAGCCAGGTGGGGTTGGACCGTGCACCGGCAATCAAACAAAGAGATTACCTGTGACGAGTGAACGAGTGTACCAATTGGTACCAGATAATACACAACAACACCTGTGATCACTGCTAGGCCCACTGACCTCATCTTTCCACTCTGGGATGCACGGTTGATGTTGGCTTAGGCCTAACTCTAGGCTCCCAACGATCACACCGCCATCCTAAATCATGGGTAACCATCAACAGCTCAATGCAACATTCCCTGCATCATCTTATTTGTTTATTTAGTGAGATCAGGTCGTTCATTTATTCTTTCAAACAGAACTTAAGTTTAACCTCCTGACACGACAAAGACACACAGTGTGACCGAAACTGAACTGTTGTTCCATATCCCAGGAACGAGGCTAGCTTGCTAGGTTGACACTCTCGAGAGGTTGCATTTCCAACTATCAGAATGCACCCTACTCAGCCGGCACTTCAGGTTGTCACGCCAAAGTCGTACTGAGCAAAATACACTCACATGACGGTCCACTTGCTAAGACACTCTCCTGCACCACCCTATACACGTGGTACAACGGGCAAGTAAATCCGGCACATCCCCCGGCGCTACCGGGTATGCCTAGCTCCGGACTCCCTATCGCAGTCGAACCCGTGCCTGTCGACCTCTACCCTCGGACAGCACAACCGAACGACTGCGCCCAATGGATGGCACAAAAGGGGCTCAACAACCTACTAGGTCACGGTCCTCCATGAGACGACGATGGTCCTGCTTTCAAAGTTCAGATTAGTGGCACTATGGACTGACCCTATCGTTGTTTGGAGGGGTGTTTCATTTAATCAAGTTTTATTATAACAAGTCCAAACAACCGAGGATTAGTCCAGCACAATAATCACAATATCATAATAATATATCATCAAACAACAAGTCATTAGCAACATAATACTTCAAGCAATAGTTTGTTTGTATTGACCGGGTGACTATGGCAGAGATACCTCCGACTAGCGCCATCGCGGATCAATACAAAAGTTAGCACAGTTTGTTGGCGTCGATCGGGTGACTGTGGCGGAGATACCTCCGGCAAGCGCCATCGCGGATCAACTACCAAAGTTGGTAGGGCATGTAGTCTCCAAAATGAACCGAAAAGCATTCATAAGAAAGAAAGCATCCATTCCACTCGAGGATTACCTCGACGTGGTGTCAGCAATCTTGGCAAAAAGAACCAAATGGAAAGCAAATGTCCCAAGCGTCGCAGTCCAGGCGGGCATAAGCCAACCACGTTTGACGGAGGGAGAAGAAGCAAATAACTCTTTTGGCGAATGCCCCCAACTCCGAGGATCATAAGACGACATTCGTCCGCTCCTCACCTCGGCGAAGAAGAAGAAGCAAACAAAGCCACGCAAGTGCGAGGCGCACAGTTGTATTGTTCCCCACTCCGTTGACTGTGGCGGTTCCCCCAGTCCATCGCCTCGGGAATGGGAAGTGGTACCCCCGGACACAACACCACAACTCTACGGAAAGTAGACGTCAAAGTCATGATATCTCATGACGCACAGTTTACAGATGACAGGCAATCAGATGCACAGATATGACATGGTAATATGAAACAACATAAACAAACAATATTGCAAGACTGGTCATAGCAAGTGGTTAGCTTGCCTGCGAAGATCGGCACCGTTTGGCTTGGAGGGTCACGAACGTCACGAATCAGGGGCTCGGTTTGCCGGTACCGCGGGATACCCTATACACGCATACAAGGGTGCTGAGTACACAAGTATTTTGAAAAAAGGTAAGACCAGTACCGCTGGACAGATCCCTTCAAACTAGGAATTTACAAATTTGAATCGACTAAAACGGAGCTAAGGTTCAAAAGTTATCGACGTGCGACAGATAGCTATTTGCTGCTCACCAGGAAAAAGAAAAACAGATCGCGCTGAAAAAAAAACTGCACGGGCTGCTTCTGACGCTGACGGGCCGTGGCTGGGCCGAGTGCGCGCTTGCGCGCCGCGCGCTGGGCGCTGCGTGCTTGGCCGGGCCGCTGGCAGGCCGGCTGCTCTGCTTCCCGAGCTGGGCCGAAAACGGTTCGGCGGGAAAAAAAAACCGAAGAACGGAGGGAATCGACCCCAGGTCGTCTTCCTCCTCTGCCATCGCACGGGGCGAGCAGGGGATGGCCGGGGAAGGGCCGGGGAGCTCGCCCGGAGGCCGGCCGGTGGCGGGGGCGGTCCGGTGGCGGCGCACCGCGGCCGGGAAGGGCGAAGCCGACGGCAGGGACGCCTCCGGCGCGTCGCCCGCGAGCTTGGCCGCTCCGGCCATGGCGGCCAAAATTTTCTGGAGCTTCGGGTGGTGAGGCCTTCGACGAACTCGAGCTGGGGAGTGGTGGCTATGAACAAGGGGAGGCTTCCCACCGAGTTAGGGGAGCAACGGTGGCCGCAACATCCCGCGATGATCCGAAGACCGACGGCGATGCTCTCGGCCGTGAGGCTAGAGATGAGCTCCGTTCCTCTCACAACTCAGCAGGGAGGTCCGGGGAAAAGGGGAGGAGTGGCTAAACTTGGCTCGGGCTGCCCTGGGGTGCTCTTATATGGGGGGAGGGGATGAGGATTTTGATGGCACCGACGGTGCACCGATGTACCAACCTAGCTCCAAGAATTGATGGGGGGGATAGGGATGTCTCCGGTCCGAGCCAGGGGAGCAGGGGAGTGCTTGGTCGCTGCGGGGTTGGTCTGGGTCGCGGGAACAGCAAGGGGCCAGGGGAACAGCAGGGGACCGGAGGAACAGGGTTGCGCAGGACGCCGACAGTGCGCGCTCCGAACGCCACGAGCGGCATCGTCGCGTTCCCGACGACTCGGGGCACCAAATGGAACACCGTTTCCACCACTGGGTTCATATCGACGAGAGGAACACAACCAAACAAAAATCCCACAGGGATTCCAAACCTTGTAAAATAGAATTTTCAGAAAAGCAAAGATACCGAAGGTGCTCGATGAAATGACAGAGGCCTTGCACAGCTCAAAAAAATCCCCAAAAATTACCACTGAGTACTTGTGGCATAGGGAGGGTGTCTATGGAGTATGAGCTCAATGGGTACAAGGAAATTAGGTTTCCACATGATGTCCAAAAATGGACACAATGGCATGGTCATGGAAATGTGAATTTCCACACTTCACCTTGGGGTGGTCTTCTGGATATGGGTGTCTATGGGCCATGTGGTCAATGTGACCAAGTCCCATGGTCATAGGATTTGTCTAGGTATAGGTTTGCTTGAAGATTTCAAAAAGGCATGAAAATGACCTTTCAAAGGAAGTAGGTCAAAAGTTGCTCAAATGGGTTTGGCTCCAAAAGATGAAGTGCAGGGAATGCAAAAATATTCATCCCCTGAATTTATCAGAATTTATGGAGATGCATAGCTTGACTCAAACATTTCTGGATCAGAAAGGGCAGTTTGGAAAATAGTGCCTAACTTGGAAATATTGCATTGAAGTATGCAATATTTTTGCATGGATTGTCTTATATGGATAGGGGAGTCCTCTGGTATTTTTAGTGGAATTTTTCCAGCTATGGAAATAGGCTTTCCTTTTGTAGGTGGAGAAAAGGGTTTAAAAGTTCGATAATTAGGGCTAGGGTTTTCGAGGGAAAACCTAAGCACCAAAATTATCACGGGTGATGGAGTGGTTGTGGATCACTGGGAAATTCTTGAGGGAGCAATTCCCAAGTCAATTCATCCTCAAAGATTTGAAGAAATATTTAGGAAAAGAGAAAAAGTTTTTCAGGTGTCATAAAACACCACTAAAATTAGGTTTAAATTTTCGGGGTGTTACAGACCTTCCCCCTTAAAAGAATCTCGTCCTCGAGATTAAGGAGGTTATACAAGATAATTCTTGAACGATCCATTTATACCCCATTTAAAAACTTTTTCTGCAAAATACTAGAGTTTAACACTCAAGAGATTAACACTCCACAAGATTTTTATTTAAAACAATAGTATGTATTTCTACCATACTCATGCATTTAAAAGATGGCATGGCAGGGGCTCACACCAACAATCAACATAGGATCTACCACCATGGTTAAAATTAAATCTATGGTTTTGCTCAACCAACACAAACATGGCAAGATCAAACAAGATCTACAACCAAACTATCAACCAACAACCAAAGATTTTTCTTGGGTAAAGAATTACCCACCATTTTATAAAACCAAATTATTGAGGGATATCCTAATCATACCCCTTGCCTAGGGTTTTGTTTTAGAAAAGCTGCATAAACATTTTCATGTTTACACAGGTTTTAGAAAAACCAAAGGGTTTCTTTTCTTTTAAAAGAAAATATCTGTGCCACCAATAATTGGTTCACAGACACTGTGGGATAGGCCATTTCCCAAAAATCATTTTGCAAAATTTTCCCTAAAAGAAACACTGGAGAGACGAGGGGATGATTTTCTGAGAAAGGGATAGAGGCACACCGTGGCTATCGGCCTACTCGCTGACGTGTGGGACCGGGGTCCACCTGGCAGTCTCCCTCCTCCTTTCTCTCTTCTTCTTCCTCGCTCTCTCTCGCTCTGTACACGGCGGTTCCCAGTGCGCGGAGCACTCCACTGCGGCACTGCTGCGCGTGCGGTCCGTCGACGTCGCGGCCATCACGGCTTTGGGGAACATGTCCTCGATGGTTTCGCGCCACTGCTCGCGATTCTTTCTCTTTTCCCGCGTGCGGTGTCGAGGAGCGGCGTCCGAGCTCCGGCTACAAATCAGACATCTCCGAAATCCTCTCTTCTTTCATTGCAACCATGGGCTTTTCAAGCTTCTTCAGAGCCTACGTCGAGATGCTGGAGAGGGCGGGCTTCATCGAGCATGTGCTCATCGTCGTGCTCTTCGGGATCTCGTCCACGGTGGTGGGCGGACTGCTGTTTGCGGCGGTGGTCTTCCTGATCTTTGGCCTGTGCAACTGGTGGTCTGGCGCTGGTGCTGATGCTGCGGCGGAGGGGCAAGCTGCGGCGGAGGGGCAGGCTGCGCCGCCGGTTGCTGAGGTGGCCGCTCTTCCAGCTGGAGGTGAGCCGGCCGCTCGAGCCGTCCGTCGCCGTCGCGCGGCTCGCGACTCGGCTTCGGGTGAGCCAGGCTCATCTTCTAGCAACACCACTGAGCTTGAGAGGGAGTAGGATTTCTGGGGTGCCTTCGCATCTGCACTGAGGTAGTTGTAGTGTTCTATGCTGGAGTAGAACTTGTATCCTTTGATTCTGTAATTTCCCTTCTGTACTGAACTTAGTGGATGTATCAAATTTGTCTCCTCTGATGAACTGGAACAAGATTTTCATTTCTGAACTTTTCTCAGCTGCAACAAACCTGGTCTTGCAGCACAGATAGAATTGCAGAGGTACTAGCATACAGATAGAAGAACTTGCTGAACTGGAAAATATCTTTTAGAAAATAATCCTGCATTTTATGGCCCAAAACAATTGCAGGAGTGTGGCATAACCATCTCAACCATAATGGTTAACAAGAGAATCAGAACACCAAGTTTTATTACGGGCTGATTCAACATCAACCAGAAAGCATACAACAAACTTACATTACAAGCTAACACAAGAAAAACAAACAACCTCCTGATTCTCACCTACCAACACACAAGCGCCACTCGGGCTAACTAAACAAGGGTTCTACTCAGCTTGACGGCCTCTGGTAGTCGGTGGAGCGCGGCCGAGACGAAGAGTGGTGTCCACATCTCCATCTTCCGCGGGGTGGGGAATCGCATGCACGCCTTCGAGGATCATACCTCGCTCTTGGGGGTGCTGCTGAACTCGAGCTAGTGCTTGCGCCACAGATGCATCAAGACCGCGTTCCAGCAAATCATCTGGGAACGGGAGTCCTGTGCCCTGAGCTTGCCCATGGGCGGGGGTAGGTGGTTCCTTGCTCGACTCAGTTGCATGCGAGCAATACCAAGGTTGCGCCTTGTGGTCATGAGTTCCTCCATCAGAGAATGGCTGAGCCTTGTCATTGCAGCTCCGTAGGTGGCCAGGGTGATTACGGCAGGGTCGACTTCTTCTCCAATGGGAGTTTGGATAGCCTCCGCACCATGCTGGGGTCTGGCTGGGAGAAGGTGGAAAGCTCGACTTTTCGCCATTGCCGGTTCCGAGTACCGCAGGCGGACGAGACCTTCCCAGGCTGCTACCTGGATGGCTTGAGCAAGAGTGGCCATGCTCCTACCTTGGATCAGGTAAGACGGACTTGTGCCCAATGGACACGAGCCGACATGCACGTCTGCTCGAAAGTCACTCCCGGCAGGCGAGAGTGAGTTCTCGAACACCACGTATCGAGGGCGAGCAGGCCTACCAAGAAGAACACAGACGGCCTTCCAAAGCATCAGTGGAAATCCGCCATGATCCTCGGCAGTGGTCTCTAGGACGACCTTGGGGTTCGCCATCGGATTATTTCTGGATCTGGGTGTAGGATGAGATGAGAACGCGGGATTCCTTTGCGGGATCCTGCTTCAAGAGAGTTGGGTGGCTAAGGATAGCAGGCGAGGGTGGGGATAAATGGCAGCTAGGACGGGGTCTCAGAAGCTGGGTTGTGTCGGCTCCTTCTCATGGAAGAAACCGGCGAGCCTCTCTCGGGAATGGGACACGTCCTACTGCACCTTACTGTGGACCGACACCAGCCATGCCGGTTAGGCGGAGATGGGTTAAATCCATCGGGCTCGCTGTCGGGCAAAAGTAAGGCTGGGCTTTCCATGCTAGGGTAGTCTACAGCCAGCCTGGTGCTCTGATACCACGTCTGTGACACCCCTCCCTGGCACATCTCGCCAGAGAGGCGGTCGCCCGTGCGCCAGCCCAAGATATCTGGCCGCACGTCACGACAGTGCAACATAATGGAAATCATTACACAATCAGGCACAAGAAGTGCTACAAATGGTTTACAAGGCCATCGAGGCATTACAGAATATCTTGCCAAGCATGGCTCAGGACAGAGTTTAACTGGCAGCGGAAGACGACTAAGGCAACGGCTTGGAGCGGCTCCACTCCACAGGTATCTGGCTGGGCTACTGATCCTAGCACGCTTTGCTCCATCTTCTGGCTAAGTCTGGCCACATGAAAAGCCAGTCTGAGTACAATGACGTACTCGCAAGTAACGTAATCCACAAGACATGAACAGTCAGACAATCATGCAACAAGTTATACATTGGAAATAAAATACTACACATGGCAAGTGTGTACTCTAGACAGACAAATATACAGTATAACATAAAGGTAGCATGGCATCACAAGCAAAACATGGCATAAGCAAACAACGGGGTATCACCAGTGCAGAGTCCAAGCCAGGTGGGGTTGGACCGTGCACCGGCAATCAAACAAAGAGATTACCTGTGACGAGTAAACGAGTGTACCAGTTGGTACCAATAATACACAACAACACCTGTGATCACTGCTAGGCCCACTGGCCTCATCTTTCCACTCTGGGCATGCACGGTTGATGTTGGCTAGGCCTAACTCTAGGCTCCCAACGATCACACCGCCATCCTAAATCATGGGTAACCATCAACATCTCAATGCAACATTCCCTGCATCATCTTATTTGTTTATTTAGTGAGATCAGGTCGTTCATTAATTCTTTCAAACAGAACTTAAGTTTAACCTCCTGACACGACAAAGACACACAGTGTGACCGACACTGAACTGTTGTTCCATATCCCAGGAACGAGGCTAGCTTGCTAGGTTGACACTCTCGAGAGGTTGCATTTCCAACTATCAGAATGCACCCTACTCAGACGGCACTTCAGGTTGTCACGCCAAAGTCGTACTGAGCAAAATAAACTCACATGACGGTCCACTTGCTAAGACACCTCCTGCACCACCCTATACACGTGGTACAACGGGCAAGTAAATCCGGCACATCCCCCGGCGCTACCGGGTATGCCTAGCTCCGGACTCCCTATGCAGTCGAACCCGTGCCTGTCGACCTCTACCCTCGGACAGCACAACCGAACGACTGCGCCCAATGGATGGCACAAAAGGGGCTCAACAACCTACTAGGTCACGGTCTCCATGAGACGACGATGGTCCTGCTTTCAAAGTTCAGATTAGTGGCACTATGGACTGACCCTATCGTTGTTTGGAGGGGTGTTTCGTTTAATCAAGTTTTATTATAACAAGTCCAAACAACCGAGGATTAGTCCAGCACAATAATCACAATATCATAATAATATATCATCAAACAACAAGTCATTAGCAACATAATACTTCAAGCAATAGTTTGTTTGTATTGACCGGGTGACTATGGCAGAGATACCTCCGACTAGCGCCATCACGGATCAATACAAAAGTTAGCACAGTTTGTTGGCGTCGATCGGGTGACTGTGGCGGAGATACCTCCGGCAAGCACCATCGCGGATCAACTACCAAAGTTGGTAGGGCATGTAGTCTCCAAAATGAACCGAAAAGCATTCATAAGAAAGAAAGCATCCATTCCACTCGAGGATTACCTCGACGTGGTGTCAGCAATCTTGGCAAAAAGAACCAACTGGAAAGCAAATGTCCCAAGCGTCGCAGTCCAGGCGGGCATAAGCCAACCACGTTTTACGGAGGGAGAAGAAGCAAATAACTCTTTTGGCGAATGCCCCCAACTCCGAGGATCATAAGACGATATTCGTCCGCTCCTCACCTCGGCGAAGAAGAAGAAGCAAACAAAGCCACGCAAGTGCGAGGCGCACAGTTGTATTGTTCCCCACTCCGTTGACTGTGGCGGTTCCCCCAGTCCATCGCCTCGGGAATGGGAAGTGGTACCCCCGGACACAACACCACAACTCTACGGAAAGTAGACGTCAAAGTCATGATATCTCATGACGCACAGTTTACAGATGACAGGCAATCAGATGCACAGATATGACATGGTAATATGAAACAACATGAACAAACAATATTGCAAGACTGGTCATAGCAAGTGGTTAGCTTGCCTGCGAAGATCGACACCGTTTGGCTCGGAGGGTCACGAACGTCACGAATCAGGGGCTCGGTTTGCCGGTACCGCGGGATACCCTATACACGCATACAAGGGTGCTGAGTACACAAGTATTTTGCAAAAAGGTAAGACCAGTACCGCTGGACAGATCCCTTCAAACTAGGAATTTACAAATTTGAATCGACTAAAACGGAGCTACGGTTCAAAAGTTATCGACGTGCGATAGATAGCTATTTGCTGCTCACCAGGAAAAAGAAAAACAGATCGCGCTGAAAAAAACCTGCACGGGCTGCTTCTGACGCTGACGGGCCGTGGCTGGGCCGAGTGCGCGCTTGCGCGCCGCGTGCTGGGCGCTGCGTGCTTGGCCGGGCCGCTGGCAGGCCGGCTGCTCTGCTTCCCGAGCTGGGCCGAAAACGGTTCGGCGGAAAAAAAAAACCGAAGAACGGAGGGAATCGACCCCAGGTCGTCTTCCTCTTCTGCCATCGCACGGGGCGAGCAGGGGATGGCCGGGGAAGGGCCGGGGAGCTCGCCCGGAGGCCTCCCGGTGGCGGGGGCGGTCCGGTGGCGGCGCACCGCGGCCGGGAAGGGCGAAGCCGACGGCGGGGACGCCTCCGGCGCGTTTCCCGCGAGCTTGGCCGCTCCGGCCATGGCGGCCAAAATTTTCTGGAGCTTCGGGTGGTGAGGCCTTCGACGAACTCGAGCTGGGGAGTGGTGGCTATGAACAAGGGGAGGCTTCCCACCGAGTTAGGGGAGCAACGGTGGCCGCATCATCCCGCGATGATCCGAAGATCGACGGCGATGCTCTCGGCCGTGAGGCTAGAGATGAGCTCCGTTCCTCTCACAAATCAGCAGGGAGGTCCGGGGAAAAGGGGAGGAGTGGCTAAACTTGGCTCGGGCTGCCCTGGGGTGCTCTTATATGGGGGGAGGGGATGAGGATTTTGATGGCACCGACGGTGCACCGATGTACCAACCTAGCTCCAAGAATTGATGGGGGGGATAGGGATGTCTCCGGTCCGAGCCAGGGGAGCAGGGGAGTGCTTGGTCGCTGCGGGGTTGGTCTGGGTCGCGGGAACAGCAAGGGGCCAGGGGAACAGCAGGGGACCGGAGGAACAGGGTTGCGCAGGACGCCGACAGTGCGCGCTCCGAACGCCACGAGCGGCATCGTCGCGTTCCCGACGACTCGGGGCACCAAATGGAACACCGTTTCCACCATTGGGTTCGTATCGACGAGAGGAACACAACCAAACAAAAATCCCACAGGGATTCCAAACCTTGTAAAATAGAATTTTCAGAAAAGCAAAGATACCGAAGGTGCTCGATGAAATGATAGAGGCCTTGCACAGCTCAAAAAAATCCCCAAAAATTACCACTGAGTACTTGTGGAATAGGGAGGGTGTCTATGGAGTATGAGCTCAAATGGGTACAAGGAAATTAGGTTTCCACATGATGTCCAAAAATGGACACAATGGCATGGTCATGGAAATGTGAATTTCCACACTTCACCTTGGGGTGGTCTTCTGGATATGGGTGTCTATGGGCCATGTGGTCAATGTGACCAAGCCCCATGGTCATAGGATTTGTCTAGGTATAGGTTTGCTTGAAGATTTCAAAAAGGCATGAAAATGACCTTTCAAGGAAGTAGGTCAAAAGTTGCTCAAATGGGTTTGGCTCCAAAAGATGAAGTGCAGGGAATGCAAAAATATTCATCCCCTGAATTTATCAGAATTTATGGAGATGCATAGCTTGACTCAAACATTTCTGGATCAGAAAGGGCAGTTTGGAAAATAGTGCCTAACTTGGAAATATTGCATTGAAGTATGCAATATTTTTGCATGGATTGTCTTCATATGGATAGGGGAGTCCTCTGGTATTTTTAGTGGAATTTTTCCAGCTATGGAAATAGGCTTTCCTTTTGTAGGTGGAGAAAAGGGTTTAAAAGTTCGATAATTAGGGCTAGGGTTTTCGAGGGAAAACCTAAGCACCAAAAATTATCACGGGTGATGGAGTGGTTCGTGGATTACTGGGAAATTCTTGAGGGAGCAATTCCCAAGTTAATTCATCCTCAAAGATTTGGAGAAATATTTAGGAAAAGAGAAAAAGTTTTTCAGGTGTCATAAAACACCACTAAAATTAGGTTTAAATTTTCGGGGTGTTACACCTCGGCGCCGGGGATGCGAACCTGCGACGCGTCCGCAGGAATCAGCCCGTCGTTCCGCAGGCCGGTGAGCATCCTCTTGCTGCAAGTGGTCTTGGTCCACGAGCCTTTGTCCCTCTTCAAACCGCTGGCAGCGGCTCCAGCGGCGCTGTCTGCCGACGCGTTCGCGGCGCTCCTGCCCTTCCGGGTCGCGGCTTCGTCATCGCGATGGTGGGTTGCAAAAGCTTGGCTATTGGGCTATGGCGATGCGCTAGGAGGAAGAAGAAGCAGCGGCGGCGGAGAACAAATGGCAAGTAAAAGTATTATTTACTCCGCCGCACCTTTTTAACCTCAACGCAAAAGAATCCGCACCGTTGATTCAAGGTCGTGGGCAAAGTAGCATATCCAGCCGTACACGTGGCAGCCATGGAGAGCAACCGTCGCCGGCCACTCCGCCCACTACGCATGGGAATCTAGGAACCGTCATCATAGTCCTGGAGAAACCGTGCATGAACGGTCAAATCAAGTCCAAACGGCTGCATCGTGGGCCCACAGACGTGTCACGTCCCATCTATCACAGCATAACGCACGCCACCGCGTGTCAGTCAGCGCAGTCACCACAAACGTCATCCCTGACGTCATTGCAAGCGCCCTATTCAGAAAAGCATTCGAGTCCGCCCGACGCAGATTGATCAATCGACTGCCTTGCTTGGATCGGGTGTGAAAGAGCAATATTAAGGCAAATTTGGTCACTTGACCGTTCCTTCGACTAAGGCATATTACTCCCATCGGGCGCGTATCAAAAAATTTCTTCGACTAAGCATATATGGGATAAAAAGATTTGAGATTATCCTCCATTGCAAAGCAATAAAGCACAATCTCGGGGGCTACTCCCATCGGGAGCGCTGCCGCGCACCCGATAGAATAATGACAGTGTGTCAGTCGACAAAAGACTCGACTCGGTTCATATGGAAAATTTAATGCAAAATCATACTTGAAAATTTCCCGAGTTGCGTCCGCCGCAAATGACCTCGGATGCTGCATGCGTAGTGCAAAGGTAAGACCCGCCGAACTTTCGAGCTGGGCTAAGGACCGTTCCAGCAACGTCAATCCTTAAAACTTTCCGTGTCAGCAGATATGATGAAAAATCCCGACGGACGCGTTGGGTCAATTTCAAAGTTATATTGCAGATCGATTCAGTAAGACCTCCACGGCCTAGTCGAGTCTGACCAGTCTGTTCCAGATTTGAGTCCGGGGACTCGAGTTTGATTGAAAGCTAGTAAGGTTTTACCCGAATGTGTAGTTAACCAGTCCCGATCCGTCGAGTGTACTGGGCCTACTAAGCTTATATCCCTTGATTATCATAAGCAAAAGCCAAAATCGATGCAATACTCGACATAGCCAACATATGCTATTCATACAGGAATTTCAATTACAACATACAGGTACAAAACATATGACGTGCACTTACGAATGAGTCCATGCCCGATTCTTCGAGTCAGACAAGTACTCGGGGGCTACTGACAAGGATATACATCTCGGGTACCCTACCATAAGGGTACCTGGTGCACGTGTCGACTAAAGGCCCAGTTATCGAGAGCCTACATGAAGCCCATGACGAAAGGCCCAACAAGATGGAGTACCCTCCAAGATTAGACATAGGCATAGTCGGTTTATACTTTCCTTACATGTAAACAGGGTCGGTTATGGACTCCCGAGACCCAGCCTCTTATATAAAGGCTGGGAGGGCCGCCGATCCTGGACAAGCCATACTCAAACCACCAAAAGCCCTAGCGAGATCGACATCTCGCCGGAGCTCCCCTTGTAACCGCATAATCTCACACGATCAATACCAGACAAGCAGGAAGTAGGGTCTTTACCTCCACCCGAGGGGCCTGAACCTGGGTAAATCTTTGCCTCTGCTTGTCAGCCGACGAAACTACCAGTACTACCACGTTCTCTCCCCATAATCTCAACCCTAGGTCCTAACCATGGGATTTGATGAGTTAACCCTCGTCACACCGTGTCCCCGAGCCCGCACCTTTCGCTCCTGCCGGGTGCTTCCTTCTGAGGTCGGTGAGGTCGCGTATGTCGTGCGTCCCAGTGTTGTGCATATGGCACCACGGCACGGGCATCTCCCTTCGCGTCTTCCTCCCTCGCCGACGGGTATCCCCAGCAGCTCGACAGGAGGTGATGGGTTTCCTGCCGGGCCGCGCGGGGAGCCCCGCCGCTCCGCCGCTGCTTCGTCATGCCTGCGGCCTTCTGCCCCAGCTCCTTCCGGGGGTAGGATGGAGAGCCTTCCTTCCTCCATCCGAGTGCACTTGTTCGCCAGGGCGTACAGTTCAGACGTGGTGTAGACGTCACGGCTTTCGAGCTTCTCTAACATGCGGATATCACGCACGTTCCGACGAAACGCTCGGATAACCACCATGTCGGGGGCATCGGGGATGTGGCTCAAGGTGTGCCGGAACCATAGCGTGAATCCCCAAAGGGTCTCGCCGGGCCTCTGCACCACCATGCTGAGGTCGCTAATCGATCCGAGGCGCCGGTAGTTGCCCTGGATCGATTGAGCGACCCTTGCGCACAAGTCCTGCCATGACACCACTGATCCCTCGAGGGAGAACACCAGTCAAGTTCCCGCCGGTGGGGCGACGAAGGGGTTCTCATGCGCCCAGGTTCCGCCCGTGGTTTCCCGCGTGCTGGTCCCACGCACGTCCGTGCGCTCTCCAGCCCCTAGCGTGGCGTGGTATGGTGCCATGTGAGTCGTGGGCTCCTGAAACAGAACACGAGCGCCCCCTACATGGCGCGCCAGATGTCGCGTATCGGAACACGGACACCGGGGATGCCGAGCACCCCCTGTTTGTTCGGTAGGAGGGCGCGAGGTGCTCCGAGTCAGGTTCCCGCTCTCAACACAAAGCACACGAAAATTTTACCCAGGTTCAGGCCGCGTCGCCGCGTAACACCCTACGTCCTACTTGTCTGATTGTATTGCGGTGGTGGTGATGGTGGTGGATTACAATGGTGAAGACCCCAGGACCTTCACACTTCGGTGGTTGAAGGAAGAACTAACCCAAGGAGGTTCCCGGGGTTCGTTCTTCTAGCCCCCGAGCCTAAGAGGAAAGCTAGCTGGGGTTTTTCTCTCTACTCCTTCTTCCTCTCCTTCTCTAGCGTAGCCTAGGGCCTCCTTTTATATGCCAAGGGACTACCACAGTTGGCTATGCTGCATGCGTGCCACCGAGGACGGGCACACGTTGTGCCCGTGCCAAGGTGGCGGTCGCCGACCTCCTTTGTGGCAGCGCCGCCCCGCGCTGCCCTTCTTGCCGCCTCGCTCGTCGAGACGGACACGACAACAGGTCTAGTCTTGTCGAGCATCCCTGCGTCATGCCGAGCGCATTGCCTGCGCCCGGCGGCCTGCACGCGGTGTCTTGTCGCTGTCCTGCCTGTGCCTAGCAGGAGGCGTGTGCGGTCTTGTCCGTGACGCCAGCCACACTTCCCTTCTCAGCGAAGCAACCCTTCCCGGGGCGCGGCGCAGGAATCGCGCGCCACGTTGAATGCATCCGACTCCCCGAGGTGTCAGGGCTCTTCCCCGGGCGGTCCCCGTGGAAGGGAATCCAAAGTGTCCCCGTGGCCGGCTTCCCGTGGTCTTCCTTTGCCTTCACTTTGTTATTGATTCGTCCTTCGCCGACGGCCCAGGCTCGCGCGCACGGAGTAGGGGGAACCCTCGTTCCCGGTACGTCGACAGAGACGCGCATCAGGAGGAAGGTGGGTAGGGAAGAAGGGAGAGAGGGAAAAAAGATCAAGAGAAAAAGAAAGAATAGCCCGCTGACAAATGGGTCCCAAGTGCAGTTCAGGCTTGGGTATTCAGATTATGGGTAAGCTGAATTTTTTTTTGCTTACCCATAACTTCTGTCTCCTTCACCCAAAACCATTTTGCTAACCTAAATTCTCGGGTGTGGGAGTGTTAGGCTGACGACAAAAGCAGGATTCAACTTTGATTGGCGTGTAGGAGAGAATACCCAGGCTATCATCTCTTTAGATGCTACCATGCCCCCCTCTAATTTTTTTAATGTTTCAAAAAGTTCTAGAAATAAGTGTGATCTTCACAAGGACTTTGTCTAGACCACCAAAAATTTCAGTCCAATTTTACGCTTGGTGTAGGATTTACCTATTAATGTGAAGTTCACTCTTCTGCTGACTTGACTCTAGAAGGGAAGCGACTGACTTCCAATTCTTCTTTGCTAGCACTTGACTCCTGTGGAATTCCATTAACAAGCTTAAAAGAAAGTCTTTTATTTCGTTTTTGACTAGTTATTTATAGGTTAAGTTTGATATTTCACTCCGTGGGCCGGCGAATTAATGAAAGTAATTCTTGGAGGGGAATCAATTGAAGAGATTGCCTGCCCATGCTCGAAAGGGAAAATAAGGGAAAAAAAGAAAAATCCATATGTGAGTAGTTTCACTTTTACTTTTGTCTTTTTATGACACTATTCATATTAGATTTGTCTTTTTTGTTTCTTAATGTGCTTTGGAATTTGAATATGAGATTTTTGAAGCTATAGACACATTCCATGTGAACATTCACACTTTTTCTAACAAATTTGAAACACTTAATTTTTTTAAATGGGAACATGGTAGCATGTGAGAGTTGGTAGAACTAAATACTTCGTCCGGCGTGTAGGCAAGGTGACGTGGTCGTGCGGTTTTCACCTTTTCTCTTGAATACTCCAGCGGAAACCTTAGATCTGGTCCTTGATGGTGGCGTCACTCGTTGTTGGGTTTTTTCTTGTGGGTATCACAGAGCGAGGTCCGGTTGTGTGGCTAGTGGTTGTGGTTCAAGGTGTTTTCATGCGCGGCGGGTAGCACAGGCGCCTCAGGTACAGCCACAACCATCTTCGCGAAGTAGACGAAGAAAATATCGGAGGAAACTTGCAATATTACCGATGCTTTCCGTTCCTTTTCTTTTTTCCTTCTTGTTCACTTTCCCGGCGATTCCCGCCGGTGAAGTCCGGCCAACTTTCTCTCTCGGTAGAGTCATCATGCTGATAACGTGTGCGAGTCGATTTCTAGAGCGAGAGACAAAATAATAGAATGAATTGAACCCTGCTATTACATTGACGATTCACAATATATATATACAAGGGGAACAGAAGCGAGAGAGGACGCGTCCGATCGGGGAGCGAGGGAAACCGTCGTGACGGTTGCCTGGAGGGGCGTCCGCACGTGCGCTCAATACAACCAGGAATCTATACCTCTTATAAAGCAAAACCCCACTAAGTGCATTTATTATTTTTCTATCTCAACATGCAAGCTATCCACATCATCCATGCTATTAGCCAATCAATTGTCCATGTCATTTCCACTAAGACTTATTAATACACACATCATACATTCCTCCAACCATCTAATAGTTCACATTAACAATATATAATACACACGCAATTCATGTATATGAAAATTTGATTGTCGTATATTCATTTAATATGTCATATCTCTTATACCATTTTATTTACACGATGTAGTTTCTAAAGTGAAACCCGCTGCAATGCGCGGGGTATTTTCTAGTATTACTAATTACAGATTAATTAGATCCTAACACTAATCGACGTATGATCAGCTTGTAACCGAAAAGCCGAAGTTGCATTGACATCGTTTGGGACAACCGGCGGTCTTCCACGACGGCCGTATTGTGAATCGCTCCTTCACAGTATTAGAATCGGTATACGGTGCTTGTACCGTATTGTACATGTATTGTAACTGTCATGATATATATAAGAGATCAATGGTGGGCATGTAGCTCTACCGAAACCCTAACTCAAACTTGGTATCAGAGCCATCTCGGTTCTCTCCTTCGCCGCCGCCGCACGAGTCCTCTCCGCGCCGTCGCCGCGCTTCTTCCGCTCGACGCCACGAGCTACCGTCCGCGTCGTCGCCCGCATCATCCCCGCGCCGCCGCGAGCCCTCTCCGCGCTGTCGCGATGACGTCCTCTCTCTAGCTCTCCACGGCCTCGGGCACTCTCGTCTCCGCCCCTGCCGCTACCACCAGCATTGCCCAGCCGGCCGTCCGTCTTGACGCCACGAACTTCATGCTGTGGAAGGGCTTGACCCTCCCGAACCTCGCCGGTGCAGGCTTTTACGGCTACCTCGACGGCACCATGGTCGCCCCTGCGAAGACGATCAAGCAAGGATCGGGGGATGCTGCTGTGGACGTCCCAAACCCGGCCTTCACCGCCTGGTGGGTCACGGATCAGAGGGTCCTTGCCCTTCTGCTCGGCTCCATGGAGCCCGACATCGCCTGCCAACTCATCGGCTGTCCGACTGCTGCTGCGGCCTGGACCGCCGTCCACACCATGTTTGGCGCTCAGAGCCGTGCCAACGTTCGGCACATCCGTCGCTAACTCCAATCGCTGCGGAAGGAGGAGCTGACCGCAGCGCAGTACATGCACAAGATGAAGTCTCTCGCCGATTGCATGGCGGCCGCCGGAGCCTCTATCTCCGATGACGAGCTTGTGGACTACATCATCACTGGCCTCGGTCCTGCGTTCAACGCGATCGCGGCGTATCTCACCGTCGGTAATCGTTCGGTGACTTACTCCGATTTTTACTCCCATACTCTCTTGTTCGAGGCTCTCCAGGCACAACAGCTTCAGTCTGCGGAGTGGACGTCCTCGGCGAATGCTGTGTCGCGGCCCGGTCCGTTTCCCAACACCGGCCGCCCACGCCCCTCGGAGTATCCTCCCGCCCAGTATGGTGGGGGTCGCCCTGTTGAGACTTACCAGCACGGGCAAGGTCGCCCGTATGACGGCGGCAATGACCGCCAGAACTACGGCGGGTACGGCGGTGGCAACCACCCTAACACCGCGCAGCAGCAAAACGGTGGCAACGGGCGCTCCGGCAAGAAGCAGCGTCCTCGCTGCCAGCTATGCGGCTTTTGGGGGCATGTGGCTTCCGACTGCCGCAACCGCTACAACCACGACTTCCGCGGCAACTCCTACAACAATCAGTGTTCCGGCAACGCTGCCTCCACGAGCTCTACCGCTATGCCTCCCTGGTTGATGGACACCGGGGCAACGGATCTCTTCACCAATGATCTCGAGCGTCTCCACTATCATGAGCGCTATGGCGGGAAGGATCATGTTCAAGTAGCTAATGGTACAGGTTTGTCTATTTCGCATATTGGTCATTCGCATTTAGCCGGTTCCATTCGCTTGAACAACGTCCTTCATGTTCCACACATTAGTCAAAATCTCCCCTCTGTATATCGCATAGTATCTGACAATGACGTCTTTGTTGAATTTCACCGTCATTTTTCAGTGTCAAGGACAAGGCCACGAGGAGAATTCTGCTTCACGGTAGGAGTCAAGATGGGCTCTATCCGATTCCATATAGTCGAGCATCCGCATCAACCACCTCTCGCCAGGCTAGCTCCAGCGTCAAGGTCACATCGTCCCAGTGGCATCATCGTTTTGGTCATCCCGCGAATAATGTAGTGCAAAACATTGTTAAGTTTCATGATTTACCTTGTTTACCATCACCCAACTCTGTCTGTGATGCTTGTCAGCGTGCAAAGAGTCATCAACTTTCTTATACTGCATCTCATCGTGTTTCCACTGTGCCTCTTGAGTTAATCCACTCCGATGTTTGGGGTCCGGCTATTGCTTCTTCCGGTGGTTACAAATATTATGTTAGTTTTGTTGATGACTACTCTCGTTTTTGTTGGATTTATCTTCTCAAACACAAGTCTGATGTTGAGCAAGTTTTTTATGCCTTCTAGGCACATGTTGAACGCCTTCTTGATGTCAAGATTAAGGCTGTTCAGTCAGATTGGGGAGGGGGGGTGAATATCATAGGTTGCATCAATATTTTCAGCGCACTGGGATTTCTCATCGGGTGTCTTGTCCTCACACATCCCAACAAAACGGTGTTGCTGAACGCAAGCACCGTCATCTTGTTGAGACAGGCTTGGCTCTTCTTGCTCATTCCTCGATTCCGTTACGGTTTTGGGATGAAGCTTTCCTAACTGCGTGCTACCTCATTAATCGCATGCCCACGCTTGTTTTAGGAAAAGATACACCTATCCATCGCTTGTTTAAAACCCAACCCAACTATGATTTTCTCCGTACCTTCGGGTGCGTGTGTTGGCCTAGTCTACGCAAGTACAATGCACATAAGCTCGATTTTCGTTCGAAACTGTGTGTTCCTAGGCTACAGCCCCATGCATAAGGGTTATAAGTGTTTGGATAGATCCACGGGGCGCATATACATCTCTCGTGACGTTGTCTTCGACGAGTCTGTCTTTCCGTTTGCAACTCCTGGTGTTTCAATTGACATTCCCACTCTCTACGAAGCGATCACTTTCCTTTGTCCGAACCGGCTACGAGTGAACATGTGCGAAAATATGACCTGTCGTGCCTTGCTACTAATCCTCCCAATGCAGATGATTTCGTGTTTCAGGTGCCAGCTGCACCTGTCGTTCCGCACATCGCCCCCAATGCGCCCGAGATCGACGTGCATGAGGCGCACGTCCCTGGCTCGCCTCCCGATGCGGCCATGCAGCATGAATCACCGGCTGGGCCATCGCATGCACCTTCGGCTGGGCCGTCGCCTTCGGCCCTTCTGAGCAGCGATCCGCGTCGCCATCTGCAGGCTCGTCTCCAGCCGCGACGCCATCAATCGCTGACACGTCTGCGTCGCCCTCCGCTGGCTCGTCATCTGGTGCAACGTCCTCACCTGCTGCTCCAACCGCGCGTCCTCAGCCACCCGATGCATCTTCCCGTGTCATGGTCACGCGGCACCAGGATGGTACGCGGCGCGAGAAAGAATTCAAGGACGGCACCGTGCGCTACGATCCGCGTCGTCGTGCCTTCTTCGCTGAACCAGTTTCACTCCGCGATGCGCTTCGCAAACCAGCTTGGCGTGCTGCCATGGTTGACGAGTTCTTTGCATTGTGTCAGACAAATACCTGGACTCTTGTTCCCCGCCCGCCTGGAGTTAATGTTGTTGGAAGCAAATGGGTGTTCAAGAACAAGCACCGACCCGACGGCTCGGTTGACAAGCACAAGGCACGTCTCGTTGCTCGTGGTTTTACTCA
The DNA here is from genome assembly GCA_947311845.1 of Poa pratensis. Classification (NCBI taxonomy): domain Eukaryota; kingdom Viridiplantae; phylum Streptophyta; class Magnoliopsida; order Poales; family Poaceae; genus Poa; species Poa pratensis. The sequence continues at coordinate 4,190,694 of CAMZMU010000075.1, forward strand.
GCAACAAGGTATTGACTATGGTGACACCTTCAGTCCAGTGGTCAAGCCTGCGACAGTGCGTGTGGTTCTTTCTCTAGCTGTCTCTCGAGGATGGACTCTGCGTCAGATTGATGTCAGTAACGCCTTTCTTCACGGTTTCCTGTCTGAGGATGTTCATATGCAGCAGCCGCCTGGTTTTGAGGATGATCGGTATCCCTCTCATGTCTGCAAATTACATCGTGCTCTTTATGGTCTTAAGCAGTCTCCTCGGGCTTGGTATGCTCGCTTGAGTGCTCGTCTTCATCAGCTGGGGTTTACTTCGTCCAAGGCCGATACCTCCTTGTTCATCTTCTCTCATGGTGGCGTTCAGATCTACATGCTAGTCTATGTTGATGATATTGTCATTGCCGGCTCGAGTCCTATTGCTATGGAGCGTTTGGTGCGCTCTCTCGCTGACACTTTTCCCATTAAAGATCTTGGAGTGTTGAAATATTTTCTTGGACTTGAAGCAGCTTACATTTCCGGGGGCATGACATTGACTCAACGTAAGTATGCACTTGATCTTCTTCATCGTGTCAGCATGGAGAACTGCAAGCCCACTTCAACTCCATTGTACCCCTCAGAACAGCTCGCTCGCAATACTGGTCCATTGCTAGGTACAGAAGATTCATTCAGGTACCACAGCATTGTTGGTGGTTTACAGTACTTGACTCTCACACGCCCGGATATTTCTTTTGCTGTCAACAAGGTGTGTCAGTTCCTTGCTCAACCTACTGAGGTGCACTGGGAAGCAGTTAAGCGCATCCTGCGATATGTGAAAGGAACTCTGGACACTGGTTTGACTATCCACAAGTCTCCTTCTGTGGGTATCAGCATTTTCACTGACGCTGATTGGGCAGGATGTGTAGATGACCGTCGTTCCACTGGAGGTTTTGCGATCTTTGTTGGATCTAACCTTGTGTCGTGGAGCTCGAAGAAGCAGCCTACCGTCTCACGGTCTAGTACAGAGGCAGAGTACAAGGCTTTGGCAAATGGCGCTGCAGAAGCTATGTGGATTGATACATTGCTCCAGGAGCTTGGAGTTACTCGGCAGCGTATACCCATTTTGTGGTGTGATAACCTAGGGGCGACTTACCTAACAGCAAATCCGGTGTTTCACGCTCGCACCAAGCACATTGAGATAGACTTCCATTTTGTGCGCGAGCAAGTTGCCGATGGTGCTCTGGAGGTGAGATTTATCTCTTCTGATGATCAGTTGGCTGATATATTTACCAAACCAGCCACTCGACAGATGTTAGACCGATTCAGGACCAATCTAAATCTTGTATGTACTAGTTTAGATTGAGGGGAAGTATTAGAATCGGTATACGGTGCTTGTACCGTATTGTACATGTATTGTAACTGTCATGATATATATAAGAGATCAACGATGGGCATGTAGCTCTACCGAAACCAACCGCAAAAAAAAAAGCTCTACCGAAACCCTAACTCAAACTCACAGTTCGTCTCCAGATTGTTGCATGCACGTGGGTGGCCGATTGCTTGGCAGATCTTGGCGTTCTTGCATGTATTGCCACGACGTCTTCACCAGTGATCGCATATGTTTTCAGCTAGTTATGAGGCACGGGACAAAACTTATTCCTTTGTTTCAGGGAAAGAAAAAAGAAAAAGCACCGTGAACAATTGTCATCGGGAAGTCAGTCAAGCACATTGGTTCTTTTCCAGCGCGGCAAGGAAAAAGGGCGCCCACGTTGATCGGGCACGTCGTGGTCTCCATCTCCTGCCGTTGCATTTGCAAATCATTGCTGCTTGCAGACTAAAAAGCTCTTTCTTTTTAGCTTCAAACTAGGAGCTTGGATGAGTTGATGAATAAACATACACCAAGAGGCTCTCCCATAACCCATCGTGCATACCATGTCCTCAGCGCCACCACATGCAGATACGCAAAGACATAATCTTACTAGTACCTGCAATCGTGGACATTTTTTTTCTTCAGTTTATCCGATAATGGAGATCTATAAAAAATGTTCTGCCTCCAGAGTTGACATGTAAAGCACCACATGACTCATGGTAATAGAGGACTAGAGGAGGTAGTGTAAGAGCAAGGTCTGCAGCATCTGGAATCAGGACACACTCTTGCCCCCGCGCCACCTTCCATGAACAAGCATCATACAATATATGTAGTTTCACAATCGGACCACACATTCGATGATACATATAATGAGAACTATTACATAAACTTATAAACGCATTGTCGAGTCGGCCTTGCCAGTTCAACTGTACCGTATAATTTCAACATAGTTACCCCCTGCACTTGGGGGTAATCCGTCGTTTGCTGGTGCCGACTATAGTGGTGTTCTTGGACGTCTCTCCCCTCGCTTGAGGCATCGGTGTGGGTCCAAACACCTTCCCCGTGGCTTGTGGGTGAAAGCCCTTGCTTGTATCTTGGACAATTAATGCGGCGGCGACGCTCTTGCGTCATTACCTTCTGGGAGGCGCCGTCTACGACCCCGAATCGTGGCAGTTGGTTGATACATGGTTCGTTGATGACCGGGGGTAGTGTTGTTCTCAGGGTGGGTACGACGATGTTGTTGGTGTTTGTTCTGGTGTATCTCTCCCTTGAAGATCTCGGTGTTGGGTATCTATATGTGCTTGTGGGTTTTTCTACTTGTCGATGGGACACGGGACTCCGCTTTTGAACCAAGGCGAGGAGGGCAAGGCCCCTCTTCGACGTGGAGACGGAAGTGGCTCCGTAGAAATTCATCCTTGGTAGTCGAAACAGGTGTGATCCCCATGGTGTTGTCCTCACACATCAAGATGCTGCACTTGCTTCAATTTCAGTCTTGGAGCGTTTCAGTTCAGGTTCGACTTCTTCAAGATGCGTTTTCTTTTTCTTAGTTTCTTTGGCTGCTCTTGCTGGATGTCTTGTAAACTATATTCCTCGGCACTTTGTATATAATTTGGCCATTTGGGGGCTTTTATTAATTTATAAAGCCAGACTTAAAGCCTCGAGTTAAAAAAAATCTGCAGGACCTCTAGTTCACAGCCAGCTAAAACTAGGGTAATCAAGAGATATCGAGACCCTTTCAAACAAATGCTGGATAATGGAGAGCACCTCGGTCCTCAACCTCCGGCCATCCTTCGTTCTCTGTTCTGCTCCTCCATTCTCTCTCCACCTCTGCATGCCAACCCAGCCACGCGCGCGGACCGCCAACTACTATTGACCATTACGACGACGCGGATCGATCCCCATTGCCCCCATCTCCCCCGGCCGGCGAGAAATGGACAGCCGGAGCCAGGCACCCCAGAAGTCCAGCAGCTTCTCCCCGGCCACCACCAACAAGACACGGGAGGTCGACCGCAATCTCTCCCTCGGTGCCCTCCGGCATGGCGATCACGACCGGAGGTTCGGCGCCGGCGCCACCTGGGAGCAGATCAAGGAGGAGGGCGAGGAAGAGGAGGAGGACGGAAGCGGCGAGCCAGGCGTGTCCGCCTTGTCGGGGGAGATCGACGCCTTCATACAGGACGGGGGCGTGAGCATCACGGAGGCCACGCTGGAGAAGTTCGCCGTCGCCGTCGAGCTGGAGATCGCGCAGTCCGAGAACGCGCGGGATAAGTGGGCCGCGGAGGCCAACGGCGAGTTGCTCCTTGCGGCCATCGCGCGCATCGCATCGCTCGCGGCCACGCTCGCCAAGAACCCGGAGGCCAGCACCAAGTACACCTCTGGCGCGCACCGGGTCACCACCGTGCTGCACCACGCCATGGCGTTCCTCGAGAACGAGTTCCACGCGCTGCTGGAACCTAAGGCGAAGGACATCTGCAAGTTGGCGAGACGGGCCCCGTCCTTCGAGCAGGGAGGACACGAGGCCGACCGGTGCGTCCTCCGACAGCCGGACACCGCCGCCGCTAACGCAGCGGCCGAGCCCACGCCGCCGTACCCACCGGAGACTGTGGACCGGCTCCGGTCCATCGCCGACGCCATGGTGGACGCCGGGTTCGTGACCGAGTGCACGCAGATGTTCCAGGTGGCCCGCCGGAACGCGTTCGATGCGTCGTTGAGGACGCTCGGGTATGAGAAGGCGAGCATCGACGATGTGGTGCGGATGACGTGGGAGGCGCTGGAGACGGAGATCGCGACGTGGATCAAGGCGTTCCGGCACACTATCAACGTGGGCTTCTCCACCGAGCATGACCTCTGCGGCCGCGTCTTCGCCGGCCGCCACGCCAGCGTCGGCAGGGCCATATTCGCCGACCTGGCCCGCTGCGTCCTGCTCAACATGCTCAATTTCACGGAGGCCGTGGCCATGACCAAGCGCTCCGCCGAGAAGCTCTTCAAGGTGCTCGACATGTACGAGGCCATCCGCGACGCGTCCCCCGTCATCGACGCCTTCCTCTCCGCCTCCGCCGACGACCAGCCCGCAGCCGTCAGCAACAGCAACGCCCTGACAGACCTCAAGGCCGAGATAGCGGCCGCGCGCTCCCGGATCGGCGAGTCGGCGGCCAGCATTTCTGCGAGCTGGAGAGCTCCATCCGCGCCGACGCCGGCAAGCAGCCCGTGCCGGGCGGAGCCGTGCACCCACTCACCCGCTACGTGATGAACTACCTCAAGTACACGTGCGAATTCAACAGCACGCTGGAGCAGGTGTTCCGGGAGCACCGCCGCCGGGACGACGGCGGCGACCCTGACGGGGGCAACCCGTTCGCGGCGCAGCTGACGGAGGTGATGGAGCTCCTTAACGCGAACTTGGAAGGGAAGTCGCGGCTGTACAAGGACCTTGCCCTGAGCAACATCTTCCTTATGAACAACGGGCGGTACATGCTGCAGAAGATCAGGGGATCACCGGAGACGAACGCCATGCTCGGCGAGACGTGGGCGAGGAAGCAGTCGACGAACCTGAGGCAGTACCACAAGAACTATCAGCGGGAGACATGGAACCGCGTGCTGACGCTGCTCCGCGACGACGGCGTGCTCACCGTGAAGGGCCACGTGCAGAAGCCGCAGCTCAAGGAGAGGTTCAAGCAGTTCAACGCAGCCATGGACGAGATCCACAAGACGCAGGGCGCGTGGGTTGTGAGCGACGAGCAGCTGCAGTCCGAGCTGCGGGTGTCCATCGCCGCCGTTGTCGTGCCGGCGTACCGGTCGTTCCTAGGCCGGTTCGCACAGACGTTCAGCGCTGGGAGGCAGACGGAGAAGTATATTAAGCTCAGCGGAGAGGACCTGGAGGGGATGATCGACGAGCTCTTCGACGGCAACCCCACGTCCATGAGTAGGAGGAGGTAGTAATTAAGTCCAGGAAAGCAACCAAAAACAATGGCGCCGGCCGCGAGCATGCAGTGCACCAACACAACACAACACAACACAAGGATCGGTTAATTATTACATGAGCGGGAAATCAAAAGGCGATCGGAGGAGCAACTGACCGAGCTAATTCTTGGTTTAAGAAATGTATTATTAATCGTTATTCGTTTTGATCTTGTATTTTGCTGGTTAAGAAAAAAATGAGGTTTACTCTAATTCGGTTCGAACAGCAAATGCACTTACATTTCTCAGGGCAGATAGATATATGTTCTGTATCTGTTAATCCATGTATTAATTGCCTCATCACATTACATCCAAATCTTTCATCTCACTTGCTAATCAAGTCAATCTCCATTGTCTGTCTACTAGTATTACAGCAAATGCTGGAATTCTTAGATTGTTCCCTCGGGTTTCTGCTAAATTCACCTGATATCCTGAGTATTTTTCAGTAGGAAGGCTTGGTGTACACCTTGTCATCCCTCCACCGCGACTCCATGTAATGCGAGGGGTCGTATACACTCCAAACTTGAAGCAGTGTTGGTGGCCGTCAGGTAGGATTACTTGGTGGCTGAATTGGGAACATTGAATCTATTTACATTGGTCACTTAGCTTTACAATTTGCAAAAGGAATACGTCAGGACTGTAAAGTCAAACTTAAGTATACTAGGAAAACAGCGGGGGTGGGGGGGGGGAGCACTGAGAGCATCGGCAGCCTCGTAATTTTATCCAAAATGTTCGCCTTGCGGTGCTGGACACACGTCGAACATAATGGGGGTGATGCTCGAGCGCCACCCCCAAACGGCTGGCCCTAGTGTTCGGCCACACTAAAATAAGCACCAAAGTAAAGTCTCGGCCAACAGCTCAGCCACCAAAATGTCACCAAGTCCGGCCACATTACAATTCATCATCGAAAATGCATAAGAATCATTCTTTGGCCTTTGCTTCCCTCTCCTCGATGATGCGCGGGACTTCGTCGACAAAGTAGGCCTTCCGATTCGGGATCATGTTTGTCGTGTCGACGGAAATGGTCTAGCGTTTCTCAGCCCTTTTCTTTATTTCTCTATCGTCTTCCATCGTGCTATATGAAGAGGTTTCTAGAGTTTTTATCATGAATTCTGCTAAATGAAGACATCAACTCTGGAGAGCGTCTCCGTAAATAGCGAACTAAGTCCTTCCGTAGTAGGCCTAGTTTCACCTTCAAGAGAGTCATGGACTTCAACTGGTGGAGCAGGCAGAGCGGGGGGTGTATCCTACGGGTTGAGCCTGATCCCCTGCTGGGAAACGGACCACACATGCCGAGGTTCATGCAACTTCCAACCAATCCAATGGAACGAAAAAATGATGTTGCACAAATTGAAAGCAGCTAGCTATTATTTAGGAAAAATGTAGATTTTACATTTCAACGATATTAGTTCATGGCTTAAGTTGCCATTAGCAAATCTGTTGTTATTTGGCATCGAAGAGGACATTTAACCTTTATAACTTTAAAAGGCATTTCCCTATAATAATTAGCAGATATAAAACCTTCATTGTATGACATGGAAGTTATTGTCTTTAATCAGCTACCCTGTTGAAAACAATGAATAGTGCACACAACGATTTGTCAGAACTTTCAAGTGATCCTTCCATGTTTTTACTAACTTATGAATTAACCCTATAGTTAAGTTCATGTATATAATAAGTAATCGTTTATCAAAAACAATAATATCTGAGGATTGGATAAACATGGGTTTGGACATAGGAATTCAGTACATAATTTTATTTGGAAGAGAGCAACTACAAGGTTAACTACCGAAGTACCTTTCAGGTGATCCTTCCATGTGTTCACTAAGTTATGAATTAATCCTATAGAGAAAGCAAACTATAGTTAAGTTTATTGTAATATAATAAGGACTCATTTATCAAAAAAAAAAAAATTACCCGAGGATTGAATAAACATTGGTTTGGACATAGGAATCATTTGGAAGAGAGCATCTACAGGTTAACTACCAAAATACTTTTCCGCAATGTTAGTCTAGCTGACATAAGCAGAGTATCAAGTAGTATATGCGTTTGGACTTTTGATTTTAGTGGTTGATGCATGAAATTAACATTGTATCATAACCGTAGGTCTCAAGTTCGGTTCGATTCTTGGCTTTCGCAATTTACCGAAAAATTGTTGTTGCTCACTCCTCCACGTATTCTGAGATTTATATGCCTCTCCGAGTCACACATGAGCGGTGCATGAAACTTAACTGCATCCACGGTGCATGAAAGACACATCACATCAATATAAACCTCAGCGAGAAAAGCAGCCAGGCAGTGTTTCGTACTTTTCAGACAAGGAAGTTTTGCTGCCATCATAAAATTTGACTTCAAATGTTACTTGAAAGGAATCCTATTGCTCCTGATTATAGACAACATTTGTATAACCAAGGCTCTTCGAACTCTTTGACATGTCATAAAGTAATCTTCTGTAAACTCAGCGTCACTGAAGCGCTATATTTTACCTACAATTTTTTTTTTTCAAGAATAGAAACATACTTTGCAAGGTTCACAGGAACTATAGAGTTTCTAACCAAGTGGGCGGCGCCCGTAAACAATTCCATACTAGCCGACAGCAGGGCGTGGGCGGCGCGCATAAACAAGGCCATACTTGCGTTGGCGGTGCGCATAAACAAGGCCATACTTGACATCAATTCCGTCATCGGCGAGTAGCTCATCTTGGACTTTGAACTTTGGATACTTAGATTGAAACTCTTTGAGCTCTTCCCAAGTTGCTTCTGAATACGGACAGCCAGGCCATTGCACCAGTAGCTTCCGCACTCCACGAATAAGCTTGGACGCAAGGACCTGTTGTGGCGGCAACAACGGCAGCTCGGTTGGCGGATCTCCACTGAAAGGTTTCAGCTGGCTGACATGGAAGTCTGTACCACGGAGTGGACACGGGGGAAGCGTCAGCCTATATATCCCCATCCCCTGGAGATTACTCTCAGCCACGGGGTAAGGCCCATAGAAACTAGGAGGAAGCTTCTTGCTGGATGGTGCAGGATCGTGATCGAGGCGCACACACACACACTTGCCAACGTCAAATTCATCTCCTGCCCGTTTCTTTTTGTTTTGGGTGGCATCTAGAGCTTCACATAATTCCGTTGGTTCTCCATGGCCTACTGTTCGATCCAGTCCTCTCACACAAATATATCCTGCACAAAGTTCAAAAGAGGGGAACTCCGTTAGTTCTCTTTCACGCCACATCATATCCAGAAAGAAAGAAAAAAAATTAGTCCTCGGAATATCATATAAATGTTTTCATTTTATAAAATACGGTTCTTCATGTCGATCTAGGTCATATTAAATGATTCTTAAATAGCTAAGACCTAATACCTTCTTTAAAGCAGTCTTGAATTTCTTGGCGTGTCATGCCTGAAATGGATGAGAACATACCTGTTACTAGCAGTAAGATACTTCACATTTCCAGTGAGAGAATAAGATATATACCTTGTGTGATCGAATGTATTGTCGAACCTGTGTATACAGTGCATCTCTGCAGGCCCCGGAGACTATCTATACCAATCGTTACTGGTAAACTGCTAGACGCGAACACCTATATGTATGAATATATAAACGATTGCTTAGTATCTAATAACTACCCTGCCTGATCTGGTATCATACTCAACTAGTAAATGTACAACGTTACAACAGAAAAAATTACCTCATTGTTCTGGAAGTAGGTACCATCCAGTGGGAAATTTCCTTGGTTTGCTGTCCGACATGGTATCTTGTCGTTCATTTATGCATCAATTAAGGAAGAATAGACTTAGTGTCGAAACAAGTTACAGAGCTTGTGTGGTCGAACTAGAGTCAAGTATCTCTAAGCACTAGAATAAGAAGGTCCTTATCTACTGAACATACGTTAGTGACACGTTGTAAGAGAGAAGAGCAATAGTTGTAATTGGTTGTGGATCAGTGTGTTGAGAGGTTAAAATTAGTTTACGGGTTTCTTAATCCTTCGTCATTGCTGAGGAAAGAAACGATCCTGGGTTAGAGACACCAGATGATACTATTCATGCAGAAATGGACAAACGTGTTGTTTTATGGTGATCCAAATTCGTTTATACTGATGAAGGCCAACTTGTGACGAAGGAGAGCGGAGCGCCCCGGATCGTTTCCGGGTCGGACTGCAGCCGACCTAGGATTTTATGCCACCATATATACCTCTTATAAGCCGCCGGTTGGGATAAGTCGCATTGTGTAAATCCCCGGCGTTTGTAACCTCACCCAATTATAGTGAAGTTTTGCTGGCTGGCGTCCGTGGTTTTTTCTCCTCCATTGTTGGAGAGGTTTTCCACGTTAAAATCTCGTGTCCCCATTGGTTTGATCGTTCCGCACTTCATCGTTTCTTTGTTATCGTTTATAACAAAACGTGAAGAAGGATCCGGGAGCAGAAAAAGAAGCCAAGGTTAGGATCTTGAACACTAATATAACGAACAGATGCATTTGGAAGAGAGTGTGAGAGAGAAATAATATAAGCTTCATACGTCAAACTACCTCTAATGGAGGTTCCTTGACGAGGGTGGTTGCATTATCCTTGTCTAGTCAATCTAAATGGACTAAAAAATATCAATTTTGGAGAACCTTTTTTATTTTACTTGGAGAATATTGTTTATATTATTTTTTTGTAGTAGAAATTTGAAATTTTGTCCTTGGTACTTGGGAGGATAAATGTTGCATTCGCTTAACATATTCTTGTGATAGTAGTAGATAAAATAGTGCTGTTTGTACAAAAAGTTTAAGACTTAAGGGAAATGTAACAATTTCTATACTTACTGGTTTTGTTGTTAGTAGAAAGAGTTGAATTAATGGTATGTTTCAAAAATAATTTTACATCATGCATATTAATTCACAGTTTATTTATACAAATATTCCTAGTCATCTTACACGTTAATGATACGAGAACATAACATTATCCTTTATATCAAACTAATCAACATTTCTTGTATATAAGTACAAGTGTATACAACTATATGTTCCAAATAAGTGAGTGCTCACCAGAACTATGCCTTTCACTTTCAGTGTGCCAGTGCCGTTGCACGAAGGAAAAGGAACCAGTAGATAAGGTGTGTTTTCTCCATCAACTCTCTTGCCAAACTAGAAGAAGACATGCATGTAGCAAATCGAAAATTAAAATATACTCCTAGTCCACTAAATGATGCTAATTTTTACCAACCTATTCATCTTTTATATTTTAAATACATATTATAATAGTGAAAAGTATTGAGGAAAAAAATAGTCAGACCTGTTTCACCACTTCATGTTCATCTGGGAGCACATACCTGCAATTAATGTAATTAAGCATATAAAACTTAGGGGCGCATGAGAAAAATTGCAAAGATAAGAAATATAGCGTACGCATCATGCTCTGTTCTCAGGCGGAATATAGTTTTCAACATTCTCAAGTTCCCCTCCCGTATTTTCCCCTCTCCTGTTCCCCTCCCGAACAGTCTGAGAGGCGAAAGGGAAGGAGCCAAAGTCCTCTGCTCCGCCGACGGCCAGATCGTCGGTCCCCTCCCTCTCCGGCCGCCCGTGCGGCGGTGGGAGAGTGGAGGGACCTCCGATCTGTGCCTGAGGCTTGTAGATAGTAGGGCTAGCTTTCCCGGCGGTGCGGCCAAGGTGGTGGTGGCGGCAGCGTCTTGGAATAATGGTGCCGGCGCTCGGTCCCTTCCCCGACGATGCCTGCGGCGGAGTCGGCGAGCTGCTTGAGGTTGGTGCTTCTTGGATCTTTCGATCCGGGGAGAGTTGGTGCTCTGCGTGCTCGCCGTTGCGGAGGTGGCGATCTACGCGTTGAGCTTTTGTCCCCGTTCTTCTCTTCATCTGGGCAGAGTGGGTGGCTCTGCTTTTGGAGGATCTGGGGTTGCTGCGACTTGGTTCCGTTTGGAGCTCCATGGTGGAGATCTTCGGCGTCAGGTACCACCCGTGTTTGTTGAGGTTTGTGGTGGTTCTCTTTGTTGTTTGCTCCGGCCGGCCGTGGTGGCGAGGGGAGCAAGCTTCTGGAGTTGGGTCTTGCTGGTGGTTGGTCTGGGCGCTGCCGTGTCGGCGGGAAGCTGGGTGGTGCGGAGGAGTTGGTGCTGGCCGTGTGCGTTCATCGCTCTGGGTCTCGTCGCGTGGCGGCGGGCGGTTCTGCGGTCGACTACATCTGTGGAGGTGCTCTCTTCTCCGGGTTTGGTGGTACGGCGACTCCGGCGGTGACCAGGTTCTGGGGAGCGCGGTGGTGGATCTGTCTGTGTTTCTTCAGGTGGCTCAGGGAGCTTTGTGCTTTTTACAGGGTCTTTTTGTGTTTTTCTTTCTTTCTTGGACCTGGTTGTAATTTGTGCTGAGTTCCTGTACTTTGTGACGGATCCTTTCAAAAAAAAAAAAGACCAGCACCATGTTTTTTCCATTTTCTGGTTTCCAAAAGCTAGTGTTAACACGCTTGTTTGACCGCCTATGTTTTTCAGCTTGGCAATATGCTGCCGGCACATCTTCAATGTCACCAATAGCTTGCTCGTTGTTACCAAACTCGGAACTTGGTGGCATCTTAGTGATGGGCTCGCAGTCATAAATAACCATGCTTGTTCTCTCTTTACCCATTTCAATCTGATGCAGCGCTGTAGGAGGAAGTGTAGGACGGACTTTTTCTCTGCAGCAATCACATGTCATGTCAGTGCTCAGCATTTCCCTAGCTTCATAATTAGTCCCCACTTCTCTCTCCTTTTTTATGGATAAGTGGAACATACCTAGACTTGTAATACTTGCACTTGGCACTGAAAGCACAAGCACTGCAGTTTGGTTCTTTTTTTCTGCATATTACCTAAAGAATGATGATATCAATCGTCATTTAACTTTGCTAAAATGTTAGCGTTGCATACAAAGCTGTCACTTTCCATCTAATAAATAGTAAAAGTACCTTCCCGAAAGTAATCATTCCACAATATAATTTATACCTGTTCAAATAAATAAGGTTTATAGTTATATGAGAATTTTCAAGATAAAATATATTTTGAAATAAATCATAGCACTTACAATTTGGCCTTTTCTAGAGTACATAACCTAGGCCATAAATATTTCTGCACATCACGCAGTGGTGGATATCTTGAACAAACCAAAACAAAGAAAAACAGATATAAGCACTCATCATACTTACATCACATTATTATTATTATTATCCAACATATTCAACCGGAAAAAATCTCACTCATCAACTAAATGAAAAATGTCTTCCTCTGGATCTGAATGCGAGTTTTCAAGCTCAATCCATCCTAGCCTTACAGCTATGCGGCGTATATTGACATCGACCTAAAAAGCAGATTGCACTTCAGATCCAAACACTTGGAAAGATTTTATTTCTTTGCGAAACGCAATAGAACGTACTGGAAATGCATGGTGTCCTAAAGAGAGAAGACGAATGCAACCGACACTTTTTTCTCCAATGCCAAATATGCCTCGTAAGAAAATTCTGGTACTCAAGAAAAACTAAATTAAAATACGATAAAAGAATTAATAATTAATTAATGCGCGCTTTCATACATGATATTCTTCCTCTAATATTACTTAAGATTTTTGACTTGATGTAATAAAAGCTTGTTTTATTCAACATGCACAGACTCAAGAACTAAACCACTACACCAAATGGAAAATGGGTTAATAACAAGAAAATTAACACTTGATAGGATAAAAGAACATTTAATTAAATAAAAGTACAAACTTATGAAATATGGTCATACTGAGTGTTTTTCGGTGATATATATCTAAGCCAATCCAGGTCGAAACTTCCATGGTTTTCTAGCATGTCCAGAAGAAACTCCTGTAAGTACGTCAAATAAGTATGTATCAGATTCAGAAAAGCAAACAAGAACCATGAATCGTATTTTTTGGTAAATGGTGGAAGAACTCGATTAGTATTTCCTTGAATTATAGTATGGTTAAAACATGTAGTAAGGTATTTAGAAACATATTTGTTTGACTAAGATACAAACATATTCATGCTACAAAAATGTGGTGATAAAATTCTATAAATAAGTAAAATAAGTGTGTGATATTGCCTGTATCCTCAGTGCCATACGGAGTTGTTGTCCTCGACATTCAATGGTTTTTGCAACCACGTCAAGTGATTCATGTAGTACAGCTTTCCAATCCACTTTGTCAAGGACTAATTTGGTGGCACTAGTAATGCCACGGGTTGCATATGCCTCCCCCTTAAGTTTCTTCCAGTCAATCTTTTCACTTTCTAGAGTTGCCTTCTTCTTTTTAGTACCAACTCTATTCCTGCTGTCGATAGAATCTAACATATCACGATCCAGTTTCAACCTTTTCTTGATATGACCTAAAGGCACATCTTTAACGTTGTTCATTCGCTTGTTCGGGAACTTTGCTGCCAGGGACATAAAAGCATTGCTGTATACAAAAAAAACCAGTAATGACCATGGATGAAATGTTCAATAGACGAATAGAAGGTGAATATAATGGACTACCCTTCATTTTTACCTTGACAAGTGGTCACCGGCATTTTGCGTCAGAAACGCGCCTATGACTGAATCTATGGTAGATCCTTTCCATCGAAACAAATTTCTTGGTCCTAACACACAAAAATGAGTCAAGAGAAAATAATAAGAAGAAGCAACCATTAAAAATAGTCTGAAGTAGTAATAGTGGAGTACTTCTTTACTATACAAGTCACCATTTTACTACATTATTCCTTAATTACTATATTCAGTGCACTAATTTTACTATAACTGTGCATGTTTTGCTGTTAAGATAAACTAATAATGTAGGATGGGTGGGTCGTGTGAATCACAGAAGTAAAAGATCAATTTGCAAAGGTAAGACATAAAGATTTCAGGTTTCATAGTGGAGAAGTGAATTCAATTAATAAAATTTCGGTCCAGCCATTTCGATTTGTTGGGCGCCCTACAACTTTCAGAAAATTCCTATAATCACGCAGCCAATTCATAGGCTGCTGGACGTGGGAATTTGGCCGTTACTCGGTCTCCTTGCTTTAAACACCAAATTAAAACAAATTCTTAAGACAGAGTTACTACGCTTTAAGAGAGTTACTACGTTGTTCATTGGCTGATAATTTGGGTCATAAATTTTCCCTACTCACTTGCGTAGGTTGCCTTTGCTAAAAAGGGCTAATAAACTGGAATGGAGGAGTACTGGAGTAGACAAAAGAAAAACTTTACAAACCAATTAGACGAGCATTGTGAAAGTGGTATAATTTTGATCATTTAATGACTAGAACACATCGGTTCATACGAAAATAACAAAAAATATTAGAAGGGAATTACCGAACAAAACATCCATTTCAGCCACGAACTCATTTGCTTGTTCCTTGTACTGTCGCCGGATCTCTGTCCATCCGGGTCCGCTCCCTATGTCCACCCCAACGAAATCCTCATCGGTACTCTCTTCCCACTTGATCAGAGCATCGTAAGCTCGCCGTATCTCGGCGTCGAGGCCTCGCACCTTGAGCCTGGGTCGCTTGCCATTGCCTCCTACAGGAACCAATGCGGAAGAAGATGCCGCGGTGCCTTGGAAAGGAACCATGGCAAGTTGTCCACTTTCTTCAGTCTTCCTTTTCTTCCCTGTACGGGAACCATCGTCCACGGCCTTGCGCTTCCTCTCCGACTTTGTTGCTGCTGATGCCGCTGCTTCACGGGGGAGTTTCTTGGGGATCTTGTCCTTCTTCACCCGAAAGCGCAGAGTCCGCGGAGGCGTGTGTTCCACTTTAACCGGCGTTGTAGGCGGCGAAGAAGCAGCGCTAGCACAGGCGGCAGCGTTGCCGCCCATGGCTCCTTTCCGTGGTATGATTCTGTGAGATCGACGTAGAGTGTGACTCTCACGCGACCCTTGCCCGGCTTTCTCCGGGGTAGGCGGTGGAACGACGCCATGGCCGCGTCCCGGCCTCATCGTCTGTCTGCAATTCGTGCACATGGAGAGAAACGAGTTAGAAGCGTGAACACATACGGCTATGCGCAGTGCGATCGAAGTGCTTCCATGGCTTACTTACCGAAGGTAGAGTCGAGAAGATCGAGAAGATTGAGGCTGTAATATTTCGGGGTCGGCAGAGCGAGCGAGGAGACGCGACGAGAGAGATGATCGAGAATTTGAGACGGCGACCCAAAGCGAGTAGGCTCGTATCTATATCTGCTAGCTAACGGTAAAGAGCCTAACGTTTATATCTTCGTCCGTTATACCTAAGGGTAAAGAGACTAACGTCGTCCGTTATTATTTTCGGTTTCCTACGTCGTGAATTCCTTGATCGCTTTTAAACGTCAGTTGTCAAGACCTTGATCGCTAATAACCCGACGGTTTCCTTTTTTTTGTTGAGAAAAACCCGACGGTTTCCTTTTTTTTTTTGAGCGGAACCCGACGGTTTCCTGATCGCTACCAAACCAGAACTAAGACAAGAGTGGCTCAATTTCTAGGCCAAGGCCCAACGAACCACCAATGTGGCTCGCTCTATTTGCAGTACGTCCGCCCGCTAGTTATGTCGAGCAAACCTGAATAGCGAAAAAAAAAACTAGAAAACATACGTGAAAAATGTTAATCCATCAGATTACCTGCAACCAAATCGTCAGCCCAAAACCAACCTCTAATCCATCAGTTTTGTGATTAAGTATATTCCATCAAACCTCTAATCCATCAGATCTTCTTCAGAGCATGCTCTTCCCCTTTCTCCTGAGAGCAAGGCTAAAGTTGATACTCCACCTCCATCCTCACTTAACTTTCTACATTGACCGGATTCAAAATACTTTATAGTTTATACCCCCAAAGCAAAGTAAAACCACCAAATTGACGAGAAATAAGAATCAGCCCAAAAATGTAAATAGCACAAGCATGATGATCAACATGGTCACGTACCGTACGTCAACCAAACAATTTAATCAGTTTTGAAATAGCTTTTAAGGAAAAAAGATTTTGCATATAAACTTAGTGGAACATAACAGGTCTACTGACCAAAGAGCTATATAAGGTCAACTATCTACACGTGCTATCTTTTTTTAAACGAGACAAAAGATTTGTCATTTTCATTTAATAAGAAGTTTTAGAGGTCTTACAACACAACGAATGTTGTGGGCAAAGACCCCCACGTCTTTGAAAAAGCCTCACTCTCATGGCATTACATTACTATATATAAGAGCCTTAGCCCTGGCAAGACACCACATTGCCACCTCGTCTTTAATCATCTCAATGAGCATCGTTGATGTAGATGATTTGTTGCGGAAGACACGTGCATTCCTCTCTTTCCAAATCTCCCAAGAGACAAGCATGGCGAGAGAGGCCAAAGCTTTCCTATTAGGTGCCCTTTTGTGGATTATGTTCGTCCACCACTCCTTGACGGTAGGGATCACATTCCATTCACACGGCTTCACATCGTGCAAGCCAAACCAATCCTTCAAGGAGGACCAAATCCGAGCGGAGAAGCGACATTTGAAGATGAGGTGGTCGGCGGTGATAAGGTCAACTATCTACACGCCCTATCTTACGTGAAAATTTAGTATGGACAAAGATATATCAAAATAGACCAAAAGTGTAGTGAAGTAGCAATAGCAGTAGATGGACGAGATATAGGATGGACCAAGGATTGTAGATCCAGTAGGATAGAAGTCTGGAATAGGATGAAAAGGTCCATAGAAATCTTACCATTGCGCGACCCACACCTGCCACCACTTGTGTGGCAAGCGGACGTCTTTGGCTCGACGACCCAGGTAAATCATCACTTCATCCAGGGGCGGAGCCAGAAAAAAATTATGAGGGGGGGCAGAGGGGAAAATACGGGGGGCCAGAGCGAAAAAATACATAGCCTTATGTATAGAGAAGCAGGGACCTAAGCGGAAATATGAAATCATAGGGGGGCCAGGGCCCCTGCTGGTCCCCCCCGCCTCCGCCACTGACTTCACCAACATCGTGCCCATTAGAGTAGCATAACAGAAACCTGGTAGTGGATTCAATACATAAACATTTGAAATACTTTTACATATCAAATTTCAACTCATCTCTTACAACCACTAAAAGAACAATGGCCTAGATGCTACAATCTTCATATAGACACCAATTAGGTTGCTTGTTGAAACCCAAGTAATAGTCGACTCCTTCTCCTTCGGTGGGTGCCCGCTCCTCGAACTCCGGCCTCCTCTTGAACTCCAGGTACTGCACTCCAGTGTCTACCAGCTCACCCTAAGCAGGGGAGCGGTTTACGGTGTTTGACTGCACTATCATCTACTAGGACCAATGGTCCATACGATTAATGATTTTCAAAAATATTTCTGAGAAAGTGTCTAAGTTTTACTTCATAAATCTATGATCTTCTTGTCTCACGAGCTGCTAGAATCCCCTCTGGATTCTTCGCCACGTTCGCAGCTCTTTCCCGGAACAGGGGGTGACAATGCCACAATTTGATACACACACGCCCACAGTTATGCGTCCGTGGTAGGTAGCCCCATTCACACTCCCGTGGTCACAAAACCTTTTCACCCATCTTATTGGACATGTCTCAGCATCATAGCTCTACCCGTCCATAGCATGGCTACAATAGAGCCCTTCAACAGTTGGTCACCTACGGTAGAGGTCGCACCCAAACTGCCATCTCTGGGAGACATGCCGTATAAGATGGAATTACTTCAGCTCTGCTCCGCCCATAGAGGGTCATGTGGTCAACGCGGTCACTATGGCGCTTGAGCACAAGAAAGCAATTGTTATTAACCTAATGGTGATACCACTGTAGTAGAACCCACTTCCAATGGCTTGACACAAGGGTTCGAACTACCAACCATAATAGTTCACCAACTGATGGAGCTCCATTAGTCGATCAACAAGATCCATGTCATATTAATTATAACATATATTTTTCTTTGATGCAAGTGATATCACAAGATAGTATATTGCAAATAGTTTGATAAAAATAATCAATCAGCCATGAACAAAGACTGGACTTGCCTGAGATACCCAGAAGTTAGCGGAACACCAAAGATTCAATTCATCCATAAAAATTCCAAGAAGATCCGAACTGGAAAAGGCGAATGGAGTCCAATCAACACTAACACACAAGAACACATCATAGGGTATGATGCAGATGCATACTTTATATGTCTACTTGACTGACATTCAAGTACTGATGATTTAACGGTTTTCCTCTTGCATCACATGTTGCACCAGGCAAGGAATAAACCTCGCTTGAGTTACTTTTGATGATATTGAACACAGACAGTTTAATCATGGATGATGTTATTCGAGCCCTGAGCGTGATATGACATCAAGTAGATATTTATTATTTAGCATTATGATTCAGTTTCAAGTCAATTGTGCTTCATTTGTTGTAGAGAGGCAATTTGCTACCCGCATGGGTAGCTACACACCATGCCATTATACGCCGATGTAAGCCGTATATACCTGTTTTGGCATGATATTGTAGTAGAGTAGGGATTTTTGGTGTACAAAACTGGTTTCGGAATTTCAAAAAAAATATTTTTTGGTCCTCTTTTTGTAGGGATTTTTGGTGTACAAAACTGGTTTCGGAATTTCAAAAAAAATATTTTTTGGTCCTGGACCAAAAAATATTTTTTTTGAAATTCCGAAACCAGTTTTGTACACCAAAAATCCCTACTCTACTACAATATCATGCCAAAACAGGTATATACGGCTTACATCGGCGTATAATGGCATGGTGTGTAGCTACCCATGCGGGTAGCAGCCTTCATTTGTTGTAGCTAAACATGCTTGTAAAAGGTATCAGATTTATATGGTGGAGATCATATCATTTCTCTATTTGCTTCAAAACACTTTATCTTAGCTAAAGGACATATTTCAGTTTAGAGGGATACAACAGAGAGATGGGTCTCAGGTTTGGACTTAGCTTCTTATGGAGAGTAACTGGATAACAGAGAGTATATAGTGGCCCGGGCTGATATTTGATTGCTTAATTGGTCACCTAAATGCTACTGTTAGTAGAGAGAATAACCTATTACCCAGCTCCTCTGACTAAAACAAGAGTACATGTTATATGGATCATGGTGCAGTGTTACTTTGCTGTTCCAGAACTACACTGTTCAGAAATGATACGAAATGGTAACCTGGAGCTACTGATTCTAGGACTGGTTAGTTAAAACCCAATGGACTTGGTGATGCGACAATGTTTATTTGAACAAAGGATGCTAAATGATAACCTGAAGCTACAAGCACAGGAACATGATGGTATGTTACTTGCGATGCCTCACCGAGGATTTGCGACACTCACGATATTTGACCATTGCCACATCAACTAAATCAGGATCGAAGAAGCAATGTCAGATGATGATCATTTTAATCCCCAAGGTCCTGGTACAAGGGAAATTGGTACTGATGTATAACACGAAATTTGTCTAATAGAAACTAATTATGTTCACTAGAACCTGAAGATATCTGCTGGTGTACGGCTATGTATTTGACAAGTGATCAGGTGGATACTTATTTGTGATGAAGGAAAAATGGTCTGGGGCCTTGGACGGACTCTGTACATGAAGTTTATCTTGATCTTGAAAGGCTTCTCTGAAGGTATGCGACGCTTGCGATTGTTTGGTCCTTGTACGGGATTATAAATATGAACCAGTATTGTTTGGTCCTTGTACGGGATTATAAATATGAACCAGTATAGTCATTTTAATTGCTTAAAGGTCTCATCTAAACTCTACCAGGTAAGAGCTAGTTTAACTCTTTACACTACATCACGGTAAATCTTTTGGGGCACTTCAAAGTGCCCCCAAATGTGTTTTTTGTGCCCCCAATACTAATTAGGGCACTTTTGAGAAGTGCCACTAATACTTGTGTCTCTAAATGTTTTACCCGCACTTTCTCAAAGTGCCCCTAAAAGTGCCCCAATAGCTCATCATTTAAGGGCACTTAGCCAAACTACCCCAAATACATTTAAGGGCACTTAGCCAAACTACCCCAAATACATTTGGGGGCACTTTGAGAATGTGCCCCAAATACAATTGGGGGCACTTTGAGAATGTGCCCCAAATACAATTGGAGGCCCACTCCTCAAATACCCCAAATACAATTGGGGGCACTTTGATAATGTGCCCCCAAATACATTTAGGGGCATTATCTCAAATGCCTCAAATATTTTTGAAGGAACTTTGAAAATGTGCCTCTAATTGTTTTTGGGGCAATTTTTCATAATTTCACTAAATGCATTTCGGCACACAATTTAAATCACAGTTTCGAACACAATATAGATCACAGTTTGGAACACAATGTACAAACATTCAGACTGTTCACATCAGGCTGTTAACAGTGTACAAACACAATGTAGATCACAGTTTTAAACACAATGTAGATCACAATGTAGATCTTGTTGATGGATTCTGTTGATACATTCTCAAAGCGTAGCTCACCATATCTAGATTTACTTCACAAAATGAGTGTGACCTTTCCTGATAGCTCCTGTTGATGGATCTTCATGTCTGACATCTGCATACACCAGATTTTTGGAACCTGCTTCTGTAACCTGCACAGTATAGGTTACTGCTAATTAGAACAGCAGCAAGGTAGAGCATATCTGCATAATGCATATCTGCATGGCTTTCATCTATGTAGTCAGCAAGGTAGAGCAGTTGATCTTACATTTATCTTTGGCCATGTTATGCAACGGGCTTCTGCATGGCTTATCAGAGTCATTCTGCCTTTAGGTTTTGGAAGAGCAGTTGATCTTTTTAACACCATATTAACAAGAACTTCGATGAAATCTCCATTGCTGATTTTCTGAACAGTACCTAATGCAACCAAACTCTCACTGTTTGGTGAGGTCAATCCCACTTCCATCCCAGATTTTATTTGTTCACTCTGCAAATGTACAAAACAATGTCAGATTTGTGCCTATGTACTGTTCAGACATGACATCTCATGGGGACATACTAACAACATGATGTGCTTGCAATTTTCATTATGCAAGTCCTTGGCATTGAATCAGAGGCTAGTTTTGGACCACATGTTAATATGTTAGATTTATACATGTAGCAAACATCCAGATTAGATCACAGTGTACAGCAAACTAACCTGTAAGGGTTTCCTTGGGTGTAACCATTCGGATTTCTTGTAATCAGAAGCAGATTCCTTCTTATTTTGATTCGTACTTGCCTTGATCTTGTCTACCTTCTCTTGCTTAATTTTCTGAAATACTACAGTCTCTGCCAACAGGTTTTTGTAAGATACCTTTGGTTTAGGCGTTGGAATTGGAGTAGCAAACAGAGTTTGTGAATCCTCGGGTTTCTTCTTTTTCATCAGCTGTACCAATGTCTGGCTTGCTTCAATTTCATCTTCTGCATCATCTCTACCCTTTCCTGTGGTTGCTGCCCTTCTTTCAATGGCTTGCTCCAATGTCTGGCTTGTTTCAATTTCATCTTCTGCATCATCTCTACCATTTCCTGTGGTTGCTGGCCTTCTTTCAATGGCTTGCTTCAATGTCTGGCTTGCTTCAGTACTTCTCCTTTCTTTGATGCATTTTCCTGTGGTTGCTGTTTGCCCTCCTTCATATACTTGACTGAGTTTAATTCGTTTTGCTTTGCTAACTCCTATTGGCACTCCTGCTTTCCTTGCTGGTATTGCTTCTTTATTTGTTTCACTTCCTTTGCTTGATGATGCAGGTACTTGGCTTTTCTCTATCTCTTGCTGACTTGTCACTCCTTGTTGACTTCCTACTCTTTCAGTTACTTGGCTTCCTTTTGATTGACTGTGCTTCCTCTTTAGGTTCACTGAACTTGCATTTGCTTTGCTGCTGCTATTCTTGGTAAGTGTTGCTTTTTCCTTGCTTCTGTCTGCTTTGCTGCTGCTGCTAGTCTTGATCACTGTTGATTTCTCTTTGCTTGCATTTGCTTCACTACTGCTGCTAGTCTTCATCAGTTCTACTGTTTCTTTGCTTCCTTCACTGTTGTTGGTCTTCTTATTGTCTTGCACTACCTTCACTGTTGCTGTTTGTTCGCTTGCACTACCTTCACTGCTGCTGTTTGTTGGCTTTTCTTTAACTCTTGCTGATTCTTCTCTCTTGCACAGGTGTTGACTGATTGTTTCCAGCACCTGCTTGGCTGCTTCAAGTGCAGATGATCCTTCATTTTTGACTGTTGCTTCCTCCTGGTCAGCACCTCCTTGGTTTTGGGTTTATCCTTCTCCACTTTTTGTAAGCAGATGGTCAAGCTTTCCTTCCTGTTTCTGGGCTGTTTCTATTAATGAAGTCTGGGTGGCCACTAGTGCTCCTATGATCCCTCTTAGTTGAAGGTTTTCTTCTCTTGTGTCTCTCAGTGTCAGCATTGCTTGGTCTAGTACTTGCGAAGATCTGCCACCAACCAGTAACCCAAATCCATGCATTCGGTTATTCCTTGACTGTGTGAATATTGAAGAGTACAAATCTCCCTCCTTATGTTCTTCTCCAAGTAATGATGGATTTTCTTCCAGACTTGTATTTATTTGTGACTGTTAAGGCATGAAAAACAAAAGTATGAGATGCAATCACATTATTAGTAAAGGCTATAAGATTAGGCGACATACAATTTTTTGTGAGCAGTAAGCATCCACTGGTTGTCCTTTCTTATTTGTGTGAACCTTACGGTACAACTCTGCCCTAGATACAGTTCTTCCCAAATTTAATTCCTGCAAATGCGCACATACAGACAATGATCATGCACAACTGCAGAAGCAAAAAATACTAGAATAATTATTTGTAAATTTGCAGACATAAATATGTATTTTTAATGTACCATTTGATCATGATGAACTGCAAAAGCTCTAGAACCAGCCGCATGTCTTGCATTTTGTTGGCTACTCCTTGAAGTTTTATTCTTGGCAGCAAGTGTCTGCAAACATGTGTTCAGATGGTATGGAAATCATTGTGCAAGCAGGGTTCTCCATACGTGAAATGAAGTAACATTTAAATATAAATTAGAACTTGCCATGTATTTCTCCGATCTCCAGTGTTTAACTAGCCAAGCCCATTGCTCCACTGGTATTATTTCTGCGCACCCATTGGCTATATTTTGCTCGATAGATAACTCTGGATCATAAAATTTCCTTCTCAAGTAACATTTGAAGGCTCTCCATTTCTTGCTTGCTGATTTCATCACCCAGCACTTGTGGACTTCATTATTTCGAAGAAAGCCTATATGCGAAATAGGTACTCATCAGTAGAGCTAATCAACTTCAAAAAACAATGCAGGACATATTATCAGTACATCAACCAGACAAGTATATAACTTCATTACCTTGACAGTCCTCCACAACTGCTGCTTCTCAGAGAATGGTACTTTTCTCCAATTTCTTGCAGCAAGGGATACATCCTTTCCTTTCACTTGGCTACTAACGAAATTTGTTAGTTTAGAAGTTTTCAATCCGCAAGGCTGCCCTAAGTGGTTAAATTTTAGAGGAACTTTGTTGTTTGGCCCATATTTTTTCCAGAATTTCCTCATTTCAGTTGGTCCCCTAGTAGTCTTTTCATCAGTAACTGTTAAAGGAGGCAATACCAGGTATATTAATGATTGGTCACATCAATGTACCAGGTAAATGTAAGTGCTTAAATATTATAGTAACTACATACCGGCATCTTGTTGAACTAACACTTGCTCCTCTTGATCTAGTTCTTTAGGTATGTTCTGATCTTCTTCATCTTCATCATCATCTTCTTCTTCATCATCCATTGATTCATCAGATGAGTTAATAAGTTGCTGCTGGTCATCTATTCTTTCCTCAGATGAGTATCCTTTCTCAATTTCTTGCTGTGTTTCATCATCATCTTCGTAGTGCCTCTGAGACTGTCAAATTATATTGTATTGTCAGTACAAGTAATGTCAACATTATCAATTTAATATTATTGGCTACATTTTCATTACTTACTTCTAATTGAGAATAGTACAAGCCCCTGGTCTTGGCATCCTTAAGTAGTGTAAATCGATATTCATCATTTACCGTTGGATCTGCTGGAGGTAAATTCAGTTTTTCTAGCTTTTTGTTAAGATCCTGTAACATCCATTCCTCTTTTCCATTCATTGTTGTTCCTGGAAAAGTACATAATGTATGGTTAGTCCTTATCATAATTTAGTATTTCATGATACTAGCAAACAATGAAAGGCACTCACATGGTTCAAAACAGGCTCCATATCATAAAAATCTCGTACTGAAGGTGTAATAACAGCGTACCAATCGATATCTATGGGATCTTGCACATAATAAACTTGTTTCGCTTGGCTAGCTAGAATGAAGGGTTCAAAATTCTGCTCTTGTGCATTGCACATAAGGTTCAAATTGACCTGTGTTATTCCAAAATTTTCCAACTGCCTAACACCTCTTGCTTTAACCCAGTCACATTTGAATAGTACTACATGCCCAACATTGGAATAATTTAATTCTATAATCTCAGATATTCGGCCGTAGTAAATAACTTCCCCTACAGCTGGGTTGTTATCTCCAGCCTTAGAATAACTAGAAGTCTCAGCAACAAGAGAGACACCATCACATTGTGTAGCCTTTCCTAGGCCATACGAATGAGTATGATAAGTACTCCCATTAATGCAATAGCTGTTAAAAGATCTGGCCATCATGTATGGTTTTTCAGACAATGTAGTAACTTCAGCAGGTAGGTCGATTCCTTGTTCTTTGAGTTGCCGTACCTAAGATAGAAGAGAAAATTGTAAATAATATTGTACTAACTAATTTCAATTCTTATGTCACATAGCATATGTGTTTTACTGCTTACGTGGTTAGCAAACCAGGTATGAAAACTATTGTGGTGAGCGCTTTCAATCTCCCTTTTGGACTTCTTTCTTCCAACTTGCAATAAGGTTTTGTGTTGTCTACAATATTGCAAATGTGTTAGATAGTTTTACCACTAATGTTTGTTGACTTTGAGCACAGGGGTCAACTATGCTAGGAACTTACTCGCGTATTTTTTAATTCCTGGATAGTTCAGAAGAACCCACTTATGAGCTTGTGTCCATGATGTGATATCCAATTTAATAACCGAAAAACTAGACAATGGCCTACCAATCCTCCTCAAATAATTTTGATTGTCAACTGGAGTTGTATCGTCATGCCTTGGAGCTTTCGTAATCCTGGTGTGGGTGTCATGCAAATACCTTGAGCAAAAGTTCAGACTCTCTTGAAACTGGTAATTTTCTGCGATTGATCCTTTGGGTGACTTTTGGTTCTCACAAAGCTTTTCAAAGTACCCACAAACCTCTCAGTTGCCCACATGTCTCTGTAATGTACTGGTCCAGCTATTCTTAGTTCAGTTGCTAGGTGTATAGTTAGATGCACCATGATATCAAAAAAGCAGGAGGAAAAATCATTTCCAGCTGGCATAAAATTTCTGGTATTTTAGCTTTCCACTCCTCGACTTCCCTAACATCTACCACCTTACTATACATTGCCTTCAAGTACCTGCATAGCTTTATCAGTGGTACAGTTACACTCTCTGGCAACGATCTACATAGTGCAAGTGGCATCAAATCTTGCATGATTATGTGACAATCATGTGTCTTCATACCCACCAGTTTTTTTTATCTAAGTCAACCTTGTAGAAAAAATTGGATGCATATCCATCAGGGAATCTCGCAAACTTAATGACCGTGCAGAAAATCTTCTTTCCTTCTAAATTGAGTTGGTAAATGGCTCTAGGTATTATAGGTTTAGGTCCTGTTGTATCAGCATGCAACTCAAATCTTATCTTCATTTCTTTCAGATCCAGCCTAGCATTCAAACCATCCTTTGTTTTTTGATCTACATCAAGGATTGTACCAACAATGTTGTCAAATACATTTTTTTCTGTGTGCATGATGTCTAAGTTGTGTCTGACAAGAAGTGTGTGCCAGTATGGGAGGTTGAAGAAGACACTCCTCTTCTTGAATGTTTCTTCCACAGTGTGCTCAAATACATCATCGAACTCCTCATCTCCTTGGCCAGTTTTCTTCCGTTTCTTCCCTTTCTTGGGTTTCTGTAGCTTACCATAATCTGTGTGCACACCTACAGTCATGTCAGATATTTCCTTCCCTGTTGGTTGGACTGGAGGCCCTCTCATTTCAACTTTACCATTGAAAGAATCTTCATCAAATCTGAACTCATGGTCATCATCTAGGAATCTACGGTGTCCTAGGAAGCATGTCTTCTTCCCGTGCTTCAAATGTCTTGAGCATGTGTTCATAAGACAGTGTGAACAAGTTTGCAAGCTTTCTCCACTCAAGCAGCCTCTTCCTTGCCAGTCAGTGATAGTCCACAGCAAAGCTGCACGCAATCTGAATTTTTTACCAAGAACAACATCATATGTCCACACACCAGGCTTCCAAAATTCTTGTAGATCTTCCATGGTTAGCTGCATGTAAATGTCCATTTCCTTTCCTGGTGATTTTCTTCCAGGCACAATGACACTCAGAATGAAATTAGACTGTTTCATGCATATCCATGGAGGTAGGTTGTATGGTATAAGAACAATAGGCCAAATGCTGTATGAAGTGTTCAAGTTCCTAAATGGGTTAAACCCATCAGTGGCCAGGCCTAATCTAAGGTTCCTTGGTTCTGACCAAACCTTTTGTGTTACGAATCGAAGTGTTTCCATGCAGGAGAATCAGCTGGATGTCTCATCTTGCCATCTCTAGTCCTACCATCACTGTACCAGGTCATATGTGGTGCTGTTTTGGTTGACATAAACAGTCTTCTGACTCTAGGTTTAAGTTTGAAATGTCTAATAACCTTATGAGGTACCTTGTACTCTCTTTTCCCACTTACTCCTGTCTTCACACTCTTCCATCTGCTCGTTTCACAAACAGGGCATTCAGAAGCATTGGAATGTACTCCTCTGAACATAATGCAATCGTTACTGCAAGCATCGATGCTGTCATAACCTATGCCAACATCTTTTACATATTTTTTCGATGCATGGAAATTTGTAGGAAGTGCTTCACCATGACCTTCTGGTATGATTTCTCTAAACAATGCTAAAAAAGCATCGTAGCAAGCATTAGGCACTTTCCAGGTGTTTTTGATATTCATGATCTTGATTAAGAATTGAATCTTTGACATTGTTTTACAGCCAGGAAACAAATTCTTGCTTCCATCTTCTACTAGTTTTTTGTAAGCTTCAGGATCACAGTCAAACTCATCACTGGAATCACCATCTTCAGAGTCATCATCAGAGCCTAAATTGACATTGTCATACATCCCAAAGCTGTCAAGCAACATTTGGTCCATCTCATGGCTCTCGGCATATTCTTCAGTTCGCTGTCATGGTTCAATTCACCTGTGGGTTCATGCTCATAGCTATTGGCTGTCTCATGACTATGGTTCTCATCAACTGTTTCTCCATGGTATATCCATGTCGAATAACCTGGAATAAATCCATCACAAACTAAATGTTCTACGACCAACTGTGGAATTCTCCAGAACCTATTACCACAAATATTGCAAGGACATAGCAATCTGTTTAACATCCCAGCATTCTCTGCTGCATACTCTACAAATTTGATGACCCCGGCTTCAAAAGCCTTAGTTGATCTGGGTGCTGACATCTAGTTCTTATCCATTTTTGATAAGCAAGCAAACAAACATCCAGTTCAAAAACCTAGAAAGTATAGAACCAAATTAACAAGCAGTCAATTGGCAAGCAAACAACAACTACAGTCAATTAGCAAGCAAGCAACTAGTACAGTCAACTAGCAAGCAAGCAATTGGATCAAGCAACAACTACAGTCAATTAGCAAGCAAGCAACTAGTACAGTCAACTAGCAAGCAAGCAATTCAGACACAGTTGAGTTGGAAGGAGGAGGTGACGAACCAGATGAGTTGGAAGGAGGTGGAGGTGGACGGCTGGAACGAGGTGGCCGGAATGATGTTCGTGGATCCATGATCCGCTCCGCTCGACCACGCGCTCGGTGGCGACGGGGACGTCTTCCTCTCCTCTGCTCCGCGGGACGACGCGCTCGGCGGTGACGGGGACGGCTTCCTCTCCTCCGCTTCGCGGGACGACGCGCTCGGTGGCGACGGGGACGGCTTCCTCTCCTCTGCTCCGCGAGACGACGCGCTCCGCGGTGACGGGGACGGCTTCCTCTCCTCTGCTCCCGCTGCTCCGCTGGAAGACAAGCAGCGGCGGCGGTGGTGGCCTCTAGGGTTTGGCGAGGAGTGGCGGCGGTGGTGGAAGACAAGCAGCGGCGGCGACGCGGAGGACTTGGCGAGGAGTGGGCTACCGCCATCTAGGGTTTGGACAGCTCCGCGCCTCCGCCGTCGCTGGACAACTTGGGATTGGAGATTTCGAAATCCGTCAGCGTAAAGAGAAGGAAGGAGGGGGTTTTGGTAAATTAAAAATGTTAAGACGGGGAGAAGGAAGGAGGGGGTTTTGGCAAAATTACCATTGCAACTTAACAAGGGGTTTCGCTGTCCGAATTAACAATGTAAAGAGAAGGAAGGACTGCTTAGGGTTCCGTCGCTGTCGGAGCCGCCGCCGCAGTTCCAATCGCCGTAGTTCTCCCCGACGAGACGCCGCCTACAAGCTCTCTCCGTCGAGCCGCCGGTGAATAGTCAAGTAAGTGGTCTTCTTCTCCCCTAATCTCTCCTAATCTTCTCCCCTAATCTTCTCCCCTAATCTCCCCTAGATCCGTGGAGCAAGAATTAGGAATATATTCATCTAGGAGTAATCATGTAGGGATAAAAAGGAATGTTTACCATGTACATTTGTTTCCCCATGGTTTCTATAAAAGGAATAGGCTAAAAAAAGGAATAGGCTATAAAAAGGGCTCTCTGCTATCCCTGGTAAAGAAAATAATGGAAACATCTAGTTTTGATATATCGTAATTTGCCTTGATGTAGGATGGGAAGCAATGAGAAGCCAGTGCTTATTCTCATCCATGATGATGATGATGACGAAGCTGAGCGCACGAATAATGTTGATGAAACTATTCAGATGTTAAAGAAGAAGGATACTGCTAACAATGCAGAGATGAAGAAGAAGCAAGCTGTGGATGACACCCCAACTAGCAGTGCTAGGAAGATGAAGAAGAACAAAGAAGCTGTTGGTGAAGCTTCAGATGAGGGATTGCTGTTTAGAGGTATCAGTAGCCTTCACAATTTTAGATGAATATCAGGTGGATTACTATAATTTCTGACTGCATTTATTATGTAGGGTCTAGAGAAGATTTATTTGCAGAGAAAAGGAACTTTGACAACATTTGTGATTTTGGAAATGACATGTATCTCACAAAGAAGCAACAAGATTATCTTGAAGAAATATGTGTCTACCTTGCAGGAGAGAATTTATTCTGCAATTTGTATGTACACAGGATGACTAGATCAAATGTGATTGATGGGAAATGCAAACTGGTAACTATGTAATGTAGTTCAAAAAAGTAGTTTCAAACTGGCAACTATCTAACATTTATTTCTAACTACATGAAATATGTGTACTATGACAGGACATTGGAGCTAAATTCTCTAAAAAGTATCTGCTGGATGAAGTTAAAAAACCTGTCATGGTTCCTGTTGAGAGCAGAATCAGCGAGGAAAAGATAAATATCAAGATGATGATAGGTCATGGCAAAAACAATGTCACCATGACCGCTGGTTGGGGAAGGCAGTGAAAGAGTTCAAGATATGTGAGGATGACATATGGGTGTTGAACTTTGGAACCGATTCTGTGAAGGGTGATCTGGAACTGCTGATGGTGCGCCTACCTCTTCGGAAGTAGTAGTTGAAATGCAATGAGTGTGATGCTCACACTAGAACTAGGTATCTTTTGTAAGTGAAGTTCAGACTTACCCTAAGTGGTATCTTTTGTAAGTGAAGTTTGAGTCTGATGCTCAGACTAGCCCTAAGTAGTATTTAGTAAGTACTTGTCAGACTACCTTCTAAGTGTTAACTACTGTAAGTGTTATGAAGTCTATTTAGTAAGTACCTCCCAAGTGTGATGTGAATTGTTATTACGTTGCTATGGTCACCTACTATGTGCCAACACCATGTGATCTGCAAATGATGCTTCCAACAACATGTGAGATGCAAATAATGTGAGTTGGTACTTGTTCAATATGCTGCCAACAACATGTGAGATGCAAATAATGTGAGTTGGTACTTGTTCAATATGCTGCCAACAACATGTGAGATGCAATTTTTGTGAGCTCATAGTCTATTTGTAGGCTAGGTCCAACACGTATCCTTGAAGACTCCTGCCAACACTGCTATATATGACAATCCCATCTTCAGTACATCTCTTCTTCTTCTTCTCTTGTGCTCTCATCTCCTTCTTCTCTTGTGCTCACATAAACACAATTCCCCGACGACCCCCTCGCGGCGATGGCGGAGCACAGAGAGACGGCAAATAGGTCTCCTGCACCCTCATCGGCAAGTAGGTATCCTTGAAGAACTAATTGTAATTGCAGTACCAAGAAACTATATAGAAAGGTGCTTATACTCCATGCTAGGCTTGCGGATGAGGAGACGAGGAAGGCCATGGCAGAGCCTACAGGTTGGAGACCAGAGATCCCAAAGGATATAAAAAGCCTGGAAGAACAAATTCGCATCCTGCAGGCTCGTCTCGATGACATGTAGCTGTACTATGAGTTTGCAGTATCCTCACTTTGCAGTAGCCTCAAATAATGTGTGGAAGTTTCAGTAGTAGTTACAACGGTTTACTTATGTGTAATACGTTTAATATGAACAAGTAATGCGTGTTGAAATATTGCTTGTAGCCTCAAAAAAATAATATGTGGAAGTTCTAGTAGTAGTCTCAATATTGCTGCGAGTACTAGATAGAAAAATATTGCTACGAGGACATTCGCTGCCACTCTCGTTTCTTGCCACTCTCGTTTCCTCCGCCGCCGAGACATTCGCTGCTTGCCCTCCGCCGCCGCGAGGATGAATCCGCATCGCCCTCCGCCTGGTGCGCTTTGCCCTCCGAGGATGAATCCGCCTCGCCCTCCGCATGGACCGCCTCGCCCTCCGCCAGCTGCGTCGACCTCCGCCTGGTCCGCCTCCCCCTCATCTGGTCCGCCTCGTCCTCCGCCTGCTGCGTCGCCCTCCGCCTGGTCAGCCTCCCCCTCGTCTGGTCCGCCTCGCCCTCCGCCTGCTGCGTCGCCCTCCGCCTGGTCAGCCTCCCCCTCGTCTGGTCCGCCTGCAGCACAAAGCTCCAATTCGTTCCTCAGGTTAGTAGATCGAGATCCACCTTCTAGAGCTACGGTGTAGTTAGATCTCAAGTGCTAGTTAGGTCTCAAGTGCTAGTTAGATGTAGCACACAGTGTTATGAGTTGTATCCATCTGATGAATGCTAATTTGTGATCCATGTTGCGATGCCTGAATTTTACTGGTCAGAGGGCAGTCAAGCATGTGCTAGTAAGCTGCAAATGATTTCGATTCGTAGCTGGCTCATGTAGAAGGGCATGTCATCTTATTAGCTTAAACTGTGGCACTACTAATTGTTAAATATGATTCACAAGTGGTTTGTTTCAGAGTGTGTAGTCCATGAATATGTAGTTCTTGTGCTAGGGTTTCAGTGCTAGTATAACTTAGTGAACTTAAATCTGCAGGGAGAGTATGGCTGATAACAACATCAACAATGATGCTTTCTCCAACCAAAACAACAGTGATGATGATGATGAGTATTTCGAGCCTGATGATGAGTACTTTGAGCCTGAAGATAGCTACTTGGAACCAGAAGATTACTACATTGAGGATGATGATGATGATGAAATAGTCAGTGACTTGAACAAGATCATTGTTAGAGGTATGTTCCAATTTGATTCAGAGCTTACATTGGTCAGCATGTCGTAGTCAGATCTTGTATTAAAAGCTTTCTTCAAATTCTGACATTACATTGCTCCATGCAGGACCTAGGTGCACAGGAAATGAAACCTATGATAGGCAGGTTATGTTTGGTAATGAAGTTGAAATGACATTTCAGCAGGAGTGCCAACTGTTCAGATGTGTGGAGCAATTGCCAAGGCCAATTATCAAACAATATGTGTGCAGGCTCATAAAATCTCAAGTCAATCTTGGAGAGTGTGAAATGGTAAGTTGCGTAACAATTGTGTTGACCTGTTAGTCAAGGTTGTTTCATTGCTCGAATTTAGGTTGTTGAGACATGCTTGTAGTTGCAGCAACTGATCTTCATTCTTATTTACTTACAATCCAGGACTTCTCATCTGAGTATACCCAGCAATATCTTTTGCCCTTACTGAAACATCCCACAAGGGCAGATCCACTATCAAGTTTGGTTGTCAATAATGCACAAAAAACAATTGTCAAGTACTGCAGAATGTTGTTCAAAAGTGGAAAGGCAACAATAACCTGTGGTTGGAACTCAGTTGTTCAAGGGTTGAACTTACAAGAAGGAGATATTTGCATGTTCACCTTCATCGATGAGAGGGACCTACAAAGGAAGGATACTTTCGGGATTACCACAAGGCTCCTGATTGAAAAGCTTGAAGATGAGAGGCATAAGATAACACTGAGAGGTACTTTCTCATTATAAGAACTTAGGTTAATCTGTGTGCAAGCTGTGGTTACATTGTACATGTACAAGACATTTACATTGTTCATGCAGGACCAGGGCATGTTGGAGGGGACGAGGTGATTGACAGGAACTGCTATTTTGGAAACCAAGTGCACATGACCTATAATCAAGCAAAAGAACTCAAGAATTTGGTAGATGTTGTGCCAAAACCAGAGATCAAAGAATATGTCTGTACAATTATGAAACCAAATGTGCTACCTGATTTCAAGATGGTGAGTTCACTTGCAATTTACTATGTCTACTTGTTGTCTCTAAAATAGATTAGTGGATTATTGGTGTATGCTTACAGTAACTTGGTAATCATGTTTTTTCTTTCTACCACCAGGAATTTAGTGCTGAGTTCACAAGCTACTACTTGACTGAAATCCTGAGATCACCAACAAACATGCGTACACTCAGTGTAGTAGTAAGTTGTACTAACTACACAAGGGACATACACTGCAGAATCAAGATTGGGGAATTGGGAAAGGCATGCATTGTTGGTGGCTGGAAAGCAGCTGCACAGAAATTCGACCTGAAAGGGGTGAGATCTGCATGTTTAGCTTCAGGGATGAGAGGGTATACCCGACGAAATGGAGGAACAGCTTTGCCTGGCTAAGGCTGGTGATAACAAAGCTCTATGTAGGAATCTTTCTGGACCTCTATTAACTATTTCTATTTGTATTGTTCACATTATCTTGCTTACTGATGTTAGTTACCAATTCGCAGTGATGCTAGAAGTGGATAAGCAGTTCTACAGGAGTAACAGAAGTTGAAGATGGATATGGCTCTGAAGACAAAAATGAGTTGCAATTTTAGTGATAGTGTAGCTGCGGACTGTGCATCTATGATGGTTTGAGCTACAGCAAAATTTAACTAGCAGCAATGGGTTGAGCTATGTTAGTCTATCTGTGTTTGTATGCTTGCATACTTTGCATCTATGCTCTTGCATCACACCAATGGTTTCAGTGTGTTGCAATGGTTTGAGATATGATAATCTATCTGAGCTATATTTTTAGTCAATATTAGGTCTGATTATGTCTGACATGCTTGCAATATTATATATATCTAGCATATTTTAATATCTAGCATGTATTGAGTTTTAGGGGCAACTTGATAAATGCCCCAAAAGACCCCATCTATTGGGGCACTTTGATAAATGCCCCAAAAGACCCCATCTATTGGGGCATTTGATCAAAGTGCCCCAAAAAACCCCATCTATTGGGGCATTTGATCAAAGTGCCCCAAAAGACCCTATCTATTGGGGCATTTGATCAAAGTGCCCTTAAAAGCCCATGCCTACTGTGGCATTTTTGAAAAATGCCTTTATAAGTTAAGTTTTTAGGGCACTTTGATCAAATGCCCTCTTTTAGTTACAATCTGGGGCATTTTGATAAAATGCCCCTAGCAAAGTGCCCCCAAAACCCTGCTGTCCACTAGTGTTAGGCATCCCTACTAGGACACTAAAATAGAAGTGTAAATCAGATCTTAAGCATCAGCCGACCTCGCCTAATTTCTTGGTGGTAACCTGATGTTTTACTGGGGTTTAGTTCATCTGCTGGAACCTGAAGATATGCTACAGTACATGTGCTTCTCAAAAAGATAATGGTCAAGTTTGATCAGTTTTGCGCTACTGAAGTAAACATGCTATTTCTGAAATTATTGCCCGATAATAGCCAAGTCTGGTCATTTCTCAACTTGGCTTGTTTACACAAGGATGCAAGCAAGACACTTATAAACAGAGGAATATCAAAGCAGTTTTCAGTTTCTAAACAGAGCACACTTAAGCTCCCAAAGGCAGAGATGGGCATCTGCTATTGCTTTACTAGATGAAGTGTCCGTACACTAATTATATGGTTCTGTTTTAGCTCTACCTACACATCTAAATAACAAGCAAGCCGGACATGCATCCATTTGATTCAGATTCTTGAGGTCCTCAAATGCAAGGTATACCTGACAGGTTGGGAATATGGGGACGTCTCGAGCTGGTTCGGGACAGACTTTGGTCTCGTATACAATCTTTCCTCTCTAGCATCAGTACGGACAGCTAAAGATGACTCAGTGCCGATGATACGCATTTTGGTACTTAGGGTGTCCACCCGGCGTCGTGTTGATGCCGCTTGCTGCCGCCACCAGCGAATGCCTGCGGGACTGGTCACCCTCGAATCTGGACGGTGAGACGCCTCCAAATAGTATCGCTGCCTCCCCTCTTCCCTGACGATCCGGGTCATAAGCACAGCCATGGCGCCTAGATTACTTTAGGTTCTTGTGGAGATTTGTGAGAAAGAGGATTTGGTTTCCTAATGTCCCCCCTGAGATCAGGTGGTCGCCTAGCCATAATGTAGGAGCTCAGTTTCGGTGGAGAGATGAGAGGAAAAGAAGATCTACCCCGCAGCTAGCTCATGGAGAAGTGCCTCACTTGATTTTGGACCACCTCCTGGACATCCACCGGTGACCGGTGGCTGCTCCTCCACCTGACACCTGCTATGGTTATTTTCCTAAGACGGTGCGGTTGGGCTTCGGTTGAAACGCAAAAAGGGTATCAATTGGGACTGCTACAGTGTATGGTAAATAAGACAGGTTATTTCTATGCATCGAGTAGTTTAGCATGGATCCCAATAATTAAATTCCTAGCTTCACCAACAATGGTATAAATATTAATCTTAATGCTAGAAGGCATATTGGTATCAAGTTATTATTTTTGTTCAACCATTTCCGTCAGCAAAATATTTTATATTTGAAAGTATCATTCTAAATGTAATTATCATGGTTCGACTATTTTGCGAGTCAGGTTGAATTATACCGACGGAATCATCCTTATCGACAAATAGCTTTTCTCGAAAATGGTATTCTATTAAAATTAGAATTTTGGAAACCTCGATCATGGTCTCGAGCACCCTCTCTCGCTCTCGATGTGCACATCCAAATTAATTTTCCTTTCGTGTCACCAAGTTGCATAATTCCAAACATTCAATACACAAGCAACAAAAGTGATAATCAACTAGTGGCATTTTTACACACTTGCATTGTTTCTCTTTTCGTATTATTATATGTTTCATAGTGTGATGGTTTTTGTGTTTATCTGAGTTCAAATTTCTTATACATGCATGACAACAGTCACAGTCACATATATATGGTTATATCCATCGCCATAGTTCGACCCACACTGCTCCCATGCCGGTGTGATCCCACCAATAGATGGTTAAACCTTATTAAGATACCAAACGAAATTTTCTAGACCAATTTTTAGCTAAACTAGTTCTTCCTTGAAGTTTGTACTTAGTAAATATCTAGTGTCTTACAAGAGCGACATTCATTTGGGGAGATGCCAGGATTCATATTCCCCCAAAATTCTTGGGGCAAATATCGGCCCTCACCATGTGGGTAATTTTGGCACCCATTGGCCGCCTGCCAGAAAAAGCGCGATAGGTTAAAAAAATATCATGATTCCCGAAATGGCTCTTGGGGGCATGGTTCTAGGTGAAGCGGAAATCTGAGCCATTTATAGTTTGGAGATTGGCAAAGTACTCTTAGCGACAACGACTATCTAGGTCCCACGAAGTTTCAGTATCTGGACCAACAGTTAAGAGCAGATATAATAAGGTGATGTAGGAGGGCTATAAAAGATGCCACAGTCAGTTTTTGGTTAGTTGGAGGAGAGAAACTTCGTGTAGGAGGGCAGATATAATAAGGTTAGTTGTAGGAGGACTACCGCCGAAGGCAGTGGAGGCAGTTCCCTCCCGCGCGGCTGCGATACTGCTGACCCCGTGTCTAGCTACCCCTTGCCTCTGTCTTGCAGACCTTGTGTCGGTAGCTTCGGTGAGACGACGATGGCGGCTTCGCAACCGTGGTGGCGCAAGTTGGAGGGCGGCGAGTCTGAGATGACGAGGCTTTGTCCTTGCGGGGCTCTTATGCTATGGATCGCCGGGGGTCGTGGATAGGGTTTTCGGGAGAAATCCTTGTTGGTTCGTCCGACACCGACACGGTGCCGCCTTTGGGTGACATCATTCCTTCTTGGAGGGCGTCGTGGCTACCTTCCATTAACTTCTCTCTATG
This sequence comes from Poa pratensis, assembly GCA_947311845.1. Taxonomy (NCBI): domain Eukaryota; kingdom Viridiplantae; phylum Streptophyta; class Magnoliopsida; order Poales; family Poaceae; genus Poa; species Poa pratensis. The sequence goes on from CAMZMU010000075.1 coordinate 4,227,527, forward strand.
TGCCGGGGGAAACCCTAGGACCGGTGTGCCGGTCCGGGTAGCAGGGATTGCTTTCCTTCTTGAAGGTGCTGCTTGGCACTCGACGATTTGGTGCTACGATCGTGGTGGCAATTTTCCGGAGAGGCGCAACGGTTGCGGGTCACCTTAGTTTAGTCTTCCCACCTATGTCTCCATTTGTTTCTTTTTTGGGCGTGTGTTTGCTGTTGGCCCCAGCAGGTGTGGTGTTGCGTTTATATGCAGTGTTGTATGGTGGTCGTTGCTTTATTTATAAAGCGGGGCGAAAGCCTGTTTCGTGGAGGAGAGAAGAGTGCTATAAACTCATAGACAACTCTAACATGAGCTCCAACAACATTTGTGAGACAATAAGATGGGCCATATATTAATGATACTAGATACATCGTGTAAAATACTTTAAAACTATATTGGGTAAAAAAAAGGGTATAAGAGGTATGATACATTATGTTATATAGAGAAATATGCAGACTTCAATTTGACATAGTCGAGATACTAAATTGAATAGACATGAAATGAGTGTGTATTATAATTTTGTAAGATCAACAACTGGATAGTTGAAGGAACGGATGATGTGGTTGCTTGTAGACATTAATAAATATTAGTGGTGATGACATGGACAATTGATTGGCTAAGATAATGGATGGATAGATTGCATGTTGAGACAAACAATCGTTAAATCCAGTTAGTAAAGTTTTGCGTTATAAGACATATAGATTGCAAACAAGTGTGAGTAGATATTACTATTAGATTGGCTACAAATGACGTGGCAAAAACATGTCGTTGATTGTTGGTTGTATTAACCACTAGAAGACTACCATGGTATTGATACTCTTTTTTAAGCATTAATCTAGCAGTGCCACATATCGCTTCAGGGAAGGATAGGGTTCCCAACCCGCGCAACCGCTACAAGGCCCTCCTCGCCGCTGCCGCCCACCTTCCCTTCCAGTCCCATCCCCTTCCTCTCTGCCTCCCGGGTCGCTCCGCTCGAGCGGCTCCGAAGGCCTCCCAAACCCTAGCCCACACAGCCCCAATCTCGTGCTCCCCTTGCCGTCGCTTGTGGCGGTGGCAACGCCCGACTCGCTAAAGGCGGGGGAGGCAAGGTGGGCGCACCGTGGCGATGTCTGCGGCGAACGGGAGGATCGGCGCTGGCTCGGTCATGGAGGTGCCGCGCAGGAGGAGCGAGGTGGCTCCGTGCACGGACGAGCAGGGCGAGCTGGCGGCGTGTCCATCGACGGCTGCGCGCCTTGGAGTTGGGTGAGAGGGTGGCGGCATCTTGGCCCATTTGGGCTCGACCTGGGCCCAATGGGCCTGCTCGGCATGGGCGCGGTTTGAGCTCTGTCGTTGCTCGGCAGGGCAGGGCTGGAGCATGCTCGATACAGACGATGGTGTTGCTGGCTCGCGGGAGCGGGGTTTGAGGTGGTGGAGGACGGTCAGGAGATGAATGGCGCCATCGATGGGCGTCGCATCCTCCTGTGTGGAGGTCGGCATGGCGCGGCTGTGGGAGGTGACGGTGGGAGGTGTTGGAGGCCGGCGGGAGACGAATGGCGCCATCGAGGGGCGTTGCATCCTCCCGCCTGATGCGGGGATGCGGAAGATGGTATGGCAGCGCGCCCGACCTACCTGGGTGATGCATGAGGTGGCCACTGCCCCCTCGCCGACGACATGGGATGGCCTCTCCTCCGTGGTGTGTCCGCTATTTGCTTTCTATTGCTGGTGTGTGGACAGTGGGAATGATGTTGGGTTGGGAGAAATTCCGTGCTGTTGCGGACATCGGACGACGGCGACGCTTGCGGGCGTCGTCACCTTCTTGAAGGCGTCGTCTAAGCCCTTTCTCATCATACCCCTCATGTGCAACGGGGGAAACCCCAGACCCAGCTTGCTGGTTCAAGCTGTGGCGGCGCTACAGCGTCGTTACATCCTTGGAGGCACTGTCCGGGTTGCCGAGGAGTCCTACAATAGCGCTTGGAGCTACGGTTGGCCACCACTCAAAGCGTGGGCCTCTAGGGCGCAATGTACTCTGAAGCGACATCTCTTTGCCGACGCTCTCCTCAGGACCAGTCGGGTCCTGCGGTCCACTTGGCACTACTTCTTCTAGGCGTCAAGGGTGGGCTGTACGTTGACACGTGCTTTCCTGGAGTTTGGGTTGTGCTTCCGTGTCTTGCTTCGGTAGTGACACGGTCTTCTGGCTCTGTGTTTCGACCTTTCGCCATCACTGGCAGGGGTTTGGCAAGGCGTGACCTTGTTATGTGTGTAGGTTGTGCATTGTAAGCCGATTGGCATCACTTGTACGGTTTTTGGGTCCGGTTTCCCTCATAAACTGGACCAATCTTTTATATGTTCAATGAATTTAGCAGTGATCCTGCTAACATTTTAAAAAAAACCTACTCTTTCTTACCGAGGAGCACGTTTAGAGCTGGCTATTAGAGGGCGTCACACTTCTTGTATTTTTTGTTCTCTCTCCTACAAATAAGAAAAAAAGTGTCATGCAAGTAGTCTTATAGCTAAGAGAAGGCGGAGACTCTAATAGCTCAAGTGACAACATTACCTTGTTTTTCAAGTCGGGAATACACGATTTCAATTCACTAGTAGTCGTGTACGTGCAATGCACGTATTGACTAATAAATAAATTTTGAAAGAAGATGTGAAGTAACCAATATAGTTTGTATTCCAATTCTTCTTCTTGTTAAAGAGTGGCCATACATACATCACTAAGAGTGCCGTAATCTCTTGTAGTAAAATTAGAGAGAGGATAATTAATGAGTAGTGAATAAATTAATGCCCTGCTTCCTTCTCGCTGCCAGTGTGGCGCAGCGTGCATAACACACAAGCGAGCGTATAAAATACTGCCCGGAACGGAGGCTGGCGCCTTGACTCGACTGACACGGGCGCCGCTACGCCGTCACGTACATCGTCTCGTGATCGCACTATCTTCTTCTCGAGGCGACGGGGTGCCGCAGGCTCGCTCCAAACAGACGGACGAAACGAAACGACACGGCACGCGCCTCGGCCGAGCCGCCGACGGCTTATTTTGACCGCTCACGCCAGGCTCTGCCGGCAGAGGCAGCACCGTGCTCCGCCGCGCGCGTGCACTACGTTCAGGCACAGAGGATAGCCGGCGGCAGAACCCTTTTTAGGCAGTGGCAAAATCTCTGTAATTATCACGCAAACGAAAAGATGTGTTGAGTTGTCAAACATTAGAGCAATCTAGACCGTTGGCTAAATATTGAAGGACTCGGATTTAATGTATCAACACAAGTTTGCTCTTTTAATAGTACTAGTATGAATGTACGTGCAATGCACGTCTTTACAATTAATTAAGTGACAAATTAGAATTAGGAAAGAATGTCCAAGGGTCTACATGGATTGATTTTTTAATTTTTTTTGCATCGGTCCTATATTTTATATTGCAAAGAGAAATATATTATTTTTTTGAAGCGCAAAATAATATATTATTGTAAGCATCATGGAGCACGCAAACCTCACACCGAAGCCAACATGCACGGTGATAAAGGTGTGCTCCTTTGGTGAATTTTCGGCAAAATTTATGTCATCCTCAATGTAGAAAACCGATACAGATAAATAGTAAGTGTTTGCCTCTATTTATAAATAAGATTCCATAAGGAGATAGGTATAAAAAATGACAGTTCTGATGAACTGGGATCATAATATATTATTCCAAAAAATGTAGAAAAAAACAAAATATATATTATTTCAAATTCTTGTGACGATCTGGGAACAGAATATAACAGTTTACTGTCCACCAGTTTTGCATTGAAACTAATGGATTGTACCGCTTACATGGGAGTTCAAAAGGTATGTAAAAAAACCTTAATTTATAGACCAGTTAAGCACTTTGTTTGACCTAGTCTTCACTCTGTTATCCCGTCCAAGACTTTGACCTTCAGCTACCAGATTGTTTCACCTACAGATAGAGTGCACGTAATTAATGGTTAAATTTTTTAAAGAGTCACATCTTTTGCCGTGCTTGTTGCCGGACTCACCATGATACCTTGCGTAAGAAATTTTCTTTACCAAAATACATTGCATAGCAAATAGGAGTATAAATAAATTGTTAAGAAAAAGGTAGTCTTTATTTCTATTTCCGTGGTGTCCATCTGTTGCATTGATAACCACCCGGGTATCTCGAATCCATCCTTGCTTCATGCATGTAAACAGTTGACTACCAATCCCTGAGCTAACATGGATCGTGGTGGCTGTATGCTAACACGGGTGGTGCACGTTTAGCCTCTCTTATTTGGTGCAGCCATACTCATCGTCATATATGGCTCGGAGTCTTAGTCTAATGCAACCGGCACGATAAAAGATTAATTATTGATTCAGATTGCATGCATCATGCATGTGTTGCGGCCATGCAGATCCTGATCAAATGTATGCTTGATGTTTATGCTTGGAGATATTAGCGACTGCCGATGCGCCGATGCGAGACATGTCTTTCTTTCTTGAGACTTCTAAGGTTGCTCCTTAGATACGCCATGGAAGTTCCACCAGGCATGCGTCGCGCCACTGCGGAGAGGTAGTCCGACGACCAAGAAAATTCTGCTCCGCCGCTGCAACTAATTTCAATGGAAAAAACGACGATGGAACACACCTGAATACCTGATGGATTGAGCGCTGGCGTGTGTGTGATCAGAAAATAATCCTAACCCTCTGCTGCCGACGTGTTATGTCTGCCGCTTTGGAGTCGCCAACTCGCCATCGATCCTAACCACCGTAAGCCTTCCGGCGCCGTCGCAAATCAATATCGCCTTGTCCGGCTCTTGCCGTAGACTGACGATCCTTGATTTTTTTCACAAGATCATTGAAGGCCTTGTTCTGGTCGTTTGGAATCCATCAAAGGGTGTGCATTGTGTTGCAACCTTTGCCTTGCCTGGGACGCTGTCAAGATCTATTCGACGACTCCAGTCATTGTTGTTTCGTTCTCTTTTTCTTCTTGCGGATATAAATAGTACTACGTATGTCTACCGTGTCCTATTCAAACTCTACTTAGCCTATGTGCGGGCATGTCAAAATCTGATACATGTTCATGTAGACTTGATTTATTTCTATACGTCTCATGCTGTACGTTAATGGGGACAATCTAGATCGTTGATCAGAAATTAAACGGTCAAGATTTAAAGTGTTTGGTGCTCGACATCGGGACAATCTGGATCGTTGATCGAAAATTTAAACGGACAAGATTTAAAGTATCCCAACATGTTTGCTCTTTTAATAGTAGTATAGAAGTATAGATTATGCATGGTTGGATGGAATAATTATGGTGATAAAAACTTTCGGTAATGAATTAGCACAACAACGAGCAACTGAGTACAAGATCTTCTTCACATATGAGAGACTGAATGCCATGGGTTCAAGAGAGCTTTCACAAAAAAAAAAAACGGATCAACAGAGCTAGCAATGTTCGAGTAAGTGAAGCTAAGCTCATGGTACCACATTGTCAAGCTTGTCTAGAGACCTAAATTCATTCGAACAACATACGTAAGGTACTATATGTGTTTTTCAGTTGTATATGTTACCTGACAACAAACATGATTTCAGACCAATCATTATTTTGGGATTACAATGACCGGATTTGAGCTTTGGACTGGAATTTACACACTTGTTTGTGTCCACAAAACCAATGTCATTTGAACTTGTAACAAATCCCTTCTAGTCTAAGATTGCTAAATTATGTTGGGTATGAAACTTAGTTCCTCTCCACTGTTGATATACTTCGCCATTAAGGAATGAATCTAAAATTGATAAGGATCGTTACCCGTTCTTCTCAGATTGACAAACGAGTAGCCGAACGCACACGAAGAACACGAGGAAAGCAAGAACACAAACCCGATACAAGTGACATGTTTCCCTCACCGGTCGGCCCAACCGTGCCAGTAGAATCCACAAGGGAGAGATTGGTGAGCGCTCGGTAGAATACCTATGAGGGAGAGATCGGAAGGTAGAATCCAGCTCGGGAGAGAGACCAATCCAATAGAATCCCACACAAGGAAAGACTAAGAACAAAGAGGGGTATTGATACAACTTAATAGATGATTCTATGGAGAGGTCTTGTATCCCATGGAGATCTTCTCCACAAGGGGTGGTCTTGACTCCACAAGGGGAGGGGATGAGAACAAACTCTATTCAAACTCATATATTTCCTATGCTAGATCCAACGGAGGAGGTCCCTATTTATAGTCTAGCCACAAAGGGGTAAGTGGATAAGGGATACAAGGGCCTCAGTCTGTTACTGCACACAGACATGTGGGTACTACCGGTCAGGTGGGCAAGCGGTAGTACCGCGCCTATAAGACTGGTGGTAGTATGCGTTATACTACGCGGTAGTAGCGGTCATCACGCGCCTGATTTATCCAAATTCTAATGTGATTTAGTACTATAGTACCGCTCCGGTGCAGGAATTGATGTCCGAAGCGTCTGAGGGTGTTGTGGTACTTAGCTCGGCACTTCAAGTACCAGACCTGGAGTACATGTGGTAGTACCATTCCTGGGGCTGGGGCGCTAGTACCGCTCCTGGAGCTTCCAACTCCTCTTCCTTCTCCTCTTCCATGCTTCCCTCTTGTCATGCTTTGAGTTCTTGTGCACCCTTGGTCTCCTCCGGTGACGCTAGTCCATGTACCAACCTAAAGGGCAACAAGTATGTGGGCAAATGAGCTCTCTAAGAGGAAGGAGATCACCTTTGGAGTCCATGGTGACTTGAAATGTATTGAGGTGGATAAGTTTGTAGGGCGTTTCACATCAGAAATTCAATCATTGGTTAAATTGGTGTTCAGTTTTGATGACCCACAAGTGTATGGGATCGCAAAAGTCTTTGAGGGAAGTATTTCAACCCAAATTTATTAATTCGACACAAGGGGAGTCAAAGAATATTTATAAGCCTTAGCAATTTAATTTTCAATTCAACCACACCTAAAATTGATATTGCTTGACAGGATTTATGAGTAGGAATAGTGATATGACGAAAGTGGAAAATTGGTAATAACAGTGTTAACAAAATAATAATAATAATAATAATAATAAAGAGAGCAATTGTAACAATGAGAGTGATTATCGTAAGCAGCGGGATTAAAAGCACCATAGCCAAGGGATGGATAAATGGGCGTTGCATGGATCATATCGTTCATGTAATATTTGTAACACGGGGCATGGATCAATAAATAAAATAAAGTATCCAAATCATCAATCATATGTAGGCATGCATTCCTAATATAGTTGTATCCACTTGCAAGAAGAATTCGTACATCTTTTGTCCTACCCTCCTGTTTCAGCGAGGCCAATAAAGGAACTTAGGGTAATTAAGGTACTCATTTTACAAAGCACCAGAGCAAAGCATTAAAATTTAATGAATACATGAAATCCTCAAATTGCAACCTTCCACTTTGATATCCCAATCTATCACCTTGGGGTCTCCGGTTGCGGACAAGTAACATGTGCACACAACTTGCAGGTATAATCCAAATCAACAATTATATTCATGAAATCATAAAAGGTTCAAATCTAAAATCATGGCACTCAGGACCTAGTGTCACACATTAAGCACATCAAAGTCATAGCAACAACAATTAACGACCATAAGGGATACTAGGCATCATGCCCTAACAATTCTATCATCTATTACACGAACGATCTCATCCGATCCCAACTATCCTACATGCCTACAGTAGAGAAATACTCACACATGGATGAGGGAAACATGACGGCGTGGTGGAGAAGCGTTGGTGATGGCGATGGCGATGATCTCCCCTCTCCGGAGGCCGGAGCACTTTCAAAATGGAATGAGGCATATGCTTTAATAGCATTTCCAATTCCACAATGTTCTATTTATCAGCCTCCAGAATCACCCCGAGGAAGAATAGGGGTTGACAGCGGCTCCGTATCGCAAACGGAAAAAGTGAGTGGGGGTTAGGGTTTTTCTCGCGGGAGAAAAATATAGGACAAAGGGGTTCATGAGGTGGTGTGCCAGTGGCCCATGCGGTGGGGCCCGTGGTCTAGGGTGGAGTTGTGGCCAGCACCTGTGTGGCCACCTGGTCGCCCCCCTTCGTCTCATCTTTGGCCTCCACGAGTATTTTCGCCTAAAAGAATTTATGTAATTTTCTCGGATTTTTCTGGGAAACTTTATTTCTGCACGAAAAGAAGAAACCAATGCAATTCTGCTGAAAACGATGTCAGTCCTTGTTAGTTCATTCAAATCATGCAAGTTAGAGGGCAAAACAACAGCAAAAGTGTTCAAAAAAAGTAGATACGTTTTGGACGTATCAAGTTTCTTCGATGTATTGCTCCACTTGTTGAACAAACTAGAAAAATACCCCGCGCGTTGCAGCCGAAATTTCATTAAAAACTTTGTGTAAATGAAAATGTATAAGACACGTGAAATATAATGTTGTTTCCAGAAATATGCAAAAATCCCACAATATTCGAGAGGTTATATTTATTTGACGTGAAATTGTCGTGTATTTGACGACAAATAATGGTGACGTGGACGTGTGGCTTAAAAACAGATGACGTGGATAGATTGCATGTACAATATACTTTAATTCATGAATATTAGTGGAGATGACATGGACAATTGATTGGCTAAGACAATGGATGATGTGGATAGCTTGCATGTTGAGATAGAAAATAATTAATGCATGTTAGTGGGGTTTTGCTTTATAAGAAGTATAGATAGATAGATAGATAAATAGATGAGTTAACATTGTCTTATGTCAAATCCAGAAATGTTAAATTCGGCAGGTATACCACATGGTGAATTCTTCGAAATTCTAAGTATTGTGTACTCCGTTTCTTGCTCCTATGTTTTCATCGTAGTGACCATCCTTAGGTAAATGTTGAAAGGACAAGGATGTCGCCTAGAGGGGGGCGGTGAATAGGCGATTAAAACTTTTCCGGTTTAGGCTTGATAATTGCGGAATAAAACTAGGTGTTTAAATTAACAAGCCAACAATCTAAATATACTAGGCTCACCTATGTGCACCAACAACTTATGCTAAGCTATACAAGCAACAAGTTGATAGCAATATAGAATACGTCAAGCACGAAGGCTATCACAATGTAAAGTGCAAAAGTAAAAGGCTCGGGTATAGAAATAACCGAGGCACGCGGAGACGAAGATGTATTCCCGAGTTCCTCCTTTTTAGGGGAGTACGTCTCGTTGGAGAGGTGTGAGGCACCACAAAGGTCGATCTCAACGCCACAAAGGCTCACCCTATTCTCCGATGAACCGCACCACAAAGGATTGTTTCACCTTCCACTATCGGAATCCTTCAAGGCGGAATCCGGACCCTTTACAACAACGATCCGGGGCACACACCCACAAATGAATTGGGGGCTCCCGAACATCTACAAATGACCACAAAGGTCTCAACCACCACAAAGGCGTCTAGGGTCCAAAGATCCAAGAGTAACAAGTTCACAAACTTTTAACTTCCACGAATCCTCGTGGAGAGCACAAACCGATGCACAAAGCAATGGCAAGAGCACAAGTGCTCAAATCCTTCACTGTCAAATCCCACCAAAAGCAACAAATGCTTATGGGGGAGAAAAGAGGAAGAACAAAGTAGGAGAAACACCAAGAACTCCAAGATCAAGATCTACTAGGTTCCCCTCACTTAGAGGAGAGATGGATTGGTGGAAATGTAGATATAGATCTCCTCTCACTTTTCCCTCAAAGATATGCAAGAATCATGGGAGGAATTGAGAGAGGGGCAAGCTTTCCAAGGTCAACAATGGTGGAGAGAGAGAGAAAAACGAGGAGCTCAAGGTTGAAGAAGGGGAGGGGTATTTATAGCCCCTCCCACGAAAATATCCGTTGCAGCCACACTTAGGCCGGAACTTCCGGTCCCAGGGCCGGAACTTCCGTCCCAGAACTTCCGGACCCCAGAAAAACGGCTAAAAAGCGGTACTGGATTTGGGCCGGAACTTCCGGGGGGCCGGAATTTCCGGCCTAAAATCCGGAACTTCCGCCCCTCAGAAATCTGCAGAAACACCAATACGAAAACGGCAAGAACTTTTTCATCCGGACTCCGATTTCGATGATCTTGGGCTCGTTGGAATCGCAACGAAGAGCTTTATAAGATCATGCAGAGAAACATCATGGTCCAAAGATGGAGGATAAAACCAAATGTAGAAAGGTAAACCTCCCCTATAAAAGAACAACCGGTAAATTCTCCAATCATCAAAACTCAACAAGATAATCATCAAGACTCCGTTTTCTATGATCTTGGGCTTATTTCGAAGATAATCACAAGCCCTACAAGATCATGCATATACACATCATAGTCCATCACGTGAGGAGGAAACCACAAGGAGAGAGTTTGACCTCTCTAGAAAATATAAGCCGGTAAAACTTCTAATATAAAAAACGCAACAAGATATGCATATGAAATCCGTTTTTGATGAACTAGAGCTTGGTATGGAGATGAACACAAGCTCTAAATTCTCACATGGATAAAAGCCGAATAAGACCCAAGAAAGATGATATGCCAAGTATGCAAAGGTTTGAGCTCTCCACAAAGATGCGATCAAGTTACTCACTTGAGAGCCCCTCTTGATAGTACGCCGTCTATCCTATAACCCGGTCTCTCACTAACACCATGAGACCGGTAAAATAGAAACCCTATCAAGATCATACCTTTGCCTTGCGTATTCCACTTGAGTTAGATGATGGCGATCTTGACTCTCTCAAGTTGGAACACCTTTCTTGATTGTGCTTGCTAGCACATGTTTGATGACGACTTCTCCAAATACTCCCCCATACTCCATGATGGGAGAGCCTTGCTAAGCTCCGTCTTCATGAATCCATTTGCACTTCATCTTCTTCTCTTGATATATATGATGATGGCTTGGAGATAAACATGAATGTTCACTCAATCTTCTTTTCCAAGCCATGCTTGCAATAAGCTCTACTCTCGATGACCATTCTTCATATAAACCTTTGGATAGAACCTTGGTCATCATATATTCTTCTAGAGTCCAACACATGAACTCCAATATTTTCTATGGACAAGATCTACAAGGATAACTCAATGCAAACATTAGTCCATAAAGATTGTCATTAATTACCAAAACCACGCATGGGGCAACACATGCACTTTCAATCTCCCCTATTTTGGTAATTGATGACAATCCCTTTTGCCAGGGTTTATATAATGAATTAAGCAACCATGCAACATAATAAGCAAGGATGCAAGAGAACAAAGAACAAAACCATATTCCCTTAAACCCTCTAAATCTCTCCCCCATTGGCATCGATTGCCGAAATGGGTGAAAAATTATGAAGGCCAATATAATAAGAGCTCCCCCATAAAGTGTGCATTTCTCATGATATGAGTGAAATCAAATGCACATATCCAATGACGAATAGATGAAGAGAGATTAAAATATATCAAGGATCCAATAAAAAGAGAAAGATACTTCGAAGAAAGAAGCAAGCAATCAAAAGGATCCAAAAACAATGTTTTAAACAACAAGAGAGAGCTCCCCAAGGTACATGCACAAAGTAGGATTTGCATTGCAATATGGTGTGCACAACATGGAATCCTCACTCCCTCTTAGATGATGTTGAACACAAACAAGTGTAAGAAGGCATAAAGATAGAAAAGAAGCAAAACAACTTGCAACAAAGAATGTTGAGCAATAAGAACAAGAAGTGACAAATAAATACTTGCTCAACCGAAAAGAGATGGTGTGACATGGAGAGACATTTTAGGAGACTAATGCAAGGATAAGCAATAGAATTATCATAGTCTTTCAACATAAGAGGCACATAGTGCATATCATGTCTTTCCAATAAACACAACCCAAATAAGATGTAGCAACTAGATCCACAAGCTTATTAAGATGCAAACAAAGTACCAAGTGAAAAACAAAGCTTGTGCCTTTTAGAAACCACCAAAGAATCAAACGTAAAAAAAAAGTGGTCACTAAAGGATTGGAATACCAATTAAAGATGTAACTACTCTCATGTGTATAAGTTTCTAAGTAGACATCAATCATGAAGATATAAGTCCACAAAGAAACATGCACACACAAAATAGATACTACAGTGAAGAACATGATATCCAAGTGGAAGTCATATATATACCAATAAGATCATTGCTTAAAAGCATAGCACAAAGCTCAATTTTATCTTAGAAGGATATAGATAAACTTCCAACACAATCTCATCATAGCATCAAGAAAGTCCACAAGGGAAAAAAGATAGATGGGATGCTCCGAGAAAGATAACAAGTATCACAAAGGGCAAATGATTTTGCAAATTCATCAATATTGCACATGAGAAACTTTGAGAAACTTGCTAGATTACCATATTTGGGATTGGTGAATCAATAGAATGATTATATATATTCCCCTTGATATGAAATCATCTCGGTTTGCTCACATTTGCAATAAAGATGTTTGAATAAGAACTTTGTAAGAACCACATCAATTGCAACAAAAGAAATTCATGCCAAGATACAACCTACACAAGGTTGAAAGCTAGAAAGTATGCATGAGGTAGATACTTGTTACCGAGATAGCATTGGTGATGTAGAAGATAAGAGTTCACGATCATCCGAGCTTGGCTCCAATAAGCACATGGTGATAACACTTTCCTTGTAAATGAGACAAGCTCCCAATGCATCTCCAAAGTACCTAAAACCAATTCAAGTACAAAATGGTTCCCAAACTTATTGGGCCCAAGTAGTTAGAGCAACTACAATACATAGGACAAACTCCACATAAATATGTGCATATTGATATGAAATTGAATTTCATGCACATCTTAGCCATTTAGGATTTGATGGAGTTTTGTCCTATATATTGGATCAACGAAAGTAAGCATGCCATAAGATATACATATAGTAAATATGCATGCACAAGACTTCCAAGAACCAAACGAGATACAATTTGGACAAAACACCATTCAAACTAAGAAAGCACACATAAGTGTGACACGAAAGAGGATTGTCCAAATTATATCAAAAGCCCAAATCAACACATGATCGAAGATACCACTTGAAACGATACCAAATGAAAGTAAGATACCAATTGAAGATAACATCATCAAGGAATAAACCGAACCCTCTACACTTTTCATGATGGCACAAAGTACCAAGACGAAAAATGTTTGTCTTCCAAAGAGACACGTCATCGGGATCAAATACCAATTGAAGACAACTAATGTTCAAAAGCATATAGGATTGCTCCCCCAAGATTTGTGCATTATTTATGATCTTGCATTTGAATACAAAATGCATACAAATGGGATCATCACTATCCATACATATTATTCAAACACTAGTCATGTTCAAGGAAAGCAATAAGATGCAAAACCAATTTAAAGAATGATGTTCTACTCAATGTAGGATAGCTTCCCCAAGAATAGTGCATTATCAAGAAGTATGACTTTTGAATGTAAATGCACAAGATTGGGATCATTGCTTTTCCTAATAAAGAAGGCATAAAACAAATTTTGAGTAGAGCAACAAAGATCCAAAAGATACAAGGAAGATGAGAGGAGTTAGATCAAACCAAGTCCTTGCCAATAAAATAAGGCAATTCAAAGCAAGAGCCAAAGTGAAGATGGTCTACAAATTCCACCACAATTATGATTATCGCTTGTCATGGACAAGGAGTATATAGAGATATTTCTCGGTGGTATATAGGAATGAAACACAAGACCAACTTCACAAGAATAAGCATATGGCAAAGAAAAAGATTTAAAAGGCCATGCTTAGATAGATAGGTATTCTTGATAGCTTCAATAATTGACGCGATCATGCAAAGCAACTACAAAGAGTAGCTTGAATCAATCGGTTTCCCAAAAAGATATATGCGAACATATTTTGGAAAAGTCGTACCAAGAACATCCAACACAAACAAGGTCCACAAGAGTGATTAAATAAAATCATTTTAGCAAAAATGGAACTTGTTTGAGCAACATGCCACAAAGGAATAAGATAATGAAGAATATCAATTCTAGGTGGCAATACCTCATATGTTCACATTTTCTAGGCTTGTAATATGCACATAGCTTATTACTCCCCCATAATGTGATAATCCAAAAAAAATAAACACGAGGCAAGCAAAACCAACTAGAGACAATTAATGGATATTATAGAATTTGAATTTCTCATGAGAATGACATACCACATAGAGAGTAGATAATATTGATATATCATCACTAAGTGGTATTCCTCATGTATACACATTTTTAGGATTGTGAAGTGCAGGAAGCATATCACTCCCCAAAATAGGATAGTCCATTAATCTCTCAAAAATAGAGCCAACAAGATAAGTTAACAAATAAAAGCAATACGGCTCAACACAAGTAAATGGTGTGCAAACCAACATACACATTCTTGATTACTCAAGATAAGTCAGTAGAGAGCACAACACATACAAACACTAGCAAGGTACAAAACCTAACACATGCAAGGGTGCAAGCAACTTTCAATGTATATATGATTTAAATAAAAGTTACCGCAAGGAGGAACATTGGATATGAGATAGAACAATATAATCCAAATGACTTGGCTTGAGATAATATAAATGATGAAGATCCCTTAATTCTTCATGATGTAGCCATGTCTCCAATACCCACCATCAACACCTATTGATCAAGTTTTAGCTTGTTGGTCCCCAACCAAGTTGGGTCCTAAGAGGTTAGTCACAATAGGTTTGGCAACCCAAATGGTGCTTTTCTTGACACCACTTTGAGTACCCAACATATTTGGCAAACACATTGCCAACCTTATCCTTTCTAAGAGAATAAACATCATCAATTATAATGGGGTTGGATAAAGTACCATTAGTGCATGAAGAAGCAAAGTGGCCCTTCTCACAGCATATGTAGCAACATTTGCTTCCTCCTTTCTTCTTAGTTGAAATCTCAACTTGAGAAGGAATAGCTTGATTCTTCTTGGGAAGTGGTCGATCTTCAACATGAGGAACTTGAGTTTGAACTTGAGGCCGCTTCCCTTGTTGCTTCTCACTAGGAGGCTTCTTCTTCGAAGGGCAAGATCTAACATGGTGCCCTTCAACTTTGCACTTGAAGCAAACAATTTTGGCCGAATCCTTAACTTGTTCTTGGCCCTTGTTCTTCTTGATATACTTGGACTTGTTCTTGTTATTGGAGTTGAATCCAAGTCCACTCTTGTCATTGGGGCGTCTTTGAATACTCAACACATTGTCAAGTGTGGACCTCCCAACATGACGCTTTTCCAAGTCTTTCTTCAAATAAGTGACTTGGGCCTTGAGCTCTTTTAATTCCTCTACATGGTTAGTATCAACACAAACACTAGAGGAAGTAGATGCTTCATTGTTAGAGCAACAAGGCATGGAATGTAATTCATCACAAGATTTAGCAATAGTATGTGATGTAGAATTACTAGGACTAGCACATGGCAATAAAGCATTTAGAGAGAAAGTTGTGTCATTGTCCACATGAGGCTCACAAGATGTTACCTTTGACATAATAGCCTCATGAGCTAACTTTAGCTTAGCATAGGATGCTAGAAGATCCTCATTAGAGCTAGAGAGTTTTCATGACTTTCTTCCAATTTCCTATACTTGCTAGTTTAGCAAGTCAAATTGAGCCCTTAGCTCAACATTCTCCTTCAAAATAGATGCTTCACGAGAAATGGAGTTAGTAGCACAAGCATCATCAATATTAGACAAGGAAGAAGGCAACTTGGCAAGCTCATCATTTTTAGATAGTTGAGTTTGGAGTTGACATGAGACTTGATAAGGAGAGAGTGTTCACTTTCTAAAGCCTTGTGGGCTTTGTCAAGTCTCTCTATGTCCTCAATTAGTCTAGCATTGCCAACACCAAATTCAACTTTTTCCTTTTTAAGCACTTTATATTTTGCAAGGGTATGATCTCTTTCCTTAATGATTTTAGCAATAATAAGATCATTAGACTCATCAAGGGACACAAGTCTCTCTTCAAGAGAAGCCCTAAGCTCTTGCTCTTCCTCAAGAGCATTCTCTAAGGATGCTTTTTCCATAGCATCCTCTCTCTCAATTTTACATTTCTCATCAAATTGAGTTTCCAAGCCCTCAATGATTTCCCTACTCTTAATAGTTGATACGTCCAAAACGTATCTACTTTCCCGAACACTTTTGCTATTGTTTTACCTCTAACTTGTGTGTTTTGAATACAACTAATGCGGACTAACGCTGTTTTCAGCAGAATTGCCCTGGTGTCTTGTTTTTGTGCAGAAAGTCAACTTTCGGGAAAAACACCAGAAAAGATCGCAAACCTCCTATTTTACCAGAAGACTCACGGAGCCAGAAGGGGAGACGGAGATGGGCCACGAGGCCCCCACCAGCTGGCGCGGGGGCCCAGGGCCGCGCCAGCCTATGAGGAGGGCGACTCGGCACCTCCCCGAGCCCCTTTCGACTACTTAACCCTTCTGACCTAAAACATCGGGGGGTCGTCCACTTCATCCAGAAACATCACCGTACGCCGCCGCCATCGCGAAACCTATTTCGGGGACCAGAAACTCCGTTCTGGCACTCCGCCGGGACGGGGAATTGGAGGAGATCATCGCCATCATCATCACCGACGCTTCTCCATCGACCATCCATGTTTCCCCCATCCATGTGTGAGTAATTCCCTGCTGTAGGCTGAGGGGGATGGTAGGGATTGGATGAGATTGTTCATGTAATAAGTATAAGATCATTAGGGCATGGTGCCAGTATCCGTTGTTAGTACTTATTGATGTTGTTGCAACTTGTTGAGCTTAATGCTTGTCACTAGGGCCCGAGTGCCATGATTTCAGATCTGAACATGTTATTGTTTCATAATGATATGCACTGTTTATTGATCATACCTGCAAGTTGTATACACATATTGTTGTCCGGAACCCGCGGTCCCAAAGTGACAATAATTGGGACAGCCGAGGGGAATGGCTGCGATGTGAGGATCACATGTGTTCACGGCGTGTTAATGCTTTGCTCCGGTACTTTATTAAAAGGAGTACCTTAATTACCAGTAGATTCCCTTGAGGCCCGGCTGCCACCGGCTGGTAGGACAGAAGATGTTGTACAAGTTTCTCATTGCGAGCACGTACGACTATATACGGAACACATGCCTATGTTTACTTAGTACTTGGATGCTTTATCATTATTATCTGCAATGCCTATGTCTTGATTATTATATGAGCTATCTTATCCATGCAGCGCCCGTTCATCCATCCCTATGCCTACAGTGTTTTAATCCTACTGTTTACTGCAATCACTACTGCTGTCTCTATTTACTGCTGCTATTATTTCACCGCTACTACTGCTATAAAACTGTTGCTACTGATAATCTGTGTCGAGCAAGACTATTCACAGGTGCAGCTGAATTGACAACTCCGCTGTTAAGGCTCTCAAGTATTCTTTGGCTCCCCTTGTGTCGAATCAATAAATTGGGTTTTACTTCCCTCGAAGACTGTTGCGATCCCCTATACTTGTGGGTCATCAAGACTATTTTCTGGCGCCGTTGCCGGGGAGCATAGCTTTATTTGTGAGTTCACTTGTGATCTATATTGCTCGCTGAAATTTATTCATCATGGGTAAAGCTCGTGATGAGAGGGTCCGTGTATTGCCATCCACTACAAGAAAAGGTACGACACTTAGTACCTCTGCTGCTCTTGACTCACCATCTGTATTGAGTCAACTTGTTACACCACCACAATCTTCACGTGTTGGTACTACTGCTGAATCTGAAATTGCCTCTGATAATGTTGATGATGCTTCTACTGTGATTGATGAGAATATTTCATTAGGTCCACTTTTAGATGCTGCTATTGCTAAGTCTAAACAACTTGAAAATACTAGAACACCTAATGGAAGTCCTACTACTCCTGTTTATTCACCTGAGTTAAGGGATTATACTTGTGATGATGATCCTGATGAAACTTATGTGGAACTTGATGATGATTTTATTGATAAATGTAATGCTACTACTGGTGCAAGTAATATGAGAAATTTTCTTGCACAACATGCTGTTAAATACAAGTTGTCACCTGATCCTAAGTTTGCCACTTCTCCTATAAACATTAAAGATAAGGATTATGATTTTTCTCTTGATTTATCTCATATATCTATTGTTGAGAAAACTCCTTTTTGTGGCACTAAGAGTGAAAGTGCTGTAGAGCACATGAATGAGCTCTCTACTTTGAGTGGCTTATTTTCTGATGATATTAAGAAGCGTAGCTATTTTGTTGCTAAGATTTTTCCTTTCTCATTAAAAGATGATGCTAAAGCTTGGTATAACAACTTGTCTCCTGGTTCTATTACTAGTCCTACTGGTTTGCTTGATGTTTTCTTTCAGAAATATTTCCCTGCTAGTGCTCAACATGATGCTTTGCAGAGAATTTATAACTTTGACCAGGAAGATGAAGAGAAACTTCCAGAGGCATGGACAAGGTTTTGCTCTCTTATCAGAGCTCGGCCTGGACATGATTTGGAAAAGCATGATCTACTTGATATATTTTACAGTGGACTAACTATTGAATCTAGAGCATATCTGGATAGTTGTGCTAGTTGTGTTTTCAGGAAAAGAACCCCTGAAGAAGCTGAAGAATTATTGGCTAAAATCAGCCAGAATTATGATGATTGGACTCTACCTGCGCCGACCCCCACACCTACACCGACACCAATATCAAAGAAGAGGGGAGGTATGATTGAATTGAATGATGAAACAATGAGGGAGGCCAAGAAGACTCTCATTGAGAAGGGTATTAAATCTGAAGATGTGAAGAACCTTCCACCTATTGAAGATTTGTGTAAGCCAATTCCTCATCCATCCATAATTGAGGTTCACTCTCTCCACAGGTTCGATGAAGGAGATATTCCCTACTCTAAACCACCTGATCAATGCTTAGATGAATTTGATAATTATGTTATTAAGCAAGATAATTTTAATATGAGAGTAGAGAATCATTTGCATGAAAACTCTCAAGCTATTAGTAAGTTGCATGATATTGTGGAGAGAACCTCCAATGATGTTAAGATGCTTATTAAACATTTCCATATGGTTCAAACTCAAATTGATCAACTCACTAAAGTGCAACAAGACATGTTAGCCAATGCTTCTAAGAAAAATTAAAACCTGTCTATGTTAGCACTAGAAGTGGAGCTCATACTCAGGATCCTTTATATCCTGAGGGACATCCTAAAAGAATTGAACAAGATTCTCAACTAGCTGAAAATCCAGTTTCTCCTTCTAAGAAAAAGAAGAAGAAGAAACATAAAAATGTTGTAGAATCCTCTGAAACTGTTAATGATCCTAATAGTATATCTATCTCTGATGCTGAAACTGAAAGTGGTAATGAACTTGATAGTGATAAGGATAAAAATGATGCTCTTGATAAAGAAGTTAGTGAAAAGGAACCTGAAAAGCATACTAAAAACACAAAGTACACTAAGGAAGACTTCATTGCTAAGAAACATGGTAATGAAAGGGAACCTTGGGTTCAAAAGCAAATGCCTTTTCCAACTAAGAAACTAAAATCAAAGGAAGAAGAACATTATAATAAATTTTGTGAATGGATGAAACCCTTGTTCTTGCAAATTCCTTTGACTGATGCTATTAAATTGCCTCCTTACTCAAAGTATATGAAAGATATTGTTTCTAACAAGAGGAAAATTCCTAATGAGGAAATTTCTACTATGCTTGCTAATTATTCTTTCAATGGCAAGGTTCCTAAGAAGCTTGGAGATCCAGGTATACCAACCATCCCTTGCTCCATCAAGAATAATTATGTTAGAACTGCTTTATGTGATTTGGGAGCAGGAGTTAGTGTTATGCCTTTTTCTCTCTATAAGAGACTCTATCTTGATAAATTGATACCTACTGATATATCTTTGCAAATGGCTGATAAATCTACTGCTGTTCCTGTTGGCATTTGTGAGGATGTCCCTGTTCAAGTGGCTAACAATTGTTTAATTTTGACTGATTTTGTTGTTCTTGAAATGCCTGAAGATGATAATATGTCTATTATTCTTGGAAGACCTTTTCTAAATACTGCAGGTGCTGTTATTGATTGCAATAAAGGAAAAGTAACTTTCAATGTTAATGATAAAGAACATACTGTTTATTTCCCCAAGAAAGTTGACAAGATTTATGGAGTCAATACCATCTCCAATTTTAAAACTATCAAAGTGGGAAGTATTGATTGCCCTATATATGATCATCAAGAAGGATATCAAAACATTATGATTGGATCCATATCAATACAATACAAGGTAACATGAGTGTTTCATGATGTTTAAATCATTTGTGTCATGTAAATTTATTTGGTGCCAAGACTTGATCAACCTTGTTATCAAATGTATTTGCATACATGAAAGAGCTAAACAGCATTTCTTTCTTCAACTTTGTTTTACCTCCTGTAGTGATAATTAGGTTGCAAAAGTTTAGTTGTTTTGAATTTTAAAAATAATTTTTCTGCCCAAGTTTTATTAATTTAAATATCCAGATTTCATGCAAATTGAAAGTTTTCAAAAATCTGTAAAAATTATACCATTGGTCCTATTTTTCAAAGAGCATCGTGGGAGTGCCTGGTGCTGACCAAGGGGACCCACCATGGGGTCAAACCACATGGTGGCGCGGCTGCCCCTTGGCCGCGCCAGCCACTGAGGTGGGGCACCCTTGGCCCTCCAGCAGTTCCCCCACCTACCACTTCTTCCTCTTGCATCACTCAGCTCGTTTTTCTCTCTCACACTCGAGTTTTGCTGTTCTTCCTCGCGATTTCGATCTCTTTGTTCAGCCCATCTCAGCTGCTGAGATTTGGGGCAATTGCTCTCAGGTATGTGACTCCTCCATGTATCCAAGTAGAATTTTGTTTAGTAGAGTATACCTTGAGTATTTTGCTGCTGTAGGTGACTTGTTAAGTGAGTATGCATGCTTGTTCTATGTTGATTATAGTTTTGATGCATGTTTAGTCCTCTAGCAAGTTCATATAGTAGTTCCCCTCATTTGTATGTCTCAAAATCATTTTTTATAATGTTTGTTAAAAAATTTCAGAAAAGGAAAATGCATAACCACACCTTTGGGGAGGTGTTTGAAAGGGATTCTCAGAGAGCAAGAAGGCCTTTGAGGGCATCTACTCGAGTTAGGCGTTCCTATGATGAGGATGTCATTGCACCGAACATTGGAGATGGAGGGGATGACCAAATCCCAAATGCTTCATCCTTTCCATGCATGGAGTTTTTGCGTAATGCAGGGTTGCTTGATGACTTCATGTTCCTTATCCAGAGAGTTGGCCTAACCACTTATATGCAGGATGAGGGCGACCAACATTATTGGCTCACCAAAACTTTTGTTGAGAGTTTTAAATTTGTGAATTCATCTTATGCGCCTACTGTCCAATTTAAGATTTATGACAGGCCTGTTACAATGGACTTGGGAGACTTTTGTGCTGCCATAGATATTGCTCCTATAGGTACAGCGAAGAAGATTGCAGGGAACACCAAAGACTTTGTGGAACTTTACCGAGGAGTGACCAACGACGATGACCGCATCGCTCAGCACGGCAAGATAAGGAACATCCAGTAACATTTCTAATTATCATCTTGCTTTTCTTGCTGCTGCACTTAATGGTAACACTGCTTACAACCTTGGTGCCCTTATTGCTCGCCGTTTGGCTGCTAGTGGACCTATTTATGGAGGAATTGTTGCTTCACGAGTTATCGCATATCTAGGTCTTTCCGTTAGTCCTAATGATGAGAAGCTAACCCCTTTCAGACTTGATATTTCTGCTATGAAAGGCCATCAGTTTGTCACACCTAATTCTCATTTAGGAAACATTGTTTACAAAGTTTTATTTACTAACGGGGATGAATATGAAGTGCCTTTGCCCAGGCCGATCTGTTCCCTATACACAGGAGACCGTGGTCGTACTCCAAGGAGCGTTGGAGGAGCAGCTTAGAGTGCGAGGCTTTCACCAGCAGCACCAGGAGGAGGGAGAAGCACCTGATGATGGCTACACCGTCACTTACCTTGGAGCGTCATCCAGCTCTTACCAGGACGAGGGCCCTTCCTCGTCGTACTATGGAGGCGCCACTTCCTGGGCACCATGGGGTTGATCTCCACTTAGGCCAAAAGCCTAAGCTTGGGGGGAGGTATATCGACATCTCACTCATTTACATATCATATCTTGTCGATACTTTGTATATCCATGTTGCAGTTTTCTTTCTTTCTTTCTTTCTAATTGTTTACCTTTTATTGCTGCATTCCAAAACACAAAAAGACCAAAAATATTTCTGTTGTTTCTCTTCATTTGTTTCCTTAAGTTTTAGTATTAGTTTGCTTAGTTTTAAAATTTGGTTTGTTATTCAAAAATCCAAAAATATTTTGCTTTATTGGTTGTTTCTTTTTGCTCTTGTTTCAAAAACTCGAAAACCCAAAAATATTTGTTGTTTCTTTTTGGTTTTGTATAGTGTTTTCAGAGTTGGACCGCCATCCGTGACTCGATGGAGCTTGGTTTTCATTCTTATCATTCGAAGCAACACAAGTGAAAAAGCAATAAGGATGATCTCCAACAATTTGAGTTGGGGTGAGAGGCTGGTATGAACTCTATTTGTTTTCATTTTTGTACATATACTCATCTATGTGAGCATGCTTAGTTGGTTCATGTGAGGTATATGTCATTTAGTGAATGCTTAGTAGTTCTTGTTCTCTCATGATCGGTCCCAATTTATTAATAGTGGTAGCATGTTATGTTGATGTTTGCTTGCATTGTTCTATTCATAGAGGGTATGACATTGTGGTATCCTCCTCTGAATAATTCATTCGAATTGACTTGGCACATGCTCATGCATGCGTATGACTGAAAAACAAAAGTCAATTAAGCCTTGATGATTTATTTTGACTCAGAGTTCTTGTATCACTTTTATGTCTCAATTAATTTCATTTTGTCGCAATCATGATTATGACAGTTATTGCTCTCTTGATTGTCGCTTCCCAGTCTATTGCTAGCCTTCACTTGTACTGAGCGGGAATGCTGCTCGTGCTTCCAAAACCATGAAAACCAAGTTATTCCAAAGTGTCCACCATAAATACCTATGCATGGCATTTCGAACCATTCAAGTAAATTTTCATGTGCTACCTTTAAAACCTTCAAAGTATTTCTCAATTTGTGTCAATGTTTTATAGCTCATGAGGAAGTATGTGGTGTTTTATCTTTCAATCTTGTCATTCAGACTTTCACCAATGGACTAGTGGCATATACATCCGCTTATCCAATAATTTTGCAAAAAGAGCTGGCAACGGGGTGCCCAGTCCCAATTAATTATAACTTTCATCAATAATTCTCTTCACATGTTTTGCCCTGATTTATCAGTAAGCAACTTAATTTGCAAATAGACACTCCTCCATGGTATGTGAATGTTGGAAGGCACCCGAGGATTCGGTTAGCCATGGCTTGTGCAAGCAAAGGTTGGGGGGAGTGTCACCCATAATGAAACTAAAATACATGTGTAAACAAAAGAGAAGAGGGATGATCTACCTTGCTGGTAGAAATAACGTCCTTCATGGGAGCCGCTCTTGAAAGTCTGGTTGACAAGGGGGTTAGAGTACCCACTACCATTCGTTGACAACAACAAACACTTCCCAAAACAATTTTGCTTCTGTTTTAAAAATAAAAAGCTCTAGCACATGATAATCTCTGCTTCCCTCTGCGAAGAGCCAATCTTTTACTTTCATGTTGAGTCGCCATCCTTTCTTTGAGCACTTTCTCGAGAGCATAGTTGTCATTCTTAGTGTAATGTGCTTGTCCCAGAATGTGGTTAACTGTGATATAACTTTGGTGCTTTTATCTTTGATATCTTTGATTCTAGTCTTCCCATGAACTTCAGAGGTGCCTGGGCATTTATGTTTTGCTGTACAAAAACGGGCAAGCGAGATACTATCTTATCATATCCTATTATGAGCATTACAATCTTGTGAATTAATATGTTTCATGTTTGTCGCTATTAGTATGTTCGCATCTTTTCATAGTTTACATGCCTATTGAGTGACATTATTTGCATTTGCCTCATCTTGAATTGCCTAAGCATTTGTACATATAGTGAGAATATATGCATCATATGAAGCAAATGTGTTCGTGAAAGTCTTTTATCGCACTCAGTTGTTAACTGAATTGCTTGAGGACAAGCAATAAGCTAAGCTTGGGGGGAGTTGATACGTCCAAAACGTATCTACTTTCCCGAACACTTTTGCTATTGTTTTACCTCTAACTTGTGTGTTCTGAATACAACTAATGCGGACTAACGTTGTTTTCAGCAGAATTGTCCTGGTGTCTTGTTTTTGTGCAGAAAGTCAACTTTCGGGAAAAACACCAGAAAAGATCGCAAACCTACTATTTTACCAGAAGAATCACGGAGCCAGAAGGGGAGACGGAGAGGGGCAAGGAGCCGCCCTCCTCACCAGCTGGCGCGGTGGGCCCATGGGCCGCGCCAGCCTATGAGGAGGCCGACTCGGCCACCTCCCCGAGCCCATCTTTCGACTACTTAACCCTTCTGACCTAAAAACGTCGGGGGGTCGTCCACTTCATCCAGAAACATCACCGTACGCCGCCGCCATCGCGAAACCTATTTCGGGGACCAGAAACTCCGTTCTGGCACTCCGCCGGGACGGGGAATTGGAGGAGATCATCGCCATCATCATCACCGACGCTTCTCCATCGACCATCCATGTTTCCCCCATCCATGTGTGAGTAATTCCCTGCTGTAGGCTGAGGGGGATGGTAGGGATTGGATGAGATTGTTCATGTAATAAGCTATAAGATCATTAGGGCATGGTGCCCAGTATCCGTTGTTAGTACTTATTGATGTTTTTGCAACTTGTTGAGCTTAATGCTTGTCACTAGGGCCCGAGTGCCATGATTTCAGATCTGAACATGTTATTGTTTCATAATGATATGCACTGTTTATTGATCATACCTGCAAGTTGTATACACATATTGTTGTCCGGAACCCGCGGTCCCAAAGTGACAATAATTGGGACAGCCGAGGGGAATGGCTGCGATGTGAGGATCACATGTGTTCACGGCGTGTTAATGCTTTGCTCCGATACTTTATTAAAAGGAGTACCTTAATTACCAGTGGATTCCCTTGAGGCCCGGCTGCCACCGGCTGGTAGGACAGAAGATGTTGTACAAGTTTCTCATTGCGAGCACGTACGACTATATACGGAACGCATGCCTACGTTTACTTAGTACTTGGATGCTTTATTATTATTATCTGCAATGCCTATGTCTTGATTATTATATGAGCTATCTTATCCATGCAGCGCCCGTTCATCCATCCCTATGCCTATAGTGTTTTAATCCTACTGTTTACTGCAATCACTACTGCTGTCTCTATTTACTGCTGCTGTTATTTCACCGCTACTACTGCTATAAAACTGTTGCTACTGATAATCTGTGTCGAGCAAGACTATTCACAGGTGCAGCTGAATTGACAACTCCGCTGTTAAGGCTCCCAAGTATTCTTTGGCTCCCCTTGTGTCGAATCAATAAATTGGGTTTTACTTCCCTCGAAGACTGTTGCGATCCCCTATACTTGTGGGTCATCAATAGTATAAGCAATGATTTCACATAGAGGAGGGATAGCTTTGCTACCTTTGAGGAGAGCACCAAATACCATCTCACCCTTCTTTGTTAAGGATTCAACATCCATATGTTCTCCATAAGAATCCACATCCACATCATCACAAGATGTAGAGGGTTCCAAAGGTGGAGATACCTTTGAATCTCTAGCCATAAGGCAAAAGTGGGTAATGGACGTTGATGATGAAGAATTACTTGAAGCACCATTGAGGCCCATGTCTTGTTCCAACAAATGTTAGGATTCCTCTACATTGTTAGCCACACAAAGA
This sequence comes from Poa pratensis, assembly GCA_947311845.1. Taxonomy (NCBI): domain Eukaryota; kingdom Viridiplantae; phylum Streptophyta; class Magnoliopsida; order Poales; family Poaceae; genus Poa; species Poa pratensis. The sequence continues at coordinate 4,253,412 of CAMZMU010000075.1, forward strand.
CTAGAGGATATGGAAGAATTATTTTCATGGCAACAACACATAGGAAGCATATCATCATGAGATTTAGTTGAGCAACTATTACATGATATGCAAGGACTAGCAACACTAGCATGTAAAACATCTGGAGTGCTAGAAGCGTTTAAGTCCAAAGATAGATCATTGCAATGAGATAGAGATGAAGTATAGTCAATAGAATATTCACCATCAACAAAACAATTTCTATCACCACTCACCATATCATTACCTTGTGAAAAATCACATGTTGGTGAAGTGGAAGAAGTTGTGAACTTGTCACGGCCGGAGGTGGAGGGAGAACAATCATCCTCAATAATATTGGACACTTCATATTTATCTTGAAGCTTGGTCCATAGCTCATGAGCGTTCCGAAAAGGCATGATTGATGCAAGAACTACATCGCTCCAAACACATATAAGACCATTAGATACTAGAGTATCAAGATAAGAGTTTTCCTCATCCTCTATAGATAATTCTTGGGAATCCATTGGAGGAGAAAAACCCATATCTACAATTCTCTTGATATAATTTGGACCCATGGCTCTAAAAAGATTAAGGATGCGAATTTTCCAAACATCATAATTTGTGCCATCGAATATGAAAGTGGGATCGTGCACTAATTCTCTAAGCAACATCTTTACTCTCTAGGCGGTAAAGCCAAAAGGAGAGCCCAGGCCCTGATACCAATTGAAAGGACAAGGATGTCGCCTAGAGGGGGTGATAGGCGATTAAAACTTTTCCGATTTAGGCTTGATAATTGCGGAATAAAACTAGGTGTTTAAATTAACAAGCTAACAACCTAAATATACTAGGATCACCTATGTGCACCAACAACTTATGCTAAGCTATACAAGCAACAAGGTGATACCAATATAGAATACGTCAAGCACGAAGGCTATCACAATGTAAAGTGCATAAGTAAAATGCTCGGGTATAGAAATAACCGAGGCACGCGGAGACGAAGATGTATTCCCAAGTTCCTCCTTTTTAGGGAGTACGTCTCGTTGGAGAGGTGTGAGGCACCACAAAGGTCGATCTCAACGCCACAAAGGCTCACCCTATCTCCGATGAACCGCACCACAAAGGATTGTTTCACCTTCCACTATCGGAATCCTTCAAGGCGGAATCCGGAGCCTTTACAACAACGTTCCGGGGCACACACCCACAAATTAATTGGGGGCTCCCGAACAGCTACAAATGACCACAAAGGTCTCAACCACCACAAATGCGTCTAGGGTCCAAAGACCCAAGAGTAACAAGTTCACAAACTTTCAACTTCCATGAATCCTCGTGGAGAGCACAAACCGATGCACAAAGCAATGGCAAGAGCACAAGTGCTCAAATCATTCACTGTCAAATCCCACCAAAAGCAACAAATGCTTATGGGGGGAGAAGAGAGGAAGAACAAAGTAGGAGAAACACCAAGAACTCAAGATCAAGATCTACTAGGTTCCCCTCACTTAGAGGAGAGATGGATTGGTGTAAATGTAGATCTAGATCTCCTCTCACTTTTCCCTCAAAGATATGCAAGAATCATGGGAGGAATTGAGAGAGGGGCAAGCTTTCCATGGTCAACAATGGTGGAGAGAGAGAGAAAAAAAAAACGAAGAGCTTAAGGTTGAAGAAGGGGAGGGGTATTTACAGCCCCTCCCACGAAAATAGCCGTTGCAGCCACACTTAGGCCGGAACTTCCGGCTGAGAACTTCCGGACCCAGAAAAACGGCTAAAAAGTGGTACTGGATTTGGGCCGGAACTTTTGCCGGAACTATTGCCGGAACTTCCGGGGGCCGGAATTTCCGGCCTAAAATCCGGAACTTCCGCCCCTCAGAAATCTGCAGAAACACCAATATGAAAACGGAAAGAACTTTTTCATCCGGACTCCGATTTCGATGATCTTGGGCTCGTTGGAATCGCAATGAAGAGCTTTAGAAGATCATGCAGAGAAACATCATGGTCCAAAGATGGAGGATAAAACCAAATGTAGAAAGGTAAACCTCCCCTATAAATGAACAACCGTTAAATTCTCCAATCATCAAAACTCAACAAGATAATCATCAAGACTCCGTTTTCTATGATCTTGGGCTTATGTCGAAGATAATCACAAGCCCTACAAGATCATGCATATACACATCATAGTCCATCACGTGAGGAGGAAACCACAAGGAGAGAGCTTGACCACTCTAGAAAAGATAAGCCGGTAAAACTTCCAATATCAAAAACGCAACAAGATATGCATATGAAATCCGTTTTTGATGAACTAGAGCATGGTATGGAGATGAACACAAGCTCTAAATTCTCACATGGATAAAAGCTGAATAAGAACCAAGAAAGATGATATGCCAAGTATGCAAAGGTTTGAGCTCTCCACAAAGATGCGATCAAGTTACTCACTTGAGAGCCCTCTTGATAGTACGCCTTCTATCCTATAACCCGGTCTCCCACTAACACCATGAGACCGGTAAAATAGAAACCCTATCAAGATCATACCTTTGCCTTGCGCATTCCACTTGAGTTAGATGATGACTGATGACGTGAAATCACACGTTCGTTGGGAGACCCCAAGAGGAAGGTATGAAGCAGTGCAGCAGCAAGTTTTCTCTCAGTATGAAACCAAGGTTATCGAACCAGTAGGAGTAGGAGCACTTCAGAAGGTTGTTGGTGGCGGAATATGGCACGGCGCAACACCAGGGAATCCGGCGACCGACGTAGAACCTGCACACAACACAATCAAACTACTTTGCCCCAACGAAACAGGAAGGTTGTCAATCTTCCCGGCTTGCTGTAACAAAGGATTAAACGTATGGTGTGGAAAATAATGTTTAATTGCAGAAAGTAAAAGAGAACAATTGTTTGCAGTTGGTGGTTTTATCAGTGTAAAGAATGGACCGGGGTCCACTGTTCACTAGTGGTGTCTCTCCATAAAGATAAACGACATGTTGGGCAAACAAATTACAGCTGGGCAATTGATAAAATATTGAGCGCATGACAATGCATATATATGACAAGATGACTACCATGATATTTAATTGGGTATTACAACAAGATACATAGACCGTTATCCAACCGCATCTATGACTAATAATCCACCTTCAGGTTGACATCCGTGTTCCCCGTTGGTATTAAGTTGCAAGCAACGGATAATCGCATTAAGTAATGTGCGCAATATAAACAAGTACATATGACCGTGGATATGACATTGTTAGGTTATCCCTAGTGGCAACAACACATCCACAACCTTAGACGTTGCTGTCACTCGCCCAGATTACTGGAGACTGAACCCACTATCTAGCATAAATACTCACTCTTGGAGTTACAAGCATCTACTTGGCCAAAGCATCTACTAGTAACGGAAAGCATGCAAGATCATAAATAACATGTAACAAAGATTAATAATCAACTTGATCATAGTATTCAATATTCATCGGATCCCAGCAAATGCAACATGTAGCATTACAATAAGATGATCTTGATCATGTTAGGCAGCTCACAAGATCTAAACATGATAGCATAAAGTGGAGAGACAACCATCTAGCTACTGCTATGGACCCGTAGTCCAAGAATGAACTACTCACGCATCACTCCGGTGGCAGACATGGCGATGTAGAGCCCTCCGGTGATGATTCCCCTCCGGCAGGGTGCTGGGAAGAGATTCAGAACCCTCCCGAACTAGGGTTGACGACGGCGGCGCCTCTGGTACTTTTCGTGGAATATGACTCGGGTATTTAGGGTTTTCGCGTCGGGAGGAATAAATAGGCGAAAGGGCGGCGGCTGAGGGCACCCGAGGGGCCCACACGCACCCTCGGCGCGACAGGAGGTGGGGCCGTGCCGAGCCCTTGTGTGGCCGCCTCCTGGCGCTCCTCCGTCTCCCCTTTGGACTCTGTGTACGTGTCGGTGAAATAGGGACCTCCGTTGATTTTCGTCCAATTCCGAGAATATTTCCAGAACAGCTTTTCTGGAATACAAAAACAGCAGAAAACAGGAACTGGCACTGTGGCATCTTGTTAATAGGTTAGTCCCAAAAATGTATAAAAATGATATGAAGTGGATGCAAAACATGTAACAATTGCTATAATATCAACATGGAACATCAAAAATTATAGATACGTTTGAGACGTATCAATGACGATCTTGACTCTCTCAAGTTGGAACACCTTTCTTGATTGTGCTTGTTAGCACATGTTTGATGACGACTTCTCCAAATACTCCCCATACTCCATGATGGGAAAGCCTTGCTAAGCTCCGTCTTCATGAATCCATTTGCACTTCATCTTCTTCTCTTGATATATGATGATGGCTTGGAGATAAACATGAATGTTCACTCAATCTTCTTTTCCAAGCCATGCTTGCAATAAGCTCAACTCTCGATGACCATTCTTCATATAAACCTTTGGATAGAACCTTGGTCATCATATAATCTTCTAGAGTCCAACACATGAACTTCAATCTTTTCTATGGACAAGATCTACAAGGATAACTCAATGCAAACATTAGTCCATAGGGATTGTCATTAATTACCAAACCACGCATGGGGCAACACATGCACTTTCAAATGTTCATTGTTTCCTCGATGTCCTAGATATCTTGTTGATTACCTTGTTGACTATTTCTTTGCTGTCAGACATACCCTTGTGTATTATGTGCACCAACTAAGTTAAGATCTTTGCCATATCATGATGTGCAACATTGCCAATGACCTAGTGAAAGTACATCTAGGATCCCTAAAGGGGATTTATATGTTATTCATAACAAAGGAAATTAAGAAAACTACCCATTATTGCAGGTGATTGATACGTCAGAAACGTATCTATAATTTTTTATGTTCCATGCTTATTTTATATCAAATACTACATGTTTTATTTACACCTTTTATCATTTTAGTGCATTTTTTGGACTAACCCATTAACCCAGTGCCCATTTCCAGTTTCTGTTTATTTTGCCTGTGCATTGCAGAAAAGGTCCAAAAATGAAAGTGCTCAGAAAAATCTGGAAAAATTACAGAAATTCTACTTCGCCAAAAAACCCCAGGAACCAGAAGGACAAGTCCGAGGGAGGCCCACAGCCACCATACGCCACCTCGGCGTGGACAGGGGTGGGGCCGCTCTGAGGGGTCGTCTCGTTGCCTCGGTTGCGCCGCCTCTTCGCCTATAAAGTCACTCCTGACCTAAAACTCACGACCCCCGAAGGATTTCTCCAGAAAAGTTTCAGAGCTCTGCCGCTACCAAAACCCTAATTCGGGTGACAGAAGTTCCTGTTTCGGCACCCTGCCGGGATGGGGAATTGCCCCCGGAGCCATCTTCTTCGCCGTTGCTGCTTCCCATGATGCGTCGGGAGTAGTCCTTCATCGAGGCTGAGGGCTCGTGCCTGTAGCTATGTGGTTATCTCTCTCTCCCATGGTGTGTTCTTTATGTGATCATGTGCATTGTAATCTAGTTGAATTCATACATGTTTCCCCTTCATTATGTCATGGATATGCTACTCGATTGGTTTTATCTAGTATAATTTTCGGAGTCACCTTTGTCCCTCGGTGCGAAGTTGATAATGTGTGTGCCGTGTGTGACTCTATGGATAATAGATTAGAGGGATACTTACCATGAGTTGTTCTTTGTGTTGGATGGCCTATGAAATTGTGGTGTTTGTTTAGTACTATCTTGGGGTGCTCATATTGACAGCGTGGGGTGTCCTAGATTGGGAATGACAAACTTTAAGGTGTGCTTTTGTATCCCTACGCAGTAGAATGGTGTTTCTTATCCAGCAGAAGAACAGTCTCCGAGTAGCATCTAAGTTGCATATTGAAGAGAAAGTTTTATCCATGTGTTCAACTGTGTTACAATTGTTGAGAGTGACCACTAGTGAAAGTATGATCCCTAGGCCTTGTTTCCAAGCATTGAAACACCGTTACTTCCAGTTCTGTTACATGTTTGCTTGCTGACATTTTTATCATAGATTACAAATACCACTTGTTACTATCCATATCACTTGCATTTTACCATCTCTTCGCCGAACTAGTGCACCTATACATCTGAAAAGTGTATTGGGTGTGCTGGGGGACACAAGAGACTTCTTGTATATTAATTGCAGGGTTGCTTGAGAGGGATACCTTTGACCTCTACCTCTCTGAGTTCGATAAACCTTGGGTTACTCACTTAAGGGAAAATTGCTGCTGTCCTACAAACCTCTGCACTTGGAGGCCCGACACTGTCTACAAGAATAGAAGTGCGTAGTAGACATCAGTGATGCATGGTTTTATTTCATCATTTTTAAGTAATGATAAGTGGATCATGCAAATGATAGATGGACCATCTGTTTGGTGACCCTCACAAAGTTAGAAAAATGTATAGCCTGCCATGAAATGTAATTTCTATTTTCTTGAGTCATAGGTATGTTGTACTATCAAGAGGGAACTAGGCAAAGCCGCCGTTAAGAAACCCTTTCAAAAGTACACAAAAATTTCCTCTCAAGTCCAAACGAAAATCTCCAATCTATAGTTTTCTATACTCCCAGTACCTTCGAACATTTATGTCTCCATGATACGTCTCCAACGTATCCATAATTTCTGTTGTTCCATGCTTATATTATACCATTTGCTACATGTTTTATATACACTTCATATCACTTTTATGCATTTTCTGGGACTAACCTATTAACAAGATGCCACAGTGCCAGTTCCCTGTTTTCTGCTGTTTTTGGTTTCAGAAAAGTACTTCTGCAAATATTTTCGGAATTGCACGAAACAAAAGGCCACGTCCCTATTTTTCCAACACGTACACGGAGTCCGAAGGAGAGACGAAGAAGCGCCAGGAGGTGGCCAAACCACAGGCCGGCGCGGCAGGTGGGCCCGCCGCGCCTGGTGGTTTGGGCCCCTCGGGGGTCCGCCGACATCGCCCCTTCGCCTATTTATTCCCCGAGACGTGAAAACCCTAAAACAATAAGCCAATTTCCACGAAGAGTTCCGCAGCGCCGCCGCCATCGACGACAAGTTTCGGGGGACAGAATCTCTGTTCCGGCACGCCGCCGGGACGGGGAATTGCCCCCGGAGTCATCTCCATCGACACCACCGCCATCTTCATCGCCGCTGCTGACTCCCATGATGAGGAGGGAGTAGTTCTCCCCCGAGGCTGAGGGCTCTACCGGTAGCTATGTGGTTCATCTCTCTCTCCATGGTGTGATCTTTATGTGATCATGTGTATTGCTAGTATCGCTGAATACATTAATAATGTTTATGCTACTCAAGTGATTTTGTCTAGTTTCTGGAGTCATTGTGACAACACGGTATCAAGGTGACAGTGTGGGTACTTGTGTGACTCTATGAATAATTTAGACATTTATCATGGCTTATTCTTGG